>CM053790.1:607882124-609085874 GCA_028749045.1 Cupressus sempervirens
GTTGAGATGGTTAGATCATGTTGTCATGTTTATGTTCCTGAGGCCATGGTTGGAACTTTGACATTGATCTTGGTTTAGTTTCTTGGTATTGAGTACACTGATCATAAGCTGGATACTTCATGATATTGCTATGTTGCATTTGGAGTCGGCATGGATTGATTGGTTACAAGTGCTCATGGATACTTAGAGACGGTGGTGACGTTGATTTCTCTTGGATTAGAGAAGTATTTGTTGGGACGGTTGATGGTTTCAAAAGGAAGTCTGAGGGGCAGTCACCTGATATGTTCTTGAGAGGAGATTGTTCTTAGATGAGTCTTGGTTGGAGACTTGGGTATCTTGATGAACATTCTCATTCCCCACTCTTGGTCTACTCGGCGGTTTGCTACTTGAGAGGTATAGCCCATTGTTTCTCTCAGTTGCATTATATTTATGCTTGTCTTTCATGGATATGGATCTTGAGCTATGGTACATGAGTTAGTTCTGGAGGGTTCATTTGAGAGATGGTTTAGCATTGGTTATCTCCATGTGCATATGTTGTTATGCTAGTTGAGTTTGGGAGATGGTTTTATATTGGGCATATTCCTTGGAATAGGAATGGATATTCCTTGGTTTAGGAATGGTTTAATGAGTTTGATCTTCTTGTGAGAGGCTTACATCCATGATTAGTTATATGGTATGGTTTGGGTGTTGTTGAGACTTCTTGTTGGGGTTTTATGGAAGAGATCATACTTGCACAGTTTACATCTAGAGGTGTGTGTAGAAGGACATGATACAGGTTATGATTTGCATGGTTTCTCTTGTCTTGGTTATCTTCTTGGATGTTCAATTTTGCCTACATTGAATTTGAGATTGGTTGGAGATTGTGATCACTGGTTTGTGCTCATGTATGTCATGTGAGAGATGACATGGTTATTTCTTTGTCTCTTTCCTTTGTTGGTTGTGGAGAATTTGAGAGACTATTGGAGATTTGTTATTAGAGTTATTCTTGCAGGATATTGGATTATGTATTATGGATGTCCTTGATACTACATGGATTCACTTCTTTGAGATGTTGTGAGTGGAATGGTTATAGATTTGACATTATCTTTTGCAGTGGGAGCTTCTTGGTATATATGTGGCAGGTATTGCTCTTGAGGCTTGTGATTGCAGGTTATAGATTGGATATGTCGGTGATATGAGATTCACTTGTTATACTTTTGAGGTATGGATAGTTGGATGGGTTTGGCACTTTGCTGTGGGTGCTATTTCAGCTATGGATATTTTGACAACTATGGATACATGTGATTACCTTTGGATCAGGTTATTTGTGCTTGGAATTTCAGTTGGTACAAGATTTTATGATCTTCTAATGCGACAGGTTGGGTGGTTTTCTCTTTGGATGGCTTCTATGTATGTCCAGTGGGAGTGGCATAATAGGAGGTGAGATCATTCATGTTTGAGATGCTGGATACTTTGATTTTGTTGCGGGTACCAGGATGGAGCACTTGGTGTATTTTGATCCATGATGGTGGATGTGTTGGGAGGGATTGTTCCCTTGTTCATTTATGTGGCTATGGATTGACCCTATGCAATGTATACAACAAGTGGGAGATTGTTGAGATAATGGGTGTTGCACACATTGCATAATATTGTTATTTTATTATTTTATTTTTATTATGTAATGTTGTGCCTAGATGGACGTGCAACATGTAAAGATTCCCATGGAATATTCTTGATGAGTTGTATTGTAACATTGTGATAATATTTCATGTAATTATTTAATATTGGGGAAAAGAATTAAATGCCCAATATTAAATGTGGAATTAGTGGGTTAGGTAGTACATGGTTTTAGCACATGGTTTATGTAATACCACTTGGTGGTTTTGTGGAACTTGCTACTATATAAGCAGCCACAAGGGTAGTTGTTGTATAGAGTAGAGAGAAAGAGTGACAAGGAGAAGACAAAAGGCAAGAGTCGAGCAGGACAAGGCTTGACAGGTTAGCCAAGGGAGCATTTGTGAAGGTTGAAAGCATGGAATGGGATGTGTGGATTCATGCTTGTTCACATAGTTTTCTCGGTTGTGGCTATGGCCATGAAGGCTTCCATGGTTGTATGGCAATGGTATTTTTTGCTGAATAATACATGGTGATGGATGCTTTTGGAGGCTGGGTTTTTCCCTCAATGAGGGTTTCCCAGGGTATATCTTGTGTCACAATTTTGTGGGTATGTTGTCTATTCTCTTGCATGTGGATTTTAATTCCGTGTTTATTTTAGATCTATTATGGGTTATGTGGAAATGGTTATATTCTTTATTTCCAAGTTTCCTTACACATATATGGACCAACAACCACTAATTAGAAAAAGGAGGTATGGAGGGCTCTATCTAAGATATTTTAAGAACATGATGGGGAGTTATTCATTTGGGGAGGTAACTTTAATGTCATATTAAGCTTGGCAAAAAAGAATGGAGGTAAGGAATGGACTAGCCAAAGTCAGAAGGACTTTGTAGAATTTTGTACGAGTAATGGTATGATTATATTGGTTATAAGGAATGGGTAGTTTACATGAAAAAATAGGTGCAAGGCATTTTGCAACATCACAGAGAAACTTGATAGATTCCTACTCACAAGTGATTGATCAAAAAAGGAATGTTTGTATAATGCTAAATTTTTACCTATTATAGGTTCATATCACTACCTGATTGAACTAATGATCTAGATAGATTCTATTCCAAAATGAGCTCCTTTCAAATTTGAGGCAATGTGGATGTGACATAAAGAATTGGAGGCACTAATCAGTCTATGGTTTAAGACAACCACTATTAAGTAATGTACTAAAGCCTTTATAATCTTTAAAAAGCTAAAATTTATCAAAGATAATTTCAAATTTTGGAATAGAGTCTTTCCAAGATATCTTTAGTGAGAAATTCAAAATTGAGAATAAACTAATAGAGTTACACTTAGTAGTTATAGATAAGGGGATGAGGGAGATGGAGTTTCAAAAGGAAGTTAAATTGAATAAGAAGTATTCTAAAATCTTGGCCAAGGAAGAAATTTATTGGAGAGAGAAGTCTCATGAAACTAGGTTGAGAGCTAGTGATAAAAACATGACATTTTTCCATAATTCTATGAAAGTTATACAATTTTTAAATAAGATTTTTTCTTTGAACAATCAAGATGGGTTTAGGCTCACTAATCTAGTTGATATTAATTAGAAAGCAATTGGATATTTTCATGAGTGACTTAATGGTCCTCTATCCTCTATAGATAAGTTTGAATTATTAGATGTAATCCTTAAAATTATTAGTGAGGAACAAAATAAGACTTTATATGCCCTGATTACAAAACCTAGGGTTAGGAAAAAAGCCTTTTGTATGGGTTGAGAAAAATCTCCTAGGCCATATGGTTTTTCTACTATTATTTTCCAATAGTTTTGGCATATTATTGGACAAGAAGTGTTTGAGGTGGTTGAGGAATCCAGGGCTAGTGAGATTATACTAAAATTGTTGGAAATATAAGAGAAGCAACTAAGAGATGAGGGTTGAATCAGTTACCACTAAAATAATTCCAGATCCCTTAGATGTCAATACAAACTTCCTTTAAACTCATAACTCAGTTAGAACTAGATATTTACTATAACTCAGTTAAAAAAGAAATATGATATATTAATGTGTATTAACTAGTTGTAGAAAGATAATGTAGTAAGAAAATAACATGAACACAGACACCAACATTTAACATGGAAACCCAATTTGGGAAAACTACCAATGCAACTAGTTATGACTTTTGACTCTTTTGAAGTGAGCACTATTAGGAGCCAACCCTATTAAAGGTTATAAAACACATGATTAGGTGTGACCCTATTAAAGGATTTAAATCACCCTTTTAGGAGCGATCTTGTTAGAGGTCTTAAGACACTTTAATCTACAAATGCTACCAAGTTAGAGGATTTACAAAATGATTGTTAAGTCAACTCTATTAACAAATTCCTTCACTGCTACAATTATTAGAGGCTAACAATGATTGACCTGATTTATGAAGCAACTAAATTGTAGATTTAGATCATTTTTCTAGCTTATCCTCTAGATCCTCCTTCATTGGAATATTCTTTTCAACTCCTTGGATACGCTACTCTTAATTAGATATCATTTTTTATCCACATCTTGACCTTTCATATATATGAAATCCAATGTCAAGTTGGCTTGAATAGCCTTTCAAACAAACAAATAATATTCATTGAGTCATCTTGCATAAACCAACTAATGGATAAAACTAATTTGTTGAAGGTTGGCTAAAACTGGGTCACTTAGTTACCAATGAGTTTCTTGGTAACCAAGCTAACTTGGTTTACACTAAACTTCTTTGGTAATTGACCTGACTTGGTTTACACTAAAATTCTTTGGTAACTAACTTGAATTGATTTACATAGGAATCCTTAAACTTCTCTTCTTCTAAATTTTTTCTCAGCAAATATTGGAGTATTCTAAACTTGGTTCCAACTAGTAGTGCTCAGTAAGAGTATAACATTTTTGTAACATCAATGATAATATATAATTGAATAATTGTTATCAATAATCTCCCTCTTTGACATTGATGGAAACACAACATTTCATTAAGAAAAGAAAACTTACAGAAATCAAATGATTTATAATATTTTATAATATCCTTAGTTTCATTTCCATTCTCTATCTATCCATGAGAACTCCCTCTGAGATTCTACCTCTTCCATCTTATCTTTAGACTCCACGAGATCAAGTTCTCCCTCTTTGCAAATTGCTACCTTTGATTTTGATTATATCAATCTCTCTGAATGAATATATGACATAATTCTCTCCCTCTTTGATATCAAATGCCAAAGACTTGACATAGTGATCTTACAATGTACCCAATGTACTGATTGATATGCAATAAGCTCTATCTTCTTTGCATTAATTTGATAGATCTTCAATGTAGTTTGGTTGATGCATCACTTACTCTAGTGAGCATTAGATAGGGGAATGACCCCTAGCTTTCCTCTTAGACACAAAAATTTATCCTTAGGTAATGGTTTGATAAATATGTTAGCAACCTTCTCTTTTGTGTTAACATATTCCAATATAACCTCTTTATCTTGAACCAATTCTCTAAGAAAATGATACTTGATTGCAATATGTTTTTTTTTTATGTGCATCACTAAATATTTAGATATATTGATTGCACTAGTGTTATCACAATAGATAACCATTGTATCCTTGGTTTCTTCCTTCATTCCTGATAATAGTTGATTGAACCATATTATGTCGGAACAATTAACTTCTACAAAAACATATTATGCCTCTATTGTAGACTGAGATATGCAATTTTTCTTTTTACTTGTCCAAGATACTAACCTCTTTCCAAGAAAGAATGATTCTCCACTAGTGCTCTTTTTGTCATCAATGCTTCCATCCTAATCAGCATCAATAAAGTATTTTAGCTTGAATTTTTCTCCTTTCTTGTACCATAGACCATAGTCTTGTGTTCCTTTTAAATATCTCATAATTATTTTGATTGTCATCATGTGATTTTCTCTAGGATCTATACAGAATCTTGCAACTATACCAATTTCTAATACAATATTAGGTCTTGTATGAACAACATACTAAAGTTACCCAATAATAGATCTATAGGTAGTCTATTTTACCTCTTTTGAATCATCATTCATAACTTATGTCTAGTAGACATAGTTGTTCCAACTAGTTTGGAATCTTCCATTCCAAAGGTCTTCAATATCTCCTTAACATATTTTGACTGAGTAATTTAAATGCCATCTTTCATTTGATGAACTTGTAAACCAACAATTTTTTTTTATTTCTCCAAACATTGTCATTTCAAACTCTTTCCTCATTTCTTTAGAGAATTACTTGCATAAGTCATCATGACCTATAAATAGGATATCATCCACAAATGTTTCTAGTATCAAAATCTTGTTATGTAGCCCCTTTTTAATATATAATTTATTGTTATCATTGGTTCTTTGAAAACCAATCTTTACCAGATATCCATGAAGTCTCTCATACCATGCTCTAGGACTTTTCCTCAAAGCATATAAAGCTTTGTGTAACTTACAAACCATGTCTCTTTTCTTTGGATGAATGAAACCTCCAAGCTGATCAATGTAGACTTCTTCTAGAATTCCATTCAGGAAAACTTATTTTACATCCATTTGATACACTTTGAATCCTTTAAATGCAATATATACAAGTAGTGTTCTGACTCCTTCAAGTCTAGTAACAGAAGCACATGTTTCTCCATGGTTTATGGTGTAGTGAAACAAGGAAAAGAGGTTCAATAGGTCCATGGATTAGTCATTTGAATAAGGTTTTTGTAACAAGATCATATGTAAGGTCAATTGGATCATTGGTGTCATTATAAGCCAGGATATCAATTGAACTAAAGGTCAAATTTAAGGAATTTGAGTGATTTTGTATGCAACAAGGATTTTTTAGGTCTTTAGATATATTTAGATGCCTTGGGGTCACTGGGAAAAGATCTAGATGTCTAGGAGGTTATTAAAGCAAAATGCCAATGTTGTCATGCAAAAATGCAAAGTTAATAACAACTTTTCTTGCTAAATAATTGAAAATGTAGTTGAAGGTTGGCCTAACCATTTGAATAATGGTTATGACCATTGAAGGAAAGTAATATATGTTTTAAAAGGTTTTACATGGAGACAACATCATAGTTGTATAGACTAGTGAAGATTTATCTGAATAAATCTCTGATTTTTTGTCATTTTCTCTATTTTTTGAGTTGTACAGACTTGTACAGATTGGTGAAGGTGATCAACCATCATGGTTGGATATCTTGATGAAATAAGTCTCATTTTCTTTTGGTTTGAAGGTTAGATCTTCTCATTTACTTATTGCAATTTTCTAAAGGTTGCTTGTTTGGGCCTGAATTCAAGGGTTTTGGCAAACATGTGCCACTAACTTGCAAACCCATAGTGGGAATTTAATGCATCTTTTGGGGAAGCAAGTTAGGGGAGTGTATTTTTAGATGGTAGAGTATTAGATCTAGAGGAGTTGGTTTTCTATTTTTACTAGTAGGGCCTAGGCTAAACATCATTATGTGTTTAGCCAAGAATAGAAGAGGGGTATTCAAGCTTCCAAACTAATTTTTTAAACCTAGGTGAAGGGTGAAATGGAGTTTTAGGAAGGAGAGGAAGAGCTCCATGTGGTTTATTTGATTCTATGAAACCATCTTCAAGAACTTGGTTTGGAAACCCAACCTAATTAGGCCTATTAGGTCTGCGAACTAAAGTGGAGTTTGGACATGCTAGAATGGAGTCAGCCCTTGATCCTTTGGAACCTTCAACAACTAGGTAAAGGGAATCTAAAAAGGTAATCATTTGGTCTCATCCTTTGGAAATTTTGTAAGCTTTCCAAGAAAAACTAAATTTTGACGTACTAGGATTTCTAGGCCTAAGTTTGGGAAATTGACCCTTTGAAAGAGTTGGAGCCCTAAAAGTGCATGAATCCTAATGGTTTAGGCCTAGTGATGTTAAACCTAGCCTAATTTTGAAGTCTTGTAACCATTTTACTTGTTTTTCCTTATTTGGCCAAGTTAAGGGCAAGTGTCCCTAAAGCCTTATTTTGGTCCATGTTTGCCTTGAGCCCTAGAAAAATGGAGTCCACTCAGAGAGGTAGAGGTCCTCATTTTACCAAGGTTGATAAACCAAAACATCATCTTGTAGTGGGCTTGGCTTCCACTAGAGGCCTAGGAAACAACTGGTAGAAGTGGGTTGTTTGCTCTACATCAAGTGGTATCAAAGCCACTAAGAACCTGTTGAGGTAGCAAGATGTCTAAAAATGAAGAAAGAGAGATGGAGACACCTCTTAGGATCACAAAGGTGGATTTGGCCAAATTGATCAAGGAGAAAATGATAGAGAGTAGGGCATTAAGAGAGGAGAATAGAAGCATGAAGAGAGAATTGTACAAATTGAAGGGCAGAGTCTTAGAAGACTCTAAAGGAGAAGAAGAAGGGATTGAAGATAGAGAACCCAAACAAGATAGGTAAACAATTCTTGTAGATCAAAGAGCCATGTTGGAGGCCCTAGAAATGGTAGGAAGAATAGATCAAAGGTTTGACCTACCTATGTTTAGTGGGAAACTAAATCAAGAGGAGTGCATAGACTAGATTGAAGCCCTTGACAATCACTTTGAGTGTGATAATGTGCTTGAAAATCAAAGAGTAAAAGTTGTTAAGTCTAAGATGAAAGGATCTTCCCTCGGTGGAATTTTCTTCAGAATGAGAGGATAGAAGAAGAAAAGGAACCCATAGAAACATGGAAAAGGATGAAATCAGAGATCAAGAAGTAGTTTATACCAGAGGACTATGAGGTCCTAATGCATCAAAAGTTGCAAAGTCTAAGGAAAAAGTACTTGGATGTGGGGGCATATATACAGGAGTTTCATAAACTCACTCTAAGGGCTCAAGCGCCTAAAAATGAGAAGAAAAAGTTGGTGAGATACTTGAATAGGCTCAAGTATTCCATTAAGATGAATTGATTTTGTTTAATCTTAAGACTATACATTAGTGCTATTAGATGGCACTCAAGATTAAGGATTAGAAAAAGAGGAGGTATAGAGAAAGGAGGAAATGCTAGAGGTGGAGGAAAATTTGAGGGCAAAAGTTCATCTAAAAAATCCCAAGGAGAAATAATCAATCAAGAGAAATCAACAGGAGATACAAATTTTAAAGGAGGATTTAGAGGAAGAAGACCTAATGGAAGAGGCAAATTTGGAGGGAGAACTCCAGGGGTCTTTACTGGAAAATGTTTTACTTGTAATTAGACAAGGCATAGATCTTCTAGATGCCTAGAAAAATGGGAAACATAAGCCAAGAAGGGGATAGGAGAATCCATTTGGCTCAAGAAGAGGATGCACAAAGTGATAAAGGGGCAAGAGGAAATGCTGATCTAGAGAAAGGAGAATCTCTAATGTTCAATAGGACCCTACTAAAGATTGTTACAGAGCAAGAACCCCCCCAAAGGAAGACGTTGTTCAAGACTCATTTCAAGGTGAAAGGTAACGTCTACAAGGTTATTGTTGATTCCTATATAGCATTAATAGAAATGGTTAAAAAGATTGGATTGAAGAAATTGCCTCATCCTAACCCTTATAAATTTTCATGGCTAAAGAAGGAGCAACAAGTCATAGTAAATGAACAAGTTCATGTTGAATTTCAGATAGGGGAATACAAAGATAGAATTGTGTGTGATGTTGTAGAGATCGATGCTTGCCATTTATTGCTAGGAAGGCCCTGGCAGTATGATGTAAATGCCAAACATGATGGAAGAATAAATGTTTATATCATCTCCAAAAGTGGAAAGGAATACACTACAAGACCCATATCAGAAGATGGGAAGGAGTCCCAACATGCATCTAGTGTGATGATGGTTGGAGAGAAGGAGTTTTTGAAGACCCTCAAAGTGAAGAAAACTCCTTGCTTTTCCATAGCAGTGAAGCCAAAACTAGGAGAAAAGGGAAAGGAAGGTAGTTTAGATGAGAATATTGTGGAACCCAAGGAACTAAGACAACTATTGGACAAGTACAAGGAGGTGATTTCAAAATGTACTATAGAAACCTTGCCACCTTTTAGAGAGGTAAGCCATTGTATTAATTTCATAAATGGTTCTACATTGCCACACAAACCTGAATATAGGTTGACACCAAAGAAAAATAAGGAGTTGGCTAGACATGTGGAAGAATTTCTTGCAAAAGGGTTCATAAGAAGAAGCGTCAGCCCTTGTGCAGTCCCTGCATTATTGGGTCCTACGAAGGAAGGGACATAGAGGTTGCATACTAACTCTAGAGCCATAAATAGGATAACTATCAAATATAGTTTTCCCATGCCTAGGATGGAGGACTTAATGGACCACCTAGCAAGAGCAAAGTCCTATTCTAAGTTTGATTTGAAAAGTGGATACCACCAAATTAGAATAAGGGAAGGAGATGAATGGAAAAATGCCTTCAAAACTAATGAAGGACTTTATGAGTGGATGGTAATGCCTTTTGGCCTTTCAAATGCCCCAAGTACATTCATGATGCTCATGAATGAATTCCTAAAGCCTTTCATTAATAATTTTGTTGTCATTTATCTTGATGATATAATGATTTTTAGTCATTCTAGAGAAGAACATCTAACACACTTGGAAATGGGTTTGAAGAAACTCAAGGAGAAGGTACTAAGGATCAACTTGGACAAATGTGACTTCATGGAGGAGGAATTTTTGTTCCTAGGTTTTATCTTCTCTAAGGGAAACCTCAAGATGGATCCTACAAAAGTGGAAGGCATTCTCAACTAGCCTACCCCAAGGAATACAAGTGAGGTAAAAGGATTTCATAGTTTAGCAAGTTTTTATAGAAAATTTATTAAAGTTTTTAGTAATGTGTGTGCCCCTATGATTGATAGAATCAAGCGAGGAAGGAAATGTAAATTTTCATGGACTAAGGATGTATATTAGTCCTTTGAATACTTTAAAAAGGAGGCTGTAGAAGAACCTATCCTTGTTTTGCTTGATTTTAAGAAGGTGTTACCATTGAGTGTGATGCAAGAAATAGGGCCATAGGGGAGTCCTAAGCCAAGAAGGTAAAACAATAGCCTTCTTTAGTGAGAAGTTAAATGAGGCAAAGAAAAGGTACTCAACATATGATTTGGAGATGTATGCATTGGTTCAATCCTTGAGAAAATGGAGGAATTATTTGTTTCCTAAAGAATTTGTGCTTTATACTGATAATCATGCTTTGAGTTTTCTAAATAGGCATGACAAACTAAACCATAGGTATGCCAAGTGGGTGGAGTACATCCAAGCATACAATTTCATCATCAAACATAAAAAAGGAGTTGCTAACAAAGTAGTAGATTCTCTTAGTCGAAGGAATCTGACCATTTAAGAGATTAGATTAGAGAGTATGGGAACCAATGTATTCAAGGATATGTATGAAGGAGATGAAGACTTCTCTAAAGCATACCATGTGTGTAAAGAGAGGAATGATAGGTATCATACTAAATTTGTAGATTTTATGTTGTAGGAAGGATTCCTCTTCAAAGGAACTCAATTATGTATTCCTAAAGTCTACTTAAGGGAGAACATAGTAAAGGAGAAGCATTGTGGGTGATTAGGAGGACACTTTGGTCTAGATAAGACACTAGAACTAGTTAAGAGGTTCTATTTCTGGCCCAAAATGTAGACAGAGGTAAGTAAGTTTGTAGAGAAATGTATGGTGTGCCAAAAGGCCAAGGGAATATCATCAAATGCAGGTTTATATACACCATTTCCCATTTCAAGAAAACCATGGCATTCCATCAGTATGGATTTTGTACTTGGTCTTCCCAAAACTAGATAGGGTTATGATAGCATATACATTATAGTGGATAGATTTTCCAAAATGGCCCATTCTCTCCCTTGTAAAACAAGTAATGATGCTTCACATATTGTAGGGATATTCTTTAAGTAAGTTGTAAGATTACATGGGCTACCCTTGTGGAGAAAATTAGGAACAAATTTGGCCTATTCTTCTGCATACCACCCAAAATTAGATGGCCAGATAGGGGTCATAAATAGGTCCTTAGGGAATCTATTAAGATGTCTCATAATGGACTATGGAGTCACATGGGATGCAGTACTAGCATAGGCAGAATTTGCTATAATGATTCAGTAAATAGAAGTATTGGTTTTAGCCCCTTTCAAATTGTTTATGGGGCTCATCCTACAGGAGTAATGGAGTTGAGGGATGTCATCCAAATAGCAAGGAATAGTGCATAAGAAGAAGAATTTATAGAAGTCATGAAGGAGTTGCACCAATAGGTCAAGCACAGGTTGGAAAAGACCTCTGAGAAATACAAGAGCAAACAAAACTAGAAGAGATCTTCAATTTAAAGTGGGAGATATGGTGATGGTTCACCTAAAAGTAGAAAGATTACCCAAAGGAAAATACACCAAGTTGATGATGAGGAAGATGGTATCTTTTAAAATCTTGCAAAAATATGACACAAATTCCTATAAAGTAGAACTCCTTGCTGACATTGGTTTATTTGATATTTTTAATGTTTCTGATTTATATCCCTATAATGCATCTATTTCTTGTGATACAGGTCAAATACATGGAGTAGAGCAACCTGCATCACTTCCCAAGTAGCCACCACCAAAGGTTGAATGCCTCTTAGACACCAAACTATTGATAAAGACTAGGATGAAGATCTATTATCAATATCTTGTCAAATGGAGGAACAAGCCTGATGAAGATGCAACTTGGCTGACTAAAGTAGATTTGATCAACATGGGTCTTAAGGTAGAAGATATTTGAGCTCAAGATACTTGAGTATTTAGGACTTGAGGTGCATGGTGTAGGGCACCAAGGCAAAGAGGTTAAATGGGTCCATGGATTAGTCATTTGAATAAGGTTTTTGTAACAAGACCATATGTAAGGTCAACTAGATCCTTGGTGTCATTATAATCTAGGATATCATTTGAACCAAAGGTCAAATTTAAGGAATTTGAGTGATTTTATATGCAACAAGGAGTTTGTAGGTCTTTATATAGATTTAGATGCCTTGGGGTCATTGGGAAAAGATCTAGGTGTCTAGGAGGTTATTAAAGCAAAATGCCAATGTTGTCATTCAAAAATGCAAAGTTAATGACAACTTTTCTTGCTAAATAATTGAAAATGTAGTTAAACATTGGCCTATCCATTTGAATGATTTTTATGACCATTGGAGGCAAAGAATATATGTTTTAAAAGGTTTTACATGGAGACAACAACATAGTTGTACAGATTGGTGAAGATTTATATGAATAAAACTTTGATTTCTTGTCATTTTCTCTATTTTTTCAGTTGTGCAGACTTATATGGATTGGTGAAGGTGATCAACTCTCATGGTTGGATAGGTTGATGAATAAGTCTCATTTTATTTTGGTTTGAAGGTTAGATCTTTTCATTTGCTTAAGTTATTGCAGATTTTGTGAAGGTTACTTGTTTGGGCCTGAATTCAAGGGTTTTGGCAAACATGTGCCTCTAACTTGCAAACCCATAGTGGGAATTTAATGCATCTTTGGGGGAAGCAAGTTAGGGAAGTGTAATTTTAGATGGCAAAGTTTCAAACTTGGAGGAGTTGGTTTACTATTTTTACCAGCAAGCCCTAGGCTGAACATCCCTACATGTTCAGCCAGGAATAGAAGATGAAGGAGCATTTAGGCTTCCAAACTAATTCTTTAAACCCAAGTAAAGGGTGAAATGGAGCTGTGGGAAGGAGAGGAAGAGTTCCATGGGGTTTAATTTATTCTATGGACCCATCTTCAAGCACTTTCTTTGGAAATCCAACATAATTAGGCCTATTAGGTGTGAAGACTAAAGTGGAGTTTGGCCATGCTTGAATGGAGTCAGCCCTTGATCCTTTGAAGTCTTTAAGAACTTGTTGGAAATATTCAAGATATGATCCTTTGAAGTCTTTAAGAACTTGTTGGAAATATTCAAGATATGATAGTTTACTAAGAGGGGAGGGGTGAATCAGTAACCTCAAAACTTTTAAATAATTCAACACTTTAACCATATATACTATTCACCATTCATTCATCTAATCTATTGCATATATGAGAGATCAAACATTTATAACACATGTACATAGTGATTTGGTAACCTAGAAACCTTCCATATAGAAAGTAAAATTGGGGTGGGGATGATACCCACAAAAATTCATTATTGAAGTATGAAGTTAGCCTGTTAAGGCTTACATTGACCACTTCTTGTGATCTACCCTATTAGGAGCACAAAGGACTGCTAGGTCCACCTTGTTAGAGGATTTACAAACATACAATGAAGTATGCACTCTGTTAGGATTTTTATACAAAGACTATTAAGTCTACCCTATTAAAGGATTTACAAAATTGATTCACCTATTAGGATGAGACAGTTGATCTACTTACAACTTGATTGCTGATTAGATCCTTAAAGTATAGATCACCTCTTGTGACTGATGAATCTTTATTGCTCCTTGTAGACCTTGCTGAATACTTTGCTCTACTGCTGATTCACTTTCATTCTTCTCAAAACATTGCATGTCTATCTTGATACTCTCATGCATACATTGTAAATGATATAGTACATTACATATATACCATTCCAATAATTACAATTGTAAGGTCGGCCAAAACACAAGTGAACAAAATATTACTTAGTCAGCCAAATAGTAGAAAACTCTGGTTCTTCAAGCTGACTTGGTAACCTTCTGATACTCGACATCCACTATATTACTTGACATCATCATGCACTCGATAGAAGTAGAGGCTCAGTCCATACTAATCACACAATGTAGCTTGGAATTTAGTAACCATTGGAGACTCGATAGATATAGAATCACTCGGTAAAAAATGAATCCTTCGTTTACCTTTCTTTCACTTGATAAGCACTACATTTTCATTACTTGGTAAACACTGGACTTCCATCACTTGGTAAACACTATGAAGCTTGGTGAACACTATATGCTCTATAGATACTATTGGGCTGCACATCCACTCGGTAGCTTCATGAATGCTTAGTATGAACTGCTTGACTGCACACTCACTCGACAGCTTCAGGAATGCTCGGTATGAACTACTTAAGTGATGAATCTAAAAGGTAACCACTAAATGCTCAGTATACACTATAGACTAAGTGATGAACTCAGTAATCATTCAAAATTGAGTAAGTGTTGTCACTAATGACAAATACAATATAATGCCAACAATCTCCCCCTTTGGCATTAGTGACAAAACATTTATAAGCCAAAACATATGTACATAACCTAACTCAATGAATTTTGGTTTTTCAAAATTGATCTTTGTAGAACTGTTGCATATACGTTTCTATATATCTTCTTGATGACTTATAATGTATATATAAATATACTTATGTACATATGCTAACTCTATTGAGTGCTAACTCCCCCTTACACTTATAGTGATAACTCTCCTCACTTATTAATGTGAATCTCTCCCCCTTTATGACAATAATACCAAAGGACTACATGTATAGTTTATATGACTACACCAAAGTGAGATAGAAAATCTTGATGTACCTTAAGGATGGTGGAAAAAGTATTATCCCAAGTCTGTTGCAAAATTTGACAGGTGGAGAGAGCAATTTGAACTTCTGCTGATAATTGGATCATGTGATCAGCCACTGAGAAGTTTTGATCTTGGACCAATGTTTTGCAATGAGAAATATGTTTTTGCATTGTGTCCATGATAGGAAGGATCATGTTTTGGATGTCTATGAGTGTAGACCAGATCCTTGCTTCCTCTCTTAATAGTTCTGCTTATAAATCTACCAGATATCTAATTTTGGTGTAATGGGAGGTTGTGGAGGAAGAGTCCACCTTTAACTTGGATGCACTTGATTGCATATCAATGTCAATATTATTTAGCTTATCCTTTATTTCTTTAGTAAAACTAGAAACATCACATAGTTTGGCAAAAAGTGATGTTGCATTATTAAAAGAATTTTGAAAATTAACCAAAAATGTTGACAATTCAACTTGCTTGATTTCTATCTTTTGAGCAATATGCTCTAGCATCTTATTATCAAATTTCCTTTCAACTTTTTCAATTTGTTTCTCTTGTTTGGAAGAATCTTCATTAAATTTTTGTATTGCCTCTTCTAACTAAATCAAAATGTGTTGAGTAGCATCTACTTCAATACCTATAGCATCTATAATTATATCCTTGGCATTCTCAATTATTTTTTATTCCTTATCCCTTTCTAATCTTAACTATTTCTATGTAGCTTTCATCTCTATGAGTTGACTGGCTAACCTCATTTCTTCAATGGTAGCATTGTCATAGTCAATCTTTGGAATCACTATTTCTATGTCTAAGTCAATGTCTTCTCCAATTTCCTTTCCAATGATAAGAAGTTTTAATGGATGCTTTTGTTTGACTTCTGTGATGACTAGTTTGACCTTAGGAATAGATACAATAGTGGAGATAGAAGGGCTAGTAGTGAAAAATGGCATAGCATTCAAGGATTGAATACCAATAGAAGTACTAATTGGATAAAAAATTGAAACACTTCCCAAAAATAGTATCACACTCGACAGAGTACCCATAGTAGTATCTAAACTAATTAGAGTCAAAGTGGATACCAATAATGCTGATGAGAACAAAACTATAGAACTTACTAGAATTGATGGAGACAAAATTATAGAACTTACTATTATAGTCACTGATGGTGAAGGAGCTAAGGAGGCTGACTTGGTGGCTGAAGAAGTGACAGACAACTCAGTAGATGAAGTGCTTGGCACATCTATTTTAGATACCTGAAGCTAGGAGGTGGCTGGTGAAGATCGAGCTATGGTAGAGACTATTGTGCTCAAAATTTCACTTACAAAAGCCGTCTCCATAGTAGGCTTAACTGTCTTTGGTGGAGAGTGAGGAAGGGATGCACTAACTTCTGCTGCAATTTTTACTAGATCTTCATCTTTTTCTTCCTTAAGTGCTTCTTCCTCCTTGTCTTCTTCCTCTTTTTCTTCCATTAGTGCATGCAGCTCTCCTGAAGTGACTGTAATGGATGGAGTATTATCAAAATCATTGTTGTCACTGCTATCATCATCCTTGATTTCAACAGGATCATCACTGGGCTTTTGCAGATGATACATGTTCTTCCACATGTTTGTTACATCTCTTATGACATGTTCAATGTCCTTAATTAAAATCAAACATGTGTGAAATCTAATCATCATTTTACCTTCATTATTCTTCATTGCTACCTTTATTTCGACTTTAGTAAGACTCGATAGAAGATTCTTTAGGGATTGCTCATATATGTCCTTGGCCATTTGGGTGGCTAACTCCCATCTTGGTTGCAATCTCTCCAATAACTCTTTGGAGATTTGAGGGGCAAGCTGGTTTGGGGAGTATTTCCATTTTCCCATCTTATTGAGTACCAATTCCTCAATTTGCATTTTCTTTGCATCAGTCCTTGTTTCAAATTTCAATGCCTTGAAATTTGTGATGCCAGCTCCCTCTTTCAATTATTTTGGCCTTTCCTCAAATGTGAGTGGAGGCCCAACAAGTATAGTTTCCTACTTGCCTTGTCTGGTTCTTCTAGAGAATACTGCAGTAGGCTACTTCTTAGGTTTAGTGATAATCACCTTCCCTTTCTTCTTTGGCGGTTCCTCTTCTTTTTTAGATTCAATTTTTTCACCTTCTTCTTCTTCTTCTTCTTTTTCATCCTCGCCTTTTCCTTCAGTAAGCATAAGAGGGCTAGTTGTAGTTTTCAACTTTGCTATCTTTCTCTATGGATCTACAGGTTCATTTACCAGTGCTTCAATAATGTCCTTGGTTTCATCAATATTCACCTCAAGGAAGAGGTTTCACCCATGCAACTCGGGGTCTAACTGCCTAAATGTATACTCTATCGCAATCAACCATGAAGCATACATCATATTTGTAATCTTCAACTAGTTTTGGTGGAATTTTGAACCTATTATTCATCCTTTCCTTGAAATCTTGTAAATAATTATCCATAACCTTCTCAAAGATTTCACCCATGTTAGCAATAAACTCATTAATCTGATATAAAATTGGAATATCTTTTCTCCATATAACTGAGCCCTTTGATGGAAAGAATTTTTGAATATAGAAAAATAAACAAATTAATAGGAAACCAAATTTGCAGGGATTATTCTTTGAAGTCCTTATGCTATCCATATTCTTGTTCAATTGTTTCAACAACAATTCTGATAGGTTAAATTCAAGATTTTTCTTCACAAATTTGAATGCCAAATCAACAACCTCATAGGGTACACTATTCAAATGACTAGAGCTATAAATTTTGTGGGCAATGATGTGAATTCCAAACTTTAATTCAACATTAGATACAGTGCTGACCTTTAAACCTCTATCGTCCCATTCAACTAGGGTTTTTTTCTGTAACTCCTCTTGACCTAGGGTTTTGGTAGTTTTTGCTTTACTTAGCATGGAGAGACTAGTAATCTTATGAATTGTCTTCTTGGTGATTAAAACTAGCTATTCTAACCATAGTTGCCCATTGTAAACATGACTGAGTATGTACCTGATCCACTTAATTTGGAAACTTCTTGGTATATGCGAGATATGGGTTAACCCTTTGGTCTCTAGATGCTTATGCTCAAGTTTCAAAGAGCCATCAACACTCATTTCTCCTAGGGCATTTTCTATCTCTAGGTTTCCAATCTCTTGAATAGAACATTTGAAATGTGTACAAATGTCATTTATGAGAAGTACCTTTGGTGGAGTTTGTGATTGAGCTCCATTAGGGTTGAGTGATTCTGTAATTGCTGGAACTAGCTTGAAATTAAGTGCCTTCCACTCCACACCTTTAACTAGCATTTCTAAACCTCTTTTTGCATTGGTTTTGCTGCTACTCCTAGATACCATTGCTTCTTAGTAGGTGTAAGAAAATTTTGAACAAATTCTATGCTTGAAAATTGCTTGGAATTTGCTTTGGAATTGCTGGAAATTTCTTAGCTCTGTAATTGTAGTGAAGAATGAAATCAAATTTTTCCCTTTTGACAAAATTTTTGCCATAAATTCTTGGTACAAAGGTAGCTAAGATGACATAGTGCTTCATAGGCTATCATTCACTTGCTTGGTAGGTGCTTACAACTCGGTGATCGAATAGAACTTTAGTTACTCCCGACCTAGCTTGGTTGAGTCTGTGACTAACCTTGCTTGGCATGACCTGATTTCTTATGACCCTTTGTATCTAAAATACTGATTGGATCATTTCCTTTCTTTCATTTTGGAATTGCTTGAGATATCACTAGAGTATGTAGTTTCATATCTTTGTTTATGGATCTTAACTAGAGATGGTGGAGTCACTTACTTCTTGAGTGACTTTGCCATCATTTGAACTATCTTGTTTGATAGATTTAGGAATCCACTATTGCCTTATCTACTTCCAAATTTTATCAGCTTTAGCTTTCTTTTCATCTTCAACTCTTCCTATGTTCATGCAATTTTTAGCTATATAACCGAGTTCTATGCATGTATAGCATGTTACAGTAGTGTCCTTCTTCCTTAGGTGATGTCTTGCAAAGTTTATACCAATATGTCCATATTCTCCACAATAATGACATCTACACCAGGTATTGTAGTCCCATCCAAATATTGATTTAACAAGTTGTTCAGCTAGATTGAATGATTTGGATCTGCATTGGAATGCCTTGTGACTATGCTTCTTGCATTTGTGACAATTTCCTTCAAATTTTGGTTTCTCCTTGCATTCATTAGCTTTATGACCATGTTGACTGCAATTGTAGCATTTACCATTGAATTTACCTTTTCCATTGCTCCAATACTTGTTTGATGTGTGATCTAACTTACCATAGTGATTGTGAGTAGGTCTTTGATTCCTTTGGGCACTTGTTTTGGAGGTTTCACCTTCTTCCTTATAACCAAGACCAGCTTTATCTTTTTGTCTATGAAGATTCTGCTCACTTTTTTGATTTAATTGAGTCATGTCTACTTAAGATTTCATTATCCTTTCATTGACTTACTTTTCAGTGATTAAGTCATTTTCCAAACTTTCATTAATTTTTCTTTCAGATCTTAAGTCACTTTGTAAGCTTTCATTGATTTGTCTTTTAGTGATTAAATCATTCCCCATGCTTTCATTTTCAGATCTCAGATTCATAATTTCTTCATTTGCATTAGATAGTTGATCTATAAGATCTTCATGCTGAAGGGATTGATTATTTCTTATCTCCAAGTCTTCATTTGCCTTGTTTCTCTCTTCCAAAACTTCACATAGCCTAATTGAATGGATTTCTTGTTCTCTTTTAAGCTTTCTTACTTCTTCCTGCAGAGAGCAATTCTTTGCTAGGAGTTCCTTGATTGCCTCATTAGCTTCATCTAAATTTTTTGATGGTAAAAGGTCTTCAATCTTTTCTTCAACATACTAATGGTCATTCATTTGTCTTGCAAGTTCCTTCCTTCTCTTTGGAGATTGAGAAAGATGCTCCTTTGCTTCTTTAAGTTGAGCCATGGCCATTTCTAGATCTAGCTTTTCATTTTCAATAGCTTTGTCAAGTTTGAATATCTCCATTGTCCTTGATCTTTGCTCAAGCTATCAAACTTTATCCTGAGAACCACAAAAGCTTTGATACCAATTGTTGGAAATATTCAAGATATGACAGGTTACTAAGAGGGGAGGGGTGAATCAATAACCCTAAAATTTTTAAATAATTCAGCACTTTAACCATATATTCATTCATCTAATCTACTACATACATGAGAGATTAGACATTTATAACACATGTACATAGTGATTTGGTAACCCAGAAACCTTCCAAAATAGTAAGTAAAACTAGGGTGGAAATGATACCCACAAAACTTCATTACTGCAGTATGAAGTTAGTCTGTTAAGGCTTACATTGACCACTTCTGGTGATCTACCCTATTAGGAGCACAAAGGATTGCTAGGTCCACCCTATTAGAGGATTTACAAACATACAATGAAGTATGCACTTTGTTAGGAGATTTATACAAAGATTGTTAAGTCTACCTTATTAAAGGATTTACAAAATTGATTCACCTATTAGGATGAGATAGTTGATCTACTTAAAAATTGATTGCTAATTAGATCCTTGAAGTATAGATCACCTCCTATGACTGATGAATCTTTAATGCTCCTTGTAGACCTTGCTAAATACTCTACTCTACTACTGATTCACTTTCATTCTTCACAAAACATTGCATGTCTATCTTGATACTCTCATGCATACATTGTAAATGATATAATACATTACATATATACCATTCCAATAATTACAATTGCAAGGTCGATCAAAACACAAGTGAACAAAATATTACTTAGTCAGCCAAACAATAAAAAACTTGGGTTCTTCAAGCTGACTTGGCAACCTTCTGATACTTAGCATCCACTATATTACTTGGCATCATCATGCACTCAGTAGAAGTAGAGGCTTAGTCCATACTAATCACACAACATAGCTTGGAGCTTGGTAACCACTGGAGACTTAGTAAATATAGTATCACTCAGTAAAAATTGAATCCTTCATTTACCTTGCTTTCACTCAGTAAGAACCACATTTTCATTACTCAATATACACTAGAATTCCATCACTTGGTAAACACTATGAAGCTTGGTGAACACTATATGCTTGGTAGATACTATTGAGTTGCACACCCACTCAGTAGCTTCATGAATGCCTAGTATGAACTGTTTGATTGTAGACTCACTCAGTACCTTTAGGAATGCTCAGTATGAATGATATAGGAGCATCTAGAGGTATAGGGTAATCCCATGTCACCTAAAAAAAATGTATTTAGACTTAGTTTTTGTTTCATTTTTTTTCATTTCTAGATACCCATTTGGGTCAAATAAAGGTTCCAACTCTCATAGTTCCACTATCAGTGTTCTAGGTTAAAGTATTTGAACACTTTGGGATACATGTAAATTCCAAAAAAATATGAGTATGTAATTGAGCCATAATTTTGGTAAATTAGAGGGTGTAAATTGGTCGGATGAATGTAATTGTAATTTACAGCATTCCAGAAAAAGAATCAGGTCAAAAGGCCCCACGGTTTGAAAGTTATTGCAATTTTTCAAATTTTAGAGACCTCCTAAGAATGCTTCAAAGTCAGGTTAGGGGCATTAAATGACCTTGAATAGGGCCAAAAAATGGGGGATAAGTGAATTTTTTCCATAGATCTATAAAGCTCTTTAAGAGCTTTCCAAAATTGTAAACGGTTCATCAATCAGAGCTACGGTTCAAAAGTTATGCCTCCCAAAAGTTTGATTACCATTTCTAGATTCTTCTAATTTTGTGCCAACTTTCTAATGCAAATTCTAAAGCCTTCTATTTGGTTGGTGGATGTCAACTAGCACTTTCTAGAATGTATTCCTAATCCTTAACCCTTTAGGGTCTAATTAAGAACATTTCTAGCATTGTAAAAGGCAGTTCGGAGTGGAGTTTGAGAGGAGGTACTAAAAAGAGAAATTATCTCCAAATTTATACTATTGTAAGCCCTTAGGGCATGTTTTGAAGTCTATTTTCTCTATACTGAATGTATTAGCATATTCTCACAATTAATAAAATTTTCCCCTTTCCTATTGTGTCCATTCTATGATTTGGCTTGATCCCATCAATGAACTACATAAGTGATGAACCTACAAGGTAACCACTGAATGCTCAGTATACACTATAGATTGAGCGATGAACTTTATAATCATTTAGAATTGAGTAAGTGTTGTCACTAATGAAAAATACAATATAATTCCAATAGAACTAGGTAAATAGTATCTAAAAAGGTAACAAGTTGGTCTCATCCTTTGGAAAGTTTGGAAGTTTGCCAAGGAAAACTAAATTTTTACTTACTAGGATTTCTAGGCCTAAGTTTAGGAAATTCACCCTTTTAAGGTGTTGGATCCCTAAAAGTTCATGAATCCCAGTGGTTTAGGCCTAGTGATGTTAAACCTAGCCTAAGTTTGAAGTCTTGAAACCATTTTACTTGTTTTACCTTATTTGGCCTAGTTGAGGGCAAGTGTCCTTAAAGCCTTGTTTTGGTCCAAGTTCTCCTTGAGCCCTAGGAAAGGGGAAGGACCTTAGGAAAGTGGAGTCCACTTGGAGAGGTAGAGGTCCTCATTTGACAAAAGTTGATAAACCAAAACATCATCTTTTAGTGGGCTTGGGTGCCACTAGAGGCCTAGGAAACAAGCAATAGAAGTGGGTTGTGTGCTCTGCATTAGTTTATGCCTTCTTCCTGAGTGTATCCTTTACACACTAGCCTTGAATTATTCCTTAATACTTCAACATTTTAATTCAATTTGTTTCTAAATACCCACTTTTACCAATTAATTTTTTATCCTTGGGTCTAAGAACAAGAGTCCAAGTATTATTTCTTTCAATTTTCTCAATCTCTTCATTCATTACCTATATCAAACTTTTATTTGCATCATTAATAGTTCTAGGTTCAAATTTAGCAAGAAAACATGTACCTTGGCATTGTGCCTCTTTTTTATCTCTAATTATATTCTCAAGTTAATGGTGGCTTCTAACATATCTAGCAAGTACAAGTATCTTACTTCTAGATTCTAGATTGGATTCACCTTGTTCACCATGCTCAAAGGTTCTATAAATTTCCATGTACTACTTTGTTTATGTTGTATGAGACTCAATTCCCATAAATTGTGATGTGGGTTCCTCTATTTGAGACTTAGTTCAAACTGACTCCAACTCAGATTACACTAGTTGCAACTCAGTTGACACTAGATGCAATTTGATTGTCACTCCAAACTTGGGTGACTCAAGTGGGATAATGTGTTAAATGTTGGGTAAAGAATTAGGTTCAAAATAGACAAATTTTATGTAATTCTCAAATTCTTTTCTCCTTTGATCTTCAATCTTTTATGTAAACTCATCAATTTTTACATGTGCACTTTCTATAACCTTGGGAGTAGCAAGATTCAAAAATTTATATATCTTAATGAAGTATCCTAAGAAAATGCCTTCATCACTTTTCACATCAAACTTTCCTTTACTTAACTCTTTCAAGATATAAGATTTTCTTCCAAATACTATGAAATAAAAAACATTAGGTTTATAGCCATACTGCAATTCATAAGGTGTTTGATCTATACCTTTCTTTAGTTGAACTTGGTTCAAGGTATGAACTGTTGTTTTGATTACTTCCTTCTAGTATTTGGTTGCAATATTTTTCTCTATCATTAGTGTTCTTGCATAATCTATGATAGATCTATTTCTTCTTTTTGTTATGCCATTCTGTTGAGGTGTACTAGGTGTAGATACCTATCTTTTGATTCCTCTTTCATTGCAGAACTCATTGAATTCATTAGAGATGAATTCTCCTCCTCTTTCTAATCTTAAGAATTTTAAATTCTTACCTATTTCTTTCTCAACTCTAGCCAAATACCACTTGAATTTTTGAAAAGCTTTATATTTATCCTCCAAGTACATTAGTGTCATCATCCTAGAATAATCATCAAGAAACAAAATGAATAATTTGTCTCTAGTGTAGTTCTCTATATCTATTGGTCCAAAAAAATTTGTATGAACTAGTTCTAGGACATCTTCAAAATTGAAATTCTTAATTTTTAAAGTTAGTTTTACCCATCTTTCCAATTTGACATTGTTTGCATATGGCCATTTCAAGTTTCTTTAGATTTGGAATACCTCTCATTCTTGTATTATTTCTTATAGTAACCAAATTATTAAAGTTTAAATGACACGTCCTTTTATGCCATAATCAAATTTCCTCTATATGTGCCAAGAAGCAAAACCATCAAAGAGATCAAGATAGAATAGAATGCCTTTTGTCTAATTGCCAGTTCCAACTAGGTTTCCTTTGCAGTTCAAAAGCCTAGCCTTCCCATTCATGAATTCTACCTTGAATCTAATGCTATTCAATTGTGCCACACTTAGAAGATTGTGTCTCAGTCCTTCAACCTAGTAGGCATTATAACATTTGATTCCATCAGTCAATGCAATAAATCATTTTCACTTCACATAACATGGTTTGTTATTTCCAAATTTAACACTTCCACCATGATAGTGCTCCAAGTGTTCAAACTTAGTTTTTGTTGGATACAATCATTTAATTATATATTTTCTTTAATGTTACACAAATTTTAATCATATACCAAGAAATCAGTGCATGTCAAGCTCACTTGAGAGTAAAAGGAAGTTTCAGTGTATGATGAGTGTCTTAGTATTAACCAAGTTTAGAGTGAGTGTCAACTGAGCTCACTCAGCTACCAAAGGGAGTTTGCAAGAAGATAATGTCTACCAAGTCCACTAGTGGAAAAAAAAGAAAAGTCGGCATGGAACTTGTGTCTACCAAAGGAAGTCTAAACAAAAAAATTTTGTGAGTTAGTATTGACTGAGTTGGGTCAGCTTGTTGAAAATATTCAAGACTATGCTAAGTTACTAAGACGGGAGGGGTGAATCAGTAACTTCTAAAACTTTACCAATTTCAATTCATAATCCAATAAATCTATTATAACTTAATTCATCACATATGATCTAATTGCATGGATGAGAAAATAAAAATATGAAAGCATCCATAACACTTGAACACAAAGATTTGGTGACCCACAAACCTTCCAAATAGAAATAAATCTAGGGTGGGGATGATACCCACAAAATTTAGTACTACAACATAAAGTTGGCTTGTTAAGACTTACATTGATCACTTCTGATGATCTACCATGTTAGAAGCCATTAGGACTACTAGGTCCACCTTGTGAGAGGATTTACAAATATACAATGAAGTATGCACTCGATAAAGAGATTTATAAAAGGTGATTAGGTCTACCTTGTTAAAGGATTTTGATTGGTTCACCTATTAAGATGAAGCAATAGATCTTTAATTTGCAACTGAGTTTGCTAATTAAGATTCCTTAGTGTATTGATCACCTTTCCATTATAGATATGTCTCTACTACTCCTTATACTGATATGGCCTTCACAATTCACTCTTTATCTACTGCATTCATAACTTGAACTTTTCTCATTCACATTACAATACATATGCTTACTCTCACATTCTTACTTATTTGATATGATACAATACATTAGATATATATACCAATCCAAATTAAAAAATTACAAAGTAGGCCATGATACAAGTTAACACAAATATTAAAAAGTCAGCCCATATGAAGATACTTGGGTTTTGAAGACTAACTCGGTGAGGTTTTGATACTTGGCATCCATTGTCAATGCTTGACATCATCATGCACTTGGTAGACATAGAAGCTTGGTCCATACTGATCACTTTTAAGATGTCTTGAACTCAGTATACACTAACTCAGTAGATATTGTGCAACTTGGCAAACACTGAATCACTTGGTTAGCATAAAGTAGCTCGGTTAACACTAGCTTTGCATCACATGAACTACAAATTGGATAGACACTGCAATTCTCAATAACCACTAATAAACTCAGTGTATACTAAAATGCATAGTTTGAACTGTTGGACTTCACAATTACTGAATTTGCTTGGTAACCACTAGGATTAGTCCAAAACACTTGGTATCAACTGCAGAGCTTGGTGGCTATTGAATTACATGGCAAACACTATGAACTATTCAATGAGCTTGGTAGCTATATAGAATCTGAATAAGTGTATGTCACTAATAAAAAAATTTGACTAATATGTCAACATGGCTAACAATGGATTTTCCTATATCATTTTTGTTGGTTGGTTCTAGCTGACTCATGGGATGAATTTCATTTATTTAAAATTATATTCAAGACAACTTGACAAGGTAAAACATATAAGGCCAAGTTGAGGATTGAATTGTAAGAAGAAACTTTGGAAGAAATATGGGATCTTAAATTTTTTTTGTGGTAACTGATTCACCCCTCCCCTCTCAGTTACTCCTCTTCTATTTCCAACAAGTTTTATCACTAGTCATATGATGAGAACAACCACTATTTATTACCCATGTTTCATTCTTGCTAACATGAGAAATAAGTCATCTTTTCATTATCCTCATCATTTAATTCATCTTTAATAGCAATATATACCATTTCATCTTCATTATCACTGTCAAAATCTTTAGCAATATAAAAATATATCTTACCCTTGCCTTTGTAGTCTTTGTTGCTTTTGAAATCTTTATTTCCTTTGAACTTACTAGATTTTTTCTATCATCTTTACTTTCCTTGTTTGGACACCTTGCAACAATGTGACCAACTTCTTCACAAGAAAAACAAATTAATGGAATTTTTGCCTTTATATTTATATTTTTCTTTTAGTAACTTCCTTGCAAGTAGGACTTCAATGGCTTCAATATCATCATCATATTCTTCATCTTCTTCACTGTTAGATTTTTTTCCTTTTGAGTTTCCTCCCTTTCTATCAAGGGTTAGTTTTTCTTTGAATGTAGATTCTTTGTTGTGAGATTTAAGAAGATAGTTATCAAAGTTATTCAACTCAAAAGTTGTAAATCTTCTCATTAGTGCATACAAAGTTATATTACTTTTGGCATCACATCTCATCTCTTGAATAGTTGAAACTCTAATTGCATAAATAGGAAGAAGAGCTCTTAGCACCTTGTTGACTATTATTGCATCTTCAATTTTTCCTCCCGAGGCTCTGATTGCACTCACACTTGCTTTGATTCTCTTATTGTATTTTGAAATGTTTTCCTCTTTTCTCATCTTCATCTGATCAAATTGGCCTCTTAAATTTTTTTATTTGGCTCTCCTCACATTTTTATCTCCTCCATAGATTTTTTGTAGTATGTTCCACATTTCATGAGTAGTAGGACAATCTTTGACTTTATCAAATTCAACATAATTGAGAGAAGAAGCAATGCCAATCATCATTGTGTTGTGATTCTTTTTATCTACCATCTAATCCATAGCCAAAGGATTGGGAGGTGACACATACTATTTTTCTATTAATTTTAGGCATGTGTCTCCAATGGCTCCCAAATCTAGCGTCATGAGTTCCTATCATGCTTTGAAGTTATCTTTGTTCAACTTTGGAATCTCTCTTCTATAAGACATATTTATCTTTAGCTTAGGTCCTTGAAACCTTTTCTACAAGAACCAACAACTCTAATACCAATTTTTGGAAATATAAGAGGAGTAACTAAGAGGGGAGGGGTGAATTAGTTACCACTAAGCCAATTCCAAATCCCTTATATGTAATTATAAACTTCCTTTAAACTCACAGCTCAGTTAGAACTAGATATTTATTGTAACTTAGATAACAAAGTAATATGATATATTAATGTTTATTAATCTTTAGTAGTATAAAGATAAATTAGTGAGAAAATAACATGAACACATGAGACACCAAGATTTAATGTGGAAAACCAATTTGGGAAAACCACCAATGCAACTAGTTACAAATTTTCACTCTTTTGAAGTGAGCCCTGTTAGGAGCCAACCCTATTAGGTTATAAAACACACTGTTAGGTGTGACCCTATTAAAGGATTTAAATCACCCTATTAGAAATGGCCTTATTAGAGATCTTAAGACACTTTAATCTAGAAATGCGAACTAGTCAGAGGATTTACAAAATGATTCTTAAGTCAACTTTGCTAAAAATATTCTTTGTTACCACAATTGTTAGAGTAACAATGACTGACCTAATTTATGAAGTAATTGGATTGTAGATTTAGATCACTATTCTATCTTATCCTCTAGATCCTCCTTGATCATAATTTTCTTTGTAGCTCCTTGGATACTCTACTCTTAATTAGATATCCTTCACTATCTGCATCTTATCTTCTTCACTTCTTGCTCATTTTTTAATCCACATCTTGACCTTTCATATACATGAAATCTAATGTCAAGTTGGCTTGAATACCCCTTCAAACAAACAAATAATATCCACTAAGTTGGATTGCATAAACCAAAAAATGGATAAAACTAAACTATTGAAGGTCGGCTAAAACTAGGTTACTCAATTACCCTCGAGTTCCTTGGTAACCAACCTGACTCAATTTACACACAAATTATTTAACTTCTCTTCTTCTAAACTTTTTCTTAGCAAATATTGGAGTCTTCTGAACTCAGTTCCAATTGGTAATACTTGGTAAGAGTATAACATTTGTGTAACATCAATGATAATATACTATTGAATAAATTTTATCAACACAAATATCTTAATAATACATTTATTTCTCTTATTCCTAAGTTTGAAGATAGGATGAGTCTAGATATTTTTGGCCTATCTATTTGTGCAATACTATTTATAAAATTATTGCAAAGGTCATAGCTAAAATATATTAGAATATTTAGAATAACTAAGAGTGGGGGTGAATCAGTTATCCTTAGGTCCAAATGTATAAAATAAACTTCTAATAATTCTAGTGAACTTAATCAAACTCGTGAACAACACATAAAATAAAATTGGTCATCACCATTCAACTTACTCATTCCATTTTAGCTCTATGTTTAGTATGTGTTGACTAGCAAAACAATATCAAAGTTTAAAAAAAATAAAAAAATAAAAATAGTAAGTAGCATAAATACATAACAAACATCTACTCAAATTTTTGACACCAAGTTTTAATGTGGAAATCTAATTTGAGAAAAACTACCAATAACCATGCTACCACTTTTCACTCTTTCGAAGTGAACTCTATAAGGAGACAACCCTATCAAAGGTTACAAAATATATTGTTAGGTGTGACCTTGTTAAAGGATTTAATCACCCTATTAGGAGTGGCCTTGTCATATGACTTTATACCATTCTCTTAGAATGTCACCTCGTTAAAGGATATACAAATGACTATTAGGTCAACCTTAATCAAAAGGATTTTACTACTACCATAATGATTAGAAAGTAATAGCTAGGTTTGATCTGATAACATACAACTCATTTCACAAATTTATATCCCCATTCAACTCAATCCTAGATTATTGACTCTACTCCATCTCTCTCAACAACTCATCTGCTTGGAAACTCTTCAAGAAATCTCCCACATCACAAATTTTTTACTTCTCCTTTGCAAGTTTGGTCTCCACTTGTCTCCATAAATTCCACTCCAACAACCAACATAAAAAATTTCATATGCCTCCTTAAATAGGAAGCTTAGATCTTTTTCCACTTAAACATAGCCATAGATCTTAGGGTTACGATTAAATTCAATAAAATTAATGAATTTAGTCATCTTCTATTCTCCTTCTTCTCTCTTAAAACTTCTAGAGAAATTCCCTCAAATATTAGCCTTTGATCACTCAACTAATACTTTTCATGGATTAAGTTTGAATGTTGTAACCTACAACCATTCATTGCTATAATATAGAAAAAAATTACGTGAAACACATTAAAAATATTGGATTAAGAAAATAGTAATCTAAGTACTACCCATACTATGGGCTTCCTAATCCTTTAGAAGAGATCCTTATCAAACCACCTAACCCTCTAGTGAGAATTGTATATTGATTAGGTAAGTATCATATAAAGAAAATCTTCCTTAGGCCTTTTATCGAATCTCTGGTAACACTACTTGGTAAATATCCCACCTCTAACCAAGTCTCTTATCTAGATAACATATGCATATGTTTGACCACTACAATATATATTGTCTCTAAGAGATTCTCTACAAATCTCTCTATGGGTTCCAATTCAGAATCCCAACATTCAATAAATTTTTCCTCTAATCTTTGAGTTCTCTTAAAAAAAACTCAACATTCTAATGAATGCCCTCTACCAAGTTCTTACTGATCTCTATGAGAACTATAAAGTTCTCATCTCAATCATTGATCTTGATATCTTTATCTACCAGATGATTCATATTTATTTATGAAATAAACATATCAAATGAACACACCTATGGATCCCTTTAGTTTTTCATTTTATAATCCTTCATAGAATATATATTACTTCAATTTCCAACATTCAATATATATTAATTTACTTTGTTTAATTTCTCTACTCTGATGTAGTTCGACCCTCTATAGCTTAATAGTTTTTTTAATCCTCCCATATATTTTTTAATCATCTATACCTTTTAAAGAGTTTCAAACCTTCATAATCACAATCCTTTTAAAAAGTCACAATCCTTCCTAATCACAATCATTTGGAAAAGTCATAACACTTCATAATTGAATTCCTTTGAGAAGTCACAACACTTGATAATCACAATACTATAAAAAAGTTACAACACTTCATAATCACAATACTATCAAAAAGTTAAAACCTTTCATAATCAGAATCCTTTTGAGAAGTCACAACTCTTCATTTTTAATTTTTTTTGAAGAGTCACAACCATTCATAAGTACAACCCTTTCAAAGAGTCACATCATTTCATCATTGAAAATATTTGAAAGAAAGTCACTTGTTTTCTTCTCATTCCTCTTCTAATAATCCTTCTTTAACTTTTCCCTTCTTCTCTCATTCCTTCTCTTTAAAATGAACTCTCCTCCCTTTTATACCTTAATTTTAAAGAGTCACATCTTTTTATTACATCTCATGGCTTATAATTAGATTTAGTTAATTTATATTATAATATTTATTTACTTATCTATTTTATATTTATTATCATTTCTTAATAAATCTTATTTAAAAAGATAACACACTTTCTACAATATTCTCTTGTATTTAATTTTATTTATTTATTTATTCATTGTAAATTGATTATTATTTAATTATTTTAATAATTATACTAAATATTATTTTATTGATAATATTCTATGCATATAATTTTTATTTCTTATTTATATACTTGAATATGATTTTATTATCATTATTCAATTAATTATCATTAAAATTATCTCTTAAAATAGGAACATGGCAGTCCACCATTCCTCAAATTGCTTGTCCTCAAGCAATTACATAGTTTCTTTTATTGATTTGAAAGATGTATACCCTTTATTCTAAATTTTCAGGTTGTTTTCATTGACATGATTACCTTATTCTAATATTCATTGGCTTTCTATATTAGTCTTTCATATGAATTATTTTCCTCCTCTTTTACCCTATAGGATGGCAGGATCACGCTCTGATACCACTGTAATCTCCCTTATTTTAGATTAATTTTGAATGATGTAACCTACAACCATTCCTTAGTATAATATAGAAAAATTGTATGTGAAACATATTAAAATATTGGATTAAGTAAATATTAATCTAAATACTACCCTTCCTAATACTTCGGAAGAGATCCTTCTCAAAACACCTAACCCTCTGGTGATAATTGTATCTCAATTAGGTAATTATCATATAAAGAACATCTTCCTTGGGCCTCTTTAACATCTATAGTAATACCACTTGGTAGAGATTTCACCTCTAACTAAGTCTCTTATCTCTAACATATGCATATGTTTAACCACTACAATATATATTGTCTCTAAGAGATTCTCAACAAATCTCTCTCTAGGTTCTAATTCGAAATCTTGACATTCAATCAAGAATGTCCTCTAATATTTGATTTCTAAAAAAAGAAACTTGACAATCTAATGAATTTCCTCTACCAAGTTCTTACTTGATCTCTATGAGAACTATATAGTTCTCATCTCAATCCTTGATCTTGATATTTTTATCTACCAAATGATTCATATTTATTTATGAAATAAACATTTCAAATGAACATGCCTATGGTTCTCTTTAGTTTTTGATTTTATAATCATTCATAGAATATATATTACTTCAATTTCCAACATTCAATATATATTAGTTTATATTCTTTACTTTCTCTACTCTAATGTAGTTCAACTGTCTTAGGCATAATTGTTTTTTAATCCTCCCATATTTTATTTATCATTTGTTTCCTTTTCAAAGAGTTGCAAACCCTCATAATCACAATCCTTTAGAAAAGTCATAACACTTCATAATCAAATCCTTTGAAAAGTCACAATACTTGATAATCAAAATACTACCAAAAAGTTACAACACTTCATAATCACAATACTATAAAAAAGTCACAACCTTTTATAATCAAAATCCTTTTAAAAAGTCACAACTCTTCATATTTGAATTTTATTTAAGAGTCTCAACCATTCATAATTACAACCCTTTCAAAGAGTCACATCCTTTCATCATTGAAAATATTTTTTAAAAAATCACTTTTTTCTTCTCATCCCTCTTCTAATAATCCTTCTTTAGCTCTTCTCTTCTTCTCCCCTTCCTTCTCTTTATAATTAACTCTCCTCCCTTTTGTACCTTAATTTTAAAGATCCACATCTTTTTATTACATCTCTTGACTTTTAATTATATTTAGTTAATTTATCTTATATTTTGTTTTACTTATCTATTTTATATTTATCATTATTTATTATTAAATCTTATTTAAATAAATAACACACTTTATACAATATTCTCTTATATTTAATTTTATTTATTTATTTATTCATTTTAAATTTATTATTATTTAATTATTTTAAATATTGTACTAAATATTATTTTATTGATAATATATTATATATGCAATTTTTATTTCTTATTTCTATACTTGAGTATGGTTTTACTATCATTGTTTATTTACTTATTATTAAAATTATATCTTAAAATGGGACATGACAGTCTGCCCTTCCTCAAATTGCTTGTCCTCAAGAAATTAGATAGTTTCTTCTATTGATTTGAAAGATGTATGCCCTTTATTCTATATTTTAAGGTTTTTTTCATTGACATGATTACCTTATTCTAACTTCCATTGGATTTCTATATTAGTCTTTCATATGAATTATTTTCCTCCTCTTTTACAAGTATGACAAGACCATGCTCTTATACCACTATAATCTCCCTTCTTTTGGACTAAGTTTGAATCCTACAACCATTTGTCAGTATAATATAGAAATTTTTTATGTGAAACACATTGAAAATATTTGATTAAGTAAATATTAATCTAAATACTACCCATACTACCCTTCCTAATCCTTTGGAAGAGATCCTTCTCAAACCACCTAACCCTCTAGTGAGAATTGTATCTTGATTACATAATTATCATATAAAGAACATCTTCCATAGGCCTCTTTGGGATCTATGGTAATAATACTTGGTAGAGATCCCACCTCTAACCAAGTTTCTTATCTCTGACATATGCATATATTTGACCACTATAATGTATATTGTCTTTAAGAGATTCTCTACAAATCTCTCTCTAGGTTCTAATTTGAAATCTCAACATTCAATCAAGAATGTCATCTAATCTTTGAGTTCTCTTAAAAGAAACTCAACATTCTAATGAATGCCATCTTCCAAGTTCTTACTTGATCTCTATGAGAACTGTAAAGTTCTCATCTCAATCCTTGATCTTGAAAATTTTATCTACCAAATGATTCTTATTTATTTATGAAATAAACATATCAAATGAGCATGCCTCTAGTTCCCTTTAGTTTTTTACTTTATAATCCTTCATTGAATATATATTACTTCAATTTCCAACATTCAATATGAACTAGTTTAGTTTCTTTACTTTCTCTACTTTGACATAGTTCAACTCTCTTAGATTTAATTGATCCTCCCATATTTTATTTATCATTTGTGTCCTTTTCAAAGAGTTTCAAACCTTCATAATCACAATCCTTTTGAAAAGTCACAACCCTTCAAGTTCATAATCACAATCCTTTGGAAAATTCATAACACTTTATAATCAAAATCCTTTGAAAAGTCACAACACTTGATAACCACAATACTACCAAATAGTTACAACACTTCAAAATCATATAAAAAAGTCATGACCTTTCATAATCAAAATCCTTTTGAAAAGTCAAAACTCTTCATAGATAAAATATTTTTAAATATTCATAACCATTCATAATTACAACCCCTTTAAGGAGTCAAATCCTTTCATCATTGAAAATATTTGAAAAAAAATACTTGTTTTCTTCTCATTCATCTTCTATAATCCTTCTTTAACTCTTCTCTTCTTTGCACCTTCCTTCTCTTTAAAATGAACTCTCCTTCCTTTATACCTTAATATTAAAAAGTCCAATATTTTTATTACATCTTTTGACTTTTAGTTAGATTTAGTTAATTTATATTTTATGTTATATTATTTATTTACTTATCTATTTTATATTTATTATTTAATTTAATTTAGAAAGATAACACAATTTCTACAATATTATCTTGTATTTATATTTATTTATTTATTCATTTATTATTATTTAATTATTTTAAATATTATTTTATTAATAATATATTATATGTAATTTTTATTTCTTATTTCTATACTTGAATGTTATTTTATTATCATTATTTATTTAATTGTTGTTAAAATTATATCTTAAAATGGTGACATGACATGGAGTGTCAGAGGTCTCTTGACTCTTGAAACCCTTAAATGCCCAAAGGCTTAAACGTATACTACTCATCAAATTTTTGAACTTTTAGAGTCAATCCAAAAAAGTTACCAACTTTGATCCTTGAATGCCCTAAGTTTGGATAACTCCACAATTTTTGTACTCTTTATGTTCTTCAATTTTTTACACTTTCATATTGTGCAATGCCAAAAAAAATACCTTGCATTACAACTTCAAACTTGCATAAAACTAACATCATTTTTGGAGCTTTCACATTTTGGGGATTCTTTCAGATTATGAAGGTCTAAAATCCCAAAAATTTCTTAAAATTTTACTTTTTGCCAATTTTAGTTTTTTGGGTATGTTCTATGTTTTAATTATTTACATTTTTTAATGTCTTTAAGGAATTCTTGGGGTGTAGAAAGCTTGGAAAGAACTAGCCTTCAACTTTGTCCTTATAGGACTAAATCTGGAATTCTCAAAGATCTTTCCAACGAAGTATGTAGTGCCTGCCCCTAGTTCACATTTTGCTAACATTGTTGAACTCTTTTAGAGCTAGTTTCATGTTGTTGGTTAGTAGCATTCTTTTGAGATTATCAGATATTGTGCTATGGATTCAGTTTATTATGTGATGAGATCACTTAGACTTTATATTTCATGTATGCATGATGATTATTACATTTCTTTCAGTTATTAATGATGATTAGTTAGATGGTTTACTATCATATGTGTTTTATTATGGATACTTACCCCATACTTGCATGTGTATGGTGTGCGTGTTTGCTTTGCGTGTTTTCTTCTGTATGGCGTGTCTGATGTGGTTAAGGAAGGGAGTCGTAGTCACCTGCTAGTCGGGATCTACACGATGCACCACTTCCTGCCATTGCCTATTTAGTTTAGTATATATTGTGCTTGTACATGCGTGGTTTTTATGCAGGTTGCAGGTACCGGGTATCGACTTCCCTGAATTGCCAGGATGAGCGTACCCTATCACATTATCTCAATGATAAGAGAGGGGAGATAAATTCTCAAGTCCAAATCCCAACCCTTTTAAGCCATTTGTTCTAACTGAAAAATTAGGACAAGTATTTGAGTTGAGTACCCTCTGAATACGTTCGATGACGTAATTTGAGATTTAAACCCTTGGTTTGATTTTGTATGTATTTTGGTTGTGATGGGTTTTCATATTTTACCTTATGAGTCTTTGATGTATTTTCTATTAATTAAGCCTAATTAAAAGATTTAATTAATGGTTTAATTTAATGGAAAATTAATATGGTATTTTAATATTTATTTTATTTAATTAATTGAGAAATTAATTAAATAAAATAATTAAATTTGAAGATAAAAGTTAAAAGTTTAAATTTGGAATGTGACAACATTTATTTTAATAATAATATATTTGGAGCTCATTTTTAAATAAACGACTAAATAATATTATTATTAAAGCTAATAAATATTTTAGCAATTAAGTTTTGGAAAATGAAATTTAAAAGTGGAAAATATATTTTAAGTTAATAAAAGATTCTAAATCTCATGTGATTAAAATATAAATATATTAAGATTGCAAAGTGGAATTATTAAAGTTAGTGCATGAGATTTAATAAAAAAATAAATTAAATTGGAAAGAGTAAAGCAAATATTATATTAATTATGTGTATTATTTTATTATTTACTCACATAGGAGTTGGCAAATTCTCGGGAGTTGTCATGTAGACAACACTAGAGTTTGCACTCTAAGAATGCACTAGTTGACTACACTTAGGAGTTAGCATTTTTATTTGAGCACATGGTGTCTACAACCTTAAGACTTATCTAGAAGGTTGGAGAAGATTCATGCTTGGTTGTCATGCTTATCTTCTAGTTGTTTCTAGAAACACTCTAGATGCATCTTAGAAGCTTTTAAATTGAGGCTCTCCTAGTGTGTTTGGACAAGCAAAAATGAAAGCTTAAATGGGAGCTTAATGCAAGCTACAAGCTACAAGTCTTATGGAAGATACAAGCTTAATGGAAGCTACAAGCTACAAGCTCATATTCTTCTTCATGCTCATATATTTTCTATATGCTTCTACGCTCCTTCTAGCATTTCTAGTCACTTGGAGGATTCGATTGGCTTGGATCTTGGAGGAATTGCGAATGATGGAGAAGGAAGGGGTTTGCTATGGACTTCTGACGCATGACGGATTAGCATCAGTGTCCAGGTGCACTCGTGATAATTGCATATTCTCTTTGCACTATTTCTCTTCCTGTCTTCATCAAGTCTTTTATATGTGTTTGAATACTCTTTGCAATTGAATCTGCAATTTGGAATTGAAATCTAGATATGTTATTGGTTGAAAACATTAGAAAACCCTAGATCCAATTAAGGAAGAAATTAGATCTAAAAGGGTTTGGGTTCGAATTAGAATTAAACTGAGAATGATGATTTCAAATTTATAGTTAAATCCATTGGATGAATTAATGGATATGTTTAGAAAAAAAATATCTAAAGGGAAGAATTCTTGCTTAAGCCTTTAAATTTGAGTATATATTTCCCTTTATAAATCTGCATATAAATAATTATATATATATATATATTAAATGCAGTAATAATTGATAGCAATAGTGTGTCTATATATATATATATATATATATATATACATGTAAGTATATACATATACATATATATACATATATACATATATGTATATATATCTATGTAAAGTCGAAATGGAAAACTTTATTTAATAAATCTGAATCGCATGTCTTAGCGCACAATAGTAAACGTTACTACAAACGTTTTATAAAATGAAATTTTATATATATATATGGGTGGGCGGGGTTTTAACCACCGCCCCCCCCCCCCCCCCCCCCCCCCTTCTCCATCCCTTTACGGGTGGCGGCACCGGATGCAAGCTCTGTGTGATCGCAGAGTACCTGCATCATCGCAGGGTACCTGCGATCCACAGGCCGCCCGTATTGTGGCCGGCGGTTATCCGCCTTTGTTTAAAGGAATGTACATTGTTTAAAATATTTTATATTATGTTATTAAATATGGTTTAAAATATATATATTTATTAATCAAAGCTATTAATTATAGTTTGGTTTTTAATGTTATAATGTTATAAAGATTTAACATTATAAATGTTATAATATATATATTTGTTAATAATGGAATGTGATAATTAAAATATATATATATATATATATATATATATATATATATATATATATATATATATATATATATATATATATATATATATATATATATATAATCATGGATTAGCAATAATGTTTGCTACATTATATATCATACTTGTATGAATACTCAAATCGTCGACTGTTAATTAAACTAAGTAGAAAATGATGAAGGATCTGGTGTTGTAGAACTATTAATGAGAATTTTAATATAACTTGTTTAATAACAAGTTACCATTAACTTACTAATAATGGATCAGAATATAGTTAATTCTTTGCAATTAGCGTTAGTCGTTAGTTGATGAATATTCATGGAGCTATATTAAATAATTTATTGAGATAATAATATAGTTGACTTTTAATTTAGAAATGTTAATTTATACTATGAGATTTTGATAAAAGTGGATTAAGATTTTAATTGTCAAGGAGTCATTGTTATAGCATCACTATGATCTAAGTTATTGTTTACTAAGTTGTTGGGTCTACAAAATATTAGTAAATAATAGTATAAATGGCTAATTCAATTAGAATTAATTTAGAAGAGATTATTTAACGATTGAAGTTTTGTAAAGACAATAGTTTTTGGAATTGAAGTATAATTGATTTTAATCAATTAATGAGTTGTCAATATAATTAAATGTGATAGAGATTTAACTAGGAAATGATACGAAATCGTTAAGAAAGATGAATGTAGTCATTATGGATAAGATTTCTAAAATAACTTGTTAATATTACTATTATTAAATTATTAATATTTGTGTATTGGATTGAAGTTGACTTTGATGTACAAACTATTGTTAGTCAACTAATACTCATTGGTTTGATGGTTTGGTTGTGAAATTATTAATTAAATCAATTAACTAGAGCTAATTGGATTTAATTAATAATTAAGATATGTAATAGAGGTTTAATTGATATAATTCTTTTAATGAGATTGTAGAAATATTGATATCAAAAAATTGATATGTCGTACTCTCATGACTTGAATAATGACCTTAGATGTTTTAATGGTGAGACTAAGTAATATTGAATTGGAAACTATTAGATGTTAATAGGTCATGGAATGGTGTACCTATGTTAACTGATGGATTTAATTAAGTTATGATATCTTATTTGAAGAATGGTAATTGGTTATCTTATAATTTAACAATTAATGATCCTTGATTTATTTTGGAAGTTGAAGTAACCTTAAAAGAAGAATTAACCAATTAGAATACAGATCATGGTTAAAATAGAGAACAATTTAATTAAGATCAATGATGATCAGTTTAGTGAATATTTATCCTTAATTTATTCTCAGAATGTAATTCTTAATAATGGAAGGATAATGCTATCGAGGAACAATTGGGTTGACTTGTAGGTCAAATGATGAAACTTAGACATTTGAAGTATACTTGAAAATGGAAACTGAAACCCCTACACTTGAAGATGGAAAATGAAACTCTACACATTATTCAACTATGAGATTATAGCAAAACCAAAACATGTGTTTGCATCGTGTATTCTATATGCTTCTTGTTTTGGGTTTTGGGTTGACTAGTGTTGACCAGTCCTAGGTTGTTACCAGAGGCTCGGGGGTTATGAGATGTGTTGGCATGTTGATCTTATTTGGTCTCAATCTTTATAAGCCCAACCATGGTTATGTGATCGTATGCTCTATGAAATGTTTGTATTTGTGCATCAGTCTTCATGTGTGAAGCTGAGATGTATGTGTATGAGACACCTGAGCTAATCATTTTTGAGTCATCGATCAGTTATTCTTGGATTATTTTCTAGTCACCATGATGGGACTATGATGTGGATTTATTCTTGATGATTTCATATTGTGACATGTTTGACTCAACCATTTTTGGAGTCTTCGATCAATATGATTTTGAGATATTTGATTAGTATGATTTTGAGATATTATTGGTTGCTTGTTAAGAACCAATGGATGTGATGATTTATTTTGGTTATTGAGAACCAATGGATACTTATGATTATTAGTGATGCCTTCAGTTGCCAATAGAGAACTGTTGTGGTCATGATTTTCTATGGATGTTGCTCATGGAGATTTGATGCTTTTATGCATTTTTGATGATTCTTATCTTGGAGATTTGATGATTCTTAATATGGATATTTGATGCTTCTATTGTGGATATTTGATGATTCTTTTTATGGATTATCTTTTGGATTTTCTTTACAGTCGCTTGTACAAGGCTGTGTTGATTTATGATTCCATGATCATTAGGGTAGGTAATCTACTTGTAGTGTCGGGAAGTGGCTTGCAATGGGGGCCGGGGCCCTAAGTGGCTACCAAGATAACTCATTGTAAGTTTGGTTAATAAGTGATAACATTTACACACTAAATGGGGATTAAATGAACCTAGAAAGATAAATGTTTTGGATGTTCTTGCCCATGCCTTGAGCGCTTGTACAGGCTAGGATGGGAGTAGTGAGACGCATGGTTGTGACCTTGCATTCCATAGTATGCCTCGTCAGTATGAGAGGATACTAGTGGCCGCATGAGATCTGTATGGACCCATGGAGTTTAGCTAACTGCCAGGGTAACTTGTATGAGATAAATGCGATGACACTTTCCCGCTTGCATAGTAGGTTTCCTACATGTCATTGTTGTGCCTCTGGGAATTAGATGTCAATTTTGTGTGTGTTGAAACCTTTGAGTTAGTATACTTTTAGGATTCTTGGACTCATAGAGAGTTATGATTTGTGGTTTGATAGCCTATTTGGGACTTGAGATTATCTCCTCAGCACAGTGGGGGTGGACCACTTAGGTTCCACGCGGTCGGGTGGTAGTGTTTTATCACTCTTATCATTTGAGAACCGTCCGAGACACCATGGCTGGAGTATTATTGGTTGGTATTTATTTTCATTCTGTTCTGGAGCATTATGATAGATGATGTACCTTAAGATGGATGTATCTACTGGTATGTTTCTTACATTGATGATATGCATATGTTAGATAATGGTATCCTATGCTTTACTTTGCATGTTAGTAGGATGTTTTAGGAGTGACATTCCTACTATGTTTATAGCTGATGATCTCTTCGGTGCTTTGGAATGTTGCACACGGAGGGATGGATAGGACCCACGATGGTCTAATGATGCTATTTACAGTTGGGAGGAATCGTGCACTTAGTTATTTATGTTTGTGATGTATGGTTATCTTTTATGATGGATGTCTATATCTTTATGATGATGATGTATCATGTACAGTTTATGGTTCCATTATGTTATTGCATCATGGATTAATATTGGATGATGATGTACTTTATTTACATGGATGGTTATTCTTTTAAAGATTTTTCATACCTTGTAACATGTATAGTGGATGATTGAGCAATCTAAAATGTACACTTGTATATGGTTTAAGAACATTGGATGCATCATTATTATTTCATTGTTAAGGATGTAAAGTTAGATGAATAAGTTATGATTACAAGTAATTCAATGTTAAGGGATCTTTAAAGAATGTAATCTATTATGTATGTATGTTATGTTTACTTTCAGATGAATTGTTACTATTGCTTCTGCAAATGTTGTGAGTGGTTTATAATTTATGTTTTTAAAAAAAAATTGTTTGGCAAACTTAGTATAATTCTTTGGATCCCTTGGCGGGGCATTACAAAGTAAATAGTTCACAATTCTAAGTTGGGGGTAGGAAGTTATGTCTTCTCCAAGTAGACCTAACTTTGTATATATGATTTGGATACTTTGATATTTTTACTATTTTTTTAAAAATAAAATTTTTTAGAATTTTCATTTTCATTTCCAAAGGATAGTGGTGACCCATGGGATCTATTAGAATTCATATAGATTCATAATTTAAATAATAACTAGATTAATTGCTTAGGGTTGGTTTTCTTGTTATTCATTTTCAATAAAACATTGTTGGCAACTATTTTTGCATGCAAAAGTATGGTATGTGCCTTTTGAGGTTTATGAAGAAGAAATAAGCAAATATGAAATCCATGGAGTTTCCAACAATTATTAGAGAGGTTTCACAAATCTCACCCTAATATTCTTCTATATCACTAAGTGTTAAATTTTGACAAGTTAAAAATTTGTTGACACTTAGCCACTTTTAAGAGTTGCCTCCAACCTCAAAGTTTCAAGTGTTGACATATCAGTCAAGTTTGTTATTAGTGACACACACTTATTTAGATTGATTATAGCTACTAAGTTCATCATACAATTCATAGTGTTTGCCATGTATTTCAATTCTCACTAAGCTCTACAGTTACAGTTACAGTTACAAATCTCAATGGTTACCAAGCAATCACAGTTACAGTGAAGATCAATAGTCTAAACCATGCATCTTACTGTATGTTGAGTTTACTAGTACAAGCTGAGCCATGCAATTTCTTCTATATCACTAAGTGTTCAATTTTGACAAGTTCAAAATTTGTTGACACTTAGCCATTTTTTAGAGTTGCCTCCAACCTCAAAGTTCCAAGTGGTTACATATCAATCAAGTTTGTTATTAGTGACACACACTTATTCAGATTGTATATAGCTACTAAGCTCATTGTATAGTTCACATTATTTTCCATGTATTTTAGTTGTCACCAAGTTCTATAGTTGCTACCGAGTCCTTTGGACAAATCTCAATGGTTACTGAGTAGTCACAGTTACAGTTAAGATTAGTAGTGTAAACCATGCATCTCAGTGTATGTCAAGTTTACTAGTGCAAGCTAGGCCATGCAATTTTCATCAAGTTTAGAGTGTTTGTGATGTCAGTCTAGTGTTAATCGAGCTTCCCAGTGTTAACCAAATGACTCAGTTTATACCAAGCTCAAGGTGAGAATTTTTACCAAGTCTTGTCATGGTAAACAAGTGATTCAACTTATATGATGAGTCTCACAATATCTACTAAGTCATCAATGCATACCAAGTTCAAGACTACTTGGAAGTGATCAATATGGATCAAGCTTATACATCTAAGAAGTGCATGACGATGTTGAGAATTGATAGTGGATGTCGAATATCAGAACCTCATTGAGTTAGTCTTCAGAACATAAATTTCTTCATGTGGGCTGACTTTATAATATTTGTGTTAACTTGTATTATGGCCGACTTTTTAATTTGTATAATTGGGTTGATACACACACACACACACACACACACACACACACACACACACACACACACACATATATAATGAATTGTATCATATCCAAAATGTGTATGAGAATATGAAGATGTGAATGCAAACTAAATTAGAGAAAAGTAGGAGTGAATTACAAAGGCCATAGTAGTATAAGGAGTAGCAAAGTCATATCTATCACAGCAATGTGATTAGTACTTAAAGGAATCTCATTCAGCAAACCAAGTTGTAGATCAGAGATCATCTACTATTTTAACCTAACAATTTTTTGTAAATCTCTTTACCAAGTGAATACTTAATTTTATGTTTGTAAATCCTTTCACAAGGTGGACCTACTAGTCTTTATTGCTCCAAATAGAGTAGATCATAAAAAATGATCAATGTAAGCTTTAACAAGCTAACTTTATACTATAGTACTAAAGTTGTGGGTATCATCCCCACCCTAGTTTTACTTTCTATTTGGAAAGTTTCTAGGTAACAAAATTCTTGTGTCATAGTGTTATGAATTCTTTCATATTTTCAATTTCTTATGCATGCAATTAGATCATATTATATGTAATGGATTATATGGTAATTGACTAGTTGGATTAAGGGTTGAAATTGTTGAAGTTTTTGAAGTTATTGATTCACCCCTCCCCTCTTAGTAACTTAGCTTAGTCTTGAATATTTCCAACAATTGGTATCAAAGCATTGTGGTTCTTAGGAGAAAGCTTAACAGCTTGAGCAAAGATCAAAGCTATGGAGATATTCAAACTTGATAAAGCTATTGATAATGAGAAGCTGGATTTAGAAATGTCCATTGCCCAACTCAAGAAAGCAAAGGAGCAACTCTCTCAATCCTTGAAAAGAAGAAAAGAACCTACAATTCAAATGAATGATCATCTCTACATTGAAGAAAGAATTGAAGACCTTCATTCAAGCAATTCAAATGAAGCCAATGAAGCAATCAAAGAACTCTTAGAAAAGAATTATTCCCTACAAGAAGTAAGGAAACTAAGAAGAGAACAATAAATTCAGTCAATAAAGTTATGTGAAGTCATGGAATAGAGAAATAAGATAAAAGAAGAGATAAATGGAAGGAACAATGAAATCCAGAACCAATCCCTTTGGCAAGAAAACCTTATTGATCAACTCTCCAATGTAAATGAAGAAATCATGAGCCTAAGGTTTGAAAATGAAAGAATGAGAAATGATCTAAATTCTTAGAGGCAAATTAATGAAAGAATGAGAAATGATCTAAAATCTAAAAGAAAAATCAATGAAAGATTAAGGAATGGTCTAAAATTTGAGAAGCAAATCAATGAAAGAATGGTGAAATCTTAAGCATACATGAATCAATTGAATGAAAAAACCTCTATAGGAAAAAAGGAAAAGTGGGAATTGGATCTATAGAAGAATGAAAATCATATAAGCAAGGAGCACAAAAAAACCAAAGACATACTTGCAATCATTGTGGTAAGATAGGTCATACATCAAAAAAATGTTGGAGTAATGGGAAAGAGAAATTTAATGGAAAATGCTACAATTGCAATTAGCATGATCATAAGGCTAATGAACACAAATAGAAACTAATATTTGAAGGCAAATGTCACAAATTCAAGAAACATGGACACGAGTCATTAGAATGTAAAACCAAGGTAATGAATCCAACAAAGAAAATTATGAAAGAAATATTTGGTTGGGAATACAACACTTGGTGTAAATGTCATTATTGTGGAGAATTTGGAAATATTGGAATAAATTGTGTAAAACATCATTTAAGGAAAAGAGACACTACCAAAAGATGTTTCAATTGTAAATAACTTGGTTAGCTTACCAAGAACTGCATGAATACTAGTAGAATCGAAGATGAGAAAAAGGTTAAACCTGATAACATCCAAAAATAGATGAGAGAATAATTGGTTCCTAAGTCTACCAAGGATACAAGTCCAAGCAATGATCAAGTCACTCAAGAATTGGGTGACTCTATCATTTTTGCTTCAATTCTCATAGGAGAAACTAAAACTATACTATCAAAGAAGACATCCAAAATAGTTCCAAATTGAAAGAGAAAAATGATCCAAATTAGTATCCAGATACAAAGGGATCATCAAGTATAAGTGTCTACCGAATTATCTTCTCTACCGAGTGAGGTTGGGTCACAGACTCTACTGAGCAAGATCAAGAGTGATAAAGATGTACATGGTGTTGGAAATATTAAAGACTAGCTAGGTTACTAAGAGTGGAGGGGTGAATCAGTAACCTCAAAACTTTTGACAAATTCAAAACTTAATAACATAATCCAATTATCATTAATAGATCTAATCTACTACATGCATGAGAAACTGAAATCATATAACAGTTTGAACACAATATTTGGTGACCCAAAAACCTTCCAAATAGAAAGTAAAACTAGGGTGGGGATGATACCCACAAAAATTCAATACTATAGTATAAAGTTTTCCTATTAAGGCTTAAAATGATCACTTCTAATGATCTACCATGTTGGGAACAATTAGGACTGCTAGGTCCACCTTGTTAGAGGTTTTACAAACATACAATGAAGTATGCACTCGGTAGAGAGATTTAAAGAAAAGACTGTTAAGTCTACCCTATTAAAATATTTGAAGCTGATTCACCTATTACAATGAAATAATAGATCTAACTTACAACTGAATTGCTGATTAATATCCTTGAAGTACTAATCACCTCTTTGTGATAGATGTAACTTGACTGCTCCTGATATGACCTTGCAATACACTTTGCACTGTTGTTGATTCACATTCGCATGCTTATCATCACATTAGCATTCCCTTGCATCAAAACTATTAAATTTGGGTATGATACAATACATTACATATATACCAACCTAATTCACATAATTACAAGGCTGGCCAATACACAAGTTAACACCAATATTACTGAGTTGGCCCGAATGTAGAAACTTGGGTTTCAAAAACTAACTTGGTGAATTTTTGATATAAAATGTCCATTATAATTACTCAACATCATCATGCACTCAGTAGAAGTAGAGGCTTGGTCCATACTAATCACTTCAACATAGTTTCAAACTCAATATGCACTTGTGACTCAGTAGATACAGTGTCACTATGTAGAAACTGAATTTCATGTTTACCATGCCTGTACTTGGTAAACACTAATCATCTCATCACTTAGTTAACACTAATTTTTCTTCACAAGAACTGATGACTCAACAGACACTACAAATCTTGGTAACCACTGAACTACTCAGTTTGAACTACTGGACTTCACACTACCTAAATTTACTTGGTAACCACTGGAATGCTCGGTAGAAATTGTGAAGCTTGGTAACCACTAAATTACATGACAAATAATGGAGATTGATCAAGGAGCATGGTAACCATAAAAAATCTAAATAAGTTTTTTCACTAATAAAAAACTTGACTTAATGCAAAAAATCTTCCCCTATGGCATTAGTGACAAAAACACTTATTAGCCAAAACTTAGTGTGATACTGGCTTGGTATGGCATGCTAATTTTTTTTAGATTTTCAAAAAAAATTCTTTGTAATTTTTCTATATATACATTTTGCATATATCTCCCCCATACAATGTACATATCATATTAGGTATAATAGCATACTAAGTATATATACAAATACCTTTCTTCCTTAAATATATACATGTCTCTCTCCCCCTTTTTGACAATAATGCAAAAGATTTATACACAACGTAATTATATAGAGACACCAAAATGTGAGAGAAATTCAAAATGTACCTTAAGAATAAGAGTTAAGGTCCTATCCCAGTTTTCTTGCAAAAATTTCTAGGTTTGAAGAGAAACTTGTACTTCTATAGAAAGCTCAATCATATCATCTACAATTGAGAAATTATTGTCATGGATCAAAATTTTGGAATAATAAATATGCTTCTACATTATATCCATGGTGGAAGGATCATGTTCTAAATGTCTATGAGTGTAGATCAGATCCTTGATTCCTCTCTCAATAATTCTACCTGCATATATGATAAGAATATGATCTTTATATGGTGTGCAGAGGTTGAACTAGGGTCAAGCTACAACTTCTGCGCACTAGACTTTAGATCTTCATCAATATTATTCAATTTTCTCTTTATTTCCTTTGTATGCTTAGTAACATCACATAACTTAGCAAAAAGAGATGTTACATTAGTGTAAGAATTTTCAAGATTTGTCAAAATTAAAGAAAGTTCTACCTGCTGAATAGCTATTTGCTGAGCAATGTGCTCAAGCACTTTATTATCAAACTTCTTTTCTACCTTCTCCATTAGCTTATCTTGGCCACTAAAATCTTCATTGAATTTTTTGACTACCTTGTCTAATTGCAACAAAATGTGTTGAGAAGAATCAACATCAACACCTATAGCCTCTATCAAAATATTTTTTGCACTCTCTATAATCCTAAATTCTCTATCTCTCTCTCTTCTCTTAATTGCTTCTTCTTGGCTTTCTTTTTAAGGAGTTGACTGACTAATCTTATCTGATCTATAGTAGCATTTTCAAAATCCAATTTGGAAATTTCAATATCCTTACCCAAGTCTATATATTCCTCTATTTTCTTTCCATTGATCAAAAGTCTTGCTTAAATTTTTGGCTCAACTTCTAACATTAATGATTTAGAATTTGGAATAGAAACAATACTGCAAACGGTAGGGCTAGTAGTAAAAACTTGTATAGCACCTACTGATGGAATACTTATTGGAGTACTTACAAAGTCCAAAACTGATGTATTTTCCAAACTTCCCAAAATTGAAGTATCTATAGGTGAAGTCCTAAAAAAGGTATTTACAATTAAAGCACTTACTAAAGCATGTACAATTGAAGTAGCCAAAACTAAAGAATCCAAAATTGTACTTACTGCTAGAGAAGTCAAAATTATGGAACACTCTGTATCCATTGTACAGACTAACTCAATGACTAAAGGATTTTGTAGCTTAGTGGATGAAGTGATAGACACTTCTATCTATGTTTTACTATGCTGAGAGGTAGTAGAGAGTGATTGGACATTTCATGTATTAATGGTTGTCATAATCAAAGTTGCTAAAGTTATCTCCACACTTGATGATGTTTTAGTTTTTGCTGGAGAGTGAGAAAGGGAGGCTATGATAGCTACAACTATCTTGATTAGGTCACTCTCTTCTTCTACTTCTTGCCTAGCTTCCTCGTTAGCTTCTTCCTCTTTTTCTTCATCATCCTTCATCAACTCTTGATATTCTTCAACATCAATGGTGACTAAAGGAGTATTGTCTTCATCATTTTCTTCATCCTTGTCACTATCATCATCATCATCTTTAATCTCAATAGAATTTTCACTAGGTTTGTGAAGATGGAACACATTTTTCATAAGTTTGTAGCATTCTTCACAACATACTCAATATCTGTCATTAAAACAAGACAAGTGTTGAACTTCAAAGTCATTTTATTCTCATTTTCTTTTAATGCTTTATTCACCTTTATGTCTGTCAAGTTGGGAACCAACTATTTTAGAATTTGAGAAAAAAAGTCTTTGATAGTTTGTATGGTGTTCTCCCATCTAACCTTGATCTTATCCAACAAAATTGTAGGGACTTGTGATGCAAACTGATCAGGAGAGAATTTCCATCTGCCTAACTTGTCCATGATCAGATCTTCAACTTCTTTCTATTCTGTTGGAGTCCTAGTCTCATATTTGATTGCTTTGAAGTTGTTTATTCCAACACCTTCTCTTAACTATTTCAATCTTTCATGAAATGTGGGAGGAGGTCGATTGAAGACAACATCATTTTCATCTTTTCCTACTTTCTTCTTGGATCTCCTTGTGAATACTATAGTGGAAGGCTTGGATGGCTTAGTGATAATCACCTTGCCTTTCTTCCTTGCAAGCTCTTCTTCCTTTTCTGATTCCTCTTCATTTTCAGATTCCTCTACATCTTCACCTTTTCCCTTGGTAATCATAAGAGGGGCACTTGCTATTTTCAACTTTGATATCCTCCTCTTTCCTTTGTTCACTGCCAATGGAAGCTTAATCTCAAGTTCAATTCTTGCTTTGGCTTCATCATAGGTTTCAAAGAGAGGTGCCTTTGGATCTACAAGCTCATTTACCAGGGCTTCAATTATTTCTTTTGCCTCATCAATATTAACCTCATATGGAAGAGGATATACCCACACAATTCTAGGCCTTACTACCTGAATGTATACTCTATCACTATCAACCATAAAAAAAAACATCATCCTTATAATCTTCAACCAACTTCTTTGGTATCTTGAACCTATTATTCATCTTTTCTTTGAAAGTTTCAAAATATTTGTCCATGATACTATCAAATTTTTCACCCATGTAAGCTATAAACTCAATGATCTGATATAGGACTAGCGTGTCTTTTCTCCATACAACTATGCCTTTAGAGGGGAAAAACTTTTGGACATAGAAAAACAAGAATGTCAATAGCGAACAAAACTTGCATGGGTTATTCTTAGAGGTTCTGGTGCTTTCCATATTTTTGTTTAGCTACTTCAACATCAAATCTACTAGGTCATATGAAAAATTCTTCTTAACAATCGTATAAGCTAAGTCACCTACTTCACACGACACATTATTGAGTCAACTTGAGCTGTAAATCTTATGTGCTATCACATGAATGCCAAACTTGAGTTTTATGTCTGATACACTACTAATTTTCATTCCTCTATCATCCCACTTGGCTATGGTTTTCTTTTGTAGCTTATCCTGACCTAGGGTTTTAGTGACTTTAGCTTTGGTAAGCATAGGGAGACCAATAATGGAATGAATCAGTTTCTTTGTAATTCAAACTAGCTACTCTAACCATAATTGACCATTATGAACTCGGCTTAAGATATACCTAATCTATTTTATTTGAAAGTTTTGTGTTAGCTGAGCAATATGGGTTAAACCTTTCTCTTCCAAATGCTTATGCTCAGGTTTAAGAATTCCATCCACATAGAGTTCACTTTGTGCATTATCCATTTCAAGGGTTCTTATCTCCTAAACTGCACATTTAAAATGAGTTCTAATGTCATTAATAAGAAGTACCTTGGGTGGTATCTGTGATTAAGCTCCATTTGGGTTTAGGGTTTCTACGATCCTTGGCACCAATTTAAAATTAGGAGCTTTCCACTCAACACCTTGCACCAACATTTCAGATCCTTTCTTTTCCTTGCTACTACTCTTGCTAGATGCCATGATAACTTCGTAAACTGAGAAAATTCTTTGAAATTTTTTTGATGTGAATTCTACTCAAGATCGCTGGAATGCTTTGCAAATTGCTCTATTCTCAATATACTGAATTCATGGTGGAAATGAAGTTGATTTCTTGCCTTTTGATAAAAACTTCCCATTAATTCTTGGTATGATGAGAGCCATAATGACATAGTGCATGATAGCCTATCATCCACTATCTACACAGATCACTCAGTGAAAGCTTGTGACTTGGCAACCAAACATAACCTTGTTACTCTTGAATTTGCTTGGTAAAGTCCTAACCTTGCTCGGTAGAAAAGTTAATTCAGTGATAACTATTGTCAATATAACTGATGATTCTTCTATATCTTGAATACTAATATTAATCTTTTCTTCCTTTCAATTGGAACTATTTAAGATGTGACCTTGAAAATATAGTTCTAGTTCTTCCTTAAGAACTTAAATGGAGATGGTGGAGTCACGTACTTATTGAGTGACATGACTATCATCACTTGAACCAATTTTCTCAGTAGATTTAGGAATCCACTATTGTCTCATCTACTTCCTAATGCTATCAACTTTTTCTTTCTTTTATCTTCAACTCTACCTGTATTCATGCAATTCTTAGCTATATGACCAAGTTTAGTACATGTGTAACATCTTATGGTGGTATCCTTTCTTCTCATGTGATGTCTACCAAAATTTATGCCAATATGTCCATATTCTCCATAGTAATGACATCTACACCAAGTATTGTAGTCCCAACCAAATATTGCCTTTACAAATTGTTCAGTTGGATTGCATGGTTTAGATCTACATTCAGATGCCTTGCGACCTTGTTTCTTGCATTTTTGACACTTGCCTTCAAACTTAGGTTTCTCCTTGCATTCATTAGCTCTATGTCCATGTTGACTACAATTGTAACATTTTCCATTGAATTTTTCCTTTCCATTACTCCAACATTTGTTTGATGTATGACCTATCTTGCCATAGTAACTGTAAGTAAGTCTTTAATTCCTTTGAGCACCTTGTTTGGAGGATTCACCTTCTTCTTGTATCCAAGTCCTACCTTACCCTTTTGCCTATAGAGATTCTTCTCATTTCACTGATTCAATTGATCCATGTCTTCTTGGGATTTCATTATTCTTTCATTGAATTTCTTTTTAGAATTTAGATAAACTTTCATCCTTTCATTGATTTTCTTTTCAATGATTAAGTCATTCCTCAATGTTTCATTTTTAGATCTCAGACTCATGATTTCTTCATTTGCATTAGAGAGTTGATTAATAAGACTTTCTTGTTGAATGGATTGATTTTGAATTTCATTGTTCCTTACCTCCAAGTCTTCTTTTTCCTTATTTCTCTATTCTAATATTTCACACAATCTTATTGACTAAATTTGTTGTTCTCTTTTCAATTTTCTTACTTCTTCTTGCAAGGAGCCATTCATTTCTAGGAGTTCTTTGATTACATCATTTTTTTCATCTGAACTACTTTAGGGAAAAATCTCCAATCTTCCCTTCAACATACTGGTGTTCATTCATCTATTTTGTAAGTTCCTTCCTTCTTTTTAGGGATTGAGAAAGATGCTCTTTTGCTTTCTTGAGTTGAGCTATGGCCATCTCCAGATCTAGCTTTTCATTGTCAATAGCTTTGTCAAGTCTAAATATCTCCATTGTCCTTGATCTTTGCTCAAGTTGTCAAACATCTTTCTAAGAACCATAAAGATCTAATACTAATTTTTTGAAATATTCAAGACTAGCTAGGTTACTAAGAGGGAAGGACTGAATTAGTAGTCTCAAAACTTTTGACAAATTCAAAACTTAATAACATAATCTAATTATCATTAATAGATCTAATCTATTGCATGCATGAGAAATTGAAAGCATATAACACTTTGAACACAATATTTGGTGACCGAAAAACCTTCCAAACAGAAAATAAAATTGGGGTGGATGATACCCACAAAACTTCAATACTATAGTATAAAGTTTTCCTATTAAGGCTTAAAATGATCACTTATAATGATCTGCCTTGTTAGGAGCAATTAGGACTACTAGGTCCACCTTGTTAGAAGTTTTACAAACATATAATGAAGTATGCCCTTGGTAAAGAGATTTAAAGAAAAGATTGTTAAGTGTACCCTATTAAAAGATTTGAAGTTGATTCACCTATTAGGATGAAACAATAGATCTAACTTAAAACTAAATTGTTGATTAAGATCCTTGAATTACTAATCACCTCTTTGTGATAGATGTAACTTGACTGCTCTTGATATGACCTTGCAATCCACTTTGCACTTTTGCTAATTCACATTCACATTCCCTTGTATCAAAACTATTATACTTGCGTATGATAGAATACATTACATATGTACTAACCTAATTCACATAATTACAAAGTTGGCCAATACACAAGTTAACACCAATATTATTGAGTCAACCCAAATGTAGAAACTCAGGTTTTGAAAACTAAATTGGTGAATTTTTGATACACAATGTCCATTATCATTACTTGGCATCATCATGCACTCAGTAGAAGTAGAGGCTCAATCCATACTAATCACTTAATTGTAGTTTTGAACTAGGTATACACTTGTGACTCTGTAGATATAGTGTCACTTGACAGAAATTGAATTCCATGTTTACCATGCCTGCACCTAGTAAACACTAATAATCTCATCACTTGGTTAACACTAACTTCACTTCACAAGAATTGATGACTCGATAGAAACTATGAAGCTTTGTAACCACTAAACTGCTCGATCTGAACTGTTGGACTTCACACTGCCTGAATTTACTTGGTAACTAGTAGAATGCTCAATAGGAAATGTGAAGCATGGTAACCATTGAATTACATTGAAAACACTAGAGATTGATCAAGGAGCATAGTAACCATACAAAATATAAACAAGTGTTGTCACTAATAACAAACTTGACTTAATACCAACACATGGTTACCGAGCCATGAAGAGTTCACCAAGTGTTCAATGCAAAGCATAGTGGATTACAATCTGTCAATGTGATGTAGTCAATCTACCTTCGTATTGAGAATTTATGGTGAAATTTTAATAAAAAGCATGAAATTGAATTCATTTCTTATCATGAAATTTTGAGTGCTATTGTGAAAGTGCAATCTCTAGAGCTTCCAATAAATTTGACTGAATTTCCAGCAAAAAATTTTGAATTCCTCAAACCCTACTGAGTGAAGATGGCATCCAGTAGCAAGGTCAAGCAAGGTTCTGACATGTTGGTTAATAGAGTGGAGTGGAAAGTACCTAATTTTAAGCTCACTCCTACAATCACCAAAACCCTAGATTCGAGTGGAGCTCAATCTCGAATCCCTCTAGAGGCACTTCTAGTTAATGATATTCACACTCATTTCAAATATGTTATTTAGGAAATTGGTACATTGGAAATGGATGATGCCCTAGGTCAACTATGTGTGAATGGAGTTTTGAAACCCAAGCACCAACATCTGAAAACCAAAGGGTTAACTCATATCCCTCACATGCCCCATGAATTTCAAGTAAAATGGATTAGATTTATCCTAAGTTGGGTGCATAATGGTCAATTGTGGTTAGAGCAACTAGTGTTAATCATAAAGAAGATGATTCATCGAATCACTAGCCTCCCAATGCTAGCCAAGGCAAAAATGACAAAAACCCTAGTAGAATGGGATGCCAAGGGAATACAAATTAGCAGTATTTTTGACATGGAGCTGAAGTTTGGTATTCATGTCATTGTACATAAGATTTATAGCTCTAGTAGGTTGAACAACGTGTCATGTGAAGTTGTGGACTTGGCATACAAGGTGGTAAATAACAACTTGTCATTTTCCCTTGCTGAGCTATTGATGAGATAGTTCAATAAGAACATGGAAAGCATAAGAACTTCAAAGAATAACCCATGTAAGTTTGGTTCCTTATATACTTGTCTATTCTTTTATGTTCATAAATTATTTCCTTCTAAAGGCACTATAGTATGGAGAAAAGATGTGCCTGTGCTTTATCAGATAAATTAGTATATTGCAGAGATGGGTGAAAATTATCATGGTATCATGGACAATTATTTTGATGTATTCAAAGAAAAAATGAACAATAGGTTCTGAATCCCTAAGAAACTAGTTGAAGATTATAAGGATGATATATATTTCATGGTGGATTTGGACAAAGTGTATATTTAGGTAGTTAAGCCTAGAATTGCATGGGTAAAACCTCTTGGTTATGAGGTCAATATTGATGAAACCAAAGATATTATTGAAGCCCTTGTTAATGAACCAATTGATCCTAAGGTTTCATATTTTGGAACATATGATGAAGCAAAAGCTAGGATTGAACTTGAGATAAAACTTCCTCAGGTGGTAAACAAAGGGAAGAAAAGAATTGCAAAACTAAAATCTAGTTCAACCCTTTTGTTAACTAAGGGAAAAGGAGAAGATTAGGAAGTAGAGGATTTGGAAGAAGAGGAGGAAAAATTTGAAGAAGAAGAGTAGTTAAAGAAGAAAGGCAAGGTAATTATTACCAAGCCATGCAAGCAATCCACTATAGTTTTCACAAGGAGGTCTTCAAGGAAGAAATATAACAAGGAGGAGAAATTGTATTAAAAAAAATCCACCCAACTTCCAAGATAGATTAAAATATTCTAAAGTAGGGGAAAGCATAAAAAATTTCAAATCATTAAAATATGAGATCAGGACAACAAAGGAGCAGAAGTAGATTGAAGACCTAGTGATGAACAAGATGGCAAAATGGAAATGCTCACCAAACTAGCTTGCCTCTCAAGTTCTTAATGAGTTGTTGGAAAAGATAAAGCCAAGATGTGATTTTTCCATGAAAAATATCAAAGACAATAATGGGAAAACTATGAGGTTGGGATAAAAGAGTCATTGAAGAAAAATAAAGAAAAATTGACTCTAAAGTTTAGTACTTGTCTAGTTTTGATTAAGGACATTGAGCATGTTGTAAGGAACACAACAAAAACTTGGAAGAATATTTATTTGTTACATAAACCAAGTGATTTTCTAGTCAATGTCAAAAATGATGATGATGAAGAAGATAAGTAGAAAGATGAAGATGAGAATGTTGAAGAAGTAACTCATTTTAATAATGAAGAAGATGAAGAGGATCAAGGAAAAGAGGCTACCAAGGAAGAAAAGCTAGATGATGCATAGACTAGTCCAATTAAGATAGCTATAGTAGTCATTGCCTCACTTCCTCAATCACCAAGCAAACTAGTAATCACATCAAGCGTAGAGACAACCCCAACAAGTTTGATTATGACCACTAGTGCCAATCCAATCATCCAATCACTCTTTTCTCCTACTTAGCTCAATACATCACTAGTAGAAGTGACCTCCACTTCATTTACTAAGCTGTAGATTCCTCCTTCATCTACCAAGTTGAGTACTTTAGTTTTGACTTCTTCAATTTTGAGCACTTTAATTTTGAGCACACCAATTTTGGGTTCTTTGAGAATTTATGTAAATATTCCCTCAATAAGTATAGTATTAATTTTCATAGCTAGTTCTAGCATATCTACAATTGTTTCTATTCTGAGTACAAAAGTAATAAGTGGAAGGATAGTTGAGCCCAAGGTTCAACTGAGCACAAAATTTTTGACTAAAGGTAAAAAGCTAGAGGGAGATATTGATTTAGATGAGGAAATTGTTATCCCAAATTGGGAAATTTCCAAGCTTTCCTTAGATCAAATGTAGTTATTTGGTGAACTCCTTCAGAAGAAGGATAAACAACAAAAATTAAGAGAGGAGAGAGATAAGGAATTTAAGATAATTGAAGATGCAAAGAATATTTTGGCAGAGGCCATACGTATTGAGGTTGACTCTTCTTAGCAAATTTTGTATCAGCTAGCAGAGGCAATACAAAAATTCAATGAAGACACCAAGGGACAAGAAAAATCAGTACAAAATGCAGAGAAGAAATTTGATAATAAGGTGATGGAGCACACTGTTCAGTAGATAGCCATTCATCAAGTAGAACTTTCTACAATTTTTGGGCAATTTAGAAGGATCTTGTACAAATCTGTCATCACTTTTTGGAAAGCTTTGTAATGTTTCTAAATTCACAAAAGAAATAAATGACAAATTTTCCAAAATAGATGAAGATTTGAAGGCTAGTGCTCAGTAGCTACAACTTGATCCTAGTTCAAGCTCTACACATTTTCAAAGGATAAGAATTTTGATAGATATGCAAGTTAAATTACTTCGAGAAGAAGAAAGGATAAGATCCACATTGATTAATATTCAAAATAAGTTGAAAAATCAATAGGGGAGTAAGATATGTACAGAGAGATACATTGTACACAGCAAGAAGATGTATAGTATACTATATGAAGGAGCCTTACCATGTATAGATATATCCCTTACAAAATCAATTTTGAAAAATCTCAAAACAGTATACTGTATCGAGCTAGTATTACAAGGTGATGGATAAAAGGTATTTAGGAAACCTTTTGAATTCAGTTTTGGCTAATAAGTGTTTTTTTCACTAATACCAAAAGGGGAGATTGTTGACATATTAGTCAAGTTTGTTATTAGTAACACACACTTATTTAGATTATATATAGCTACTGAGCTCATTGTATTGTTCAAAGTATTTTCCATGTATTTCATTTGTCACCAAGTTCTATAGTTGCTACCAAGTCCTTTGGACAAATCTTAGTTGTTATCAAGTAGTCATAGTTATAGTGAAGATCAATAATGTAAACCATGCATCTTAGTGTATGCCAACTTTACTAGTGCAAGCTGAGCCATGTAGTGTTCACTGAGTTCGCAGTGTATGTGATGTGAGTCCAGTGTTAACCGAGCTTCCTAGTGTTAACCAAGTGACTCAATTTATACCAATCTTGAGGTGAGAATGTTTACTAAGGCTTGCCATGGTAAATAAGTGATTTAGTTTATATGATAAGTTTCACAATATCTATTGAGTCACTAGTGCAAACCAAGTTTAAGACTACTTGGAAGTGATCAATATGGACTAAGTGTCTATGTCTACCAAGTGCATGATGATGCCAAACATTGATAGCGGATATCGAGTATCAGAACCTCACCAAGTTAGTCTTCAAAACCCAAATGTCTTCATGTGGGCCGACTTTGTAATATTTGTGTTAACTTGTATTGTGGTTGACTTTGTAATTTGTATAATTGGTTTAATATATATGTAATGTATTGTATCATATCCAAAATATGTATGAGAATACGAAGATGTGAATGCAAAATAAATCAGAGAAAAGAAAAAGGAGTAAATTACAAAGGATACAATAGTATAAGGAGTAGCAAAGTCGTATCTATCATAGCAAGGTGATTAGTATTTAAAGGAATCTCATTTAGCAAACCAAGTTGTAGATTAGAGATCATCTACTATTTCATCCTAACAAGTGGATCAATCAAATCCTTTCACAAGGTAGACCTAATAGTCTTTTGTAAATCTCTTTACCAAGTTCATGCTTAATTGTATGTTTGTAAATCCTTTCACAAGATGGACCTAGTAGTGCTTATTACTTCTAATAGGGTAGATCATCATAAGTGATCAATGTAAGCTTTAACAAGCTAACTTTATACTGTAGTACTAAAGTTGTGGGTATCGTCCCCACCCTAGTTTTACTTTCTATTTGGAAGGTTTTTAAGTCACCAAATTCTTGTATCACAGTGTTATGAATGCTTTCATATTTTTGGTTTCTTATGCATGTAATTAGATCAAATTATATGTAATGGATTATATACTAACTGAATGGTTGGATTAAGGGTTGAAATTGTCATCATATTATATAAACTTATAAAAAAATTTACCTTTGATTTTTTTGGAGTTTCAGAGTTTGAAAGGTAGAAAAAATTCCCAATCCAAAATTCTTGAACATTAGCCAATTTTTCAATTTTGATTTTTTGGAGTTGCAAACTCTAAATTTTGAGATTTTCCCAGGTCTAAATTTTTTGAAAGACCAAGTTCCAAAGTTAGCCATTTTTTAGACTAAATATTTTTTTTGGAGTTAGGGTCAGGTCTTGTTTAGGGGGGGAAATGAATAAATAATTTAATAATGGTAATATGATTAGATGAATTCATTAGCTGTCCACTTTCACACTAGGTTGTTCAACACAAGATAAAGAGGGGCTTCCAAACATGACTCTTAATATAATCCAAGTTATATTAGAAAAATAAAAGGAGATAAAGGGGTGATAATGCTAAACCCAAATCACATCAATAAATTATGAAAGAAAATCCTCTTTTGTGCAATATAAATTTAATGAGAATTGTGTAAATGTAAGAGTGTCATTGATTTAGTTGATTAAAAGGGAAGTGTAAAATAGGTCTAGGTGCTAAAAGTAAACAATCGATCCAATTAAGATATGAGAACGGGTCTAGACCAAAAGATGAAATTAATGATAAATTACTAATCTTGAAATGTGTAGATTAATACGTTTCTTCACTCTTAAAATTGTTTATTTGAAACTATGAGGGAACTTCTATATGTAAATGTATGATCATGATCGAAATCCCAAAAAATGTTGTTTTTTGCAAGGTCTTGGGAAGATGTTGAAAATGTCACCATTTTTTGAAAGAAAACAAAAATATCACCATGTTCCTAGGGCTATGTAGAAACTTTGACCCAACTTCTTTTGAAATAACTTGATAAATGTTTTCTATATTTGTAATTGTAATTTTGCTAACTTGCCACTACGCACATTAAATCTTATTTTTGGCTTTGGGTGGATGAGGGCTTCCCTTTCTCAAGCCATAGATTGAGGATTCAACCTCTAAATTAAAATTTAAATGTGTAAATAATAGAAATATAAATGTAAATATTCACCTTGCATGTGGAAACCCTTGTCAATAATAATTTGAATGATATAGATGTTGAACTTACAATAAAGAATGTAGGATATCTCCACACGTGCAATGTATCTACCAAAACCACATCATGGAGTCATGGATATGGATGTGCATCAATGAAAAATATGGAGAATGCCTCGATATAGATCTCCTCCCTTTATGATTGAAAAAATGCTAAACCTTGAAGAGGAAATGCTCACAAAGGATCCTTGAATCTTGGAGCACCTTTAATGCTTGATGAAAATCTCCATGCATGAGTTATTAAATTTTGATGTCTTGGATTTATTGGTTCTTATATGATAACTTGATGTGAAAAAGAGGTTCCTAAGCTTTCTTTTATATTAAGTTTTAGGCACAAAAATAAAATGAGCAAACAGGAACACCCTAAATTTAAAACCCCAAGATAAAACCGAACCCAAGATCAAAAAATCTAGGAGGGGATGAAGAATAGGTCAACCTTGAAGTTTGGCTCCTCTAAAAGAGGTTTAACTTTTTGACCTATTCTAGGGTTGATCCATAGGGAGCTAACCTTGAGGTACCAAAGGCACATTGGTGAAACTAGGAAAAAAGGGGTTGAATAGGAGAAAATTTTGATTAAGCACGAATCTATCCATGGCCCACAAGGTCAATAAAGGATGAGAGCTAAAAGGTCTTAAATAATGAGTGTTCCCATTTTAAGATAGTACACTTTGTAGATGCTCAAAAATGGTTTGCACCACTATTTTATCACCTTTGCATCATCAATTGTCCCATTTTCCCATTTTACTAACTTTTATCTTTTGGCCAACTTGATCATCATTCGACCAAAATGTGGATATGTCAAAATAAATTCAAAACTATTTCAATTTCATCTTATCACCATTGATCCTTTAGGCATTGTTACGGCCTTCAGTTCCTTATCAACATTCATTAAAACATGTCATGTGTCCTTGGCATGTTCTCATTTTATCAATTTTGTCCTTGGCATTGTCACATCTTTCAATGCCTTATCAACATCATCAATATTTTTCACGTGTCCTTGACAAGTCATCATTTCATTTCCTTCATCTAGTATCATTTATTTCATCAATTTAATTGAGTCCTTGATTCAATCTAATGTCATCACATTTGATCTACATTTTCATTATTATCCTTTAATAGGGTTATTACTTGTATTTATTTTATCTTTTGGCCAATTATTTCTATTAATTTTCCTTATAGAAATAGATAACCCATGCTTTATTCCTATGCCTTGTGCATTTAATCAATCTCATCTTATTAATCCATCCTCTTTTATTAATTATTCCCAATTAATTAATTTCCATGAATTTTTAGAATTTTCTATTTTCTAAATTTTAATTCTCCATTTTTGGAGGGTTTTAGGAGTTTTTAAATTCTAAAATCCTAACTCTCACAAATTCCCACTAATTGTGCTTCCACTTCCTATTTTCTAGCTTCCACTCTTACACCTTCCTCTTTTCAAACTCTTACACATTCTATTCATTTTCTTACACCTTACCTTTCATTTTCCACTTCTTCTATTTAATTTTTTTGCATGTTTCTATGCACATCTTGATGCAGGAGCATCTAGAGGTATAAAGGCAATCATGTGTCACCCAAAAAAAATGTACTTAGACTTAGTTTCTATTTCATGTGTTTTTATTTCTGGATACCCATTTGGGTCAAATAAAGGTTCCAACCCTGATAGTTCCACTATTAGTGTTCTAGGTTAGAGTATTTGAGCACCTTGGGATATGTGTAAATGCCAAAAAAATAGGACTACGTAATTGAACCATAATTATGGTGGATTAGAATGTGTAAATTGGAGGGAAGATTAAAATTGTAATTTAGAATATTTCAAAAAAAGAATCAGGTCAAAAGGCTGCACGGTTTGAAAGCAATTTTTTAATTTTTGGAGACCTCCTAAGAATGCTTCAAAGTCAGGTTTAGGGCATTAAATGACCTCATACAGGGCAAAAAAATGGGGGATGAGCAAATCTGGTCCATAGGACTATAGAGCACTTTGAGAGCTTTTCAAAAATGTAAACAGTTTATCAATCAGAGCTACGGTTCAAAAGTTATGCCTCCCGAAAGTTCGGTTACCATTTTTGGATTCTTCTAATTTTGTGCCAACTTCTAACGCGGCTTTTGGAGCCTTCTATTTGGTCGGTGGATGCCAACTAGCACTTTCTAGAATGTATTCCTAATCCTTAACCCTTTGGGGTCTATTTAAGGACATTTCTAGCATTGTAAAAGATAGTTCAAAGTGGAGTTTGAGAGAAGGTACTAGGAGAAGAAATTATCTCTTGATTTATGCTATTGTAAGCCCATAGGGCATGTTTTGGAGTCTGTTTCTCTGCACTAAGTGTACTAGCATATTTTCATAGTAAATTAAATTTTCCCTTTCTTGTTGTGTCCATTATGTGCTTGGTTCGTGTCCCCATCAAGTGGTATCAAAGTGAGTTTTCCTAAGTTTGTAGATAGAGCACCGACTATGAGGTAGTTTGCACTAGGACTGTCTGGTTGTGGGTTTGAATTAAGAAGATGCCTCCAAAAAGAGAGCATGGTGGAATGGTTGAAGCTATTAATCCTGAGGAGGTTAAAGCCCTCTAAAGGCAAGTTCAAGCATTGCAGGAGGAGCTCCGTAGAGGAACAAATGTTACTACAAGTGACAAAAGTGAGGATGACAATGAAGAAGAAGAAATTGGACTAGAAGGGGAAGTTTTGAATTAGCTAAAGGAGAGGCTTTTTAGGGCCATTACTAAGTTTGGAAAAAGACCTACAATTGAGGTGGGTGTATTTTTAAGAAATTTGAAACCAGATGAGTTGATCGACTAGATTAATGAATTGGAAGAGTACTTTGAGTTTGAGGATATTACGGATCTAGATAGGGTTAAGTTTGCAAAGGCCAAACTAAAAGGCCATGCCAAAATTTGGTGGCAAGAGGTTCAATTGGAGTGAAATAGAAGAGGAAAGGAGAATATCACAAGGTGGGATTGCATGGTGGACAAACTAAAGAAGTAGTTCATTCCTGTTGACTACAAGCTTGATTTATTTAAGAAGATGCATGGGTTAAAGCAAGCAGGAAAATTAGTCTAAGAATATATGGAGGAGTTTTATCAACTTTTGATTAGAGAAAGGCATGCAGAAGCAAATAAGGAGAAGTTTGATTGCTATATCAGTGGGTTACGACCTAGCACCTAGGAGGAATTAAGTCTAGTAAGAATGACCAGCATTGAAGAGGCATACTAGTTTTCCTTATGAGTTGAAGAGAAGCTAAATAAAAAGTTTGAAGGGAGACAAAGAGGGTATGATCAAGGAGGAAGGGGCAGTGATAGGTCATCTAGAGGTCGAAATGAGACCCAAAGGAAAAATGAAGATGTGGGTTCTAGCAGGAACCAAAGGAACAAGAATTTCAACCACTCCCATGATCAAAACTTTGGAGATCAGAGAGGAAGAGGTAGAGGACATGGACAAGGTTTAGGAAGAGGAGGTTTTCATGGTACCTATTTCCATTGCAATGAACAAGGCCATCGTGCCTTTGAATGCCCTCAATGACAAGGAAGAATAGATAGGAGAGCTGAGGGCCAAGCTAGGGTTGCTCATGTGGATGAGCATGCAAGTCATCACATTCAGAGGATGCAGAAAGAGGAGAGACTTTAGTAAATGAAAGTTTTCTACTAAGTGGGGAGATTGAACTGGGACAAAGGAGGAGTCTATTTCTTACCAGGTGCAAATGTGAGAATAAATGTTGTGATGTGATCATTGATGGTGGTAGCACTGATAACTTGGTGTTAGAAGATATGGTTTCTAAGCTAAAGCTCAAGAGGGAGAAACACCCCCAACCCTATTGGATCACTTGGGTGAAGGATGATCATAAGGTCCTGGTAAGTGAACAATGTTTAGTGAAGTTCACAATTGGGAGTTATCATGATGAAGTTCTCTGTGATATTATTCCAATGGATGTCTGCCATCTATTATTGGGAAGACTGTGGCAGTTTGACAGGCATGTAGTACATGATGGTCATGAAAACACATACTCTCTAAAAAATGATGGAGTTTTCCACAAACTAAAGCCCATGGTAAAGGAAGGTGAAAAGGTATGCAATAGTGCTAGGATCTGTCTTGTTGATGGAAGAAATTTTTTAGATGGCATGAAACATCAACGTATGTGCTATGCTTTAATTCCTAGAAAAGATAAGGAAGGTAGTAGTGAAATACCACTTGAAGTTTCAGATTTATCAAGTGAGTTTGCAGATATCATTTCAGATAATTTTCTAGAAGGACTACCACCAGTAAGACAAATCAATCATAAGATAGATTTAATCCTTGGAGCTAGTTTTCCTAACAAGGCGGCTCATAAGATGACTTGTACTAAAACTGAGGAGCTAAACAGACAAGTTTGGGAGCTATTGAAGAAGGGTTTGATTTGAGAGAGCCTAAGTCCATGTCTAGTACCTATAGTACTAGCACCAAAGAAGGATGGAGAGTGGAGAATTTGTACCGACTCTTGAGAAATAAATAGGATAACCATCAAGTATCAGTTTCCTTTGCCAAGAATGGATGATCTTATGGACTACTTGAGTGGAGCTCAATACTTCACAAAGATAGATCTCAAGAGTGGCTATCACCAAATATGGATATAAGATGGAGATGAGTGGAAAATTGCCTTCAAGACCAAGGATGGTCTTTATGAGTGGCTAGTCATGCCCTTTGGATTGACAAATGCCCCAAGCACCTTCATGCAGCTTATGAATGAGGTACTGAAGAAGTTCTTGGGAAAATTTGTTATTGTCTATTTGGATGATATTTTAATTTTCAGCAAGAATTTGGAAGAACATTTATTACATATTCATAGTGTCCTTGAAAGGTTAAGGGAAGAGAAATTGTTAATTAATCTGAAGAAGTGTAGCTTTGCTAAAAAATAGTTAGTCTACCTGGAGTTTGTTATATCACTTGAAGGTCTCAAAATGGATCCAGAGAAGGTAAAAGCCATGTTGGAATGGCCTACTCCAAGGTTTGCTACTAAGGTGAGATCATTTCATGGTTTGGTTAGTTTTTATAGGAAGTTCATTAAGAATTTTAGTGGCATATGTGCACCCCTAACCAACACAATAAGAGAGGATAGAAAAGAGTTCAAATGGACTCTGGTAGCTATGAAAAGTTTTGAATTGCTGAAGAAGAAGGTGACAACACAACCTGTGTTGGCACTTTCTAATTTTAGCAAGTAGTTCCAAGTGGATTGTGATGATAGTGGCAGTGTTATTGGGGCTATATTAAGCCAATAAGGTAAGCCTATTGCATATTTTAGTGAAAAATTGAATGATGCAAAAAAGAAGTATTCTGTTTATGATCAAGAGTTCTATGCAATAGTTCAGGCCTTAAAGAAATGGAGGCATTATTTATTACCAAAGAAATTTTTTTTATATACTAATCATCAAGCATTATAGTATCTAAATAGCTAAGGTAAATTGAATCAGAGGCATATGAAGTGGGTAGAGTTCTTGCAGAGCTATACATTTGTGTTGAAGCATAGAAGTGGAAAATCTAATAGGGTTGCAGATGCATTAAGTAGGAGACAGTTGTTGCTTACAGTAATATAGGTTGAAGTAGTTTGGTTTGTTGAACTCAAGAATCTATACCCTAAGGATCCTAATTTTTCTAAAGAATGGAAAACTTGTAAAGAACCTATTGCTATAGACAGAACTAAGTCTTTAGACTATCTGATTTAGGATGGTATGTTATTCAAGGGCAGTCAATTGTGCATTCCAAGGAGTTCCATGATGGAAAATTTGATTAAGGAGAAACACAATGGAGGGATAGTAGGACATTTTGGTTGAGATAAATCCATTTCCATTCTTAGAGAACATTATTTTTGGCCTCAAATTTCATAGGATGTAAAGAATTTTGTACAGAGTTGTCAAATTTGTCAAGTGGCCAAGGGATTTAGTCACAATATTGGACTTTATCAGCCATTTCCTATTCCATCAAAGCCATGGGAGGACATAAGTATGGATTTTGTTCTTGGATTTCTAAGGACACAAAGGGGTAATTACTCAATATTTGTGGTGGTTGATAGGTTCTCCAAAATGGCACATTTCATTCCATGCCATAAAACTCATGATGTTGACCATATTGTAGACTTGTTTTTCAGAGAGGTGGTAAGACTACATGGCCTCCCAAAGAGTATAATTTCTAATAGAGACACTAAATTTGTGGGGTATTTCTGGAGAACATTGTGGAAGAAGTTGAGAATGGACTTGAAATTTAGTTCCACATATCATCCACAGACTAATGGCCAGAAAGAAGTGGTAAATAGAAGTCTAGGCAATTTGCTGAGATGTTTAGTTGGGGATAAGCCCAAAGGATGGGATTTGATTCTACCACAAGAAAAAATTTCTTACAATAACTCTATAAATAGGAGTACTGGTAAATCACCATTCCAAATTGTATATGGAAGTAGCCCAAGGACTACACCAGAATTGAGGAAGATGGAGCAAGGGGAGAGGACAAGTGCTGAAGCAAAAGAGTTTTTTAAACATATCAAGCGCCAACATGAGGAGGTCCAGGCACACATTATCAAGATAAATCAACAGTATAAAGCTAGGGCTGATCAAAGGAGAAGACATAAGGAGTTTGAAGTAGGGGATCTAGTCATGGTACACTTAAGAAAGGAGAGATTTCCAGTAGGTACTTACAACAAGCTGAAGATGAAGAAATTTGGCCCCTGCAAAATTCTGAAGAAACATGTCTCAGGAAATGCATATGAGGTAGAGTTGCTAGATGGAATTCACATTTCTCTTTTCTTCAACATTGCAAACTTGACAATGTATCATGATGATGGTGTAGATGAGGAGCTAATGTTAGAGTCATGTCCAATTCCCACTTCTAAGAAGGAGGAGATAGAAAAAATTATGGATCATTGTGGGTAGGAGTACTAGAAATAGGCAGTATGAAGAGTATCTCATTAATGGGAAGGTTGACCAATCGCGCACTCAAATTGGATATCAATAGCTGAGGTTTCTGATTTGGGATTTTCTCTACCATCCATAAAGTGACAGGGTCACATTTCAATCTACCCTGGGTGTCTGATGCAGGAGCATCAGAGGTATAAGGGAAATCCTATGTCACCCAAAAAAAATGTACTTAGACTTAGTTTCTATTTCATGTGTTTTCATTTATGGATACCCATTTAGGTCAAATAAAAGTTCCAACTCTCACAGTTCCACTATCAGTGTTCTAGGTTAGAGAATTTGAGCACCTTGGGATATGTGTAAATGCCAAAAAAATAGGATAATGTAATTGAACCATAATTATGGTGGATTCAAAGGTGTAAATTAGAGGGAGGATTAAAATTTTAATTTATAATATTCCAAAAAAATAATCAAGTCAAAAGGTTGCATGGTTTGAAAGTTATCGCAGTTTTTTGATTTCTAGAGACCTCCTAAGAATGCTTCAAAGTTAGGTTTAGGGAATTAAATGACCTCTTATAGGTCCAAAAAATGGGGGATGAGCAAAGCTGGTCCATAGGGCTATAGAGTGCTTCGAGAGCTTTCCAAAAATGTAAATAGTTCATCAATTAGAGCTATAGTTCAAAATTTATGCCTCCTGAAAGTTTGGTTACCATTTTTGGATTCTTCTAATTTTGTGCCAACTTCTAATGTGGCTTCTAGAGCCTTCTATTTTTTTGGTGGATGCCAAATAACACTTTATAGAATGTATTCCTAATCCTTAACCCTTCGGGGTTTATTTAAGAACATTTATGGCATTGTAAAAGATAGTTCGAAGTGGAGTTTGAGAGAAGGTACTGGGCATGTTTTGGAGTTTGTTTCTCTGTACTAAGTGTACTAGCATATTTTCATAGTAAATAAAATTTTTCCTTTCATGTTGTGTCCATTCTATGCTTGGGTCATGTCCCCATCACATCTCTTACAATTTTTCATATAGTGCCATTTTATGACACATTTTGTATTGTAAATCTCTTAATCATGGCAATTTTCCAATTTGTGCAATTTAACTATGACAATTTCCAAATGCACATTTTCCTTTCATTTTTTCATTTTGGCTCTCAAACTTTATAAATTTAGCCTCTTTGCACTTTTTTTGGCTAACCACATTCTTTCAACCACATTCTTCGAATCACATTCTCCTATTATTCTCATTATCTTATCATTTTGTCATTTCATATCATCATCTTGCTTTCAATTGTAGGTACATCTTGTCAAGATCAAGAGCTACAAAAAATTCAAATTTACGAAGAAGAAAGGAGAACATAGGAGCTACACTTGAAGGGAGTTTGGTTATTTTAAATTATTTTATATTTCAAGTGGCTTTTATGTTTGGATTAGATTTGTTTTCATTATTTTATATGAGATTAGTGGTTCTCTCATTTATGAAAATTTACTCTTTTTCTAGTCCTACACACTTAACCTCCACTTTAGCAAGAGTTTGAGTTTCCTCAAATTCCTAGTAAAGTAGATCAAAAGTAAGGTTGATCATGACTAAGGAGATGAAGAGATCATCAAGCTCCCCAAGACACTCAAGCCTTCATCATATCTAGAGCCAAAATAAGAGAGAATCCAAAAACAAGATATTTTATCCAACTCACCTAGTAAGTTTTGTGTTCATTATTATGAACTAGACAACAACAAAAAAAAAGATGCACTACAAGAAAAGGCAGTGTTGAATGGTCTAGAAAGTGTGTATGACACACTATCCAACCCATCGAAGATGAATTGAATAGTCTATCATGTGTGTGTGTGTGTGTGTGTGTGTGTGTGTGTGTGTGTGTGTGTGTGTGTGTGTGTGTGACATGATATTCAATTCATCAAAAGGATACATCCTCAAAGGAATTCCATATCCCAAGAATAAATTTTTAATAAAATGACACATTCATAACAATGTGTGTGTCCTTAAGAGATCTAAAACACAATCAAGTTTCCTAGACTATCAATAGTCAAAAGGGGGATTAATTAGAGATCAAGCCTCCTAAATTATTAATAATCCAAAGAGGGATCAAGATCAAGGATTTGGAATCCCAAACTTTTATTACTACAAATAGAGATCCAAAATGACAAAAATAAGCTCCCATGAATTGTCAGTACTTCAATAGAGGAAACAAAATGGTCAATGCATGTGTATGTGTGTAAAAAAGTGAGCAGAGTGTATGTCTACTTTTAAAGTGATTGCAAGTGCCTTAACAAGAGTAATATCTTTAACAAAAGTGTACATACATTTACTAAGAACATTTCCACTATAAAATTACCCCAAGAAAGAAAAATTCAAGGAAACTAAATACATGACAAAAGAGAGAACACAAACTTCAGTAATAATATGATAATACATAATATTATACCAAGTATGAAATATCATCATTTCTTAAAGGGTGTAGAACTACAACACAATGGAGAAAAAGGAACATAATATTTATGAAGAAGAGTTTCTTTGGGTCAACAACATGGTGACAAAAAAGAATCAATGTTGCCATGTTGCAAGCATCCAAGAAGACTACACAAGGGTGCATCTACAAAAAATAGCACATATACAATATAACATGTAATGACATATAGAATAAGAGAGGTAAAAATAGAAGAATGTGTGATTTTTTCAATCTCTTTATCATATTTTACCAATGGAACAACAATAATCATCTAAAGCAATCTATACAAAACGTATAACAAATAACACAACATGGTAAAAACATAACACAAACACTCAAAGACTAGCATGCTAGAGAATTCCACATCAAGTGTGTTGCATGATCCCTCATGTTGATCTATAACATTATGTAAGGTGGTTGACTCATAAGAGAAATAATATCTAACATAGTAGGAATCATCACCAGGTCTAAGAAAATACTCTAGTTGGATTCACTATGTTATTCACTAGGAGTGAGTGTTAGCTATGTAGAGAACATGTTAGTCATATCATAATACATATCAATAGTTTTATATTCATCATCACTAACATGTGCAATGGAATCATCATCAATTGTATCTTCCATATCAAGATTAATAGAATCTAAAATATAAACAAAATCATCATGTTTGTCCATTTGCATAGTATTATAATTAACTTTCTTCACACACTCAAGTATAGGTTGATCAAAGGAAGGAAAAGTTTGAGATGAAGAAGAATTTTTAGAGGCAAGAACATGGGCCTTGGCCTTAGCTTTATGGTTCTTACAACACTAATGAACATGTTGGTAATGAATGATTTTGCAAGAAAGAATTGAAGGATTAGGATCAATAGTCATAGGTTTTGAAGGGGTAAATTCATGGGTTGAGTAATGATAGGTAGAGGAATAGGTGGGGTTGGTAAGATAACAACAAGAGGTTCAACCTTAGGAAATATAATCTCAACAATATTTTTTATTTCATACTATCCATAGGATCGATAAAGATGGTCATGAAATTTAGGTGTGTTGTAAGAAGAGATGGCCAATATATATCTATATCAACAAAAATTTTAGGACATGATGGTTTATAAAGGGAATGAATGATGATGATAATATCTCCTTTCTAAGGAATTTTTATGCACTTATGAATAGGAGAGGTTAAAACTTACATATAACAAAGCCATGGGATATCAAGCTTCACTTGAAATTGATAGGAGGTAGGAATAATAACAAAGGTAGTATAAAAAACCTTATAAAAAAGAAACATAAGAAGATTGATAGAAATGTAGAAATGATAAAGAAAACCACTACAAGTTTGAATTAAAACATTATATGAATCATAGATATCCTTATGTAATGATATATTCAAAATATCCTCTTTAGTGATAACATTCATGGATGAAGGACCAATCAAAACACCATGAGAAGGGATATGAGAAACCCTAGTGGTACTGTAAAAAGGATCATTAGGTTCTTTAAACATATTGGTATGATTAAAGGCAATAGGAGGTGTAGGTTTAGATTCATGCAAAGGTAAAGTTGAAAGTTGAGATTAAGACTCAATTTGATTAACCACATGATTATCTTCTTCTATCTTGTCTTTATAACTAATGTTAGTGATGTGAGAAAAAAAGTTGATTAATGACATTAGGTAATTTGAAGGCAAGAGGCTAGTGAAATTTTTCAAATTATGATTAGGAGCTGTGATGGATTCATTCATACTATTATCCTGAGCATATACATACATACATACATACATACATACATATATATATATATATATATATATAAATATGTGTGTGTGTGTGTAAACATATATGTATATATAGATACATACATACATACATACATACATACATATATATATGTATATATATATATATGTATGTATACATATATGTATATATAGACATATATACATATATGTATACATATACATACATACATATATATATACATATACATACATACATATATATATATATATATATATATATATATATATATATATATAAAATTAAAAACAATAAGGTCTTGAATAAAAAATTTCCAATCATAACACTTTTGAGTATCATGACTAGATTGACAGTGTTTTTCACAAAAAAACATTGTGATTAAATGACTCAAGAATTGGCTTTCTAAGGTCAATAGTAAAAATAGAGGGGCATATTATAATGTTAGCATTAGTCAACTTTGTCATCACAATAGGTAAACATTTAGATAAAGCAGTGTATTTATGATTAGGATGGTACACAAAGGAAAAAGTAGTCATATATTTGGATGTCTTAGCCACTTGATCATCAATTGAGTTGGTTGTCTTGTGAAGTTTTATGTAATTTTTAGGCCTAGAGAACTTATTTTGATGAGAAACAATGTCACTTTTATCAAATATTAAAAAAAATATATTGGAGTAGAGTTCTCACAGTGGCTCACTTATAACTGATAATGGTGAAGCACTGCACAAAGATGTGAAAAGAAATTATACAAAGTCAGAAGAGTCTTATCTCTAATGTTATTTTACAAATTAAAAAAATAAAGATATGTTAAATATCATGACTAAGCACATGATAAGAAATTTGAGGATACAAGTATTTAAATCTACCAAAAGTCACTAACCTTTTGTTGATCATTTTGCTTACAATGAATCAAATCTATCAAATATATTAAGGATCAATATTATTTTTAAATTTTTGAATGAAAGAATTAGTAAGGGTTTTAAAAATATCAATAGAATAAGGATGAAAAAATAAAAACTATTTTATCCCTAAAAGTACATGTCAATAACTTAGCCATGAGTCTATAGTCATGAGTAAAATCAATGCATATAGTTTGGAAGGTCCTTAACACGAATCATCAAATCACCATTACTAGTGTAAGTCTCAATATGAGGTATCTCAAATTTTTTTCAAATAACAACATGAAGGATATCTAAGGAAAGAGGGTTATCAATGTCACAAGTAGGGATGTTATAGTTAGATTTAGTGAATTGGTCCACTTGTTGTTTCAAAGTAGTGACAATTTGAACCAAGCTACTAATGGCAAGATTAGAAGACACAATAATAGGCATGGAAATATTGGATGTATTAAAAATTTTGTAATAAGAGGAAGGAGAATGTAAGGATGTTGGTGGAGGATTTGAACTAATAGGAAGAGGATTGGAATATGTGAAAGGAATGAACTTGTATGAAGGAAATGAAGAATGCATAGAAGTAGGAGGAACACTCAAGGGAAGTGAACAATTATGAAGACAAACACTTAAGGATTAGAAACTTGTGTAGAAGTTGTCGTGAGAGGTGACACATATGTAGAAATGCTAGAAACAGTAGTAGAAATAGAAATAGAATGTTCAACAGTTATAGAAGGAGGAACTTATCCAAACTCTTGCACACATTGCATCAAAGGCTTGGCATTAGTATAATTAAGGTGAGATATAGCATGTAAGATAGAGATGTTATCATCATCATGAGTAATAATTTTCTTAATAGCCTATATAGAATAAACACTATTGGGGTTATGGTTCTCTTGTACAAGACAATTTTCTAATTTATCAAATTCGTGAGAGAGATTATCAACTTGGGAAGAATGAAATCTTAAGGATTCATCTTCATCCCAGAAAGAGTGAGTAGAGTTACACTTCATAATAGGGTTGAGACCTTGAAAAAAATATTAGTGTCATCATTGGTCCTAGGAATGAAAGAGGAATCAAAATCAAAAGAGGACATGAGTCTTTGACTTCTCCTAATAGGAATGCTAGAGGTTGGACATAATATAATAAAGCTCATAAAAGATGAGATCACAAAAGGAAACTCTAATGAGATCTAACCACACAACTATCAATGTAATAAAGAAAATGAAACCAAAGCTCTAACGACACAAATATAGCTAAATCTAACTCCAATAATGAAAATGAAGAGATGTATTAGTTTCACCAAAAGAAGGTAAACATTCAATGAAAAAATGCAATCCAAGAGGAAGATAACTCTGAGAAAGAAGTATAAGACATCGGGTTCACTAAAAGAAGTTAAACAACCAATTTGAAACAATCTAACTAAAAAGAGAAAGGGCATGAGTTGGGTTTAGAAAAATCTTTGGGGGGAATGGATGGAATGAATATGTAAGATTTGATGAAAACCAAATATTCTAAGCCCAAGAAACCTGCATGTAAAAACCTGTCATAGAGAAGTATAGAGAAGAAAAGTACAAGCATTTTGCTTTGACAATATCCAAGATTATATTATCAGCCAAAATTAATGAGTAAAATATATAATAGATCAATCCTTATAGAAGGAGATTTTTTTACCTAAAAGGGAAACCCTAAGAGGTAAATGAAATTTAATAATTAATATTTAGTTATTAAATGGAAATGTATGTGCATAAAGTGAAATCTAAGTAGGGAGTAAAGGTAATTTAATAAATGTAATTAAATTAATCCTTTACTCTAACACCCCACCTTAATATTAGAAACAATGCAGCTACAAAAAATGCATGAAAAAGTAAGGAAACTACAATGTTGAAAGAAAAAATGGGTCTCAAAAATATGGCCTGATGAGGTACCCAGCACAACCAAATCTTTAAAGAATAGAGAACTAGGGAAAACCATGTGGGAAAAACCCTACTCCAAAAAGAGACAGAGGAATGATAAAAATAAAAGAAGGAAGGAAGGACTTATCACTAAGACCTCTCGAGGATAACTTCCTTCACCCCAAGCATAGAATGCAACAAAAGATACCACATGGATGAAAAAGGTATTGTGAAGATGTTTGCAACCTGTTCAACAATGGGAATATACTCTGAGCTAAGAGAGTCATCCTTAATCAAATGTCTAATGAATTACATATAAAACTCGATGTTCTTGGTCCATTGATGCTCAACTAGGTTGTGGGAAATGTATATAGCACTATGATTGTCACTCCAACAAAAGGTGGAACTACCAGGGGGAAATCCAAAATCTGTCATCAACTGTCAAAGCCACAAAACCTCCTAACTAGTTGCCTTTTTTCCCCTGTATTCTACCTCTATAGATGATAATGTGTAAGCATGCTAATTCTTTCAAGACCATGTGATAGGTCCAAAACTAAGACAGAAAAGAAAAAGTAGACCTTTGATCATCAATATCACTAGCCCAATCTGAGTTTGTATAACCAACAATGTGAGGGTCCCCTGATGTATAGTAATGTCATAACATGTAGTACCCTAAATATACCTTAAAATATATTTGGTAGGTTATCAATGACTCTAATGAGAGGATCATATGAGAATATATAGACAAGGCCAAACACAAAGGAAAGATTAGGATGTGTGTGCATCAAGTACAAAAAACTACCCACAAGTTGCTTATATAGAGTGGAATCCTTTGTAGGAGTAGAGAAAGTGGTAGATAAAACAACACCCGAATGAAAAGTTATAGGAGAAGGCTTACAATCAAGCATGATAAAAATCTAAAGCATATCAAGAGCATACTTATGTTGTAGTATGGATATCTCATCTAAAGACTAAACAACTTATAAGCCCAAAAAATTAGTGTAAAAGTCCAAGATCTGTCATCTTAAACTACTCTCTGAACACTCTATATCATAGATGGTGAGGTACCTATAATAATGAGATCATCAACATGTAACATAAGTATAAATAGAGCATCCCAATGATGTTGAATGTACATTGTAGGATCAAAATGATAGTGTATAAAGTGTGATGCAATCAAGAAGGAATTCACCTTCTCATACCAAGATCGAGGAGCTTGTTTGAGACCATACAAGGACGTCCAAAGTCTACACACTATAGAAGAGTTGTTCAAAAAACCTTGAGGCTACTCCATATAGATCTCCTAATGTAGGTCTCCATACAAAAAAGTACTCTTCACATCCATCAGAAATAATGAATAGAAGAAGAATTATTGTGTTAAATGTAAACTTTCAAGTTTGTCCATTTTTGGGTGGCTACATTTTCCCCTCTTTGATATAATGTGATTATGAGTGTTGTATCAAGAATTTAAAATTTGGTTTTGCCCCAACTTTCTCTAGTGATAGCAAGGGAATTGTATGCCCCCTTGAGAGATTATTTGTGCAATAAAGGTGTGAATGATCTCTTGATAGAAGATGAGAAAGGTTAGATGAAATGATGAAAGAGAAGAATAGTTAGTAAGAAGTAAAGACTTAGTTAGATGATGAAAATTGCTTGATTGATAGAGATTGCTTGACAAGAACCATGTCTGGTTTCAGGAATGACTCATCCTATATAAGACTACCAATAGTGTTTAGTTTCAGGGAAGATACACCTTGTAAAAGACAATAAACAATGCTTGGTTTCAGGAAAGATGCATCCTATAGAATACATATGATTGTTGATTGATTGATAAGTTGATAACAAGATTTGAATTTTGACAAATTGATTGATTTGATTGATAGAAGAAATATTAGTGAGAATCATTAACTAAATAGATGGATGGAGTAGGATTTATGACTTATAAGAATTGATCTTTTGCTATCAAGTTAGATGATGAAATGTGTCATTGCTAGATATTTTTCATATGTTTTCATCATCGTGCTTTATTGAAAACAAAGAGATATATGTGCATGTAGATATTGACCATCTAAATACCACTACTATCTTTGATTCACAAGCAAAAAATAAACAAGGACTATTTCAATATCATTCTAGGTTGACTTAGATCATGGGTGTGTGTAGTTGCCAGATGTATGGCAATTCTTATCACATCCACCCTAAATCATCCTTGCCCCAAAATTTTATTAAATTACCCCATAAACAACAAAAAAATAAAATAAGATGATGAACCATCATAGCCTATCTCACTACTCAGTGGTATCCTTGAGGAGCGTAGGAACATAATCATGAAAAATAAATCAATAATGGATTGGCATAATGGACTTTGTCAAAAACCTTACTAATTATTAATTGGATTACATTGATGTTTGATTTGATTGAGTGATGTGCTTCATGATACCATTGTTGATTTTTAAATATCATTTATTTGATATGAATGTTTGATCATCATATTTTTCTACTTGTCAACAAAGATATCTTATTGCAAGGATTTTGATATGTCTTAATTTTTTTGGAATTTTTTCAAGATCGTATATGATGTTTTTGACAAAAAATTTCAGCTCAATTTCTAAATATTTTTGAAGATTTTTTCAAGACATTTTTTGAATGTTTTTGAACTTTTTGAAGATATTTTTTCAAATGTTTTTGAAGGATTTTTAGGACATTTTTTGAATGTTTTTGAATACTTGTTGAGGAAATATTTGAATTTTTTTTCAAGATATTTTTTCAAAAAAAATTTGAAGGATTTTTAGGACATTTTAAAAAATATTTTTGAAGATTTTTTTAGGTCATTTTTTGAAATTTTTAGGACTTTAAGATTCCTCCCAATGTCTAGCAAGGCATAGGATTGATGAATGGACTAGTAGATGGATGAAGGACAAAGGTTCCTTAGTATGCCTTGAGATGTTTGGATGATAATGTCTATCCACATGATATGATAACATGTTTTTGACAAGATTAGGGATTGAACATGACAAGATAGGGTGATGATGTGGTGCATTGATTGGCATGAAACATAGGAATGGACATGTCAAGAGGATTTTGAAACATGTTTACATTTTCAAGTCCTTTTATTTTTCTATCAAGATCAAGATAGGGATTTGGAGAGGATAATGATAGCTGGATCAAGATCAAGAATAAAAAAGATAAGGGATATGGATTGAAGGTTGTGATAAAATAAGAAATCTGGACCAAAGGGATATGGATGGGATAATGGATGTAGACCAAAGTGATGTGGATAGGATTATGGATATGGACCAAAAGGATGTGGAAAACATGAAGCAGATATGACATATGATGTTTCTAGGGATAGTTAGAACCTTGTCAAGATCAATTTTTGAAAACAAATGGGATATATATGCATATAAGATAAGGTATATGAGGCACACAAGACAAATGAGAAAATCAAAGGGATGTGATATGATAGGAAAGCATGGATGAAATTTACCCCCAAGTATGGAATGCAAGAAGTTCATAACTTACACATGATGCCTATTTGTCAGATTTTCATTATGGTACTTATCCAAACGGCCTATTTTCTAGGTTTTCAAGTTATTGGACAAAATATCTCTTGATTTTCTTCTTCTTCTTTTTTCCTTCTTTTTTGAATATAATTTGACTTTTTTTTTTTTTTACTTTTTTCAGAAGATAATGGACACATGATAGGTCATAGAGGAAGAAATTAGGCATAATTTTCCTTAGATAGTGTTCAAAGTTTTGAAATAATAGAACACAAATTTTGATGCTATTTTGAAAGGTCATGGTAGGGTAATGAAAAATGGGAATGAAATGGATAGTTAGATGAAGTGGGAGAGGGGTCTATGCAAAGGATCGGATAGGATGGATGAAAGGATGAACATTATATGTTGGATAATGGATGGGGTATTTGAAGACTTGTGTATAACTATGTGGAAAGGGTGGCAAGGTCAACTTTGGCACACATATTTAATGCTAATGGATAAATGAAGGAAAATGAGATTTTGGATTTTATGGAGGAATGACCATGAATTTTAGATTTAATGGTGAAATGAATTTGGATTTTGGTTTTGGGAGAGAAGGACCCAAAATAGATTTGGAAGTGGGTGGATCTGAGGAAGCCTTGGGAAGCTTGAATGCCAATTTTGATTTTTCTTTAGTATGGAAGTCTTTTACAAGAGACTTTGCAACCCACATAGTTCTTGAATTTTATTTTCTTTGTGATCCTTTAGAACATATTGCTTCAATAAGGGATTTAGGAACCAAAATTGTCTTTGATATTTCTTTTTGTTCAATGGTCCATTTTGACCTTTTGGATTCATTTTTATTTGATACACATGTCAATTAGATTGGACATGTTGATGTTGGCATTATTTTGTATTTGTCATTAGTAACAACACTTATTCAATTCTAAATGCTTACTGAGCTCACCACTCAATCTTCAGTTTATATTGAGCATTCAGTGGTTACCTTGAAAGCTTAGTAGTTAAGTAGTTTACACTGAGCATTCTTGAAGCCACTAAGCAAATGCAAACAATGTGAAGACCAGTAGTGTCTACCGAGTAGTAAGTTTGTGTCATGGAGATTTAGTGTAAATCAAGCGTTGGAAGAAGTAGTGTTTACTGAGTGAAGTAAGGTGAACTCAGTGTGTAGTATCTACCAAGTGACACTACATCTACTGAGTCACCAGTAGTTACCAAGTTCAAAACTACATCAAGTGATTAGTATGGACTGAGCCTTCACTTCTACCAAGTTCATGATGATACCGAGTAATACAGTGGATGTCATGTATCAAAAGGTCATCGAGTCAGTTCAATGAACCTAAGTTATTTACTATTGGGCTGACTTTGTCATGTATTTGTTCACTTATTTTTTGGCCAACCTTGCAATTTTGTAAATTTGGAAGGTATATATGTAAGATGTATTATAAGATATAAAAGACAATAAAATAAAAAAAGTAATAGTGAAGTAATGTGAAGTAATTCTAAAAAATATTTGCAAAGGATTTTTAGTAGCAGTTCAAGGAATGCAACAAGGTCAATACAAAGGTAGAAAAGTTATATTCATCACATGAGGTGATCAATGCATAAAAGATCTTATCAGCAATCAGTTGTAAGTAGATCCACTTCTTCATCTTGATAGGTGAATAAACTTCTAAATCCTTTAATAGAGTAGACTTAATAGTCTTTGTATAAATCTCCTAATTGACTGCATACTTCATTATATGTTTGTAAATCCTTTAACAAGGTGGACCTAGTAGTCCTTTGTGCTCCTAATAGGGCAAAACACCAGAAGTGGTCAATGTAAGCCTTAACAAGCCAACTTTATACTATAGAATTGATGTTTTGTGGGTATCATCCCCACCCCAATTTTACTTTCTATTTGGAAGGTTTCTAGGTTACCAAAATATTGTGTTCTTTTGTGTGATAAATGTTTTATCTTTTAGAACTAATGTATGCAATAGCTTAGATAGATGTGTGGTAAATTTAAAGGAAAGTTTTAAAGTTACTAATTCACCCCTCCCTTCTTAGTAACTTGTCATATCTTGAATATTTCCAACAATTTGTATTAGAGCTTTGTGGTTCTCAGGATAAAAGTTTGGCAGCTTGAGCAAAGATCTAAAGACAAATGGAGCTATTTAGACTTGACAAGGCAATTGAATATGAGAAGCTAGATCTAGAGATGGCCATAGCTCAACTCAAAGAAGCAAAGGAGCATATTTCCCAATCCCTGAAAATAAGAAAGGAACTTGCAAGATAAATACATGATCATCAGTATGTTGAAGAAAAGATGGAAGACTTTTTCCCAACAAGCAACTCAGATGAAGCTAATGAGGCAATCAAAGAACTCCTAGCAAAGAATGGTTCTTTGCAAGAAGAAGTAAGGAAACTCAAAAGAGAACAAGAAATATAATCAATCAGGCTATGTGAAATTTTGGAACAAAGGAATAAGGAAAATGAAGACTTGGAGGCAAGAAACAATGAAGAACAGAATCAATCCAATTAGCATGAAGACATCATTGATCAAATCATTGAAGAAAATGAAGAAATTAGGATTCTCAAAGCACATAATGAAAGAATAAGAAGAGATCTAAATCATGAAAGGGAAATTAATGAAAGAATATTGAGAGAACTGAGATGTGAAAAGTAAATCGTTGAAAATTCGAAGAATGACCTAAATGCTGAAAAATAAATCAATGAGAGAATGTTGAAATCACAAGAAGACATGAATCAACTGATTCAACAAAATGAGTAGAATCTTCATAGGAAAAAAGGTAAAGCAGGACTTGGATACAATGAAGAACAAGGTGAATCTTCGAAGAAAGGTGCAAAAAGGAATAAAAAACCCTCATGCAATCATTGTGGAATAATTGGTCACATATCAAACAAATTCTAGAGTAATGGAAAATCAAAATTCAATGGGAAGTGCTACAACTATAATCAGCATGGTCACAAAGCTAATGAATGCAAGGATAAATCAAAATTTGAAGGTAAATGTCACAAATGCAAAAATAATGGTCACAAGGCATCTCAATGCATCCAAATGATTCAATCCAGCTGAACAACTTGTAAAGGCAATATTTGGATGGGACTACAATACCTGGTGTAGATGTCATTATTGTCAAAAATATGGACACACTGATATAAATTGTGCAAGGCATCACCTAAGAAAGAAGGATAATACCATAAGGTGTTACAAATGCACTAAACTCGGTCATATAGCTAAAAATTGCATGAATATAGGAAAAGTTGAAGATGAAAAGAAAGCAAGGGCTAATAACATAAGGAAACAAATGAGGCAACAATGCATTCCTAAATCTACTGAAGATACAAGCTCAAATCATGGAAGTAAAGTCACTCAAGAAGTGGGTGACTCCATCCCCTCAAACTAAATTCCTAAGAATGTGTTGGAGGTGTACTTAGCAAGAAAACCATAAGAAGTTCTGAGAAATATGAGAAATGCAAATGATCCAATTAGTATTCCAAATACACCAGGATCATAGAAAGGTTATCTTTCATTAAGTTGCATCAGACTCCACCAAGGAAAGTTGGTTAAAGACCTTACCGAGTGAGGTTGGGAGTAAAAGGAATTCGGTTCATCTGTCGAGTTAATACTCTTGCTGAGTTAGGTCAGTGGATAACAATCTATCACACACTACGTCAATATGGTACCTGGCATTAATGGAAAAATTTTATCAAAAGGGGCAAAATTCAACTTCATTTTTCATTATGTCTTCAAAGCAAAGAGTTTTCCAGGTGCATTCAAGCAATTTCAAGCAATTCCAAGTGATTTTGAGAAAATTTTCTATTGGGGAATTTATTTGAAGATTTCCATCACTTACTGAGCAGCAATGGCATTTGAAATCACCAGTAGCAACAAGGTGAAAAGAGGATAAAAAATGTTGGTCAAGGCTATATAGTGGAGAGCACCAAATTTCAAGTTAGTTCTAGCAATGGCGGAGGGACTCGACTCTAATGGTGCGCAATCACAAATTCCACCAATGGTACTTCTAATTAATGATATCCAAACTCATTTTAAGTGTTCAATTCAAGAGATAGGAACCCTAGAAATGGATAGTGCTTTAGAAGAAATGTGTGTTGATGGCTTATTGAAACCCGAGCACAAACATTTGGAAACAAAAGGGTTGACACACATATCACACCTACCAAGAAGCTTTTAGATAAAATGGATTAGGTATATCCTTAGTTGTGTACACAATGGTCAGTTATGGTTGGAGCAGCCCATATTAATCACCAAAAAGATGATTCACAAGATTACTGGCCTTCCATTTCTGAGTAAAGCTAAGGCAACCAAAACCCTAGGTCAGGAGGAACTGTAGAAGAAAATCCTAGCTAAGTGGGATTGTAGAGGTTTGAAAACTAGCACTATTACTAATGTGGAGTTGAGGTTTGGAATTCATGTAATTGCCCACAAGATTTATAGTTCTAGCCATTTAAACAGTGTTCCATGTGAGGCAATGGACTTAGCATTCAAATTTGTGAAGAAAATCATGGAGTTTGACTTATCAGAGCTACTATTAAAGCAACTAAACAAGAATATGGATAGCATCAAGTCATCAAAGAAAAATCCCTACAAATTTGGTTCTTTGTTAACATGTCTCTTCTTTTATGTGCAAAAATTCTTTCCATCTAAAGTTTCTGTCATATGGAGAAAGGATTTTTCCATTTTGTATCAAATAAATGAGTTTATAGCAAAAATGGGTGTAAACTTTGATTGTATAATGGATAATTATTTTGAAGACTTCAAAGAAATAATGAACAATAGGTTCAAGATTCTTCCTAAACTTATTGAGGACTATAAAGATGATGTATGTTTCATGGTAGACTATGATAGAGTATACATTCAAGCAGTCAGGCCCTGAGTTGCATGGGTGAAATCTCTTCCTTATGAGGTCAACATTGATGAAACTATGGACATCATTAAAGCACTGGTAAATGAGCCTATAAATCTCGAGCAACCAGTCTTTGGCACTTATGATGAGGCAAAATCTAGAATTGAATTGGAAATTAAGCTACCTCAAGCAATCAACAAAGGTAAGACGAAGATTTCTAAGATGAAAACTGCTACTGGTCCCTTAATGCTTACTGAAGGAAAAGGAGAGGATGAAGAAGAAGATCAAGAACAAGAAGATGAAGAGAAAGAATTAGAAAATAAGGCAGAACCAACAAAGAAGAAAGGGAGGGCTATTATTACTAAACCTCCAAAGGCCTCCACAACTATTTTCACTAGGAGAGGCAAAGGCAAAAATAAAGGTGAAGTAGTATTCAACAAGCCCCAACATACCTTCTGAGAAAGGCTGAAACAAATGGAAGAAGGAGTTGGCATCAAAAAATTCATGGCTTTAAAGTTTGAAACCAAAACTAATGCAGAGAAGGTGCAGATTGAGGAGCTGGTACTCACCAAAATGGGAAAGTGGAATTATTCCCCAGACCAAATTGCTCCTCAGATCTCAAAAGAATTATTACTAAGACTGCAAATGAGGTGGGAGTTAGCTAGATACATAGCCAAGGACATATATTAACAATCCTTGAAAAATATATTACCAAATCTCATTGAGGCAGAAGTAAAGGCAACAATGAAGAATAATGAAGGAAAAATGATGATCAGATTTCACACGTGTTTGATTCTAATTAAGGACATTGAGAATGTTGTAAGAGATTCTAGAAACATGTGGAAGAATATCTATCATCTACATAAGCCAAGTAATGATCCAATTGAGATCAAGGATGATGATGATAGTGATGATGAAGAAGATGACATCACTCTATGTGCTACTATTGATATTGAAGATTATCAGGCACTAAGAGCTGATGATAAAGAGAAAGGGGATGAAGTTGAAGAGGAAGATAAGGAGAAAGTGAATGAAGAAGATGAACCAATGAAGATTGCAATAGAAGTCATTGCTTCTCTTCCTCACTCTCCACCTAATCTAACAACATCATTAGGGTTGGAGTTAGCTTCAGTAGGATTGATTGCATCTACATCAAAAATATCATTTGCTCCTGCTACCCCATAGCTCCAAGCATCTTCTATCAAAGTATTAGTTACTTCATCTATCAAGTTGCAACCCTCTTCATTGGCACCCGAGCAATCCATCACAGTAATGTGCATAGCTGTCAGTTCCACAATAGTGTCAACATCTTCTACTTCATGTAGAGTAAGTCTGCCACCCCATTCTACAATTTTGTCTACCACAGCTCTAACTACACCAATTTTTTTTTGTACGTTACCTATTAGTACATCATTTTTGGGAAGCACATCAATTTTGGATATAGTTGGTACTTCTCTCAGTTTTCCTCCAGTTGGACCAATTCAAGTTTTTTTTGCTAGTCCATCTATATCAACTATTGTTTGTATTTTTAAATCCAAGGAAGTAAGCACTGAAGTAAAACTAAAGTGTCATGCCCAAACTATGAGGCAAAAACACACAATTTTTTTTTTTTTTAAATCTAATAATTAAAATGCTCTAAGTTTTAATCTGATTTCTTGCAAGAGAAGAGAAGGTTCACAACAATTCATTTTAAGTTTAAAACTCTAGAGGATGATTACATTGTTAAGATTTTGAAACTTTCGTTATTAGATTGATATCAATCATTAGATTACATTCTTACATTTCTTATACAACATTATAGTTAAAATTATTTTAATATTAATGTAGATGACTTCGAGTTAGTTGGAGTTTTCTTGAAAAATCTAAGCAAATAGAGTCTACCTTTAAACTTGTTTTAAATATCCAATAACCTTTAAATTAAAACCAATTAATACTCAAAAAATCAAACTAACTTTAATACTAAAACTATCTAAACTTTCAACTAATCAGAAAATTTAATTTTCTAAGTTAATTAAATAACTTCATTAAAATCTAAATATTAAACTAGTCATAATACTAAACTTAATTACATTATTTAATGATAAATTTAAACTTAGTTAAATTTAAAATATCTTCACTAAAACTTAAAACTAAACTAAATTACATGTCAAAATTAAACATCCTATAAAAAAATAACAACTACTAAAAACTATTAACAAAAAAAAGACACAAAGTAAAAGAAACTAACTAACATATTAAACTAACATAACATAATAAATTAAATACTAAACTAACCTACTTACTAATTAACACCTAAACTAACCTAGACTAACCCCTACAAAACCTACCCCCCTACACCCCCTACATCTCCTACTCCCCCTACTCCAAGGGTCAAATCGACCCTACCTCCCAAAAACCCAACATATAGCATGTTGTGCTTCCCAAGCGTTGTACTTGGGACAACGCATTGTCAGTGGGGGTACGTGCTGACAGTGCTCCATCCCCCCCCAAACACATGCATCCAAGAAGGTAAAGGGTGGAAGAAAAGCAAGGAAAAATTGCTTGCTGACTTTGTTTTAAAATAAATACAAACTTAAATGCTTTCCTTCCAAGCTAAGCGCTTAAACTAGTGAGGGAGATGGGGATGGGACAGGGTGGCAAGGTGACATCACCCTCCCATCAAGACAACCTTGACCATGATTGGACATACATTTCCTTTTAAATCTAATCCAAATTGACATCCACCATGGCCAAAGGGTATGTAATAAACTCAAAAAGCTTTATAGGTGAGAAGGAGATATTTAGGATAAGCTATTAAAAGATTTTTTTTTTTTTGAATGTTAAAAGTCTATTTTGGAGTTTTTACACCTATTTATAAACTGATTAAACTATATTTATATTTCTCAAACAGAATATAAAAGGAATACTTAAAAGATTCTCTATTGCCCAAGACCAATTAATTGTTTCTCCAATACAAAAGACAGAGAGTTTTCACTCTCTTGAAACTTTTTTTTTTTTTTTTTATCATATTTTTCTAAGTATGGATTTTTAAAGTTTATATATCTACCAAGAGAGGGTAATTTTTTTTTCAAATCAAATTTAAAATGATTGTTACAACTTAATATACCAAGGATTTGAATTATCCATTTAATTCAATAATGCAAGAATTGTTTGTTTCTGATAATCATGAAAGCTGAATCTACATCCATAATATAATTTTTTATTTTTATTTTTATGGATTTAAAACATAGGTTTAATCATTGTGACACATTCATACAAGATTCATTGATATCTCAAACAACTTAAATTGAACCATCAACCATAATCATTTTTCTTTCCTCAACATAGTTTTCATATTTAACATATAACGAAACTTAAAATTTTTGCTTAATTAAACCATCATCATAACATCTTATTTCTGATGTGCAACCATCTAACTAAAAATTATGATTAAATCATATGATAAGCAATTATACTCAATCACCATTTTTCTATTGGCAAACCTGATTCAAAGGCTCAGTCGAGAAAGAACCAGGAAGAAAACCCGGCTTCATTGACATTACAACAAGGTTTTGAAATAAAAATTTCATAGGATTCCAATCCCGAATTACAACAATTTAATTGAATTTTCTTCATGACCCTCATCAAGGGGTTCATAACAATTTATGCAATACATTTCTAAAACCATGGAGAGAACAGAATCTGATCAGATGACAACAAGCATGACCAAGAACAAATCAAACATGCATATTCATACAAGGTTATCACAATAGGATTCGCAATGAATCAAAACTAGGGAAAGGTGGATTCTTCCAATAGGAGAAGTCTAGCACAACACCAAAATAGATGCCCAATCATGGCTATAAACCAAGAACTTCCGTTCTTCCATTTTAACATGCCATAATCATACAAGGTTTGTGCTGACAGGTAGGGGCCCATAACACCCTACCCTCTCTCCCTCTTCTCATCTTGAGAAGAGACTCTACACTGGTTGGAGTCCAACTAAAAAGACCTTTCCCAAAATTGGTCACTTCTACCCTATCCAAGGGTGAGTAAGACCAAAAAACCCATACAAGGAAATCTCAAAATTCAAACATAAACATGAAAGGAAAACATTCAAAAAGAACATGATTTTCAAATCTTCCCAACATACCCACAATCATACAAGCATCAAAATCACAACACCATAGCAAAGCATGAAACAAGCATGAAAATCTAAACAAGGGAGATGAGAATTCCTACCTTCACAAAGAGGTAATGGCAATGAACAAGTTTGAGTAGAGCTTTTCCCTTCCTTGCTTCAATCTTCCATGACTCCTCTCTAAATGTAGAGATTGGGTAACAACCTCTACTACTCGAAGAAGGGCCTCTAAATAAGCATAAAAATCAACCACCAAAAGGATCAATAACTTTACCCACCCACCTACAAATTTAGAAGCTCCTAACTCAACCCACACTATGGTTAATCACTAAGTGGAGGTGAGGTGATGCAACTCATGGTAGCCATAGTCATTTTTCGCACAAAGGCAAAAGGAGACTTTTTGAGTGACCTCAAAAGTTAATAAAAAGGGCTTAGGGGTTGGAAAAGACCCCTAACCCATACCCATACCCCTTGGGTATAAATATTTCATGTTTTAAAGCCTTAGGAATAGGTTTAGAGCTAAACAAAAGCTAGGAAATAAATAGGACCAACTAACAACTCTGAAAAGCAGATTAAGCACTAATTTGGATTAAGGATGACTAAACTCAATTAAGAACCAATTTAGAAAAATATACTAACTTAAACCAACTTAGGTCCAAAGGTTACACATCTAACCCTAATCAGCACACTGAAGAACATAAATAATTCACAAGTGTCAAGCGACACTAAAAGAACATAGTTATGAACATTAACATTCACTAAACATAGAAGGATACATACATACATCTCATAATACAATACTAGAATTATGAACAACAAGGTTTCCAAAATTAGCACATAGGGATTAGTTCTGTTCCTTCGTTGATTTTCTCGGCTAAAATATCTGCACACTCATTGCACACATCAGATACGTATTAGAAATTCACTTAAATTGGAACATACATCAATCAGGGTTTCTTTCATCCTACTTATATCCTTAATCATTTAAAATATCTTAAACCAAAATGTCAATCCTACCTTTTTCTTAATTCATCAACATACATATACATAAAACATTAAATGACGAACATCAAATATCTAAAAATAACATCACACAACATGAAATAATATAGTATGTTCTAAGCATCAAATAATGTCTCGACATCTTGAGTCATGAATATCAAAATAATAGTAATGTATCACTATGCTACGATGGATTGGGGTGAGGCCTCACACAAAGACTCCTCTAAAACTTTTGCTTAGTAGTAAGGAAATTGATGAAGATATAGACTTGGATAAAGAAATTATTATCCCCAAGATAGATTTGGACACTGCCTTAGCCAACAAAATGATATTGGTCAGTTAGCTTTTAGAGTAAAAGGCAAGGTAGAAGCAGCTAAGAGAAGAGAGGGATAGAGAATTCACCATATTTGAGAATGCCAAAAACATAATTATTAAAGCTATAGGTGTTGATGTTGATCCATCTCAACACATTTTGTTACAATTAGAAGAGGCTACAAATAAGTTCAATGAGGACACTTTTGGCCAAGAGAAGCTCATTGAAAAGGTAGAGAAGAAATTTGACAATAAGGTGCTTGAGCACATTGCTCAGCACATTGCAATAAAGAAAGTAGAATTATCCACAATTTTGACCAACCTTGAGCAATATTTTACAAATTGAACATTACTTTTTGGCAAGCTTTTTGATGTTACCGAGTACACCAAGGATGTTAAAGAAAAATTAAATAATATTAATGTGGACATGAAGGCTAGCACTCAATAGTTGTAGCTTGACCATAGTTCAAGCTCATCACATCACATGAAGGTGAAATTTTTATCATAAATGCAGGTAGAACTACTTAGAGAAGAAGCCAGGATTAGGTCTATGCTAATTGAAATCCAAAACATGATCCTTCCAGTCATAGACCAAAGGTAGAAACATATTGCTTATTCAAAAATATTGATCCAAGAAAACAATTTTTCTATAGTATATCATATGATTGAACTTTCTGTAGAAGTTCAAGCAGCACTCTCCACCTGCAAAATTTTGCAAGATAATTGGGATAAGACATTGTCTCTTATTCTCAAGGTACACTCCAAATTTCTCTCACATTTTAGTTTTTCTATTTGAATTTATTGTATATACTCTTTGGCATTATTGTAAAAAAGGGGGAGTATGAGATGAACAAGAGAAGAGAGCAAGGGGAGTAAAAGAGAATTGTGGAGAAATATGAAAGAAAATAAATTGACATATATAAAAGCTATGTATGCCATATGTGAAATGTCCCTTTTCTGATTTTACATGATATTTCAAGCCTCAAATCAGATCTTTAAAATCAAATAGCTAATATCCCAAAGATCCACCAAATTCCTCAAGAAACCCCAAATCGGGTATGCTGAAAATAGTGCTAAAAGCTTCACGCTTCACAAATTATTAATAAATCTGAAAATGGAAATTTTTACAAAACTTTCAGCAGCATAATAGCCTACAAATTGATATTTTCAGATCTGTATAGCCTTTACACAACAGCTCAAAAATGTAGGACCAAAACTATGCTCATCGGGCTCCCGAAATAGCACAAAATATGCCCGAAAACACCACAAAAATACTAATAATCTATCTCAGAAGTTTAATCATGTACCAATATATATATTCAGCTCTATTTTAACATTTAAAAGTCTGATATATAGCAGCAACCCAAACTGATATGAAATACTCAACTGTAAACACCAAACTCCTACAAAAACACACCCGAAAACTCACAAATCTGCACTGTTCAGCACAAAGGCAAACTCTGTATGAGCATGCACATGGAATGGCTTCAAACTCCCATCCTTAGCCTTCCTAGAAACCTGCAAACTCCCATTCTTGGGTCTCCCTGGAAACCTGCAAACTCCCGTTCTTGGGTCTCCTTCTCCACAAGTTTGGCAACCTCTAAAGAATAACAAAGAATGAGCAAAAATCAAGTTCTGGAATGTCCCCAAAATGCCTCCAAACCCCTTAAAAGAGGGCATAACTGTAACTCACGTCCAAGAGAGGTTAATGAAACTTATTTTAATAATAATTTTCATTTATTAGTCCAACGGTTTCCAAAGATTAACCCCCTTTTTCCGAAACTTCACTTTCTTGGGCCTGCCTGCCTTAGCAAAGATTTTATTTTTTAATTATTTGAAAAGGGGACATGAAAAGTCCTCCCCTCCCAATCATTGCTTGTCCTCAAGCAATGGCTGAACAATAAACCAATCAATCCACCTAGATCCCAAATGTAGTCATGAACTATACTACTACCAATTAACACAGGCTCCTGCAATATCCTCTGCAATATGACCAAGAGGAATCCATAATCAAATTGACAATTATAGCTCAACCAAACTCTGAAATCACCACTACCACAATCAAAAACCCATGAGGAACAAACTCTTAGAACATCAGAACCCAAGTAAAGTGGACAAATCAAACTACCAACACAGTAAATACCATCAAAGCATCCCATTGGCCTGTATGGAATGTACAATCCAACTCTGCAACAATGGTGAACCCTCTCGAATGAAACTATACCAAGTATGGAGAATCCACACACTATACAACTCTTGCAGTCAACACAAATCTGCAAATCATCGGCCACTATCTCATAACCATAACTCCCATACACTGCTGATGGTGAAAATACATTACAAGATAAAGAGTAAGAAATGGAATCCAAACCAAATTTGTCTGCCATCAACTCCTCAGCACAAGGATCAAATGCTAACTGATTTACATACCCTACAATATAATGTTGATAAAAAAAACCAACCTCAGTCAACAGTTCACCATGAAGAAGTGATACAACCCACTGTGACTGATCACCAGCTAAGTCAAGAGATGTCATAGCCAAAGCAGTAGAATCAATAACAACACCTACTAAAGCATCACTCCAAAACTCCTTCTCTAAGTCATGTATTATCAACCTGTCAATTGCAGGACCTATCACCATGTCATGCCCATCACAACTCTCATCCCGAGACATCAAACTATCCCATAACTGATGATAAGCACTAGGAACCAAAGTACATCTTTGTATCATCATCTCATCAACATGGTCATCAAAGGTAGATAGATGAGCATACCTCACAGTGTAATGCCAATAGAATGCACCAATCTCAGTCAGTGGCTCAGACTGCAATCCAGATGTAACTAACTGCAATCGATCATTAACCAAGTTGGAACTGACTACTACCTCTGAAGACATTGTGAAGGGAGTAGTATTACTAGTAGGAACCATGCCAACTATCAGCTCACCAACATCACACATGGTCTTTGATACAACATCTCTAGTCTTCATGCCATTAGTACTAGAGGTCACCACCATGTCAGGCACACCACAAAAATCTGCTACAGCACCCAACTCAATTGAACTTGACTCTAGTGGGAATGAACCTGATATGCCAATGTTAGTATCAAGGATGGATGCATCCCCATCTCCACTGTCTCTAACAATCTCGACCATGGACATCCTCGGATCACCAAATACCACAGCTTGTGACTGTATAGAATTAGGTAAAGACTGTAGTCGCTCTAACTCCATGGTCACCTTAGCCAAATGAAACTGTGACTCCTTGAGAACCAACTGTGTACTCTCAAGAATCTCAGAAGTCACCTCAAGCCGCTCAGTAAGCTCACTCACCTCATCTTCCTTGGCCAACAATGCATCATATGTTGTACTGCCCCACTCCATAAGATAATCTCTGTCGGCTACCAATTGCATATAATTCTATCTCAAAATCCGAATAGCCTCCCATAAAGAGTGGATCTCTGTCAAGGAAAGATAACTTCCTCCCTGCTCATCACTAGTAGGAGAACCCCATCCATAAACTGCTAACAATTGACGAGCAGCATCGAAATGTTGGCAAGTGATAGCAATGTCTTGGTCACTAACTCTCAACTAATTAGACACATGATGGCACTGGTTTGACTGTCTCCTACAAACCTCCTCTAATGCACTGTCTGAAGGAGTGTCCTCAAAGTTACTAGTCTCTAGAGTATTACCATCCATATCCTGTGAATCAAATCTAAAGCTCATATCAACATACAGAGTATCAAAAACATTAGCATTGCTGTCCAACTCCTCTATACCCAAGGAAACTAAGTCTTCAAAACTGCCCACTGCATCCTTCTGGATGTCATCAATGCCAATATGATCCTGGGACTCATCTATACACACTGCCAAATATGAAATATCATCAACACATTCCAGTAAGTATGGTCGACTGGATATATGAACAAAGCCCAACATTGGTGTATAAAAACTAATACCAACATCAGACAAGATACTGGCACAAGAAAAGACAACACCGTGTAATCTGCTAATCAAATCCATGATAGCACCCAAACAAACACTGCTACCAAAAAGTGTTAAAGATCTCCAGTCAACTGAATCCCAAATGCCAATATAACAATCTCGAGTCCATATCCGTAAACTAGAATCAACTGGTAACTCAAGCAAACTCCTCACCTGAGTAATATGACCAATACCAACTAACTCCACATACCTATCATGATGAGGTAATGAAGTCACAATACTATCTTCACTCACCTTCAGCTGGCAGGATAAATCATGTGAAGTACTACCTGCCTCAACCTCATGTGATGAAGCATCTAACTGTGCCTGGTACTCTTTCTCAGCAAAGTCATGAATGCTCAATGTCTGCTCATCTCTACCAGGTATCTCACCATCCTGCACAACAACATCCTCATAATCATCATCTGAACCCACTACACTGTAGTCACTGCCTATTGTAACTATACCATCCTGAATACCTGTGGCATCACCCTTTGACGACCTGTAAACAATTGTCTCAATCTGAGTATCAAGTTGACCATTACTATCAATCTGTGTAATATCCTTTCCCACCACCTCCTGTGGAAGAGTAGAATCTGAGACCTCTACCTGGCTATCAGCTAGTTTCTCAAACTCCTCATGCAACTTCTTGGGAATTGTGTCATCTGTCCTGTGAGAAAATATGCCAAATAGAAATCCAGTCAACTTATCCACCTTAGCTGGGTAAGATAACATGTCATTCATTATACAGTGGTGCTCAACCAACTATTCAGACATGTCATGGCTTATTTTCATAAGTTTATCTCGAATGTCTAAATAACCATCCTTTCTACTGTTTTGACTCTGGTTATCAATTGTCCAAGATCGTGTCCTCTGAGACTCTGTACTATACCTGTCCATTCGGGATAAAGTAGAGTGTAACCCCAATAGGATATAACTTCTTCAAGCACCAAGAACTAACATGCAAATGATTAGAAGTAGCATGAAACCATAGATTTGGACATGCAACTGATTAGAAGCAACATGCAACCACCAAATTATGACATGCAAGATCTGGGTAGTTGTCAAAACTGACATGCAAACTTCTACAACCACCAAATTCACCAAGAACTAACATGAAAATTATTAGAAGTAGCATGAAACCATAGATTTTGGCATGAAACTAATTAGAAGCAACACGCAACCACCAAATTATGACATGCAAGATCTGGGTAGTTGTCAAAACTGACATGCAAGATCTGGGTACTTGTCAAAATTGAAATGCAAACTTCTACAACCACCAAATTCACCAAGAACTAACATGAAAATTATTAGAAGTATCATGAAACCATAGATTTGGAAATGCAACTGATTAGAAGCATGCAACCACCAAATTATGACATGCAAGATCTGGGTAGTTGTCAAAACTGATATGCAAGATCTGGGTACTTGTCAAAACTGAAATGCAAACTTCTACAACCACCAAATTCACCAAGAACTAACATGAAAATTAATAGAAATAGAATGCAACCATAAATTTTGACATGCAACTGATTAGAAGCAACATGCAAGATTTGGGTAGTTCTCAAAACTGAAATGCAAGATCTGGGTAGTTGTCAAAACTGACCTGCAAACTTCTACAAACCCTCAGGCTGGCAAGATCATGGCTCTGATACCACTGAAATTTCCCTTTTCTGATTTTACATGATATTTCAAGCCTCAAATCAGATCTTTAAAATCAAATAGCTAATATCCCAAAGATCCACCAAATTCCTCAAGAAACCCCAAATCGGGTATGCTGAAAATAGTGCTAAGAGCTTCACACTTCACAAATTATTAATAAATCTGAAAATGGAAATTTTTATAGAACTTTCAGCAGCATAACAGCCTACAAATTGACATTTTCAGATCCATATAGCCTTTACACAACAGCTCAAAAATGTAGGACCAAAACTATGCTCATCGGGCTCCCGAAATAGCACAAAATATGCCCGAAAACACCACAAAAACACTAATAATCTATCTCAGAAGTTTAATCACATACCAATATATATATTCAGCTCTATTTTAACATTTAAAAGTCTGATATATAGCAGCAACCCAAACTGATATGAAATACTCAACTGTAAACACCAAACTCCTACAAAAACACACCCGAAAACTCACAAATCTGCACTGTTCAGCACAAAGGCAAACTCTGTATGAGCATGCACATGGAATGGCTTCAAACTCCCATCCTTAGCCTTCCTAGAAAATTGCAAACTCCCATTCTTGGGTCTCCCTGGAAACCTGCAAACTCCCGTTCTTCGGTCTCCTTCTCCACAGGTTTGGTAACCTCTGAAGAATAACAAAGAATGAGCAAAAATCAAGTTCTGGAATGTCCCCAAAATGCCTCCAAACCCCTTAAAAGAGGGCATAACTGTAACTCACTTCCAAGAGAGGTTAATGAAACTTATTTTAATAATAATTTTTATTTATTAGTCCAACGGTTTCCAAAGATTAACCCCCTTTTTTCGAAACTTCACTTTCTTGGGCCTGCCTGCCTTAGCAAAGATTTTCTTTTTTAATTATTTGAAAAGGGGACATGACAATATGTATGAGGGAGATATGTAAGATATGTATATATAGTAGCTTTACAATGATTAATTTTGCAAAATCAAATCAGAATGTCAATTAACACAAGTTTTGGTTCATAAGTGTTTTTGTCACTAATGCCAAAGGGGGAGATTATTGGTATTATGTTGTATTTTTCATTAGTAACAACACCTATTCGATTTTGAATTCTTATCAAGCTCACCACTCAGTCTTCAGTTTATGCCGAGCATTTAGTGGTTACCTTGAAATCTTAGCAGTTAAGCAGTTTACACCGAGCATTCCTGAAGCCACCGAGTAAATGTAGACAATGTGAAGACTAGCAGTGTCTACCGAGCAGTAAGTTTGTGTCATGGAGATTTAGTGTAAACTAAGCATTGGAAGAAGTAATGTTTACTGAGTTAAGTAAGGTAAACTCAATGTGCAGTATCCACCGAGTGACACTACATCTACTAAGTCACCTATGGTTATCGAGTTTAGAACTACATCGAGTGATTAGTATGGATCGAGCCTTCACTTCTACCAAGTGCATGATGATGTTGAGTAATGCAGTGGATGTCATGTATCAAAAGTTCACTAAATTAGTTTAATGAACCCGAGTTATTTACTATTGGGCTAACTTTGTAATGTATTTGTTCACTTGTGTTTTGGCCAACCTTGCAATTTTGAAAATTTGAAAGGTATATATGTAAGATGTATTGTAAGATATAAAAGATAATAAATAAAAAAAGTAATAGTGAAGTAATGTGAAGTAATTCTAAAAAATATCTGTGAAAGATTTTTAACAGGAGTTCAAGGATTACAACAAGGTCAATACAGAGGCAGAAAATTTATATTCATCACATGAGGTGATCAGTGCATAAAGGATCTTATTAGAAATAAATTGTAAGTAGATCCACTACTTCATCTTGACAAGTGAATTAGCTTCTAAATCCTTTAATAGGGTAGAATTAATAGTCTCTGTATAAATATCTTAATCAAGTGCATACTTCATTGTATGTTTGTATATCCTTTAACAAGCTGGACCTAGTAGTCCTTTGTGCTCCTAATAGGGCAGATCACCAAAAGTGGTCAATGTAAGCCTTAAAAGACCAACTTTATACTATAATATTGAAGTTTTGTGGGTATCATCCCCACCCCAATTTTACTTTCTATTTGGAAGGTTTCTGGGTTACCAAAATATTGTCTTCTTTTGTGTGATAAATGTTTTATCTTTCAGAACTAATGTATGCAATAGCTTAGATGGATGTGTAGTAAATTTAAAGGAAAGTTTTAAAGTTACTAATTCACCCCTCCCATCTTAGTAACTTGTCATATATTGAATATTTCCAATAGTTGATTCTTTGAATAATGTGGATTTTTAGGCTTTTCATTTTTATGCTTTGCATCCAAGTTTATTTTGAAGGTTTTGGGATTGATGGATGAATATGAATGATATGGAAGAATTTTGGATTGGTTGGAGGTTCTCCATGAAAATGTGTGCCTTTTTTGACTTTGATCTAGGAAAGGATAAGTGGATTACAAACTAGGGTATGAAGGAATATATGGACCCAAGATGGATGGAAGAGGTGAAGGGGTAGGTATACATTTGGATTTGGATTGGGAAGGAAAACTGACACCTTTAGAATGAGCTTTATAGACGAGGGAATGTGCAGTTGAATTTTCTTTGATAAGGAAGGGTTTTAATTATTATTTTTTCTTGGAGGCTTGACCCTTTGACATGATAATGTTTTTCACCAGTAGGATACTTGCTACAAGATTGGGGTGGAAATGATATGGAAGAAACAATAGTATTTTGAAATAGACTAGATTTGATGGAATTGGATTAACCTATTTGACATGTATGGGCTTCATGAACAACTTGCACAAATTTTCTTGGATCATGAGGGGGGTGAAGATGAATAGTGGTATTTGAAAATGCAATAGGAGGAATGATAGGGTCACTTGGTTGAATAGGATATTGTGGAAGGTATGGAGGATTAGGAAAAGGAGATGATGGAATCGTAGGATAATGACGAGAATCTAGAGGGATGATATGGACATGAAGGTGAAGGGAAAATTTGATCTTGACTTGGAAAGTGATTATTGGACTCCATTTTAAGGGTGATTTAATTTTCCTTTGACTATGAATAGAATCATTTGGAAGAATTAATAGGATTTAATGATGTTTCTTAGGAATAGGAAGTGGAAGGTCCATAAGATTGGGAATAAAACTATGATCTTTGGATAGATGGCATTCATCATTGATAGGATGGACATGAATTGTAGAATCTTCATGGGATTCCAAAAACATGGGTTCTTAGTAAAAAATTTGATAGTTGTGGTGATTATTGAGATCTTGATTTTGATTTGTTTTAGGACTTGTTTCTTCATGCTTTTTATTATCCTCTTGACATTGGGTATGAGAGGTGGATTCTTGGAAGGGTTCAATATTTTAATATGAGGGAGAAGGGATTTGAATGAAATCATTTGAGATGGATTTTTTCAAGAATGGAGTATATAGTGGTAGTGTATCTAGGATAGTTTAGTTGTAGTAGGGAATTGCTTCATGAATGAGATTAACTTGGAAGTCCATTGTGGATAGCCCTTGGGAAGTCTCATTACTGTATATATCATTTTTTGGAAATTGAATAGATTCCTCTTGTGACATTTTAGGAGATGAAGGAATGGCGAGAGTTATGGAAGCTTCTTGAAGGATAGTTTCATCATGGGAGGTATATCCACTAATTCTAGACATGGGTAGATGAATATGATTTTCTAAGAAAGTATTTAGATGATTATCGACCAATTCTTACCACCAACAATTAAAAGGACTAGATTGGATTTTTTTTGTTTGGTAAATCTTGTTGATGATTCCATATTGATGTTTTTATTTTGTAAATAATTTGATGCTTGAATGTGTGGTGCAACAAGTTTCTTTTTGACCATGCTTGATTGATGTCCAAAGGATGACATAATTCAAATTTTATTTGTTTCAAAAATCCTTGATAGTGAATTGATGAAGTACATAGATGTTCATTGACATGTGATTTGATCAGAGGTATGTTGATAGATTGATCATTAGGGTAGGGATATATATCTTTCATGATGTAAGACTTTGGTTGCCTTTGAATTTTAAAATCATCTATCTCAATTTTTAGGTCATGTATTTGTCATATTATGATACTAGTTTTCCATTGTTCTTGTGTCATATTGAGAAAGCTTTTGAATTAAAAAAAGGGTCTATGTCATCATAATAGTCAATAGCTTGTTCCTCATTATAGGTGGGAAATGAATTGAAGTACATGTCATCTGGGTTGTTCATTATTTGAGATCTAATGAGTGGTCTTTGACCAAAAGTATATGGAATAGATATCTTGATATTGATTTGAAGCATTTGGAGTATGATTTTGATTGGTGTTGTCATGATTCTAATGTTAAAGTGTATTTTGAATTGAAGTATGATAGAGAAAGGTTTATCTCTATGATTTAGACTTGTTATTGTTTTCATTTTGATCTCTTGGTTCTAAGGACTTGGGATCCCTGATGGAAAACCTTGAAATATTATTTTGAGGCTATTTGATTACACTTACAACATGCAATTTTAAATTTAACAACAAAGTAAAAAAGTACAACACTCACTCCAATCAATATTTCTGAGAGAAATATTGAATGTTTGTTCCATATTATTTTTGACAAGTCTTTTGCAAGAATAGATTCTAGAAAATCTACCTAATTTCAATTTGGTTTGGACATGGCCAAAATGGTAGTTTACGATTAGCAAGGATATATTAGGAGTTTTCTTCAAAGAGCCTAAATTTACATCTCTTTTGAGAGCTTCCCACCAACACAGGGGAGGTTTTGCACAATTCGTGAGAACTACTAGAGGAAGGCTATTACATGCTCTTTGTTAGAATACTATCGTCAAAGTAGTTGTTCCCACTCTTGGCTTTCCCTCTCATTGACCTCATTAAGGAAAGTCTTGGGAGGTATTTACCCTAAGGTTTTGTGCCACCTACTAAAAGAAATGAAATGAAACTAAGAGTAGGTCTAGGAGTTTGATCATCCAAAAGGATGAGAGCATATCCCTACTATTTTAGCCTCCAAACACAACAAGCATGGTTGATTTTTCCAATCCTTATCTACTAGAAAACAAAAGGCTTTCATTTTAATGTTTATTTATTTGTTAGAAGGAAAATTGATTGATTAGATCATGAACTTTAAAATTCCACAAATAAATGACACATAGGAAAGTTTTGAGGCCTGCCTAATTCGAAGCTAGGCAAGCCTAGGTGCATTTTTGAGATTGTTTTATTTTTTGCATGTACTTGGGTGGTCGTTCAATCTCCTTACCAAGAACTTCAAAAAATATTAGTGCAAAACAAGACCAAAAAAGTGAAGGATATAAATATGAAATAAAAACCTATGAACTTTAGAGAGGATAAGCACATAGATTGATATTTTACCCCATATTTAACCTGAATTTGTAATGATTTTCAACCCAATCATTGTTAGTGTAAATAATTATTATTTACACCTTACTTAATTTTACTTAGGATAAATGTATTATTTTATTATTTATTAGCTTAGACACCTAGGAGTTTGCATACTCATATGAGTTGTCTTGTTGACAACATAGGAGCAAGCAACTCTAATTTAGCACATGGTGTCTACAACATTGGAGTTTGCATAATCAACTAATTTGTCATGTTGACAAAATAATTGTTTACATTCTTAATTAAACACATGGTGTCTAAAACATAGTTGTACATGACATACCTTTGTATGCTTATCCTCATTATCGCACTAACTCTTGTTTTTAATGGAGGATAATCCACTACTGGTGGACATGTGCTTAGTTGTGAGGCTTATCATTTTGCTAACTCCTAGTCATTCTAGAGGCCTTCATATTTAGGCACTCCTAGTGTACTTGTACATCAATCAATTATCGAATGTTCTGATATCCAAAGATTCAGACATCAATTGAACATCATATTGTTATTTTGATCATACTCTGTTGGTCTATATTGTGCTAATTATTGTGCTTATTGGTCTTGGGTGACTTTTCCCTAAGGAAGATTCTTACAGTCATAAAGATATAAGCTTTTGATATATTGTTGGTCCAAAAAATTAGAAGTGAAAAGAAGAAACCCCCATTATAAATAAGTTAGCTTTCCAAAAATGTAAGAATTTTTTAAAAATATGCTCATTGGTGGCGTAGGGACTTGATTTATCAAAACAAACCAATTTTCAAAGATCTATTTATTTCAACTATTATTTATCATCAAATATAAAATCATAGAGTATAGATCCCCTTTATAATTGTAATAAATTTTTAGAAATGTAATAAATTCAGGATTATTCTCTAATTTGCACCTAGAACTTTTTTATTTAGGAAAAATATTTTAAAAATATAAAAAAACAAAAAAATCCAATAATTTCTAAATTTTCTCTGTAGTCTCTTCATGTTAGCAGAAATATGAAAATAAAATATCATAAAGAAATTCTACATAGTTTGAGAGTTATGGTCAAATCTTTGAAACTTGATAATTTGGTCCTAATTGAGTTATCAGATTCACATCAAGTTCACCAAAATATATAGGCTTAAATTTGCACACTGAATGATTTAATAATGAAATTAAATAAGCTACCAAACATTAGCCTATGAAAACAAAAATAAGAAGCACTCAATGATTGGAAGCACACAATAAAACACACAAACCAACCAAATACTCCAAGCTTTTGTGGCTTCTCTTTGATCATATGAATTGTGTACTTAGCTATGATTTTGCCAGCACTTAGACTCTAAGCTCTGAGAAATATGATAAAAATATATGATTTCAAATGATAGCAAGATGATAGAAATTTGACAGAGATGTGATGTGAAAGTGAATAATGATATTGTGAGATAAGAGGGTTGTTTATATAGATTTTCTGGAAATCCATAAATGGTTGAGATTGATATGGGAAAATCATGATCAATGGACGAGGATGGAAGAGACTGAAGGAAAAGTTGAAAAGTTTCTAATTTTAAACCCAGAAAGATAGAGGATAAAATCTGATATATTTTTAATTTTTGGAGAAATAAAGTTTACAAAAAATTGAAAAATGAAACTTTAAAATATTTCCTAATTTTGGATTTTCAAAAAAATGATTTTTTAGTTTATGAAGATTTTTTAATTTTTTAATTTCTCATTAAATTGATCTTTTAGACTTTAGAATATTTAATTGAATAAAAAATTAAATTAAATTTGAAAAATAAAATTAGTTGAAATTGAATGAAATTAAATAGAAATTAATTAGAAATTGAAACTTATGTGAGATGAAGAGGAATAAGTTAGCTAATTTAAACAATTATTTAAATTATGGAAAATTAGAAGTTGGGTCTAATTAACTAATAATAATTAATTAGTTAGATTTACCCAAAACTACATTTAATTATTTGATTAATATTAGGGAAGATTAAATGATGCAAAGATTCAATTATAGAGAAATAAAGATGATTAATTAATGATTTAAGAACCTTTAATTAATAGAAGAATAATTAGTATGTTAAATGTAAACTTGCAAGTTTGTCCATTTTTAGGTGTCTACAACAACTATTATGGTAGACATGCTTCCAAAATGTGGAACCATTGAAAGAGGGTGATTTGATATGTTTTGAGCTTACAATTATTTATAAGTACCAATAATTAAATAACTTCTAATAATCTTATATTTCATGCATTTGATCCTTCAATTATTAATTATTTGACTTTATTATTGATTCACTTATGTACCACTAGATCATTTGTGTGTAACTATTGGATCATTTGTGTGTGATTATGTATATTTAAGTAGGCATTGGACAACTCTTTGATATGATCACTTTTTGATCCTTTGACACTCCACAATCTCTACTCATTATCAAGAAGTTAAGAATTATTTTTGAAGTTTTTGACTTACATAAGAGGACAATAATGTTGAAAGAAGGTTTCTACATATGCATGCTATTAAGATGTGAGAGTAGTGATATCTCCCCCTATATGTTTAACTTTTTAACTTATATTTATTTAAATAGTATTTTACCCTAAATTTAGAGCTTTCTTTTACTTCTAATTAGATATGGTTACATTTTGAAATAAATGATTTTTTCTATCAGCTCTATGATTTTTGAAAACAAAACCTTTGTATCATTTTCCATCAATTAGTTTATATTGTTTGCATATTTCATTCTTCTTAAGTTAAGTTGTTTATGAACAATAATGTTATCAATAAGTCTAATTGTTAGTCAATAAATCAATTTCATATTTTCTTGTCATTTTTCAATTGAATATTGTTTCTATTAAACAATTAGTATAAATAAAACATGTTGTAAATTTAATTAGAAAAAAAATGTTGTTTAGATCTAGTAGAGATTTTTTATGTATTTTATTAAGGAAACCCATTAATGATTCATAATTGAATCTTGAGATAGATAATTGAAGAGGCTTTTCTACATTTAAATTATCTATGTTCTCAATTTTCTATCTATATTTTTAGTGATTGTTGTTGTTTATTTCTTTCTTCACCAAAAGGCTTTTCTATCTAAACTATAAACAATCATTCTAATGTCCAAAAATCAATCAATTCTATTTTGATATATTAGTTTGTCAACCATTCAACAAAACCTTATTTTTGAGTAAACATAAACACCATCACAAAATATAGATTTTATCAAAATTAGACATGTGTCCATTTACTACAATTTTGTCAAAGTTATTTTCTATTTTCATTGAAAAATAAAAATCTTCACATTCTACTCAAATTTCATATAATATAAAAGGATGAACAATGTTTTTCTATTCTTAAAATTTTTTTTTGTCTCATTTCTTATTTAATCATCCCTTCCTCATGTATTATATTCTTATAGGAACCCTCTTCTAAGTCTATCCATGCATTTTCCTTCCTAGTCCTTCTTTGATTAGAGAGCTACCCAACATGATATCTAATTCTATGTGTCTCACAAGGATGACCACTTTCATAATAAACCCCTATTAAATAACTTTAGTTTCATCCTCACCAAAATTGACTACCATTTGTTTATCCTCCAGAGTAGCTTACATGATGATGTCACCTAGTTCCAAATCTCTTTACTTGCATACTCCTTAAAAAATATCATCATGATCCATTATGACTTGGTCTAGAGATATTGAAAGATATAATCAATCTTACTCACACTCATGTCCTTTTATGTTCTAGTTCTCATACCTTCATCCCTCTCTTAAAATATTCTTTCTAACACCCCACCCCCCCTCTCTCCTATAATAATGTACCCTTCACCATCCTTTTCACATCCTAACCTCTTATGTCACCCTCTCAACACTCATCCTTCACTTATCTTTATTTTCCTATTTTACCACACTTGTAATTTGGTATGTAAACATCAACTATAATTAAAAACTTAGATAAGTTGGATGCTGTTATTTATCTAATAATATATTTTTATATTCTAATTATTTTTATGGATATGCCATTAAACAAAAAATTATATTTTGTTTATTATTCAAAGATGGTTTAAGTGCATATATTGATTTACATATTCAAAATATTTTAAATTGATTATAGCCTTATTTATTTCTAATTGATATTTCTGTTCTTTTACTTTGCCAATTGTATTGTGAATTGTTCGATGCTACCACAAGCTTATCAAAACTACATATCTCAGATTTAGTTCATCATTTAAAAAAATAAATCAAAACAACTTTTTATATGTGTATACATTATATGAATAGCTTAAATCCTCCACCTAATCAATTTGTACAAGAATTATATGTATAGTGGGCTAATCTTATTTTATTATTTAGTAGATTAAATACTATATATTATATTCTCGTAATCATTTTAAAAAATTTGTTTTGTTAATGAGTGTTGTGTGTCTAACCATAATCATCAAACCAATCTACTAAGTTCGATATATTTTGTAGTCATATAGAATAAATCTATTTAGTTTTTTTTTAAAGTCATAATACTCTAATTTTAGTTGATCTATTGTGTTGCATCCAAAGTATTGAGTTGTATTATTTATGTCATGTTCTTTATTTACATTCTAATAAAAAATAAAAATAATTAATGGTTTAAATGTTAACAATCTTTCCAATCATTGTAACACCTCACCAGGGAACCCAAGAGGATAACACAACAACTAAGGAATAATCAATTTTTTAATTCAAAGTTAGAGTGCAACAATGTTATACTATAATAACACATTTTATCATTGCATATAACATTAACCCCTTATGAAATACTATACTTGATGCAATCATGATTACATGATATCCACTAGTTAAGAAAGTCCTCTTAGGTTTCCTGATGTAACTACTACCAATGCATAACAACCTAACCATAAGTCATAGCCATTATGATACTATATTCAATCTTACTTTATGAATATATTATTTTAATATTAAAATTGGATAACATAAAGATCACATGATCAAAAATCCAAGGAAAACATATTTATCACTTCTCCCTCAATGTCACAAATAAGCATAGATACATGCCTACATTTACTAACTACAAGTAATCATTATTTCCAAATCACAAATACATTTTACATTTTTCTCCTCAAGGAGAATATTATACAACATGATTGCAACAATATAATAATAGTCATAATAGAAAAACATGAAGCTATACAATGAGATATCATAAATCAAAGAAGACATCTAGCTACAAAAAATAAGAAGTTGTATGAAGAAAACATATAAAAGGAAAGTCCTCCAAGGCTCTTGAACAACTATGGAATAATACTCTATGGATAAAATATTTTCCACTCAACTATATGGAACCCTAAGGCACACTCCCCTAAGGTAGGAGATAACACAAGGCCCCACATCAAGCTCAAACACAAGCAAGGTAGTGTTGAGGTTCCACAAAATAGACCCCATTTTTGAACTTCAAAAATGGGGACCCCGTCTTTTTTGTTTGATAATATTGGATTCTAGAATCTTTGGCCTTCAAATTAGGGCCTCTTCTAATGGGTCTTGATGGTCATATGTTAGGGTTTGGTATGGTAGTTGTCTAAGTCAATTTTTGATTTTTATGTATTTTAAAATAAGTGTGTAATGCACTTGTGTAACTGCATAGGTGTGAAGCTCTACATGTATGCTTAGTCCATCTATTGTTCTTTTTAGTCCATAATCATCTATACATGTGCATAATTTCACAACAATACAAGTTTTATGTTGAAGTTATCTTGTGACCTATAAATATAGGGGAAAGGGTTTATTTTAATCATTTTTATTCTTAAAGTTGGGTGAAAGTACAAACCTGTGTCACCATTTGTGATATTTGGAGGCATTACGGCCAAAATAGTTTTGACGGTAACAGTTATGGCCGAACAAGTTTCGGCCATACATATCTGGTAAATTTTTTTGTCGACGTGGCACGCACAGTTATGACCGAAACACTTTCGGCCGAAACAGTTCCGGCCGTAACCCCCATGTTTCAAATGACTCAAAATATCATAAAAATAGCTAAAAAGTGATTGACAATAATTTTATACACTAGGGGGTTACAGCCGAAATGTTAGATTGTGGTGACTGATCAGGAAAGTACTATACATACTTCATAAATAGTGGGGTTTGGGGCATCGCCTTGAAATTTTTTTTTTTGGGAAGTAGCTGACATATTATGGCCGACATATGGCCGACATGTTATAACCCTAAAGCGATTTAATACTTGTATAAAAAAAGCTTAGGGTTGGGTATTTATATATATATATATATATATATATATATATATATATATATATATATATATATATATATATATATATATATATATATATATATATATATATATGTGGTGATACGAAATTGGTTCTTGCGGCAGTATTGAGTTGTAAGGGATTACGGATTGTAATCAGGTTGTAATCACTGGATTGTAATAAGATCGAACTTGCTGTTTGGTGGACGTAGCCCAGGGATTGGGTGAACCACGTTAAATCTTGGTGCCTTGTGTTCATTTCTGTGTGCTCTATTATTTTTCTGTTATTGGTTATATTTGCATGTAGTTTTTATTTCTGTCCATGGTTTATCCTAACAAGTGGTATTAGAGCAAGGTTGTCTTTCAGTTATCCTCTACAGGAAAGTCTCACGGTTAAGTGGGAGTCTCACAGTTGAGTGGGAGCGATGGCAGATGAGGGTAAGTTGAGGGTTGACAGGTTTAATGGGCAAAACTTCCAGTTATGGAAGATGCAAACGGAAGACTATTTATATCAAAAGGATTTATGGAAGCCGTTGGAAGGAAAAGCCAAGAATCAGGGAACTATGTCAGAGGCTGAATGGGATCTTTTGGATAGAAAGGCACTCGGAAGCATTCGGTTATGCTTGGCACCATCGGCGGCATTTAATATTACAAAAGTAAAGATGACAGAAGATTTGATGAAAACCCTAGCAACACTGTATGAAAAGCCCTCCACTTCAAATAAGGTATTTCTCATTAAGCGTTTATTTAATATGAAAATGGCAGAAGGTGGATCTGTTGCAGATCATTTAAATGAGTTTAATACTATTACTAGTCAATTATCTTCTGTGGGTATAAATTTTGATAAAGAAATTAGGGCTCTCTTGATTTTGTGTTCTTTGCCTGAAAGTTGGAATGGCTTGGTAATGGCGGTGAGTAATTCTGTTCCTGGATCTAGTACCCTAAAATATGATGATGTGATCGGTGTTATTTTAAGTGAGGAAACTCGTAGAAAATCCTCAGGTGGATCTACATCAGGAAGTGCTTTAAATGCACAAAGCAGGGGCAGAACAAATGAAAGAGGAAGTAACTCTGGAAATTGTGGGAAATCAAGAGGAAAGTCAAAGGGGAGGAGGTCTCAATCGAGAGGACCAAATGATTGCTGGTACTGTGGGAAACCAGGGCACAAAAAGAAAGATTGCTGGACTCGAAAGAAAAATGAAGGAGATAAATCAGATGGAGACAAAGAGGCAAATGTGGTAAGTAACAAATCCGAAGAGGATGCTTTGCTTCTATCTTTAGAGAGTGTTGATGATTCATGGGTTTTAGATTCTGGTGCTTCTTTTCATGCTACACCTCATAGAGGTTATTTCATTGATTATGTCCAAGGGGATTTTGGGCTTGTTTATTTGGGGGATAATGAACCCTGTCAGATTGTTGGAAAGGGAAAAATTAAGATTAAGTTGTAGAATGGGAATCATTGGCTACTACATGAGGTAAGACATGTTCCAAAACTAAGTAGAAATTTAATTTCAGCAGGGCAACTCAGTGATGAGGGTTGTGTAGTTACTTTTAATGATAAAAATTGGAAGGTTTCAAAAGGTTCCCTTGTAGTAGCAAAAGGTGTGAAAGTAGGCACCTTATATCTTTGTACAGGTCATATTGTTCCTTCTACTTTGATTGTTTCAGAGAAAAATGAATATTCAGGAACAATTACTGCAGTTGAGCAGGGAGAACAAATAGCTGCTGTAGATTCTAATACAGCGCTATGGCACAATAGAATTGGGCACATGAGTGAGAAAGGTATGAAAGTACTTCATTCAAGAAAAGTTTTACCAGGTCTAAAATGTGTGAATATGGATTTTTGTGAAAGTTATGTGTATGGAAAACAAAAGAGAGTGATTTTTGTAAAGACAGGGAAGGAAAACAAAAAGGAGAAATTAGAGCTTGTGCATACAGATGTATGGGGACCGGCTCAGGTATCTTCCCTTGCTGGCTCTCATTATTATGTTACATTTATTGATGACGCAACTAGAAAAGTATGGGTTTATTTCCTTAGATAGAAATCTAATGTATTTCAAACTTTTAAGAAATGGAAATGCTTGGTTGAAAATGAGACTGGTAAGAAATTAAAATGTCTCAGATCTGATAATGGTGGTGAGTATTGCAGTCATGAATTTGAAGATTATTGCTCCACTAATGGTATTCGTAGACAAAAAACTATTCCAAGGACTCCACAAGAAAATGGAGTGGCTGAACGCATGAACATGACTATAATGGAGCGCGCAAGGAGCATGAGGTTGCATGTTGGGTTGCCCTTACACATGTGGGCAGAGGTTGTCAATACTGTAGTATATTTGATTAATAGAGGTCCCTCTACTCCTTTGGGCTATGGTATTCCAGAGGAAGCATGGACTGGTAAGAAGGTGAGTTATTCTTTTCTCAAGACCTTTGGTTGTGAAGCTTTTGCTCATATAGACTCTGAAAATAGAACCAAGCTAGAAGCTAAATCAAAGAAATGTGTCTTTGTTGGATATGGCATTAATGAATTTGGCTATAGGCTTTGGGATTTTGAAAATCATAAAATTATAAGAAGCCGGGATGTCATATTCAATGAAAAAGTGTTGTACAAAGATCTGTTGTAGCAACATGAGAAGAAAGAAGATGATTATGTAGTGCTGGATGATACTCCAAAAGCTGATGTTCCAGCCATTCCTCATGATGTGCAACAACTGCAACAACAAATACCACACACACCAGTGAATGTTAGACAGTCAACAAGGCCAATTAGACCTCCAAAAAGGTTTTCTCCCTCTTTGTATTCTATTTTACTTATTGATGCTGGTGAACCTGAAAGTTATGATTAAGCTGTGCAGGTGGATACTAAGATTCAGTGGGAGTCTGCAATGAAAGATGAAATGGACTCCTTGCTGAAAAATAAGACATGGGATTTGTGCAAGTTGCCTGCAGGTAAAAAGTCTTTACAGAATAAATGGGTTTACAGGTTGAAAGAAGAGGAAGGAGGTAAGAAAAGATTTAAGGCCCGGTTAGTTGTAAAAGGATTTGCACAGAAAAAGGGAATTGATTTTGATGAGATATTTTCTCCTGTTGTTAAAATGACTTCTATTCGTACTATTTTAAGTCTTGTGGCTACTGAAGATTTGCATTTAGAGCAGATGGATGTTAAAACAACCTTTCTTCATGGTGATTTGGATGAAGAAATATATATGGCTCAGCCACAGGGTTTTGAGGTCAAAGGTAAGGAGAACTTAGTGTGCAAATTGGAGAAAAGTTTATATGGCTTGAAGCAAGCACCTCGGCAATGGTATCTGAAATTTGACAATTTTATGCATGAGCATGGATATAATAGGTGTCATTCAGATTACTGTGTTTATTTTAAGAGGTTGGATGATGATAGCTACATTATTTTATGTTTATATGTTGATGATATGCTTATAGCTGGGTCTAACATGGATCATATTAAGGGGCTGAAATGCCAATTAGCACATGCATTTGCTATGAAGGATTTGGGGGCAGCAAAACAAATCCTTGGTATGAAGATTTGCAGAGATAGGAAGAACAAAACATTGATGCTATCTCAAGCTGATTATGTTGAGAAGGTGTTGCAACGTTTCTCTATGGAGAATGCTAAAGCTGTCAGCACACCTTTACCTGGTCATTTGAAATTGACTAACGAGATGTGTCCCAAGACACAGGAAGAGGAGGATAAGATGTCCAAGGTACCCTATGCTTCAGCTGTAGGAAGTTTGATGTATGCTATGGTATGCACTAGGCTAGATATTGCACATGCAGTGGGAGTCGTTAGGAGGTATATGAGTCATCCAGGATTTGAGCATTGGAATGCTGTCAAGTGGATTCTCAGATATTTGAGAGGAACATCCAATAAGTGTTTACACTTTGGGGGCTCTACTACTGATTTACATGGCTATGTTGACTCAGATTTGGCTGGGGATATTAATACCAGGCGGAGTACTACAGGTTATGTCTTTATTGTTGGTGGGGCAGCCATGAGCTGGGTTTCTAGGCTACAGAAGATTAATGCTCTCTCCACTACCGAGGCAGAGTATGTTGCTGCTATAGAGGCAGCCAAAGAGATGATCTAGCTTCAGTTCTTCTTGGAAGAATTGGGACATCCTTAGAAGGATAATTATTTGTTCACAGATAGTCAGAGTGCCATTCATCTTGCTAAGAATTTAGCTCTACATTCTAAGACCAAACACATACAGTTGCGGTACCATTTCATTCGGTCAATTTTGGAGGATGGACAGTTAAAGCTGGAGAAGATACATACCAATGAAAATCCAGCAGATATGTTGACAAAGGTTGTAACAAGGGAGAAGCTAAACTCCTCCTCAGCTTCAGTTGGTCTTTTAGACTAAATGTGAATAAAAGAACAGCAGAGTCTAGGGTGGTTTGATCCAGTGGGAGCCCCATGCGGTAGTTGTATTGCTACAGGATCAGTCTCCAAGTGGGAGATTGTTGTTTAGTGTGGAGCTTGATCAGTCCCCAAGTGGGAGATTGTTAGATTGTGGTGACTGATCAGGAAAGTACTGTACATACTTCATAAATAGTGGGGTTCAGGGCATCGCCCCGAATTTTTTTTTTTTTGGGAAGTAGCCGACATGGTAGCCGACATATTATGGCCGACATATGGCCGACATGTTATAACCCTAAAGCGGTTTAATACTTGTATAAAAAGGGCTTAGGGTTGGGTATTTTTTTATATATATGTGGTGATACGAAATTGGTTCTTGCGGCGGTATTGAGCTGTAAGGGATTACAGATTGTAATCAGGTTGTAATCACTAGATTGTAATAAGATCGAACTTGCTGTTTGGTGGACGTAGCCCAGGGATTGGGTGAACCACGTTAAATCTTGGTGCCTTGTGTTCATTTCTGTGTGTTCTATTATTTTTCTGTTATTGGTTATATTTGCATGTAGTTTTTATTTCTGTCCGTGGTTTATCCTAACACGAAACCCTTTCGGCCAAAACTGTTACGGCCGAAATGGTTTCAGCCAGAACTGCCTATGTGGCATCCTAGGTGGCAGCCACACAAGCAAAAATAAAAACTTCTGCAAACTTCTAACTTTGAAGGCCAATTTGACTTACTAAATTGAAGTTTTTTTTAAAACTAAAAATATAGTTTTGTAGGTCTCGGAGTCAAGATTATGATTATATAATTTTTTAAAAATTTTGATTAAGGATAATATGTTATAATTTGAAAATAGTACAAGTAGGTATTTTAAGATTCAGAAAGATGTCTATTCAAAAATAGGAAAAAAATAGTAAATCATGTTCAAAAATTATTATTTTTTAATGTTGCACTAGAGGAGAGAGTCTTCTTCAAGAATATGTAATTTTTAAAAAAAAATATGTATATTTGATGGAAAAAGTTTGACGGGAGAAAAAAACTGTCAATTTCTGATAACTTCAACTTTGACCAGTTATAACTTAAAAAATATTAGCTGAATTTCAATTTTTCTTTTTTGGTGCACTAGGTATGCATGTTTACTCTAACATATTCCAAAATCAGACCAAAATATGAACATTTTCATATATTTGTTTGACGGGAACAAAACTCTATATTTTCAGCATTTTAAAAAAAAAAATTAAAAAATAGACTTTAAAAATTAAAAAATAGATAAAATTTTTACTCAATTTTTTTCAAAAAAATTACAGACATAAACTTCATCTAATTTTACACATTTCATTAGTTTACATCATCTTCAAATTCTAAGCACAAATGCCACTTTTATGTCATTAAAGTTGAAGACTTTAAATTCTAATATCACTTCTCCTTTATAAAAGGTGACACAGGTTTGTGCTTTTACCCAGTTGACTATTGTACAACATTAGACATCTTTGACTGTGCAAGGTGCACACTCTTTTGCATCGGTCCTCCATTTTTCATCATGTCACTGGTGGATCTACATAGCTCCACAAGTATGTAAGATTCACCCTATGTTTATCCCTGAGGGCTTTACCTTAGTCTTTCATATTTTAATTCAATTATTCCCATGTTACATATGTGTGCACCTACAGTGGTGTGCAACTATGTAATATGCATAGACCCCAAGGGTTTCTCATTTGTTTTCTTTTCTCTATCTTTAGGTTTCATCAATAGGTCTTTTGGGGTCTTTTAGATTCCCCTTTTACATGAAACCTAACAAAGTTACTGATAGCACATTTTGGTGTAGATTATAATGAAATCCTCATCATCAATAACAATGACTAAAGAAGAAACCTCTCCCAAGCCAGTAACGCTTAAATTCAAGGGTGTCCCTAAGAATTCAAGATTTGAGGGATTGCATTAAAAAAATAGGTATATAAAATTAGAGCACATCAACTAGAAAAAGTTCCTCACCATTTTGAATAAGCCACATGAAAGGTTAGAAATGATCAATTACATCAGTGCTATATTTAGAGTTAATAATGATACTAGCCCAAAATTATGATCCAAATGAGATAGTGGTAACAAGCATCACTAAGGAGATCATCTTAGACATGTACTTTGATAACATATAGAAGGTGTTTCACCTTCCTATCTGGTGTAGGAGCACCCACAAGGAATAATAAATCACCAAGTTCCCAAGAACACCTAGATTAGGTTAGATTAATCAATTAAGCATCTAGACCAAATTGTAAGACCTAGTTCCAAGATTTACAATGTTATAAGCCCTTGGTCAACTATGGTAAATCATGGTCAAAGGGTGTAAAATCTTAGGATTTTTGTTTATTTATTGTTTTAACATGTTTAAGACCTATCTAGGTCATTAGGACTAAGTTTTATTAGTTCTTGTTGCATGTTTGCAAGAATTGCACAAATTGCACAAATTGTTAAAAAGTTGTCAAGCAACTTTAGCAACTTTTTGCAAAATAATGCAAAAACTTACCCAATAGCCATAAAATTTTTGAAATGTTGTTATGACCATTGGAAGGCCTATAATAATCCCTTTTAGGTGGGTGATAGGTAGAGAGAATATACTTTTCAACTTTTAATCAATAAAATACCTTGTTCTACTACAATTCTACTTGTTGTCTTGCATTGTACAGATTCATATAGACTCATCTAGTGTTCAAAATTAAATTTTTGGATAGGTGGATGAAGTATCTTTCCAATGAATCTAGTTTGAAGCCCCCATTGATCTCTTAACTCAAGTTATTGCCATTTTTGCATAAGTAGGTCAGGATTTCTTGCCAACCTAGGGTTTTAAAGGATTTTCAAGCATAGAGAAGGATTTCATCATGGAAATCTAATAGCCATGGGTGAAATCCTAGAATTTTCAATGTAATATAAGATGAAAGTGGTTTTAGGAATGTACTCATAGGGACCCATTATAAATTTGATGTTGTAGGCATGCAAGACCCATGTGCATGCTAGGAAAAGGATGTAACTATTGGAAACATGAATGATAGTGATATTCCTATGGGGGAGTATTGCAAATTTGTTTCTATAATGATATGTTACATTCATGACTGAGTTTTTCACTAATGTCAACATAGTAGTCTTTTGTGGTATCTGAAAAAAGAACATCAGAAAGATGAAGTTGGTACAAATGACTAGTTGAGTATTCTCACTATTTGAAGTTATGGGAGATACTTTTGAGTATATAGTATATACAATTAATGTTAGGTGAAGAAATTTTAAGTTTGGAAGAAGTTATGTAAGTTTTGGTGATGTCTATTCTGAGATAGAGTTTACAGAGGCATGTTTTTGTAAACTTGTTATATCTCTTAGCAAAAATTTTATTCTAAGAATTGAGGTTGAGGATGTGCAGAAGACATGTTGATGATAATGTGGTTAATTTTTCTCACCGTAATATTATGTCTACAAAAAGATATTCAAGTTGCAAGGTGGAAGATTAATGTTATCACTAAGTGTAACATATTCTTAATGTGGTCCTATATTCATTAATTGAGAAAATCTAACAACCAACTTATGGAATTATTTTATGGACTTGGTATAAAGGAAGGATGTTTTTCTTTATCATAATGCATGGAATTGAATTAACTAGAAGTGATTGTAAGTGTGAAGTTGAGCAGAGCACAATGGAAATGAAGAAAGCTTCATTGCTGAGGTTCTATTGTGTGATATGAGGTTTGATCTTTGAATCTGAGGTTTGTGACCTAGTCTAGAAGGTTTGACAATGATTGGTTTAGTTGATAGAACAAAGGAAAGAAGAACATAAAAGTAAATTACATGTTTGAGCAGTGAGCTCTTCTTGTAGTTGAAATTGCATGTTTGGGTAGTGGGCTCTTCTTGCATCCATTATACTACAACTCCTAACAAGGTTGGAATCTCCTAATAGGAACTCATATGTACTAAATGTTGTAATAGACTCCTAATAGGGTCCATCCTCTAAAAGGGAATATTGATATTAGTACATCATCTTGTGGGCATCATTCCCACCAAGGTTTTCCCTCTAATCAAGGGTTACCCTAGTTAACATATCCAGTGTAATTGTCTATGTGCATCTAATTATGGTTGTTGTTTACTTTGGTTGAATGTTTAAGTTTTTTTAAAGAAGATAAATGTTATAATTGTTGGATAACTGATTCACCCCCCCCCCCCCCCATTAGTTATCTTGGTGGACTATTATTTCTAGAAATTGGTATCAGAGCTTCAGGTCCTTGAAGATAAAGTTTAACAACTTTAGGAGATCCATGGTGAGCATGTTCAAGAAAGATAGTCTAAAGTTTTATAGAAAAAATTATGATAGCTAGAAGGAAATGTTGAAGACACATCTATTGTGTATGGGTCTAGGATATTGGATCTTGACAAAATCAGCAAAAAAAATCATTGTTGAAAAGGATTTGGAAAATTGTACCAAGGAAGAAAGAGAACTTTTTATGTGTGACATGAGAGCTAGAGAAGCACTATTGACTACACTTCTTGAAATTAAATGGAGTAAGGTAAAATTAGTTGTTACTTTGCATTTGATTTGGAAAGCTTTAGGAACTAATATTGAAGGTGATGCGCATTCTAAGAAGTTGAGGCTAAGAAGTTGGATTTGTGCATTTCAAGATGCTAAAATGATGGGAGATGAATCTGTAAGAATATATATAGGTAGGATATCAAAAATTATTGTAGGTATTAAATCTCAAGGAGGAACCAAAGAAGATGATGAGGTTAGATGGAAGATATTGAAGACTTTAACACCACCATTTAAGTCAGTTGTTCAAATGATATAGTTGTTGATATTTTGTACCAATGATTTCACAAAGTAGACATTACTTAGAAGACTTGAAGCACTTGAGAATGAGCTTAGACAATCCAAAGAATTGACCAAAACTGAAACAACTTTCATTTCCTTGAATATTCAACCTACTTTATCAAGGAGCACAAATGCTAGAGGAGATTTTGCTAGCAGTAATAGATCTGATAAGAATAGAAAGATTGAAGGAGTTTCCCTTTTGGTAAGAAGAGAAAAAGATGGTAGGAAAGTCTTTAAATGTTGCACTTGTAATGAATATGGTCATCATGCATCTAAGTGTCCTAAAAGAGAGAAAAATTATAAAGGAATTACAAACCTAGAAGAGATACAGAGTATTTGTATGCAAGTAAAGAAAATGATTTTGATGAACAAGTAGTAAGTGTTAGTGATGATGAGATAGGATTTGTGGAAATTAAATAAGAAAGTCCAGAGAAAGTAGCTTTGGTGTCACAGGTTGAAAAGAAATATAATTGGATAATTTATAGTGATTTTTTATATCATAAGACTGGTGATATGAACAAGTTTGTTGACTTCAAAAGTAAGGATGGAGGTACTATTAGAGTTGGAAACAATGCAACATGCTAGATTAAAGGTATTGGATCTATAACTCTTGATGGTAAAACTAACACTGAGGATGTATATTGTGTTGATGGTTTGAAGCACAATCTTGTGATTGTTGGACAATTAGTGGACAAAGGTTATCAATTGCAGTTCACAGAAAAGACATGCATGATCAAAGAAAAAGATGGAAAGGTAATTGGAATAGGAACCAAATCTAGAGGTAATGTATTTTAGTTGAATCCTATTGAAATGAAATGTTTGGTTGCAAAGGTAGATGACAATTGGTTATGTCATAAGATATTTTTTTCATATAAATGTTGACAGTATTATGAAGACTAGTAGTATGTTTGCAGTTAGAGATTTTCCTAAGATTGTAAAACCTACTAACACAATTTGCAACGAGGGTGTTTTGGCAAAGCATAACAAAACTTCTTTTCCCAACAAGAAGTTTACAACTATAGAAAAATTGGAGATTGTAAACATAGATCTCAGTGGTCTTATGAAGACTAAAGGATTCTATGGTGAAAGGTATTTTATGATTCTAGTTGATGACTTTTCTAGAATGATGTGGGTTGCATTTCTTAAAGAGAAACCTAAGGCATTTGATAAGTTCAAGATATTCAAGAATAGAGTTGAGAATGAATTTTGTATGAAGATTAAATTTTTAAGATCAAATAGAGGAGGAAAATTTACTTCAAATGGGTTTAAAATATTTTGTGAAGAAAATGGAATCAAAAGATTGTTATTAGATCTAAGAACCCCTGAACAAAATGAGATTGTAGAGAGAAGGAATAGGTCAATTACAAAAGCAACAAGAGCCATGTTAGTTGAGAATAATGTATCCAAAATTTTTTGGAGAGAAGCTATGAATATAGTAGTCTACACTATGAATAGACTGCAAGTCAGGAAAGACACAAACAAGACCCCTTACGAACTGTGGTTTGGTCACTCACCTATAGTTAAGTATTTCAGATTTTTTGGTAGTAAGTGCTATATCAAAAGAGATGATGATATTGGTAAGTTTTATGCTTGAAGTGATGAAGGTATGTTTCTTGGTTATTCATTGAAAAGAAAGGCTTATAGATGCTATAATCTACAAACAAAGACTATTATGGAAAGTGCAAATGTGAGAATTGTTGAGAAATTTAGGATACAAGAGAGAATAGTTTATTACAATTTAGATGATGATGTTGTTACTAAATCAAGGAATGGTGAAGTATTTCTTGAGACTAACAATGATTTGAAGAATGAAGAGAGCCAAGGTAGGAACAAAGCTTAGAACCTTCATTAGAGCTAAGAGTTGAGATAGCAACTCCTACTTTGGGAAAGAATATGATAAAGAATCACCAACTTAAGTAGATCAATAGAAGAAAAGACAAAGGTGTGATGAAAGGAAGTAGAGTCAATGAAGAATTATGTTTGATTTCTCAAGTTGAACCTAAGAATATAGAAGAAGCATGTAAAGATGATAATTGGAAACACACTATGAAAGAGGAATTGGATCAAATAGTAAAGAATGAGACATGGGAATTGGTTTCCAGACCGGCAAATAAGAATGTGATAGGAACAAGATGAATGAAGAAAGTGAAGCTATAAGGAACAAGGCAAGATTGGTATGTAAAGGTTACTCATAGCAATAAGGAATAGACTATGATGAGACCTATGATCTAGTGGGCTAGCGGCTAGAATATAAGTAGTAAGATTATTCTTAGCATACACAACATATAAGAAATTCAAAGTATATTAGATGTATGTCAAGTCAACATTTCTAAATGAAGAACTTGAAGAAGAAGTGTACATAGAGTAGCTTGAAGGTTTACTTTTGACAGGTGACAAGGATATAGCTTACAGATTAAAGAAAGTATTGTATGGCTTGAAACAAGTACCTAGAACCTAGTATGCAAGGTTGGATAAACATTTGACAAAGCTTGGATATAGAAAAGTTATGGAAGATAGTAATCTCTATTCGAAAGAAAATGATGATGGACTAATGATTTTGGTAATATTTGTTAATATCATATTTCGAGAAAATGATGAGGAAAGTGAAAATTTTGCAAAAGAAATGAAGAAAGAATTTGAAATGGGTATGATAGGAGAAATGAAATATTTTCTAGGATTAAAAATTGTACAAAATAAAGAAGGAATCTTTATTTCTTAGATTAAGTATTTGAAGGATTTACTAAAAAGGTTTGGTTTGGAAACATGTAAACCCATTGGAACACCTACAATAACTAGAAACAAGTTATCTACAAAGGGTGAGACTCCTACTATTGAGCAGAAAAAGTATAGATTTATGATTGAAGGTTTGCAATATCTAACTCACACAAGGCCGAATATAGCAAATGCAGCTAAAATTGTTGCAATATTTTAAGTTGATCTTAGAGAAGCACATTATGTAGCACTCAAAAGGATATTTAGATATTTAAAAGGAACACCAGAGTTTGGATTGTGGTATGTGGATCTAATAATTTTACTATAAGTGCTTATACCAATGTTGATTGGGCAAGCAGTATAGATGATAGAAAGAGCACTAGTAGTGGAACCTTCTTTCTTGGAGGAAGATCAGTTTCTTAGTTGAGCAAGAAGTAGGATTGTACATCACAAAGTGCATCAAAAGTAGAATATGTTGTAGCAGTGATCAATTGTAATCAAGTTGTTTAGATGAAGCTGATGCTAAAAGATATAAGAATAGAAATTAGTGAACCTATTGTCATATATTGTGACAACACAAGCATAGTAAATATGTATAAGAATCTAGTGTTGCATTCAAAGACAAAGCATATTTCTATTAAGTATCACGTGTTGAAAGAGAAAGTTGGAAAAAAGGAAATTAGGTTGAATTATGTGAGTGCTAAAGAATAGATTATAGATATATTCACTAAGCCTCTTCCCAAAGAGACTTTTAAGTATTTGTGAGGTATGCTAGGGGTTATGCCCCTCTCTACATCAAAGTAGAAGATGCAAGGATGCATTAGTCTAGTGTAATAGAGCACCATTATTTGTCTAGATTAAATGCTAATACTTCTTATATGAGGGAGTATCTAGGATGGATAGAGTCATCTAGGACTCTTCTTGGATGTTGTTATGAACATTGTCTTTGGACACTTGAGCTAGTAAGAATTAGTTGATGAAAATTTTGATGGTTTCTAAAACCTTTGATATTGATGTCAATACAGGAGAAGGATGGCATGAAAAAAATCATCAAGAGAAGATCATGAGGAATAAGTACAACATGGAATGATAGTTTGATAGAAAGCATATTGAGGTATATCAATGGGGGATAATGATTGAGGAAAAGGATTTGAAAAGGAAGATTAACAGTCTGTTGGTTGCATTCTTAGAACTATATGTTTTTCATCTATGTTGCCATCAATGCCAAAGGGGGATATTTTTGAAAACATGAATGATGATTATATTTCAATGGGGGAGTATTGTAGATATGTTACTATGATGATATGTTACATTCATGACTAAGTTTTTCATTGATATGAAGATAGTAGTCTTCTATGGTATTTGACAGAAGTATAGTAGAAAGATCAAGTTGGTACAAATGAATATTTGAGTATTCTCACTATTCAAAGTTATGGGAGATACTTCTGAGTATCTAGTATATGTAGTTACTGTCAATGAAGAAATGTGAAGTCTAGAAAAAATTATGTAAGTTTTGGTTAGATCTATTCTGATACAGGGTTTCAAGAGGCATGTTCGAGTAAACTTGTGTTATCTCTTAACAAAATTGTTATTCTAAGAATTGAGGTTGAGGATGTGTAGAAGACATGTTGATGATGATGTGGTTAAGTTCACTCATCATAATATTATGTGTGTGGAAAGATATTTAAGTTGCAAGGAAGAAGATTAATGTTATTGCTAAGTGTAACATGTTCTTAATGTGGTCCTATAATGATTAATTGAGAAGTTCTAAAAGCTGACTCAGGGAATTATTCTATGGAATTGATATAAAGGAAGGAAATTTTCCTTTATCATAATGCACGGAATTGAATTGATGAAAAGTGATTGTAAGCAGCAGGGTGAGCAGAATGCAAAGTTGAGAAGAGTAGAGAAAAAGTGAAGGAAACTTCATTACCAAGGTTCTATTGTGTGATCTGAGGTTTGATAATTGGATCTAAGGTTCATGACATGGTCTACAAAGTCTGATAGTGATTTTTTTGTTTGAAAAAACAAAGGAAAGAAGAACATAACAATAAATTGCATGTTTGAGTAGTGAGGTCTTCTTGTAGTTGAAATTGCATGTTTGGGCAGTGGGCTCTTCTCACATACATTGTACTACAACTTCTCATAGAGTTGGCACAACTCCTAACATAGTTGGAATCTCCTAACAAGGATTCAAAGTCTCCTAATAGGGACTCATATGTAGTAAATGTCTTAATAGACTCCTAGCAGGGTCCATCCTCTAACAACGAATATTTATATTAGTACATCATCTTGTGGGCATCATTCCCACTGGGGTTTTCCCTTTGATCAATGGTTTCCCTAGTTAACATATCTAGTGTAATTATCTATGTGCATCTTATTATGGTTGATTTTTACTTTGGTTGAATGGTTAATTTTTTTTAAAGAAGATAAATGTTTTATTTTTTAGATAGCTTATTCACTCACCCCCCTCTTAGTTATCTTGGTGGACTCTTATTTCTAACAAAAACATCTCCCACAACTTCAACCAGATTTGGCATCAAGGCTTGAAATCAAGTTTGTAACTTTGTCTAGGGTTTCCATCACATGTTCCCATCATTGGTTTGTAGGATGGAGTCCTTGAACATGTACTTTGTAAATGAAGGCCTAATTGCCCTAGTTGCCTAAGCAAGAAAGTGAACAAAAACCCATTTTTTATGTCATTAAACCTTGGTGTCTTAGTATGTTTTGTAAGTCACAAAAGGGTTTCCAAAATAGTAATTATTTCCCCAATTTTTGTGGATATATTTCCTTATAAGTTTGATTTTCATAAAAAAGGGCTACCAGTATTTTGAGTGATTTACCAAAGCAACCATATGCCAAAAGTTGCATAGTAGGTTTTTTACCATTGGATTATTTAGTTATTGACCTAATAGAAGATATAAATGAGAATTTCTCTCACCTATTCATTCATTAAGTTTAGGTTTTTTTTACCAAATTGTGTCAATTTGTGCATTGTGGGCATCTTGTGATAAGTTGTCTTGTTCATAGGGTTTCCTAGTGATTAGGGTTTTCCTTGTTTGGATGCAGGGTTGTGATAACCTAACACCATCCTTGAAGCATTTTTGATTGGTGCTTGAACAATTTTGATCACCTTATTGAGACATTTGGTTAGAGGACTTTAGTGAAGAGGGTTTTTGGACCTTTTGATCATCCATTGATAAATCCCACTACGCTCCATTGCATCAAGTGATATCAGAGCCATGGCTCTTACTAAAGAAGATGAATAATTCCCTACAAGGGTAAAAAAATTTGAATTAGAAAAATTGAGGAGACAACAAAGAGAAACCAATGCTGCTCTTGCAAACAGGTTGAGAGAACTTGAAGGTAGAGTGGATAAACAAAAGGGGCACGATTTGATGATGAGGACTAGAATACTGAGGCTAAAGACCTTGATGAAGATGGTGAAGTACCTACTGAATAGACACCTCCCTTGAATGCTCTCAAATCCATGGAGAAAATAACCATGGAGGGGACATTGGAATTGATTACTTTCCATGGAAAAATTAATGTTGACATAACATTAGATTGGATAGAATCCTTAACTAGTTTCTTTGAGTGTGAAGACATCTCAGAGAAGCAAAGGATAAATATGGAAAAGTCTAAGTTGAAGGAGCAACCCTAACTTGGTGGAACTTCATCTAGATAGAGAGGGTGAAGAAAGGAAGAATCATGATTTCTTCTTAGGGTAGAATTTGTGGCACTAGTTAGGAAGAAATATGTTCTTGAAGACCATGGGGTATGATGTAGGAGCATCCTAGGCTTGCCTACAATCCTACATGTTTGGAGGGAGTTTGGTTAAGTGTTGAGGAGCTTCAAGCTTGGATTTTGGTGGAGTTATGTTTTCATGATTAGGAAATTTTTGGAGACACATTGGAGAACCTTTCCTCATGATTGCATAGAGAATGGATGGATTGAGTTGAATTTTGAAATATTTTTACCTTGTTGTTGGAACTACATTTTTTGGGTTTCTAGGTGCCTATTGCAGACTATTTAAATAATTTTGTGTAAGGAATGAGAGGCTTAAAACTTTACAGATTAAAGAGGGCCTAGATTAATATATTTCATTAAAGTATGATTTTCTAATTCCCCATAAGGTGGGAGATATGGAAATTCTCCTAGAGTATCAATTTTTGGCAGTTTTGCATGACAATATTTTGTGCTTGACTCTCAGGATAGATGCACACTTATCCTTGGTGAATCAGCCTTTGCACCTTTAAGGGTTTGTAGAGGACCCGAGTTTATACATTGAATTTGAAGCATGAGTTCTAATTCAATCAAAGCTATGATATATCATGATTTTTCTCAGATATCAATTTTTAGACATTTAATTGCTTTTGTAGGCCGATTTGTGGATCTTCAAGTATTTAATTTTAGTTTTTAGCATTCTATGCCAAATTGTGGCTTAGATTGGTATAAGTAGGGGTCTTGTGGAGTCTTTTATTCATTTAGTTGGGATGGAATGAAGAATAGATACAAATTTGAAGAGCTAGAGCCGTGGCTTAGGAACTAGAGGATCTCTTGGTGGACCTGAGGGTACAAGTGTGGATTCTTCTTGGTGTTCTTATCTAGTTGTGTATCTAGACTATCTAAGATTGGTTTTTTAAGTTGGATCTTGTTGGATCTTGTGGAACTATTATTGTAATTGATATTATATTTGTCCATAACCAGGAAGGCCTTACAACTTGGCATATTGCATGTAATTAGTTATATTTATAAATAAATTATTGTGATTTGGTATCAAATCTTGCATTATTGTTTCTTGTTATTGTGTTTCCACTATGTGGTTATATAGCTAGGGGCTAGAACACCTCCTTTTAGGATTCTCCTTCCTTGCACTATGCTAGGGTACAACTCCATAGAAGAAAAAAAGGTTTGAAGTAGAAGGATATAGATGTTAGTTCATATACAAAGGAGTTCTTAAAGTTGTGTATGGAAACCAACATAGTAGAAGATGAGGAAGAGAAACCAGCAAGGTACATGAATGGCCTTAAGTTACCCATCCAATAAGAACTCAGACTTCACACCCCTATTTTGGTGAACAAGTGCTACCAATTAGCACTCAAGGTAGAAGAAAAATGGAAGAGCAAGTAGGATCAAAATAAAGACAAGGAGAACAATAAAAACATCAAACCCAAGAAAAATTATTGGAACAAGGGGCAGAGTAGTGGAAGAAAACCTACTGATTAGAATAAGGATTAGGGAGGAAAAAGTTCTAAGGTAGAACTATAGAGGAGGAAAGTATTTTAGAGAGCAAGATACAGTGACCCTATTACATGCTATAATTGAAATCAAATAGGACACCATGTAAGAAAATGACTTGAAAAGAGGAATACCAATCAATGGGAAAGAAGAGCACAAATTGTAGAGGAAGAGAAAATTGACTATAGATATCTTGAACCTAAGCAAGGATCATATCTAATGATGAGGCAAGAATTTTTTTAGATCCTTCACACCCAATAGCCACCCCAAAAGAAGAATCTTTTCATAACAAGAATCAAGTGCCAAGGAAAGGTATGTAGTTTGTTAACTAATTCAAGCTCAATTGAAAATATTTTTTCATCTAAAATGGTAGAGAAACTAAAATTATTTAGGAAACACCACCCCTTTCTATATCATGTTTCTCAATTAACAAAGGGTCAACAAACTTTAGTGACAAAGCAAGCATGGGTATAATTTTCTTTAGTAGACTTCAAGGATAAAGTACTTTGTGATGTTGTAGAAATGGATGCAACTCACATACTTCTAGGAAGGCCCTAGAAATATGATGTTGATGTCATCCACCATTGTAAAAATAATACATACTCTATAACAATGAATTGTGCAACATTCACCATGAAGCCCATGCTTGATCCTAAAGAAGAACCTACTATTGTAACCATAGGGGAGAAAGAGATGATCAAAGCCTTAAACGAACCTAATGCTCAAGGTTTTATATTGGTCTCTAAGCCAAAAGAAAACATAACTTCCAAAGACAAAGATAATATTCCCAAAGAAATACAAGACTTGTTGCATAAGTATAGTCATATGACTGCTACTAACCTACCCATAAGCCTCCCTCCCATTAGAGATATCACTCATCATATTGACTTGATACTAGGCTCTTCCCTACCTATTAAGGCATCCTATAAAATGACTCTTACTCAACATGCTGAAATTTCCAAACAAGTGAATGATTTCTTGGAAAAAGGCCTAATTTAGAGGAGTTTAAGTCCTTGTGGTATTCTACCTATCCTTGATCCTAAAAAGGATGGAAAATGGAGGTTGTGCAATGATAGTAGGGCTATCAACAAGATTACCATAAGATATAGATTCCCCATGCCTAGAATTGAGGATCTATCAAATCAACTAGGAGAAGCTTGCTATTTCACTAAGATAGAATAAATGTCTGGATACCATCAGATCAAAATAAAGCCAAGTGATGAATGGAAGACAAAATAAAAAACTAATGTGGGTTTTTTTGAATGGTTAGTGATGTCTTTTGGATTAAGCAATGCCCCTAGTACTTTTATGAGGCTTATGAGTGAGGTTTTCATTGATTTTATTGGAAAGTTCGTTGTTATTTACCTTAATGACATACTACTATTTAGTCATAGCAAGGAGGAGCATCTTAATCATGTAGAATAGGTATTAAGAAGGCTTCATCAACACAAGTTGGTGATCAACCTGGAAAAGTGTATGTTTATGAAGAAGGAACTTGTTTTCTTAGGTTTTGTGGTCTCACAAGGTACCCTAAAGATGGACCCTAAGAAGGTTGAGGAAATCATCGACTAGCCTCCACCAAAGAACCAAGGTGATGTAAGAAGCTTCTATGGCCTTGCCACCTTCTATAGAAAGTTTATTAAAAACTTCAGTCATGTGTGTGCATCCATGATTGAAACCATCAAAGGAGGAATAAAGACTAAAGTTTCTTGGACAAAGGAATCCAATGTTGCATTTTAGTACTTGAAGAATAGAGTATCTCAGTAACCTAGTCTTGGTTCTACCTGACTTTAACAAGGTTTTCATTGTGAAAATTGATGCTAGTAATTTGGCCATAGGTGTAGTCCTAAGTTAGTAAGGTAAGTTAGTAGCATTCTTTTCTAAGAAAATAAATGATGGTAAGAAAAGGTTTTCAACTTATGACTTAGAGCTTTATGACATGGTACAAGCCCTCAAGAAATGGAGGCACTATCTAATACCAAAAGAGTTTGTAGTATACAATGACAACCATGCATTAATTTTCTTCAATTCTCAAGAAAAGCTATCTCTCAGGCATCTCAAATGGATGGAGTAGTTGTAGGCTTATAATTTCAACATCAAACACAAGAAAGGTGTTGCAAACAAATTTGTTGATGCCCTTAGTAGAAGGGTTGGCCTAGTTGAGGAGGTACAACTTTAGAGTGTGGGAATTGATTCCCTCAAGAATTTCTATGCTGATGATTGTAATTTTTCAGAGATTTTTCAAGTATGTACAGAGATGGGTTGGTGATACCATACTAATTTTTTTGAATACCTTATTCAGAATGGTCTCCTATTCAAAGGAGCTCAACTATGCATTCCAAAACTCTCAATCAAGACAACCATCATAAGGAGAAACACTATGGTCATCTAGGAGGACACTTTGACATTGACAAGATAGTAGACATGGTGAAAAGAAACTATTAGTAGCAAAAAATAAACAATAAGGTAAAGAAGTTCATAGAAACTTGTACCATATGTTAGCAAGCAAAAGGTGCTTCTATAAATAAGGGGTTATATCAACCCTTACCAATCCTCACAAGACATTGGGAATCAATCTCAATGGATTTTGTCATGGCACTACCTAGAACAAAGCTAGGTTTTGATAGTGTTTTCATGGTAGCCAATAGATTCAATAAAATGGTCCATTTTATACCATGTAAAAGAACAACTAATGCTTGCCATATTGTACATTTTTCTTTAAGGAAGTAGTTAGGATCCATGGTTTACCACAAACTGTTATATCTAATAGGGATGTGAAGTTTCAAGGCCACTTTTGGAGACTACTCTTCAAGAAACTTGGTACTAACCTAATCTACAAATATTCCTACCATCCACAAACTAATGGGTAGACTGAGGTGGTGAATAGATCCTTAGGCAATCTTCTAAGATGCCTAACCAAACAATATGCTCAAAGTTGGGATCTACTTTTTACTCAAGAAGAGTTTGCATTTAATGACTCCATGAATAGGTCAATAGGAAAGACACCTTTTCAAATAGTGTATGGCCTTCATCCCAAGGAACCATTGGACCTAGTAGAACTACCATCTAATTTCAAAATCAATGCTCAAGGAGAGGAATTGGAAGAACTTATTGTAAAAGTGTAGAATGAGTTCAAAGAAGCATTGTAGAGATCTACATTGAAATATAAGGAACATGCTAACAAGAAGATAAGGGAAATCCATTTCAAAGTGGGAGACAAGGTTTGGGCATACTTGAGAAAAGAGAGGCTACCTAAGGGTAGATATTCCAAACTTCAAATGAAGTTAGACTACACAGCATACTCAACAAGATCGGTAAAAATGCATATTAGATCTCTCTTCCCCCTAGAAAATTTCTCTAGTCTTCAATGTTACAAACCTCACCCCATACAAAAACATAGTAGATTTAGCAAGTGGACAAGGTCAGCAAGAAAACATCCATGATGAAGATTATGTAACTAATCTTCCTCAAAGAAAACAAGTGGAGTTAGAAGAGATTTTGGATTCCAAATTTCTGAAGTAGACCAAAACTAATAATTACATGCAGTACTTAGTCAAGTAGAAAGTGCTCCCCAGTATTGATGCAACTTGGATGAGAGAGGACCAAATCAAAAAACATGGTACTTCTATGGAGCAATTTTCATCAAGTAGGAACTTGAGTTTTCAATTCAAGGGGAGTATGATGTAGGATATCCCACAAGGAATGATGAATTGCCAAGGTCCTAATAAAACTTAGATTAGGTTAGATTAATCAATTAGGCATCTAGACCAAATTGTCAGACCTAGTTCCAAGATTGGCAATGTTATAAGCCCTTGGTCAACTATGGTAAATCATGGTAGAAGGGCCTATAATTTTAATATTTTGGTTTATTTATTGTTTTAAAATGTTTAAGACCTATTTGGGTCCTTAGGACTAATTTTTATCAGTACTATTTGCATGTTTGCAAAAATTGCAAAAAATGCAAAAAATGCTAAAAAGTTGTCAAGCAACTTTAGCAACTTTTTGCAAAACAATGCAAAAAATTACCCAATAGATTAAAAAAAATTGAAAATTTTAAATGACCATTGTAAGGCCTATAATAATCCATTTCAGGTGGGTGATAGGTAGAAAGAATGTATTTTTCAACTTTCAATCAATAAAATACCTTATTTTACAATAATTTTGCATATTGTCCTACATTGTATAGATTTTTATGGATTCATATGGTGTTAAAACATATATTTTTGGATAGGTGGATGAACTATCTTTCCAATGCATCTAGTTTGAAGCCCCTATTGATCTTTGAACTCAAGTTATTGTCATTTTTGCACAAGTAGGTTTAGATTTCTTACTAACCTAGGGTTTTGAAGAATTTTCAAGCATACAGAAGGATTTCACCATGGAAATATAATGAAAATGGGTGAAATAATATTATTTTTAATGTATTATAAGATGCAAGAGGTTTTAGGAATGTACTTGCAAGGACCCATCAAAAATTTGATGCCCTAAGCATGCAAGACCCATGTGCATGCTAGGAAAAGGATGCAACATCTCCCACAACTTCAACCAGCTTGACATCAAGGCTTGAAATAAAGTTTATAACTTTTCTAGTGTTTCCATCACATGTTTCCATAATTGGTTTGCAATATGGAATCCTAGAGCATGTACTTCCTTTGAAAATGGAGGCCTAATTGTCCTAGTTGCCTAAGTGAGAAAATGAACAAAAGACCATTTGTTTGTGTCATCAAAGCTTGGTGCTTTATTATGTTTTGTAAGTCCCAAAAGGTTGTCCAAAATAGTAATTTTATCTTGGTTTTTGTTGATATATTTCCTTCTTAGTTCAATTTTCGTCAAAAAGGGCTACTAGCCTTTTGAGTGATTTAACAAAGCAACCTTATGCTAGAAGTTGCATAGTTGGTTTTTAACCATTGGATTATTCCATTAATGACCTAGATAGACCATTTCCATGGGAATTGGTTTCCCCTGGTCATTTCATGAAGGCTAGGGTTGTTTTACCAAATTATGTCAATTTGTGCATTATGGACAACTTGTGATAAGTTGTCTTGTTCATAGGCTTCCCTAGTGATTATGGTTTTCCTTGTTTGGATGTAGGGTTTGTTGGAAATTTATTCAGCCCTCCCCTTGGGATTTGTGACAAGGGCTTAAATTCCTCCTATGTACTATTAGTTGAAGGGTTGTATTGGCTATTGATAGATTTTTATTTTGGTACAACGACAACCCCACTCTTACAAGTAATCCTCAGACCCTTGGGTAATGTTGAGGGGGAAATTTTTGGAAATTTATTTAGAGATCCCCTTAGGATTTGTGACAAGGGCTTAACCACCTCCTATATTCTATAAGTTGAATGGTTGTGTCAAGCATTGATAGATCGATTTTTTGGTGCAATGGAAACCCCACTCTAATAGGGTTGTGATAACCTAAAACAATCCTGGAAGCACTTATGATTGGTGCTTGCACAATTTTTATCACCTTACCAAGACATTTGGTTAAAGGAATTTAGTGAAGAGGGTTTTTAGACCAGTTAATCATCCATTGATCAATCCCAATAGGATATATTGCATCACTATCTCTAAAAAATACTATCATATCTCATTTGAAAATATAATAATATGATATATGGAAAACCAAGAAGAAGATGAAGATGAGATAGTCTATCAGAAGACACATCTAATTGGCCAAACCCCTCATGACAGGCTTGACTGAGTGGAGATTAAAAGGGGATACATGGTAGCATATATTGGGTATTTCATCATGCTATTGTGTAGGGTAATGGGTTCTAACTATGAACATCCAGAAACATGGATGACACACTCTATTGAGAAGATCAAAATTGAGAGAAACAAGATTGATTAGGGAATAATCATTAGTGGCTCCTAGATAAAAAAAATCACCTAAAAAACTAATCCAAGATTATATATGACCTATTACATCATCTATTTTCTTATTTCTAATGAAGAACATCCAAATATTAAAAGGAGTATAATTCATAGGACAAGAATGCATTAGTGTACCCTTAGCTAGTACAAAAGGAACTAAGGGAAGGTAACCCTAAATATATAATTTTTAATGATGCTTTCTTTTCAATATTAAGATTTGTGGAAGGCAACTATGCAAAAAGACTGACACTTGAGGCAACAACTTGGATAACCCATATCAGGTCTTATTAAATACAATTCAATACCTTCGCATATATCTGAGTAGTTAACACAACTTTACACCCAAAGAAATTACCCATATATCCCTTATATAGATTTTTATTGCTAGAGATTGGTAGGAAGTCTATAAGTGTATATGGTAGGGTCAAGGAGAAACATTGAAAGACTTGGAAGTAGCCCATCGACATTGTGTATCACAAGATCAAGGAAAAAAAAGATATTATCTCTTTTGAGGTCTAATGGGAGAAGTATCATTTAGATGAGTTCCCGATAGCTTTCCCTTATTTTGATCCAATTGGCATGTATAGGCAGAAAATAAGGTTAGATTTTATCCCAGATGCCTCCATTAAAGAACACTAGATGAATTATGAGGTTTTAACTAGAGACTACCACAAAATGGAACTTTCTTTGGTAGAGAAGGTTTTTGAGTTACATATTTTAAACAAGGTGTATAATAAGGACATCCTAAACATATTAGATCTCCTTTACAACAAACAAAAGATATTCAATAGACCAATGTTGAATGTTGAGATGGATAGAGAGGAGGATGATAATGTATATCATTAGGCTCATCATATCATTGCATTGATGAAGAAATGGTTGTAAAACCATATCTATTAAACCATCTTGTAAATGTAAAATCCTTGATAGAGTGCACACAACCCAAGAAGGGAAAAGGAGTTAGAGTCACTACTCAGACATCAAAATCAACTTCTCATGTGAAGTTGGAGATGGTATTTTGACATGAAAGAGATGTTTCATACTTTCAATCTGAATACAAGGGTAAAGGAAAGAAGAGGAAGGCTCCTATAGTAGTAGTAGAAGAAGAGGAAGTACTTGAACCCAAGGAAGGATTTTCACCCCAAAATGTGCAATGAAGTAAGAGTATTACCATAATATTGAGGGCTAAACCCACTTATAGAAGGCTATAAAAGAAAAGCAAGAGTAGCATTACTTCACCCTCTATTATGGAGACTATCCTAGAGTATCTAGAATAATAAGGAGTAAATCTAGAGGATAGCATGGCTTTTAATAGAAGAACTTAATTGGATAAGGAAATGGAAGAAGGAAACAGAAGGAGAAGTCAAACCCAAACTCCTCCTACTACAAAAGAGAAACCTATCTAGATCAATGAGTCCATCAATCAAGATAATGGGGATTTAATGGAAGAAGGAATGAGAGATGATTATGATATGTTTGACTTGTCAAAATTTGACTTTATGCCTATCAAAATTCACTTGGAGGAAGGAGAAATAAGAGATACACCAAGAGAAGAGCCGAAAGATGATGATTCTGATAACATCCCTCCATCCTAGAAACTATGAATAGATGTACCTCCACCACCCCTTGGAAGGCCAAAGTCACCAACTCCTCCACCACTTGAGAAAGATACAATGATTGCACCTCCTTTTCTAGATTATTAGATCTAGGAGTTAGATAAGGGAGAGGTAAATACAAAGCAGATAGTGCTAGAGGAACAACAATAGAAGGCTCCTACATATAAGAAACCTTCTCCTTCAGTGATAAAACCTCCACCATCTCCAAAGGAAATGGGAACTACATAGGTAGAAGAAAAAATACCAGTGGAAATGACTCATGAATGTAGATTAGATAAATGAAAAGAACTAGCCTTTGTTTCTACTCTATCACCCTACCAACTAAAATCATCCCTATGGCACACTACCCAAATGGTTGTGTAAATAAGTCAATTCAAGAACTAGGAGTTATGATAGCATTGAAGATGTGGGTGCATCAATTATTAGAAAAGGGTTTTAGGCTCCAATCCCACTAGAAGAGCCTCAATAGTTGGCATTTTTAATAACTAATGAGCATGATAATTAGGAGGCCTAGATTAATATTCCTCTAGCACATAGAGATCCCTTGAACTTAACCCCTAAGGATTATCATTTATAGGATATCATGCTAGGAAAGCCCACTAAATATAACTGGAAAAAGATGACTAGCTTGGGCCTACAACAAGTTTTCTATTGATTAGAACAAGGTGAGGAAGACATTCAAGATTTGAAGAGAAAAAATGTTGCATTGCAAGCATTTGTCAAAGAGGTAGTGATTTCCACTAACTCAACTACCCCTTAGATAGTATTGAAGGTTACCCTTAAGAAAAAATCCCTAACCCCACCTCAAAATGATCCATTTTTGGATGCTTTCTATAGATGGTGCCATAATTTGAAGTACAAGGAGTAGAATACATAGAATAAAATATGCAACTATTACATGGTATTCAAGAGAATGATAGGAATATAGGAGTACAATAGATACTAATTTTGGTTTAGTTGATGAAGTAGAGATATGGACCAATTCATCCTCATCTCTACAAAAGATTAGGGGGAAAATATATCAAATGCTACTTTCAATTTTCACTAGTAAAGAGCTCAATAGATTGGATGATTTGATCAAGAAGATAGTGAAGGGGAATAAAGTTGTGTTGAAAATATTCAGTAATATATAGGATATGTGGGAAAAGGCTCGAAAGAAGACAATGTAGGTAGATAAGCATTATAACAAAGCTAGTCTGAATATTTTTGACAATGACTCTAGGTCTAGATTATTCTAGATAAAATATGTCTAAATTCTAGTGTGGTGTCAAAAAAGTAAAAAGATGAACCATTCAATACTATAAGGAAGAATATTTCATTTTCTCTTTTTCTTCTTCCCTTTTTCTTTTCTTGCATTAACAAAGAAATTGTAGACATTGACAAGATCAATATATGTATCGATGCCTATGCATGCAAAAATATACTGCCTAGAGGAGCCAACATTATTAGTGACATATCCACCAATAGTGTTGGTGGCATTATAGACAACATATTCATGTTTTTCTAGCTATGCATTACACACCACATGTGGATCTAGCTTTCAACAGTGTAGAACATATCATGAGAGATGTTAAAGAGGGATGGTTGTTTCATTATATTTCTTGTGGGGAGCCAAGTTTCTAAATATTTCTTTGGTGTTTGTCTCATAGATGACCATAAAAAAATTTCTTTCACAACTCTGCCAAGTATCTCTTTTTTTTCCAAAATGGAAAACTTGGGTTATCAAAGATGTAAGAAGAGCTTTCAAGACTGAAGAGACACTAAAAAAGCTAAATAAAAAAATGGAGAGTTTTGATGAGGTCTAAAAGGAGATCCATGATTTTCACAAGAATATAAAGGGTCGACATGAAGGGATGGATATGCCAAAATCTCTCAAAGTTGCCAAAATTATTGAAACTTTAAAAGCAACACATCCAAACATCATTCTAGATGAAAAGAAGGAAAACCCAAATGCTTGAACTTTAGAATCTTAACATGGAAGAAGTTTTACAAATTTTTCTTTGCATCTTCACACCTTTGTAGCTCTGCACCTTCACAGTTTTGAAGTTTTGAAGTTGTCAGTAAGGTTCAAAATTTTTACATCTACAACTTTGCACCTCTACATATTTTAAGTTTCAAATAAGGTTCACAATTTTTGCATCTACAACTCCACAACTCCATAGGTCCAATGGTTCTTGACAATTTTCAGCTTTGACACTAGTTAACTACTAGTTAATAAGTTTAATACTTGGTTTCTACAATTCCACATTTTTTTAGTTTGCCGATAGTTAGTTGATGGGTATGCATGGAGAAGGTACATGTAATATTTTTAGAAGTCCTTAGAGCTCAAGTTTCTTGTTGGAGATGTCTCTTTTCCTCTCTTATTATTCTATTATAGTTTTGAGTCATGTAAAGGTCCATGCACCATTAAATAATGAAAATTAAAAGCATCGACCTACTTAGGACCATAATATAGGTTAATTAGTATATAAATAGTTTAATTTTAATTGTATTTGCATAATTTTTGAATGAAATAAATACTAGCTCTAAAAATCATATCAATAGAGAGGGTTTCTTATTAATACAATGATGTAAATGTATTCAAGGCTGATATTTTATGTCATAAAGTTATATTATTGGTGCTCTCATTCTATGCATAGTGTTTCTTGCTGGAATTGTGCTTTCTTTGTGAATTTATGTTCATGAATTATGAAGGATTTAATAGTCTTATAATGTTGAATGCTTGTGCTATCTTATTTTTTGGATTTTTTCACAACTAGCCACATAATACCTCTATGGTGACAAATTAGAGAAGGGAAATTCTACAAGTAGTTTGTCCTGTGTGCATGCACTTCCATGGATACAAAATTTGATGGGTTATGAAAAACCATACAACCTTGAAAATTTCTATTGATGATTGTATCAATGAGATTATGGTTTCATTGCTGCACATTTCATTGGTTTTTTTTCCATTCTCTTCCAAGGTTTATTTCATATACGCATTGTCATTGCGGCTTATGTGCATTTAGGATTTCATTTTTTAGAAATTTTATTATCAGTCTCATCATCGTAAGTCCCTTTTATAGTTTATTTTAAAAATCTAGTTAGATTATAAATTCATATTTATTTCACATTAAAATTACATTCATTTAAAATTAGAAAATATAAAAATTCTATTTTCCACCAATTGTTTTCTAAGTTTTACAGAATTACAAATTTGACTTTATTGATCCAACAATGGCCTTCTTGTCAACTTAAACATTAGTCTTCACCTCTCTTCACATTTATCAACCAAAATATATGCTATATGAAATACTAACTATGGAGACCATATTGGCATAAACTATAGACTCCATTATATGATTATCCAAAATTATAACTAATAATAATCCTACTAATTTTTTTGACCAAAATATTAAATATGTTGATAGGTTTCTTGAACTATACTTAGGCAATTTCTTCATTAAACCAAAACCAAAATTGAATTCCATTCCAAGTGGCCTTACCATCTAGTAATATTTCCATAAATGATAACATAAATGACTTTATAGTTGATTAATCTCCAACAATAGAAGGTTGGATTGAGGAGACTTAAATATCCTTTTCCTTATGAGGTAATCTAGTTTTAGGATTATCATATGGTGGAAGTAAAAGAACAATTTTAGGTTAATCTTAATATTGGGCCTTATAAGGATGAGGTATTGTATGATGTAGTTAACATTAGTGATTATCACATTTTGCGAGGAATATCTTGGAAATATGATAGAATTTATATTCATTATTTCAAAAGGAATATGGATTCTATTGTGAAGGATGGTAAGTTCACTTTTATTCCTTTATTTGAAGGAAGAATGAAGAAGTGCAAATAATTTGAGCATGATGAAGACTTAAACCTTAGAGAATCAAACTACTATATACCACATAAAGAATGATATGCAACACATGGTTAAGGATGCATCTAAGGTTGTGTAGTTGAGGAAGGATCTCTTGATTGGATCTAAACATGAGAAATTATGAATTTTGAGCTACCACAAAGTGGTGTTACAACATAAGAAATAGAAAAATATTGTTGATCAATTAAAAAATAGGGGAAAAGGTCATTTTCATGAGCTTGATGGTTAGAAATGAGTATTGAAACTACTACTATAGTGTTACCTGATGAGGTAGTGAATACTACTAGGTTTGAGAAGTTTGGATACAATAATAGTAGGAGTAGTCATTTTCAAACTATGAATCCTATAGACAAAGAGGATATTTGGATTAAGAATGAAAATGTGATTTATGTCATGAATCATACAAGATGTTGATAAGTTCTTGTTCTGGAATATCTTATATTCATGTGGGTGTTGTTTGTCAAAAATGTGTCACACTTCTATAAACCATTATACTTGAGCATACTCATGGCGAAGAGCATCTTAAGAGGAAACTTATAGCTTCCTATATAATGTACAAGAGCCATGAGATGGTGGCTCTCAAATGAACCTAGCTATGAAACCCTTGAAAGGTACACCATATAATAGAAGATTCAAATAAAGATGCAAGATAAATGAGATGCAAACTATTCTATAATGAGAGATGCAATGTAAGGAAAGTAAATTCTAATCTACTTGTAAGAAAGTAAATATCTAAGATAACAATCTAAGAACTATGCTATGATAGAGACTATACTATGATTTAAGATGTAATATACTCCAAAAATGAAAGAATTCCAATAGTTTAGTGCCTCTCCCATTTCATATTTGTAAGTCATATTGATGGATACAACCTTGTTAATCTTTCTTTGCAGAGTGATCATGATTGGGACTATGAGTTTTCTACACCTTGAGGTGATTAGATTTATGTTACCATATTGTTGCTTTGATTATTCTTATGGCTGATTTATGAGATTATAATGTGTTAGATGGTTTCATTGAGGTTTGTGCCAGTGGTTACCAAGATTGATGTGGTATCATGATGTTGTTCTATGATTACCCTAAGATGTGTGTAGAGATTGCATTGTGTTTTATTATCTTGCCACATTGGACTAGGTTCCTATAGTAGTGGTTAGTCATGTATTTGACCATGTTCACTTATGTGTTTTAAGTGCATTTTTATGTTGTTTAACAACCATTATTAAATGCTTAAATAATTAGAAATGAATTGTCCATGTTGGACTCATTGATTATGTGCTACAAATATTTACCTTGTTCATTTTAGTAATTTATGGAAAATGGGCTATTTAAATAGATGATTTTAATGTGATTAAATAAATGGTTTTTAATGTCATTTAATGTATTTATCACTTCAACTACATCATTATATGCAATTTTACTTGATTGTGTTGTTTAGTGTACATGATTTATATCTCTGGTAGTGCTAAATGGAGTTAGTGATTTTACTGTTCTTACCTAGCCAATGTCATCCCTATATCATCGATGTATCTTATTTAATTGACTATTTAAACCCTCCACTGATTTAATAAATCCATACTCACTTCAATTATTTAGACTATTGAGCATGTATGTGTATTTAGAGGTTTGAATTTGCCACAAAATTTATTAAACAATTATGTGAGTTATTGGTTTAAGGGAATTTTAAACTTTATTTTATTTTATTTTATTCTTGGTAGCTTTTCCATAGTTTAATTCCAATTACTTGGTGGTGGTTCAGCTTAATACCTTAGTAACAAAGGATTGGAAAACCTTTCATAGTGACTCCATGATTAGATAGAATCACGTGTTTTCCTAAAAATAACATACTAACTTCATTTTATTTTTTCAACCTAAGAGCATAATCTTGAGAAGGTGGCTGCAAGTATATTCTCTAATTCCTCTTTAAGTCAATTTCTAGTGGAGGGTCTTGGTGTATACTAAACTGTACCCTAGTTGTCTGTAGGTCAAATTCTCTTTCCCAATTTTCTCCTTCTTGGGGTAACCTAGTGACCTTGGCTACCACAACTTCTATGAAATCAATTCTCAATCCTTTAACTATTGCAATGCCATCCTTTAAGGTGATAATTAATTGAAGAGGGACCTCTTAATCAAATCCTTTTAGACTAAGACAATAATCCAATCATCCCCTTCTTCTACACATCTTCCAATTGGTTGGATCACCTAGAAGAATGCAATGATCAACTAACTCATACCTCTAGAGTCCTCCACCCATTGTTTCCTTCAATATAATTTTGGCATAATCATGAAGTTTTAGAGCTTGCAGAATCAAAGTTTGCAATATTATAGCATTGGTTATCTCATAAAAAATTACATGTACATGGAAAGTTTAATGCACAATATCTCATAATATCCTTCTTGCATCAAGTTTCATAATTTATTCTCATGTTTAGGTTTGTCCATCAAATACATTGCAAATTATCATTAAAAGTTAATTAAATAATTTTAATGTCCTTAATTTCCTAATGATGAAATCATAGAAGGACAAGTCATCAACATGTGCCATTAACCATTCAATTACTTCCAGTCATCTCAATTAACTTTTAGAGTTGCATGCGATTTGAAATTGATTTGAAAAAAATATTTAAATATTTCCCTCCCCCAACTATGAAAAGGCATGGGTCCCACAAGGCTAGGATATGGAAGAGTGAATAATTATAAATAATACCAATTCCTAACAAAGAATGAATAAAATAAAATGCATGCAAAGTTATGTGGAATGTATGTGGAAATTGCTATAGGAAATATGTTCTAGAAAAAGATTATTAAAATTTACAAAGTGATGGGATGGAATGGTAAGATGGGAAAGAGAGAAGGTGAAGTGGAGTAGATGGTGAAGAAAGTATTTATTATGAATGCCTTAAACAAAATCAAGAAGTAGTAGGAGTCAGGATAGGAGACCCTGACTCTTTGGCTACACGAACAAGGATATCCTCAATATGTTGGAACTACTATAGGGACTCTTCATGACTAACTAGGTTAATGTAAAGCTTGAGGTGATGCCCATTGATAAGAAACTTGAATCAGATAGGATCAATGGTCGATAATTGAACTGCACCATTTGGAAATACAACAACAATTTTATATGGTCCTAACTAGCATGTTTGAAACCTTCCTAGATTATGCTCGTATTTGGAGTCATAAAGGAGTTCCCAATCTCCTATAACAAAAATTTTCTCTTTGAAAAACCTATCATGTCATTTTTTTCTTTGGTGCTAATTGAGTTCAGTATTGTTCAATGCAAATTTCCTTCATTCATCAACACCATTTAAACTCAGGATTCAGTATTTTTGTGCAATAGTAAGTTCAATACCAAGCTCCAAGCTAGTCCTTAATGTTTTATATTGAAATTACACAATCATTACAACTGACCTACCATAGATGAGATCAAAAGGAGTAAAACCAATTATGGATTTCTAGGTGGTTCTATAAGCCTAGAGAGCTTCAGAAAGGCATGTGGCCCAATCCTTCCAATGGAGTGCTAATGTCTTGGTGAGGATGGACTATAGCTCCCTATTAGTAACTTCTACTTGACCATTAGCTTGTGGATGATACAATGATGATCTACCATGCCGAATGATATACTCCTGCATAAGAACAGTTATCAAATGTGATGTAAACTAGGCCCCTTGATAAATTGTCAACTCCCTAGAGAATCCAAACTATTTAAATATGGATTAATACAAGAAATTGGCCACGTTGGTATCCCTTGGATTTTTCATGGGTTTAGCCTCTACCCATTTGGTTACATAGGCAGTGCAAACTAGAATGTAGGATTTTCCTTGTGAAGAAGGTTCAATAGGTCCTATAAAGTCAATCAGCCATTTGTTAAAGGGTGCAACAACTACTTAGGGCTATAGGGGAATTTCATCTAATTTATTGGGTCTTTCATTTCATTGACACTTGTCACATTTCTTTGTATATATAGCTACATCCTTGTGCAAACTTGTCCAATAATACCCAATTGTTAAGATTTTGAAAGAAATTCTTTTAGCTACAAAGTAACCTCCATATGGCTCATCATGGCATGCCCTTAAGACATCATATGTGTCATCTTCTCTTAGGCACTAATGCATGACTTGCTCAAGTCTAACATAGAACATAAATCCAATAATCCATGAATAGTTAAAGCTCTTCTCTACTAGTAACTTTCTTTCTTTGGCAGAGAAGTGAACTAGCATTTCTCCTATGGTGAGGTAGTTAGCAATATTTTCATACCATGGATTCTATGCTAACAACAAAAAAAGGTGTTCATCTAGAAAACCACAATCAATGGCTATAGAATAATCAGGGTTTTCTAGATGAACATGTTTTCATTGTAGGCCATAGAATCTTCCTAATATTGTAGGCCTATTCACCAAATATTTTATAGTAGAATGGTCAGTATGGGAAAATATTTCATAGTCAATAATATAGTGCCTGAATTTATTGAGGGCATAGATAACTACAAGTAGTTCCTTTTCAGTGACTATGTAGTTAAACTTTGCACCTTGCAAATTCTTACTAATGGAATAAATGGAATGTTCAACTAAATCTACCTTTTGTCCTAGTGTGACACCTATAGCATAGTCTAAGGCATAGGTTTGAATGTGAAAAGGAAATCCCTAATTGGGTCCTCTTAGAATAAGGGATGTGGTAAGAACTTCCTTAAGCTATAGGAAAGATGTAGCACAATTAAAGTCCCAAGAAAATTCAAAATCCTTTTTGAGCAAGTTGTAGAGGGGTGCTACAAGTTGGTTGAAATTTTTAATGAATCTTCTATAATATTAGCATGTCCCAAAAGACTTCATACATCTTTCTGCTTCTCTAGCATAGGCAAGGTACTAATGAATTCAATCTTTGCTAGATCTACTTGGATGCCCTTAAATGAGATAAAATGGCCTAGAACTATACCTTCCTCCATCATCATAAAATATTTTTTATTATTTAAGGAAAGGTCATAGTCTTGAGATATTCTAAGTACCATATCTAAATTTTCTTTTGCTTCCTCAAAAGTAGTCCCATAAATAGTAAAATCATCCATGTAGATCTCCATATAGTCAATAGATATATCTAAAAATATACTAATGATAGCTCATTGAAATGTGGTTGGGGCATTGCACAAGCCAAAAGGTAAAACTCAATAGGAAAACATTCTCCATAGGCAGGTGAAAGTTGTTTTTTCTTGATCCTATGGAGCTATTTGTATCTGACTGTAATCACTAAAACCATTTAGAAAAGAAAAATATTTCTTTCTAACTAGGTTGTCAAGGACTTGGTCTATAAATGGTGAGCATAAATGGTATTTCTTAGTGATTGAATTGAGCTCCCTATAATCTACACCAACTCACCATTTTCCTCCCTTATTAGGTAATATAACTAGGAGTGAGACCCATTGTCTATCAGAGATGGGGTATATAGAACCAACACTTGGTAGTTTCTATAATTCATTGTTAACGATATCTTTTAAAATAGGGTTAGCTCTCCTCTAAGGCCATTGAATAGATTTTAATTCAAGGTTGATGTAAATCTTATGAGTGCAGAGCATAGGATCTAATCCTTCATGTCCATGTAATCCAAAGTAAATGCTCTTTGATTCTCTTTTCATAATTGTAACATAATCTTCTATTGTGAGGGTGATAAGGAGTTGTTTACATTCAATTCTCTACTTGGACCAACTTACATAAAAAACTTATCTACCCCGAATAATTGGGCAATAGGAGAAGAATCCATCTCTTGTGGTAGTAATGAGTAGAGAAACTGTGAATCTTTTGAATTATGTGGTGAATTCAAGGATGGTAATATAGTCTCTAAGATACATTCAGCTTGAGGACACACTTGAGAATCTATTCCATATTCATTCAAAATAATGGATGAAATTATTTCATCTCCTTCTTGAGAAATTATAAATGATTCTTTACCTATCATCATCAACTAATGGATGGAATTGACCTCTAGATCATCATCACCCAAATCTATCCAGATTAATTGGTCATCCAGTAATAGTGGTTGGACAGGTGAGTATAAAGTTAGGTTCTTGGTATGAATATCATTGCATATTGTCATCTTTCTAGATCGGCAAGCTATATAGGCATCTATAGTGTCTAACCATGGACATCCTAAAACTAAAGGATATCCTCCCATATTAGCCTATGGGGAGAGAACAAAAAAATCATCTGGATACTCCCAAGAGTTTAAGGTGACTATGACATCTTCTATCATCCCAGCTGGCTTGATAGGAGAGCTATTAGCAAGATGAAGTATGGTGGTTGTCTCCCTGAGGCCAATGATATCTAGTCAACAAAATACCTTCTTTTTCATGACATTTATAGATGCTCCTAAGTCAACTAAAGCATTTTGAACTTAGATCCCATGGATAGTGACTAGAGCCATAGGACTTCTAGGGTCAGAATATTTAGGTACGGTTAATTTTTACAAAATTAAATCAGACAACTACCCTAGGACATGAATGGTGGTTGGATTTTTTTCTTCCTTCCTAGTTGTTTAATACATGCTTCCTTAATAGCTTTAGTATAGGTAGGGATTTCCTTGATAGCATCTTATAATGGTATTTTTACTATCATTTGCTTCAATTGATTAAGAAAATCAATGATTACATGGTGCTTGTAGCTAGATTTGTTCCATAAACCTATGGGGAAATAGAGGTTCTTTTGAAATAGGAGAAGTTTTCTGATTTGACTCATTTTTCTACTCAGTTGAAGGATCTTCAACTTCAGTTATTATAGGGTTTTAGGGTGAAGGAAGAGTGGTGCTTGACCTTAAGTGAATATCATTCAAGAAGATAGCATAGCTTTGTTATTGAGCCTATTATTTAGTATTGTTTGGATTAAATGATTAGGCTAAATTGGTAGTTGGGTCTACTTGGGAGGAGTATTAGTGGCTATAGGAGGAAGCATTAAAGCTTGTTGCTGAGGTGGTGGTAATAGGGTTTTTTGACTAGGTTGGGTATTCCAATTCTGAGGTTGTTGCTAACCCTGTTAAGGTTGCTGCTAATCCTATTGAGATTGTTGCCAACCTTGTTGGGGTTGTTCTCAATTATTATTTTCACTAAAACTAGTATTTTGAGAATTTTTCAATTGATTGCTATTATTCTAACTTTGAAGAGGATCTTGTGACACACCTTGTCTTTAAGCCCATGGCCTTTTTTGAGAAACATAAAGAATGTCTCCATTGTCATTAGTGGCATTGAAATTAGTAGGCATTAGTTGTGTCTCCACACTTGTAATAGACTTAGATCTACAATGTCTTTTATTTTCCCTACAATGTGGACAATATTTAGTCAACATGGTGTCATCTTCATCTTTCTTCCTTCTAGCTCACATGGTGTCTAACTAAGTGGCTACATCATTAATGATGTCTTGCTTGAAATATGATAGTAAATTGGATTATTCCATCTTTGATACTCCTAAACTGTCATTGGACATATGTGGTAGATCTCTAAGTCCCCTACCTTTCTTCATAGTGACTATGGAATAATTCAGGCATATATTATGTATATCAGTCCAAGCTTTTTGAGTGATATCTCCTCTTGCCATAAGGTCTAGAGCTTCAATACTTCGATCATTCATGCCTCTTAGAAATAGATGTTTCTTTGATTCCTCATTCAATTGATGTTGCATATTACACTGTAGGTTGAACATGAACTAAGAAAAATAATCTTCCAGAGTTTCATCATCCTTTTGGGATTGAAAATGTGAGGCCTCACCCGGACCCATCCTAGCACCAATGATACATTGTTATTTTGATACTCATGCTGACATGTCAGAACATTATTGGATACACTAAACATTGTTATGCTATTTTGCGATGTGTGATGCTTACTTCAGTTATTTGATTTTTCTATTTAATTCTTATAAATGTGTATAGTGATGAAAGAAAATGTATGCAATGCTAACACATTTGGTTATGCAAGTCGACGGGTTAGAAATATGAGTAGAATTTGATAAACAACTGTTTATTAAGAAATGGATGCTTTAATTTATATTATTCCTCTAATATGTAATTCGCATTATGCATGTGGTTTTGGACCTACTGATGTGTGCAATGAGTGTGCAGGAAAATTGGCCGAGACGACAAAAATAATAATAATATAAAAGTGGAGCTAAACTACTTGTTAATTTTGTGCTAGCCTTATATTGTAATTCTTTAAAGGATGTAATTTGATCTTACTATTCTCCTAACTTTTAATTGTTCCTAATAAGCCTTTAAAGGCTTAGAAACATTAAATTTAAGTACCCCTATGGGTAAGGGTATGGGTGGGGGTACTTTCCAACCCTTTAGCCTCCTAGGTTGACTCTTAGGGTCTCTTAAAAACCCTATTATAGGCTGATTTCGAAAATGGGTTGTTCTTTACTTGGGTTAGTAAAACCAACCTCCATCTTGAGTTACTTGAAGCTTAGTGGAGTTAAGGACCATACTTAGAGGCCTTTTGGGGGAGTTTTTGTTTTAATCACCAAATCCACTAGTTTTGGAGGAAGCCTAAAAGATTGAAGAAAGGAAAAAGGGAAGCTCTTCTCAAGCCACCATTGCCATAACTCTTTTATGAAGGTAGGAATTCTTCAATCCATGAATGGTTCTTGTGTGTGTCCATGTTTTTGAATCTTGTTGAATCATGTTGGAGACATTGTGTAGATATGCATTCCTTGCTTGTGTGTTGAGGGTGGTATTGGGAGGGATTTTATCTTGTTTTCTTTGATGTTATTCTTATGCCTTCTTGGTGTGTTGATTGTTTTTGAGAGATTTTCATGGGGATGTATTTGGAAACACTCACCCTTGGATAGGGAAGAAGTGGCCATGCTTGGGGAAAGGGCATTAGTTGGACCTCAATAGTGTATAGTCTCCTCTCATGGAGAGAGGAGGGGGAAAAGGGTAGGGTGTATGGGCCCCTACTTGTCATCCCATACCTTGTTGTTATTGAGAATTATTGAATGTGGTAAAGAATGAAAATCCTTGTGGATATAGCCCCGAAAGGGCCTTGAGAAAGAATGGAAATTCTTGAAGTTTTAGGCCCCGAAAGGGCTAAGTGAAGGTATGGTAATTGACTTCTCCTATTGAGAAAATCCACCTTTCCCCTATGTTGGTTCATTGTTGGACGTATTGTGCAACCGGGTGGGAATGTATGTTCTTTTTGCTTGTCTCCTTGTGTTGTTATCTCCATGTTGTTTTCTTGTCTCTTTCATGCTTCCCCTTGATGCAATGTAGACCATTGATAAAAGTTCTATTGTGAAATCCTTGAAGAAATCTCATTGAATTGTAATATTTTGTAAGTTGCAATTGATTTATGATGTAGCGGCAAAGACATCAGGTTTTCTTACTAGTTCTTTCCCGATGGAGCCTTGAACTAGGATGATTAATAGAGGAAAGAAAAAGATTATGAAATTCTTCTTGCAATGCTCTCATGTGTTTACAAGCTTTGGCATGTGTGTGTGAGAAAATTAGAATGATAGTTAATGTATTAAACTGAGAAATTCTGAGTTCCAATTATGATAATGGAAGGCAATGGATGTGTGGAAGTTTCATTTCAATGTTTGAACAATAGCATGTAATAATAATCTTACATTGTGATCACCAAGTTATCACATACATGGTTAAGCTTCATTATTAATACAATTGAATTTGATAAGAATGATTCATCACCATTTTGAATTCTGAATATAGGATCATAATTCCTTGTTAAGTTCCATAAAGAACATAATCAATATGATTAAGAGGATTATAATTTCTTTGCATGATTTTGTATTAAATTGATTAAGAGGATTATAGCTCCATATTGCCCCCAGAAATGTTTCAATTCATCTTGCATATCATAGAACTTTAGCAAAAAAAAAATGCCAACTCTTAGCCAAAATTGGCCTTCAAAAAATGTGCATCTCTAGACCTAAAAGACCTCTTTGGAAAATGTATGGGAAAGTTTTTACTTTTCACTTCCTTGTCACAGAGAATATTCCCTTGGATACTCCTTATTAATAATTATTTTCTTTCTAATACAATAACTTAATTTTCAACTTTAATTAAATTTGATATGACTTATATCCTATCTAACAAAAAAAAAAAAAAAACTTAGTAATAACTATCCTAAAAATGTCTTATCTCATTACTCCACTTTTCTCCATCTCTCAACGACGTCCCCCTAGGTGTCAATTGTATTGATGGGGAGTTGGAGTGTGAGTCAACCCAAAAATGGGGCAAGCAATGAAAAAGAAACAATTAATTAAGTCTTAAGGTGAATATCCCATGTCACCACCTTATTTCATGTCTTTACATCATCGAATTGAGAGACTTTTGGTTATTTCTTAAATCTCCATCCCGTATCCGACCCACATACCGCTGTCATCTCTCTTGGGTAGCGCACTGCGTGTGAGGGGAATGAAGAAGACGTGGTGGGGAAGCGTTTCCAACCACCTGCCTGTTTCCATCAACCCCCTAGCCACCTATTCCATCTCCACGCATATTGCTAGCCTTGCCTCACGCACGCAAGAGACAGTGGAGATAGGTCTGTCAGCGCTGACAGACCTTGGTCAGCGCATGGGGATTGGGTAGCGTGAAGGTAGGTGGGGTATGGCTTGGGTGGGTTTAGGTGGGTATGGTAGGGGTTAGGACTTGGGTAGTGTAGTAATATATTAATATTGTTTGTTTAAAAAAAAAAAAGTAAAAAATCATTTTCCTTTGTTGTTGTAGTGTAGGTTATTCATTTCATTACTTTATTACATGTTTAGATTTGTGAGTTTAATTAGTAAGTGAGTTAGGTTAAATATGATTGTTAGTATAGATTCGTGGGTAGACTAGATTATTATAGGATTGGGTTGTTTTAATAGATAATTTTATAAATAGTTTTAAAGTAAGTTTAAGCATTAGAAAGTTAATTAGTTATTTAGTATTTTAATGAATAGAAATTTTAATGGGCTAATTTGAATTTAGTTTTCTATATTGTCTAAGTCTCTTGAGTAATTAGATGTTGATTATATGTTAATGTTAGTCAATTTTAAGTAATGTTAATAGTTATTAATAGACATATAAATTAGGAATGTAAATGTCATAATTACTTATTTAATCTTATTCAAAATTAGATTAGTAAAAGTTAAGCAAAAAAAAAAAATGAGAAACATTAGATAGTTGTTAGATGTTGGATTATTAAATTTGTCTCTGTTTAGAAAGTTTTTACGTGAATTTGAATATTGTAATCTAAAACAATTGGATGTCTCATTAATTAGTTTTATTCTATTACGAGCTTTATAGATTAATTTTAATATGGACTTAAATTGCGATAATTTGAATAAAGTTTAGATTAAAATATGGATTCATTGAACATAGTCACCAACCTTTATAGTGAACATAAAATTAATTAATTAGATTGATATGAGAACGAAGGAAATAAATTTTTAAAATTTTAAAAACTAAATCAAAATGAAGTTGAAAGAAGTTAATTCATGACATGAAGCCTAGGACAATGGATTAAAGATGTAACGACGTTCAAGACATTCATTTAGTAGTAAGGGCCTAGTTAATTAGACCATCCTTAAGGTTGTAACAATTGATCATGATTAGTCCCTTTATAGTGAAACCCCTAAAACTTCATCGACCTTGTTGTCTTGCTTAATCTTAGTTAATCATAAGAACTTTTGTCGACCCCCCCCCCCCCCCATTACCTTAATTAGTTCAAAAAAAAAATTGTATGTGTTTTTGCCCTTACTTTCGGGCATGACAAAAAATGTCATCCCCTTTCAAATCTTGACCCCTATAGTATTCTTTGTATTTTGTGAGAAAAAAGTTTCTCATTGTAGGCAATATGCTACAACATTAGCACCCAACCCCATGAACCATCTTAGAGCAGCTTCTTTTAGAGTAGAAGGAAATAACTTCATTTTATGGGCATAAGTTGTATAGTCATAACTATTGGAAGCATGAATGCTAATGATATTCCTATGGTGGATTATTGTAGAAATATGATTAGATAATTATTTTGATGATATGTTACATTCATGACTATGTTTGTCATTGATGTCAACATGATTTTTTTTGTGGTATCTAACAAAAGAATAGTGGTAAAGGTCAAGTTGGTATAGACAAATCATTGAGAATTTTCACTAGTGAGGTTAATGGGAGATACTACTGAGTGTCTAGCCTATGTAGCTAACCTTAGGTACAAAATAAATTAAGTCTAAAAGAAATTATGCAATATTTGGTGAAGACTATTTAGAGATAGAGTTTACAGAAGCATGTTTTGGTAAACTTGTTATATCTCTTAGCAAAGATGTTATTCTAAGAAGCAAGGTTAAAGGCATGTAGAAGACATGTTGGATATGACATGTCTAAGCTCATTTGTCATAATATTACACATACAAAAATTTCAAGTTACAAGGTGACAAATTGATGTTATCACTAACTATAATGTGTTTTTAATGAGGTCCTATAATAATTAATTGAGAAGGTATATTAGTCAACTCAAGGGAATTTTTTTATGGACTTGGTATAAAGGAAGGGTATTTTACTTTGTTATGAAAAATAAAAAGAAGAAAGCATGAAGAGAAGAATAGAAGAGAAACAAGTTTATATGCAAGGATAAGAAGAGAAGAGAAAAGTTGGAAAAAACTTTGTTGCTAAGGTTTTATTTTAAGATCTAAGGTTTGATATTTGGATCTGAGGTTTGTGATCTAGTTTGCAACGTCTGATAGTGATTGGTCTAGTTGATAGTATAAAGGAAAGAAGATAAATCATAGTACAAACAATTATTATGTAAGGAATAGTTGAGAGATTAGTTGGAAAATGAAGTTTAGTGGTCTTGCCTCAGAAGTTGGGTCCTTCTACCTTCTACAACTCCTAATAGGGTTGGAATCTCCTAACAAGGATTCAAAGTCTCCTAATAGGGAGTCTTATGTACTGAATACAATTATAGAATTCTAATAGTGTCTACCCTCTAATAAGGAATATAATATCAATATATCTTTGTGGGTAGCATTCCCACCAAGGTTTTCCCTCTAATCAAGGGTTTCCCTAGTTAACAAATCTGATGTAATTGTGTATGTGCATCTTGTTATAGTTTTTGTTTACTTTGATTGAATGGTTAATATTAATTAAGGTTGATAAATATTTTAATTGGATAACTAATTCACCAATTATCTTGGTGGACTATTATTTCTAACAATTGGTATCAAAGCATCAGGTCCTTGAAGGATAAGCTTAACAGGTTTGGGAGATTAGTGGAGACTTATTTTAGAAAAGATAGTCCTAAGTCTGATGGTTAATTTTTAATACCCAAAAGATGGAGCTTCTTGGTAAGAAATAAAAATTGTGTATAGATTGGAGCACTAATTTTCTAGATAGAGGCACAAGTAAAGATAGATCAAGATCTGAAGAAGACATGAAGATCAAGGAAGGTGTTAATCTTCTCAAGAAATAAGAGCCAAAAGGTATGAAAGGTTTTCTTGTTGGACATGGAATGATTTTGGTCATTTTTCATCTAAATTCCCTAAGACAGTAAGGAAAACTAGAAAGAGTTCACTTTCTAATGAAGATGAAGATTTTAAAGTAAGTATGGAAAGACTCTTGAATGATTGTGTTGATAAAGATAAAGAAACCAAATTAGTTAAGAAAGAAGAAGCATTAGAAGAGATAACTTTGGTAACTATTGTTGATTCAAAGGCTAACCATGAAATGTGGAAGTTATCATTAGCAATTATTTACACAATGAGAATCAGATTAAAGAGAAAAGATTCAATCCTAGCATAGAAGAAAGAGTTGAGTTGAAGACTTCTAAACAAAATGGCATTGTAGAGAGAAGAAATAAGTTAGTAACACAAGCAACAAGAGTTATATTATCTCAGAATGATGTATCCAAGACTTTTTGGAGAGAAGTTGTGAATACAACAGTCTACATGATGAATAGAGTGCAAGTTAGGAAAGACACAAACAAGACCCCTTATGAAATATGGTTTGGTTACTCACCTACAATTAAGTATTTCAAAAATTTTGGTAGAAAATGTTATATCAAAAGAGATTATGATGTTGTTAAATTTGATGCTAGAAGTGATGAAGGTATGTTTTTTCGTTATTCATTGAAAACTAAAGCTTATAGATGTTATAATCTGAGAATTAAGACTATTGTTGAAAGTGCAAGTGTAAGAGTTGATGATAAATTGAAGATACAGGAAAGAATAGTTGACTACAATTCTGATGATGAGAATGTTATTACTAAAGAGAATGATGGAGTATTCTTTGAGACTAACAATGATTTGAACAATTAAGGAGAGCTAAAGCAGGAACAGAGTTTAGAACCTAGAACTAAGATAAGAGTTGAAATAACAACTCCTACTTTTGGTAAGAATATGACAAAGAATCATCCACTAGAGCAAATCGATGATAGTAGAGATAAAGGTGTGATGAGAATAAATAGAATCAATGAACAACTATGTCTGATATCTCAAGTAGAACCAAAGAATGTAGATGAGGCATGTAACGATGACTATTGGAAGCAAGCTATGAAAGAAGAATTGGATTAGATAGTGAAGAAAAAAACATGGGAATTGGTCCCTAGACTAGCAGATAAGAATGTGATAGGAACAAAATGGGTATTCAGGAACAAGATGAATGAACAAGGTGACATTGTAAGGAACAAAGAAAGATTAGTATGTAAAGGTCACTCATAGCAAGAAGTAATAGACTATGAAGAAACATGTGATCCTATGGTAGGAATTGAAGTAGTAATTTATTCTTAGCCTATGCATCACATAAGAAATTCAAAGTGTATCATATGGATGTCAATCCAACATTTCTAAATGGATAAATTGAAGAAGAGGTATACATGGAACAACCTAAAGGTTTTCCTTCAAAAAATGATAAGGACATGCTATGTAGATTAAAGAAAGCATTGTATGGCTTAAAACAAGCACCTAGAACTTGGTATGCAAGGTTAGACAAGCATTTGACAAAACTTGGATTTAGCAAAGGCATGATAGACAATAATCTATAGTGAAAAGAAATAGATGATGGATTGATAATTTTGGTAATATTTGTTGGTGATATCATATTTGGAGGAGATGATAATGATAGTGACAAGTTTGGAGAAGAAATGAAGAAGTAATTTGAAATGAGTATGATAGGGGAAATGAAATACTTTCAAGGATTACAGATTGTACGAGATAAAGAAGGAATGTTTATTTCTTAGACTAAGTATTTGAAACATCTATTGAAAAGGTTTGGTTTGGAAACATGTAAACTAGTTGGAATACCTATGATAATTGGACACAAGTTATCTACAAAGGATGAGACACCTACTATTGAGTAGAAGAATTATAGATCTATGATTGGAGCATTTCAATATCTAACTCAGACAAGGCTGCATATAGCAAATGTAATTGGAATTGTTGCAAGATTTCAAGATAATACCAGAGAAACACATTATGCAGTAGTTAAAAGGATATTTAGATATCTGAAGGGAACACCAGAGGTTGGATTTTGGTATGAAAAATCTAATGATTTCACTTTATATATGCTTATACTGATGCTAATTGGGCAGGCAATATGGATGACAGAAAGAGCACTAGTGGTGGAGCATTTTTCCTTAGAGGAAGATTGATCTCTTGGTTAAGAAAGAAGCAAGATTATATTTTAGAGAGTACAACAGAGGTAGAATATGTTGTAGCAACACAAAATTGTAATCAAGTTGTTTGGATGAAGTAGATGTTGAAGGATATAAGAATAGAATACAATGAGCCTATTTTCATACATTGTGATAACACAAGCATAGTGAATATGTCTAAGAATCTAGTGTTTCATTCTAAGACTAAGCACATTTCTATCAAATATCACATGTTGAGAGAGAAAGTTGGAAAAAAGGAAATCAGATTGGAGTATGTAAGCAACAAAGAGCAGATTGTAGATATTTTTACCAAGCCTATTGCCAAAGAGACTTTTGAGTATTTGCGAGGTATGCTAGGGGTTATGCTCTTACCTACATCAGATTAGATGATGCAAGAGTGCATCATTATAATGATATAGAGCACTATTGCTTGTCTAGAATGAATGTTGATGCTTCCTATATGGGGGAGTATCTATAATGGATAGAGTCATCTAGGACTCTAGATGTTTTTTTGAATATTGTCTTTCGACACTTGAGAAGGTCAGAGACAATTCTTGCAGTGATAGATGGTTGCTAAAACCTTTGAAATTGATGTTAATGGGAAAGATATTAGAACATGAAAAGCATTTTGATATAGAGCACATTGAGGTATATAAATGATTGATGAACAGGATTTGAAAAGAAAGGACAAGAGTCTTTAACAATTGGTATTCTCGGAAATAGATGGTTTTCATCTATGTTTCCATTAATGCCAAAAGGGGAGATTGTTAAAAGAATAAATACTAATGATATTCCTATGGGGGAGTACTATAGAAATATGATTAGATCATTATTTTGATGATATGTTACATTCATGACTGTGTTTGTCATTGATGTCAACATAGCAGTTTTATGTGGTATTTGAGAGAAGAACAACGGTAAAGATCAAGTTGGTATAGATAGATTGTTGAGTATTTTCACTAGTGAAGTTAATGGGAAATACTAATAAGTGTCTAGAATATGTAGCTAACCTCAGGTGAAAAATATATTAATTTTGGAATAAGTTATGCAAGTTTTGGTGAAGACTATTCTCGGATAGAGTTTACATAAGCATGTTCTAGTAAACTTTTATATCTCTTAGCAAAGTTGTTATTCTAAGAAGCAACATTAAAGGCATGTAGAAGATATGTTGGATATGATTTAGGTAAGCTCATTCATCATAATATTACACATACATAAAGTTATTCAAGTTACAAGGTGAAAGATTGATGTTATTGCTAAGTATAATGTGTCCTTAATGAACTCCTATAATAATGAATTGAGAAGGTGTATTAGTTGACTCAACGGAACTGTTATATGGACTTGGTATAAAGGAAGGACATTTTCCTTTGTTATGAAAAAGAAAAAGAAGAAAGTATGAAGAAAAAAATAGAAGAGAAACAAGTTGATATGTGAGGATAAGAAGAGCAAATTCAAGTTGGAGAAAACTTCATTTCCAGGGTTTTATTTTAAGATCTAAGGTTTGTGACCTAGTCTACAAGGTCTGAAAATTATTGGTCTAGTTTGTAGGATATAGGAAAGAAGATAAAGAACAATACAAACAATTATTTTGTAAGGAATAGTTGAGAGATTAGTTGGACAGTGAAGTTCAGTGGTCTTGCCCCATAAGCTATTTGGACAGTGAGTCCTTCTACTTTCTACAACTCCTAACAAGGTTGGAATCTCCTAATAGGAATTTAATGTCTCCTAACAAGGACTCTTATGTACTAAATGTGTTTATAGAGTCCCAATAGGGCCTATTATCTCTCTCTCTCTCTCTCTATCTCTCTCTCTCTCTCTCTCTCTCTCTCTCTCTCTCTCTCTCTCTCTATATATATATATATATATATATATATATATATATATATGGGCATCATTCCCTTTAGGATTTTCCCTCTAATCAAGGGTTTCCTTAGATAACTAATTTGGTGTAATTGTGTATGCGCATCTTGTTATGGTTCTTGTTTACTTTGATTGAATGGTTAAGATTAATAAGGTTGATAAATATTTTAATTGGATAAATGATTCACATCCACCCCCCCCCCGAGTTATCTTGGTGGACTATTATTTCTAGCAATAACATATACTAAGTATGTCAAACTCAAAGAGAAAGGTTTTAAGGTCTTTAGTGATTAGGCCATAACACTTTGGAACTATATTAGTGGGTATGTTCTTCAAATTTTGGTTACCCTACTGAGGAGGGATAAGAAAAGGAAATGTAGGTTAAGGCTGAGTCATTCCTAGAGGAGGTACTGGTCATAGTGGTTGATGGATAACAAGGGCAAGTGGATTACCTTGGTATTTAGGTTCAAAAAAAGATTATTCAAATGCAAGCATCCATTAGAGGATGAGTGTATTCATTCTTGAGTAGTAGTGAATGGGTTTTCAAAAGGTTCTTCTTTGTTCTCATTGTGAGGTTCTTCAGGTTCAAGATTAAAAATGTCTTCCTGACTATTCTAGGGAAGAAATCTCCCATGGAGGTCTCTTCTTTTATGAACACAAAACAATGTGAAATCTAAGCTAGAATAACAACTTTAGTGTTGAATTAGATTGACACTTTCCCCATAAATAACGTCAAAAATGGTAGGTCATCTTAATACCTTATTAACAAAGGATTGGACATTCTTTCATAGTGACTACATGATTAGAAAAAATCATGTGTTTTCCTAAAAATAACATACTAACTTCATCTTTATTTGCCATACCAAGAGCATAAGCTTGAGAGGGTAGCTGCAAAGTATATGCTCTAATTCCTTTTTAAGTCATTACAACTCAAACAAAGGGAATATTGAAGGAGACTTAAGCTAGAAATTGAAATAACATCTTAACTTAGAGCTTAAATTAATGTTGCAAATAATAAATCTATTTATTCACCTATTCTATAGGAATAGCTCACTAGTTTTTTTATCAATGGTTGTAGAAACAACATAGTTATATGTTTTGAAAAAACAAACAAGGAAATGAAATCTATTCTAACAGAGTAGTTCACTCACCAAGTAGGCCCCCTTGGATGAGTGAATAGAAAAGACAATCAAAATAGAACATGTAAACTTGAACTTTGTAAACCATGAATAAATAGAATTCAAAGTTCCTCTCCATTTCTAGTTACTATCACTACCTAGTTGGGTGGGTATGAGCATTTCCCTATTTTTTGGGATGGGGGTTTGGAGTTTTGCATCATTATACTAGTTGTTTTTGTATACAGGATTCAAACCCAATTTTATTTGATTTATGTGGTTCATTTACTCAAGGGTAGAATGGGTTTTATTTTTGTTTATTTTTTTGAACACTGGGTTTTTGAGGTTTTCACCTCAATTTACGTGCCATCTAATTTTCTTGGGTTTTCTTGGCATGGTGTTGGTCATGGATTTTGATTATATGTTGGATTTAAATCTGATCACTATTGCATCTTTATGTTTTCATTGGGATGGTGTCACATCCAAACACCTGAACTTGTATTTAGTTGAGTGTTGTTACTTGTGTTATCATCTAGCCCTTGTTTGTTATGATAATCATGTAGTTGGTGTGCCCACACACAAACACGTGCACATTCATTTGTCAATTCTTGTTAGATCCAAACTCTTGGGTGATTCTAGTAGATTTATGTTCATTGGGATTGGGTTGGGAATATGCATTGCCTATGGGCACTCATCATGTGATGAGCATGGGTATGTACAATAGACAATAGAGGGGCTTCTCTTGTAACCCTGGTGTCATTTCCTAGTTGGTTGGCATGAAGAAGTTTCTAAACGAGTGATAACTAAAGAAATAAATTGGGTAATGAAACTAAGATAATTAAAATGTGATACCTTGTATAGTTTGATCCTAGGGTATGAGCCTATACAATTTATCCAAGGGAAGGTGTCTTGTGGTTTGATCTAAGGACACTATGTGATGGCCTCCAAGGGAGTACCTTGAGAGAGTTTTGGTAGTACGTTTAGCTTGGGAGTACCAAGAAATTTTACTCTCTGCTATAGTCCCTACATAATTGACCCATAAAGCATCTAACCAAGATCTATTGTATTGCATTATTTCATGATTTAGTTTTAGTCCTCTTTACTATCTAGCATGAGTGTTAGCCATGGACATATTTTTTATGGGTTTTTTTTGTTAGATCATTATCTCCATTAGCATGATAGGAGTGGGCCTATAGGTTTCACATGGTTAGGAAGCATAGCTACCTATACCACTAGTGGGGACTAGTGTATAGAGATGGTCTATTTCTAGTTTGAGGTCGATACTAGACAATCACTTGGTACTTTGGTGTATTTGAAGTATGTTTCCCTTTTGATTTATGTTTTACTTGGATGATTTTGATATCATGTTTAGATGATAGTAGTTTTTACTTGATTCATTCTTTATTATGATGTTGTATCTTATGGTTTATATGAGATTCCTTACCATTGCTTTGGATAGTGTTGCTATTGATAGATTAGCATGTTTAGGTGTATTTTTCCCTTATGTTGTTATTGGTAGTATTGGTAAGAATGGTCTTGTGATACAACTCCAACTATCTTATTGGAAATTTGAGATTTATTCTTGGGGGATGGCTAGGGCCTTTGAGGTCTCATGATGCTATTGTGGATGGGAGGAAATGAGCATAGTTGTTGTTAGTTTGGCTTCATTACTAGTGCTTTCCTTCTTGAAATATTGGATTTTACACATGTATGTTCGTTGTGATGCTTCTATCTGCCTAATTACATTAGTTGATGGATTAGATGTTAGATGTATTTTATCTCTTTCATGCTCTCGAGTGATTATTCCTTTATTTACATCGATCCAGTACTCCCTAGTATGGAGGTCTCATATTTTATACTTTTTCTTGTAATTTTTGTTCATTTTGGTGATTGTTTTCTCACATGGAAAGGACATTTTATCATGCAAGAATGTACTTCCTCATGTGAGCATGTACTTCCTTATGTGGAGAGATGGAGTCTTGCATGGAGTGTGTACTTCCTCATGTGCACTTATGCAATTCCTCACATGCACTAATACACTCTCTCATGCATAGTAATGCATTCTCTTATGCGAGTCTAAATAGCAGTGTTTCCTCACATAAGAAGTAATGGGCATTTGGGCTTGGCAGAGGTAAGTTTGGAAGTTGGTTTTGGACATCCTTTTGGGTTGCACACCTTCCTAGTTAAAAATATATTTTTTATGGGGTTTAGAATATATCTTTTAAGTATAAGGATGTCAACTTATGCTTAAGATATATTTTAATATATGTGATTATTCATTTGAGAAAGGTTCTAGACCCCTCCAAGTTATGATAAAGATTCTAGGAAATTTCAAGGCTTCAAAAATTCATACTTCACCAAATTTCAAGGCTTCGAGATTTTATACTTTTCCAAATTTTAGGAGTCAACACGTATCTTTCAACATGGTGTCTATTAGATGAGTGGTTGTAACTTTGAGCCCTTGTCTTTAGCATGACCATTGATGGTCTCTACTTGTAATTCTTGATTATGATAGGATTAGTGGAAATGGACTTGTAAGGCTAACCATGCTAGGTGCTTTTACTTTGGGATTGAAGGAGAACATCCCATTAGTATGTTCTCATGATTTGTGTGATATTTGGTTAGTGAGTTGTGGTTTAGAGCTTGGAGATCTTTAGAAGTAGTTGTTAGACTTCCACTGGTGTAGGTGAACATGTGACTCTTGCCATGTTCCCTATTCTTATCACCTTGTTTTGATTCTTCACTCTTGCACATGGTTACTTTATGCTATAAAAAAAAATCATTTCGAGATTTTTTTATCCTTGTGTTCGAAGGATCTCTAGGTAGTGCATTACAAAGAGTGTGGTGAGTGGTCCAAGTGCTAAAAAATGACCAAGAAAACTTAACATTAGCATAAGTGAACAAGAAATAAGAGAGTGAGGAGAGAGACTCCATTTTAAAAAAAAATGTATGATGGAGATTAAAGACTTGAAAAAGGGTGGAGCATAAGCCTTGAGTGATCCATGTGCACAAGATTCTCACCTAAGAAATACCAATTCTTGAATTTAAGAGGAAAAAGATATTTGGAGGACAATTAAAGAAATTTTAAAAATAAAGATTCCTCTCACATAGAAAAGAGTGCCCCTAGTGTGTAGACAAAAATGTCTTTTATTTTATTTTTCAAATCAAAATAATACTTTTCATGTGCATAGTTATAGGATAAGCGTGACTTTGGGGATTTTATTTAATTAAAAGGGAGAAAGTTCTTTGAATTGAATTAAAGGATTAGGATAAAGTGGTCAAACCATATAAGGTTATAACTGAATAAATAGAAAAATGATGACTTGATCAATAATAAAAAATAGGTACACTAAGAAAAAGAGCTAGAAAGGGGGCTTATAGTTTAGATGACCATTTTTGGGTGATTAAATTTTCCACTCTTTGACTTATGTGTGATTGATCTAGGAACACATTAAGTCAAATAATGAAGAAGCCAAGCTAGTGGCTAATAGAGAGATCTAATTTTGATGAATGAAGCACAAAGAAATAGCTTATTTTGAATTCACAATTGATAAGCAATGGGGAGTGAACATTAGGAGAGATAGATCTAGAGAAAATGGAAAGGTTAGGCATATGCCCTAGAGGAATATATATATATCAAGAGAAAATGGAAAGGGAAATTATATGCTTCTAAGAGATAGATATAGTAGAATCAATAAAAGCAATGATAGAATAATCCTACCCCCATGATGGATGCCAAAAAATGTATACCAAAAATAGGGTACACTTCTATAAACTATTACACTTGAGAGAACGCATAGAAGAGGGAGTCTCAATAATTTTCTTATAGCTTCCTATATATGACATGAAAGAGCTATGAGATGGTGACTCTCAAATAAACCTAGCTAGAGAAACCCTTGCAAGGTAAACCATGGAAAGAAAGATTCAAAGAGTAGAGAAAAGAATGCCAATATCTAAGAATAAATGGATAAAATGAAAATTAAAGCTATCTGATGAAATTCAAGATATAAAAAAGAGAGCCACAAGATCCTACTATTTAAACTATGTGAGCTAAGGTAAAACAACAAAAGGAAACTAAGCTAAAGAATATATCATAATGCAAGTAGAATGAAGACTTGCTAAGAATGTAAGAATGGTCCAATTGTACCAAAATCTATAAGAAAACCTACAACATAACAATATTAAAAGTGAACAAGAGATGAGAGAGTGAGGAGAGAGCCTTCTATTATAGAAAAATGGATGGTGGAGATTAAAGATGTAATCAAGGGTGGAGAATGAACCTTGAGTGATCCATGTGCACAAGAATCTAACCTAAGAAAGATAAACAATTAAATTTAAGAGGAAAAATATGTGTGGAGGAGAATTCAATCTATTTTGAAAATAAAGATTCATCTCACATAGAAAAATGTGGCCCTCATGTGTAGACAAAAATGCCTTTTCTTTTATTTTCAAAAATAGGAATAATGCTTTTCATGTGCACACTTAAGATAAGTAGGAATTTTGGGATTTTATATAATTTAAAGGGAGAAATTTCTTTCAATTAAATAAAAGACTTAGGATAAAGTGGTCAAACCATAGGTTATAATTGAATAAATTAAAAAGTGATGACTTGATAAGGAATAAGCAATGGATTAACTAAGAAAGAATGCTAGAAAGGGTGCTCATAGTCTAGATGATCATTTTTGGGTGATTACATGTGTCTAATACATGAGAGCCCTTAGATAGTTGGCAATCTTGCATCGACCAAAAATATTTTTAATTTTTTCCTTCTCTTATTTTCCTTTTTTGTGTTTTATGTTTTAGTCATTAAAGTTGTCTCATTATTCCATGCAATCATTGTAATGTATCCTTGACATAATGTTCAATATATGTTTGGGTTTTTATCCTAGTTAGTTCATTCATGATGAAGTTATCTTAAGATTGATTTGGTTCTATTTGTTCTTCTTGTACTTATGAGAATTTTGGCCTTTACAATCTTTTGAAATTTTTCCATGGAAGGACAAGATTAATGATGCATATTTCAATGTTATTGTATCGCGTGTCAACTTATGTCTTGAATCACATAGGTTTACATGGTTTACTTAATGAGATCTAAATGATTTGGCTCCTAAATTATAGGTTTTGATATGTTTCCTATTTTATTGGTGAATGTGATCAAACAGGCCAACTTATGGGTTGTGATCATACATATAAGCACTACATCAATTATTGTTTAGTGGTATTTATGAATTGGGTGATAAAGTGTTGTGATCTATTTGGAATGTATTTAGTGTCTTTAGTAATGAGATGTGTCTATCCAAATTTTTTTAACTACACTTACAGGCCAATATGATGTATATTCTTGTTCTCATGATAATAAGAAGATCCATTTTCATATTTTCTTGTGTTGATTACTTTTATTGGTTTTGATTTCCACTTTGTTGATTCTAGTTGCATGCTTTTGACCATCTTCATTGGGGAAACTCCATCCATAACCATGTTACACACACACACACATGGGGGGGGGGGAGAGAGAGAGAGAGAGAGAGAGTTCTCTTAGGATTATGTTGAGAATTGACATAGCTTAGTCAAACTTTGTAGTAATAGAAAGTACATGTCAATTAAATTAATGGTAAATTTTGGATCAATTACTTCTCTATGAATTTGAATTATTTCTTCAAAGAGAGACATATTTCAACTATATTATGTAGTTTTAGGAAATTTTAATAGAGAATATAAGTTTTTTGAACAATATTCCTATCAAAGAATTTTTGATGTTTGAGAGATCACACAATAGAAATATATAACTTGAGATGTTTGACATGTATTTGGTAACCTATAAATGATTAATCTTTAAGAGATTATAGTTTAAAACTTTTTTCTCTATTGTTTTTATCATATTATATGGTCAATTGTTTCTTTTTGTGCAACAATCATGAATTTAGTCATTGTGTCTTTTCCACATTCTCTCTATCATGAATGGTAGCTATATTTATTGGATTAGTGATAGGACCCTATCAAGTGTCTTAAAAGTTGAGATATTTATGAGATTTAAATGAAAATGTTGAATAACATAATGGAACTATCCATTTACTTATTACTTCTATTTGTTGGAATTCTTTATAATTACAAAGAGAGGGGGTGAATCAGTTATCCAAGGTCTAGATGTACGAATAAATGTTTTCACAATTTAGTGAACCCATATCCATAAAAAATAAATTCATCATGCATGCATCCATTAAATCATACAATCACTTAAACTTGTAGGTTACTATCAAATCAACTTTGCATAATTGTATGAAACATAATAGATTGAATAACACATTTGACACAATGATTTAACATGGAAACACAATTTGGGAAAAACCACTAGTAACATGCTACTAATTCTCATTCTTCTAAAGTGATGCCTTATGAAAGGCCAACCTTGTTAAAGGTTACAATGCACACTGTTAAATGTGACCTAGTTAAAGGATTTCAATCATGTTGTTAGGAGTGAGCCTTATTAGACAACTTTAGATCATTCACTTGGAATGTCACCTAGTTAAAGGATTTACAAATGACTGTTAGGTGAACCTTAATCCAAAGGACTTACCCTATACTGGTACAATGATTAGAGAGTAATAGTAAGGATTGATCTGATAACAACTTACAACTCACTTTTCAGATTACATATCTCTATTTTAGTCATCTATTCTACTTGACTTTCACACACTTTAGCTTTGATGGCTTGTTCACTCTTCAAGCATCCATACCCTTAAGCCTTCTATCTTAACATGCCAATGTAGATTCTTCACTTAGGTCACTAATTGAAGCAAAACCCTAGACTCTTTGTCTTCCTTAGGTTCTCACACATTAAAACCTTTTCTTCTTATCAACCATCCCTATAAATAGAGAATTAATATATTTTTCTATTCATTCTCCACTGTCCAATTTAGGGTTAGGATAGATCAGGTAGGATTCAATGAATCTACCCCTTATTTCATTTCATCCCTTTCTAGAAACATCTCCTTCAATATTCTTTGAACTCACCTCAAAACACTTTACCATGGATTTTGTACCACTAGCTCCTCAATCTTATCTTCCACATGGTTCACACAATCCAAGAAAATAAACTTGTCAACTCAAATCTATTGAATTCATGATGTTTCAAATAATGCTAACACTCGACATTAACTTGCTTCTAATGCTTGACACATACTATGTTGCTCAACATCCTCTATAAAATCACTTGACACAAACTAAAGTTTACTAGTGCTCATCGTCAACTAAACTTTACTCGGAATCAACTATTTTACTTGGCATACACTAAGAGAAACTTTTACTCGACTCCAACTAATTTTTTTCTTAGCTTGTACTCCCTTTGCTTGGCACCTACTATCCACTCAGTCAAGGTTTGCAGACAAACTTTGTTATACTTGTTCTTCTAAGCTTTCTTAGTGTGACCAACCTTTGCAATCTTAAGTAGATTATTAATGTATTATGTTACTATTGTCTTAGCTAATTCTTATACTCCTTTTCATATTATAGCTCAACCCTTCCTCTAGGTGCTATTGTTACATCCTTTAATCAAATCCTCTTCATCAATCAAATAAGTGATTGTACTTGAATCATGGAAGATGGAAGTAGTTGTCTTACTTGCAAATAGTGAGTTTAAAATTAGTGACAAAAAAATGATTGAAACACATTTATCATATTTTTTATCAATCTCCTTTTTCAAAAATATTCCTCTTTGGCATTGATGAAAAACCAAACTGATCAACCAAACTGACTAGGTTAAAATAGCAAGACAAACAAAATACCAAAAAGAAAATAATTCCTTGTATTAAAGTCTCTTCCTCTATCAACAACTTTCATCTTTAGAATAGGGTACAAAAACTCTATTGTGTCATCCTTTTGAATTACTTCTTATATCTCCCTCTCCATTATCCTCTTCTTACTAGGTAGATTTAATCAGTAGATACATTTTCTTTTTTAGTAGTTCAAAATTTCTCCTTCATACTATGTGTTAGGATTTCTCCCTCATCTCCCTTTTAGCTATATATCTCCCATTCTTTGTATATCTCCCTCTTTGACAACAATTCCAAAGACTTGTCATCTTAATTTGCAAGTATGAACTTCTTTAGTTTCTCCCTCTATCACCTTGCTTGTGACTGATTTGTAGTTCTAGCTCATTGATTATTTTAGGTAGCTCCTAAAGTAAGATCCACTACATCAATTCGTAACATATGTCAATCAACTTGTTTGATGTAGGGCACTCCTCTTGTTACTTAGATAGCCTTTGATAGGGGTATCAACCCTAGTTTACCTCTTAGATACTCATGAGCATCCTTAGGTAATGCCTTTGTGAAGATATCAACAAATTGTTCTTTTGTGCTAACATATTTCATTTTCACTTCTTTATCTTGAACTAATCCTCTCAAGGAATGATACTTGATTACAATGTGCTTAGTCTTTATGTGCATTAGAGGATTCTTTGATATATTTATAGCACTTGTATTATCACAATAAAGTATCACTAGTTTAGTAATTTCTTCCTTCATACCTTTGAGTAGCTATTTGATCCATACAATGTTTGTACAATTTATAGTAGGCGCAACATATTCAGCTTTAGTAGTAGATTTTGAGGTGTAGTTTTGTTTCTTGCTAGTCCATGAAACAAGCCTCTTGCCTAAGAAAAATGCTCCTCCACTACTTCTCTTTATGTCATCAATATTTCCAGCTCAATCAACATCAGTATAGGCTCTTAATTCAAATTTCTTATTTTTCTTATAGTATAGACCATATTCCTCTATTCCTTTCAAATATCTTATTATTCTCTTTACATACATCAAATGATTCTCCTTGGGACTAGCAAAGAATCTTGCAACTACCCCTACAAATAAAGCAATATTAGGTCTTCTATGTACTAGATATTGCAATTTTCCAATCATAGACTTGTATAATGTTAGATTCACCTTAGTTGAATCATCATTCTTTGACAACTTATGTCTTGTAGCCATAGGTGTACTTACTAGCTTAGATTTTTCCAATCCAAAAGTTTTCAGTATCTCCTTGACATACTTTGACTAAGTGATGTATATATCATATTCCATCTGGTGTACTTGTAAACCCACAAAGAACTTGGTCTCTCCAAACAGAAACATCTCAAATTCTTGCTTCATTTCATTTGCAAAAGCCTTACATAAAGTATCTAGACCTCTAAATATGATATCATCAACAAAAATTTCAAATAACAAAATACCTTTGCCTTTCTCTATCTTCGAGTATAGATTGTTGTTATCATCACTCCTTTCAAATCAAATCTTCATAAGATAGTTATGAAGTCTCACATACCATGCTCTTGGTGCTTACTTCAAACCATATAAAGCTTTGTGCAATCTAGATACCATGTTTTTATTGTTATCATCAAAAAATCCTTCTCATTGTTCTATATAAACTTCTTCCTCTAGTATACCATTTAGAAATGTAGATTTAACATCCATTTGATAAACTTTGAAATCTTTGTATGCATAATAAGCAAGTAGGGTTCTTACTCCTTCCAATCTAGCAATAGGAGAAAATGTTTCTCCATATTCAATCCCTTCTTCTTGTACATATCTTTTATAGACTAATCTTGCCTTGTTCCTTGCGACTTCACCATTTTTATGTAGCTTCTTTCGCAATACCCACTTGGTGCCAATCACATTTTTGTCTTCTGGTCTGGAACTAGAGTCCATGTTTTATTTTTATCAATTTGTTCAATCTCTTCTTCCATGGCTTTACTCTAGTCCACATATTCTAAGGCATCTTTCACTATTTTGGGTTCCTTCATGCTCAACAAACATGTATCACTTCTCAACTTGTTCCTTGTCATTGGTCCAACATCTTTATCTCTAATGATTTGCATAGCAAGATGATGTCTCTTAACATATTTAAACAATCTTAGTTCAGCTCTGGTTTCTTCATTTTGTCTTTCAACTTATGAGTCACTATGTACATCTCTATCAAGTATTTTAACATCTTTTTCATGTATACTAATATCAAAGTTAGAATGTGCCTCAACTTCATTTTGTAACTCAACACTTGAATGTAGCTCAATTCTCGAATGCAACTCGACATTCATAGTATGTGACTAAAAAGTCACTAAAACTTGCTATTGGTTTGTAGCATGATTAGTAGCATCTTCTTCACTAGACATACCTTCATAAAAATATACAAATAATTTTTGTTCTTCTAGTTTCTTCATAGCTTTAGCCTCATATACTTCTGTATATTCATGAAATTTCACATTTACAATTTCCACAACTTTGTTAGTGTTAGTATTTAAACACTTATAAGCTTTACTTCTTGTGGAATTACCTAAGAATATACCTTCTTCACTTTTTGCATCTAGTTTATGATTCCTAAAATCTTTTAGAATATAGCATTTTCTTCCAAATACCTTAAAATATTTTACATTAGGTGAGTATCCATACCATAGTTCAAAAAGTTTTGAATGAGTACCTTTCTTGAATTGTACATGGTTCAAGGTATAGACAGCTATACTTATAGCTGCTCTTCAGTATTTCAAAGCAACATTCTTCTCCATCATGAGTATCCTAGCACATTCCATTAAAAACCTATTCCTCCTTTAAACAATTCCATTTTGCGGAGGGGTTCTAGGAGCATATGTTTGTCTCTTGATTCCTTTATCATTATAGAATACCTCAAACTCATTTGATGTAAACTCTCCTCCTCTGTTATATCTCAAACATTTTAGACATTTGCATGCTTCTTTTTCAACTCTTGCTAACTACCACTTAAACATTTGAAAAGCATCAGATTTCTATTTAAAAAACATAATTGTCATCATTCTAGAATAATCATCAACAAGTAGCATAATGTACTTACCTCCTTTGTAGCTTTACACTTCAATTGGTCCACACAAGTCAGTATGAACAATCTCTAGTATTCCTTTAGAGGTATGAGTTTTACTCTTAAAACTTGACTTTGTCATCTTGCCTAACTGACATTATTTGAAAATTATTTTGTTAGGCTTCTTCAACTTAGGAAAACCTCTAAATCTTCTCATGTTACTGATACTAACCAAGTTATTGAAATTAACATGACATAATCTCTTATTCCATAGCCACACAACATCAAGTTCTACAACTAAACAAGTAGCATCCTCTATATCAAGATAGAATAGATTACTCCTAGTTTGATCACCCTTTCCAATAAATTTTTCATCAGTATCATATATCTTAGAAATCTTGTTTTCAAACTCAACCTTACATTCTAAATTATTTAGTTGTGACACACTCAATATATTATAGTTAAGTCCTTCAACATAGTAAGCGTTATCACATAAAAAAAATTTGTGAGTTTGATAGAACCTTTTCCTTTGATCAAACATGGTGCATCATTACCAAATCTTACACTATTTCCATCATAACAACTTAAGTTAATAAAATTTCTTTAGTCTCCAGTCATGTGATGTGAGCATGCACTGTCAATGATCCATCTACCATTCTTGTTCACACAAGATACAAGTGTAGTTGCCTCATCTTTATCTGATTCATCCTTCATTGCAACATACACCACTTCATCATCATGTTCATCAGATTCATCTCTTATTTCTTATTCAACAATGTAGCAAGACTTCTTGTCTTTGACTTTTTAATCCTTGTTGTCTTCATCTCTTCTACTTTTGTACTTGCCACCACCTCTATAGTTCTTCTTCTTTGGACATCTAGCAACAATATGACCAACCTCATTGTAATTGAAAAAAATGATAGGTAATTTACCTTTAAACTTTCCTTTACCTCTACGAAATTTTATTACTAGTAGTACTTCAAGTTGATCTACTTTCTCCTCGTCTGTATCACTATCACTAGACACATTTTTTTTTTTATATTCTTCTTCTTCTCATTAGGTTCCTTCAATGACACCTTAGCTTTGAAAGTAGATTCAATATTTTTAGTTTTGTAATTATCAAAGTTAGATAGCTCAAAAGTAGTGATCCTACCTACCATACCTTCGAGAGTTAGATCATTCCCTGGTACATATCTTAGTTCTTGTATTGAAGAAACTTTAATAGCATAGATGGGTAGTAGTGTTCTAAAAACTTTTCTTAGTATAGTATCATCATCTATTTTACCATTAGCTTCCCTTATTGTATTAACAACATCTTTTATCCTATAGCAGTGTTGAGAAATATTCTCACCTTCTTTCATTCTCATATTATCAAAATTACCTCTAAGACTTTTAGCTTTGGCTCTTAGAACATTCTTGACTCCTTCATAAATAGTGTGTAGAGCATCCCACATTTTCTTTACACTTCCAAAACTTTTGTTATCATCAAATTCATCATAGCTTAGGATAGAGGCAATCTCCAACATTACCTAGTTGTGTTCTTTCTTCTTTTTTAGATCCTCAGTAGTTAGGGCTCCAGTGGGACCAACATGCTTAGTAGTAATGGTAGATTGTTCATGATCTTCAAGTCCTCCAAGGTGTAGCTTCATTATATTTTTCCATGTAGGAAAGTTATCTTTATTAAGCCTGGGTACTTCTCTTTTTGACATCTTGATCTTTGTGCTTCTAGTACCTTCAAACTAGTCCTCTTAAGCAAATGACTCTAATACTAATTGTTAGAATTCTTTAGAATAACTAAGTGGGGGGGTGAATTAGTTATCCAACACTTAGATGTACAAATAAAACTTTTCACAACTTAGTTAACCCATAAAACATTTATCATCATGCATGCATCCATAAGATTATGCAATGACTTAAAACTTGTAGGTTACTATCAAATCAATTTGTAAAAATGTAAATATGAAACATAATAGATTCAAACAACATATTTGACACAATGATTTATGTGAAAACCCAATTTTGGAAAAACCACTAGTAACATGCTATTCTTTTTCACTCTTATGAAGCGATGCCCTTTGAAAGGCCAACCCTGTTAAAGGTTACAATACACACTATTAAATGTGACCTTGTTTAAAGGATTTCAATAACCCTATTAGGAGTGAGCCTTGTTAGAGGACTTTAGACCAATCACATGAAATGTCACCCGGTTAAAGGATTTACAAATGATTGTTAGGTCAAATTTAATCCAAAGGATTTACCCTAGATTGATTACAATTATTAGAGAGTTATAGTAAGGCTTGATTTGATAACAACTTACAACTCCATTTGCAAATTATAGATTTCTATTTTAGTCCTCTATTCTGCTTGGCTTTCACACACTTCATCTCTAATATCTTGTTCATCCTTCAAGCATCCATACCCTTAAGCCTTCTAGCTTAACATACCGAGGTAGACTCCTCATTTATGTAACTAAATGAAGCAATAGACTGGATTCTTTGTCTTCCTTAGGTTCTTGCACATGACAACCTTTGCTCTTAACCAGCCATCCCTATAAATAGAGAATTAAGATATTTTGACGTTCATTCTCCATCATCCAATTTAGGGTTAGGATAGATTAGGTAGGATTTAATGAATCTACCCCTTATTTCATTTCATCCCTTTCTAGAAACTTCTCCTTCAATCCTCTTTGAATTTGCCTCAAAATGATTTACCATGGATTATGTGCCACTAGTTCATCAATCTTATCTTCTACATGGTTCACACAATCCTAGAAAATAAACTTATTGGCTTAGATCTATCAAATTCATGATCTTTCAAATAATGTTGACACTCAGCATAAACTTGCTTCTAATGCTTGGCACATACTATGTTGCTTGGCATCCTCTATAAAATCACTCAGCACAAACTAAAATTTACTAGTGCTCAACATCAACTAAACTTTACTCAACATCAACTATTTTACTTGGCATAAACTAAAATAAACTTTTACTCGGCTCCAACTGATTTTTTGCTTGGCTTGTACTGACTTTGCTCGGTACCTGCTATCCACTTGGTCAAACTTTGCATACAAACTTTGTTATACTTGTTCTTCTAAACCATTTTGGTGTAACCAACCTTTGAAACCTTAAGTAGATTATCAATGCATTATGTTACCAATGTCTTAGTTGATTCTTTAACTCCTTTTCATATCATAACTCAACCTTTACTCTAGGTTCTATTGTTACATCTTTTGATCAAATCCTCTTCATCAATCAAATAAGCAATGTAACAGCCTGCCAAGGGATCCAAAAGAAATAACCTAAAGTTTTACTAAGTTTGCCAAACTTTTTTTTTTGAAACAAGAAAGATAAATCATACACATCATACACATAGTAGTAGAAGCAATAACATACAATCAACTAAAAGCATACATAACATGTTACATTCCTTAAGGATCCCATGACGTTGAATTAAATTTAAATTTAACTAATACTAACTCTAACAACTACCACATCCATATGAAAGAATAATTAAAAGTCCAATGTCCTTTAAATAATATACATATGTTTTAAATGCCTCTTGGCAAATAAAATTCAAAATGCTCAATCATCCACTGTATGTGTCACAGGGTATGAAAGGCTAAAAGAATATATACATATGGAGAAATAGAAATACATCATCCTCTTTGGATCCATCATATAAAGTACAATAAAATAAATGAAACCATCCACCATACATGATACATCCACCCATCATAGAAGATATAACATCCATCATAATGATACATAGAGAGAGAATGAAAGTAAATGCAAACAAGGAAGCTCTAGCCACGATGGCTATGGATGGATCTCAATGGTAAGAGTAAAAAGCACTACCACTTGACTGCATGGAATCTAAGTGGCCCACTGCCACCACGTTAAAGGAGATAGTCTCAAGTACCAAATAGGGTATCAAACCACATAACACAAATACTAAGTTTAGAAAATCCTAAAAGTATTCTAACTCAAAGGTTCTAAGATAGATCAACATCTAATTCCTAGAGGCACACAAGACATGTAGGAAACCTACTATGTAAGCAGGAAAGTGTCATTGCATGAATCACATTGGACTTACCTTGGTAGTCTCTCAAGACCCCATGGTCCCTAGTGATCCCTATGTGGCCACTAGTATCCTCTTGTACTAACAAGGCATACTACAGAATGTAAGGTCACAACCAAGTGTTCTCTCTACTCCCATCCTAGTCTGTAATAGCACTCAAGGCATGGACGAGAACATACAAAGACTCTTATTAGATTAATTTTAATGCCCATTTAGTATAATGTTTTCACTTATTAAACAACTTACAATGAGTTACCTTGGGAACCACTTAGGGCCTCGACCCCAATTGCAAGCCACTTCTCAACACTACAAGTAGATAACCTACCCTAGGCTCACAAAATCACAAATCAAGAATCATAAAAATATCACCTCAACCCTATACAAGTGACTAGAAAATATCAAAAGATAAATAATCACATTAGTTCTCTACGAGCAACTGGAAAGCATCAAAGATAAATCACAATATCCATTGGTTCTCAATGAGCAACTAGAAATTATCCCAATAATACTGATCACTGACTCAAAATGGTTAAGTCAAACATGTCACAACATGACATCATCAAGAACATAGAAAACACTTCAATCCTATCAAAGTGACTGGAAAGCAACCCAAAAATAAATGATGGACTAAAAAATGGTTAAGTCAAGTATCTTAGATACATACACCTTAGTGTCACACAAAACACTGGAAAGCAATAATGAATGGTAAATACAAACATAACATAGAGCATACCAAACACATTACCATGGTTGGGTATAAAAGATCAAGATAAAACATCAACATGACATCACAAACACATAACCCTTGAGCCTCTGGTAACAACCTAAACTAGTCAATGCTCTAGATCAACCCCAAAACATAGACAATACACAGATAATAGAGCAATCTCACAGTTTGGTTTGATTTTGAAAACACAAAGTTGAGTTAAAAGTAAGGTTTTTAGTCTTTGTTTCATTGTATGTTTTGAATACATAAGTTTTCCAATTTGCCCTACAAGTCAACCCATTCATTTATAGAATTACCCCTATTAGTTAGAATCAATTTTCTAAAATAACCTAAGGGTAATCTATTTAATTAAATTCATTAAAATAATTCTTATTGATAGAATAATTTACAATTCTATTAGTTTTATCTTCATTATAATTAGCTTAATTAAATCATTTTTAGTTAAATTAATTAGTAATTATCAATAAATCTATATATAAAAATTTATCAATTATTTATTAAATTTATGATTATTAATAAAATTATTAACAATTAATAAATTTAATATTTAATTATCTATTAAATTTCTTAAAAATTATTTAATAAAATTAATAATAATTATAAATTTAACATTTAACATTTATAAAAAAATATTAAATAACATTAATAATGATTATAAATCTAATAACTAACATTTATAAAAAAAAATTAAATAAAATTAATACTAATTACAAATTAAATAACATATAATATTATAAATATAAATTAAAATAAATTTTAAAAAAATACTTCTTACCTTTTACTATTACATGCCTTGTGGCTACTAAAAGCAACCATAGGGATTGCCAAGCAGCCACAATCTACCTTTGGTCGTCGTGGCTTGCTTTGGCAGCGGTTGATGCCGATATGGCAAGGATGAACGAAAGTGGGGTGGGGGGGGGTTGTGGCCCCTATCTCCCAAAAATATATAATTTTTTATTATTTTATGTTTTTTAAATTAATTTCTTTTAAATAATAATTTTCATTTAAATAATGAACAATCCCCATTCAAATTTTGTTTCAAATATAATTTTTTTAATACAAAATTTTAGCCTTAGTCTGATAGGGGAAATATGACCAACTGGTCGAATTCTTTATTTAAATTTTTTATTTCAGAACAAAACCCATCCCTATTTAATATCTAATTTGCAAAATTAATAGACAAGGTTTTCTAAGAATTTTCAACCTCTAAGCATACAGAGAAATTAACATGCATACTGTAAATTCACAAAATTGAAAACACCTATCACAAGAAATATCCAGATAGCTATTCAATAGACAAGAAGAAGACAAGATTATCTAAACAACATAATTTTAACTGGGTGAACAAAACTCGAAAACATATTTGGTTCTGATGCTAAAATCACAACGCCTAGAAGATTTGCAAGAGAATTTGCTTCTAACCAAGAACTTCTCTCTAAAAAAATTTCCAATTTTTTCCTTCCACAATTTCCTTCCAAATTTCCTTCTAAAATTCATGTCTCCCAAAAATGAACCCTTCGATTGTGATAAAGAGTTCTCTCCTTAAATCAAGGCACTAATTGTGTGTTCACTTGGGAGAACTCTGTGCTCACTAGACTTTAACTCTTTATTAACTTTTATTAATCTTTTCTTTATCTTTTCCATGCACATTTAATTACTTTATTTAATTTTTACTTGACTCCTCTTTTATTTAATATATTAAATTTAATCTCATATGCACTTTATGCAATAAACATATCTTTATTAAATTCACTTGTTTTATCTTTTAAATTAATTTCTTATATTTTCAACTCATGCATACATCATGCAAACTTAATTGATAAAATATTTATTAACTTAAATAATAATAATATTTAGCATTTATTTAAAAATGAACTCCAAATATATTATTATTAAATTAAATAAATATTATCTCGTTCTAAATTTAAACTTATAACTTTTATCTTCAAATTTAATTCTTTTTATTTAATTAATTTTTCCCAATTAATTAAATATAATTAAATATTAAAATATCATAATAATTTTTCATTAAATTAAATCATTTAATTAGACTTAATTAATAGAAAATTTACCAAAGACTCATAAAACAAAAGACAAAAACTCATCATAGAAAAAGACATTCAAAATCAAACTAAAGGGTTATAATCATGAATTAAAGTCATTTGATGCATTCAAAGGGTAGACAACTCAGATACTTGTCCTAATTATCTAGGACAAATGGCTTAAGGGTTTGGGATTTGGACTTAAGAATTTATCTCCCCTCTCTTACCATTGAGATAATGCAATAGGGTAAGCTCATCTTGGCAATTCAGGGAAGTCAATACTGGTACCTGCAACTTGCATAAAATCCATGCATGTACACACACAATATTCTAAGCTAAATAGGCAATGGCAAGAAGTGGTGCATCATGTAGATCTCGATTAGCAGGTGACTACGACTCCCTTTCTTAACCACATCAGAAATGCCATAAAGAAAAAAAAAACGCACACCATACACATGACATATGGGGTAAGTATCCATAAGAAGACACATAATAATTCATCTAACTAATCGTCATCAATATCTAAAAGCATTGTAAAAATCATCATGCATACATGAAATATAGAGTACTAAGTAATCTCATCACATAATAAACTGAATGTAAAAACAATATCTGATAATCTTAAAACAATGCCACTAATCATAAGCATAAAATTAGCCTAGAAGTGTTTGGCAATGATAACAGAAATGCAAACTAAGGGTAGGCACTACAAGTGATAGTACTTGAATCATGTAAGTAGTTGTCTTACTAGCAAATAGTAGGTTTGACATCAGTGACAAAACAATGATTGAAACATGTTTATCATACTTGTATCAATCTATTTACAATAATTTCCCTTTCCAACGAAAATCCCTTATCCAACCACCCTGCATGCAGGGAATCTTAGTTTTTTGTACCTTTTTTTGTCTTCAAGTACATATTGTTGTTATCATCAGTCCTCTCAAATCCAATCTTCATAAGATAATTATGAAGCCTTTCATACCATGCTCTTGGTGCTTGTTTTAAACCATATAAAGCTTTGTGTAGTCTAAATACATTATTTTTGTTGTTAGCATCAAAAAATCCTTCTAGCTATTATATATAAGTTTCTTCCTCCAATATACCATTTACAAATGTAGACTTGACATCCATTTGATAAACTTTAAAACCTTTGTATGCATATTAAGCAAGTAAAGTTCTTACTCCTTCCAATCTTGTAATAGGAGTGAATGTTTCTCCATAGTTTATCCCCTCATCTTGTGCATATTGTTTACAAACTAATCTTTCCTTGTTTCTTGTGACTTCACCATCTTCATCTAACTTGTTTCTGTATACCCACTTAGTTTCAATCACATTCTTATCTTTTGGTCTAGGAACTGGAGTCCATGTCTTATTTTTCTCAATTTGTTCAATTTCTTCTTTCATGGCTTTACTCTAGTCCACATCTTCTAAGGCATCTTTCACTATTTTAGATTCTTGCATGCTAAAAAAACATGTATCATTTCTCAAATTTTTCCTTGTCATTGGTCTTGCATCTTTATGTCCAATGATTTGTCTAATAGGGTGATGTCTCTTGACATACTTTGACAATCTTCATTCTTCTTTATTTTCCTCATTCGGTCTCTCAACTTTTGAATCACTATGTGCATCTCTATCAAGTAGTTCAACATCTCTTTCATGTACACTAATCTCAGAATCAAAATGTGCCTCAACTTCATTTTGTAACTCGACACCTAAATGTACCTCAGTTCCAGAATGCAACTCGACATTCATAGTATGTGATTCGACAGTCACTAAAAATTGTTGTTTATTTGCAACTTGATTTACAACATCTTCATCCGTAAACATACCTTCATAAAAGTATGCAAATGATTTTTATTCCTCTAGTTCCTTCATAGGTTCAACCTCATGTACTTCTGTATATTCATCAAATTTCACATTTGCACTTTCCACAACTTTGTCAATGTTAGTATTTAAACACTTATAAGCTTTACTTCTTGTGGATTAGCCAAGGAATATAAATTCTTCACTTTTTGCACCTAATTTACCATTCTTAAAATCTTTGAGAATATAACACTTACTCCCAAATACCTTAAAATATTTTACATTTGGTGAATATCCATACTATAGTTCAAAAGGTGTTGAATGAGTGCGTTTCTTAACTTGTACATGATTAAAGGTATAGAAAACTATATTTTTACCTTCTCTCTAATATTTCAAAGAAACATTCTTCTCCATCATGAGTGTCTTAACACAGTCCATCACAAATTTGTCCCTCATTTCAACAATTCATTTTTGTGGAGGGGTTCTAGGGGAAAATATATATCTTTTGATTCCTCTATCATTATAAAACATCTCAAAATTATTTGATGTAAATTATCCTCTCTATTAGATCTCAAACATTTCAAACTTTTACCTATTTCCTTCTCAACTCTTGCTAAGTTCTACTTAAACATTTGGAAAGCATCAAATTTCTATTTCAGAAATATAATTGTTATCATTCTATAATAATAATCAATAATTAGCATAATGTACTTATATCCTTTGTAGCTTTCCACATAAATTGGTCCACACAAGTTAGTATGAAGAATCTCTAATATTCCTTTAGAGGTATGAGTCTTACTCTTAAATCTTGACTTTTTCATTTTTCCTAACTGGCATTGTTTGCAAATTATATTGTCTAGTTTCTTCAATTTAGGAAAACCTCTAACTCTTCTCATGTCACTGATACTAACCAAGTTATCAAATTAACATGACATAACCTCTTGTGCCATAGTTACACATCATCAAATTCTACAACTAAACAAGTAGCATTATCCATATCAAGGTAGAATAGATTACCTCTAGTTTGATCACCTTTTCCAATTAGTTTTTCATCAGTATTATATATCTTATCAATCTTGTTTTCAAACTCAACTTTACAACTTGAACTATTCAGTTGTGACACACTCAACAAATTATAGTTAATTCTTTCAACATAATCAGCATTGTCACATAAAATCTTTTTTGTGAGTCTGATATAACCTTTTCCTTTTATCAAACATGGTGCATCATTACCAAACCTTACACTATTTCCACATAATAATTCAAGGTAATGAACTTATTTTTATCTCCAGTCATGTGATGTGAACACCCATTGTCAATGATCCATTTGTCATTCTTGTTCACACAAGATACAAGTGTAGTTGTCTCATCCTCATCAAATTCATCTTCATTGCAATATACACCACTTTATCATCATGATAGTCAGATCCATCTTTGGTTTCTTCTTCAACAATGTAGTAAGACTTTTTGCCTTTGTCTTTGTAATATTTGGTGTCTTCATCTTTTCTACTTTTGTACTTCCCTCCACCTCTATAATTCTTCTTCTCTAAACATCTAATAGCAATATGACCAACCTCATTGCAATTAAAACACATGATAGGTAATTTACCTTTTAATTTTCCTTTACCTCTGTGAAATTTCCTTACTAGTAGTGCTCCAATTTGTTCTACATCCTTCTCATCTGCATCATTGTCACTGGACACATATTTTACCATTTTTCTCTTCTTCTTCTCATTAGGTTTCTTCAATAACAACTTGACTTTGAAAGAAGATTTAACATTGTTAGGTTTGAAATTATCAAAATTAGATCGTTCAAAAGGAATGAACCTACCTACCAGACCTTCAAGAGTTAGATTAGAATCTAGTACACATCTCAGTTCTTGTAATGCATAAACTCTAATAGCATAAATGGGTAGTAGTGTTCTAAAACTTTTCTTAGTATAGCCTCATAATTTGTCATACTAGTAGATCCCCATATTGCATTAAAAAATCCTTTATCCTAGAGTAATATTGAGCAACATTCTCACCTTCTTACATTCTCATATCATTGAAGTTACCTCCAAGACTTTCAGATTTGGCTCTCAAAACATTTGCATCACCCCCATAGATGGTGTGAAGAGCATCCAACATTTTATTTGCACTATTATAACCCTTGATATCATCAAACTCAAAATAACTTTGGGCAAAGGCGATCTCCAACATTGCTTGGTTATGTTCTTTCTTCTTTTAAAGATTTTTAGCAGTTAGGGCTCTAGTAGGATCAACATGGCCATTAGTAATGGTAGATTGTACATGATCTCCAAGACCTCCTAGGTGTATCTTCATCAAACTTTTCCATTTAGGAAAGTTATCTCTATTAAGCTTGGGTACCTCTCTTTTTGACATCTTGATATTTTTGCTTCTAGTACCTTAAAAGCAGTCCTCTTAAGCAAATGGCTTTGATACCAATTTTTGGAATTTTTTAGAATAATTGGGGGGGGGGGGGCGTGAATTAGTTATCCAAGTTAAAGATGTAAAAATAAAACTTTTCACAATTTAGTGTACTCATATCCATAAAAAAATTTCATCATGCATGCATCTATCAAATCATACATTCACTTAAACTTGTAGTGTACTGTCAAATCAACTTTGAAGAAATGCAAGCATGAAACAAAATAGATTCAATAACACATTTCACTCAATGATTTAATGTTGAAACCCAATTTGGGAAAAACCACTAGTAACATGCTACTAATTCTCACTCTTCTGAAGTGATACCCTATGAAAGGCCAACTTTGTTAAAGGTTACAATGCATACTATTAAATGTGACTTGGTTGAAGGATTTCAATCACCCTATTAGGAGTGAGCCTTGTTAGAGAATTTTAGATCATTCACTTGGACTGTCACCTAGTTAAATGATTTAAAAATGACTATTAGGTCAACTTTAATCCAAAGGATTTACCCTAGACTAATACAATGATTAGAGAGTAACAATAAGGCTTGATCTGATAACTAATTACAACTCACTTTGTAGATTACAAACCTCTATTTCAGTCCTCCATTATACTTGGCTTTCACACACTTCAGCTATGATGCCTTGTCCACCCTTCAAGCATTCATACACTTAAGTCTTCTTACTTTGCATGCCAATTGTAGGCTCTATAGTTTGGCCACCATATGAAACAACACCCTAGAATCCTTGTCTTTTTTGTATTGTCGCACATGCCAACTATTATTTCATTCCTTGTATTCCCTTATAAAGAGAAATTAGATCTTTTTCCATTCATCCTCCATCATCCATTTTAGTGTTAGGTTTGATTAGGTAGGATTCAATGAATCTACCCATCATTTCATTTTATTCCCTTCTAGAAATTTCTCCTTCAATCCTCTTTGAATTTACCTCAAAATAGTTCACCTTGAATTCTATGCCACTAGCTCATCAAGCTTATCTTCCACGTAGTTCACACAATCTAGGAAATCAAACTTGCCAGCTTAGATTCATTGAATTCATGATCTTTCTCATAATTTTGACACTCGACATTTACTTGCTTCTGATGCTCAACACATACTACATTGCTTGACAGCCGCTATCAAATCACTCAGGAATGAACTAAAGTTTACTAGTGCTTGACATCAATTAAACTTTACTCAGCTTACATTGTATCACTCGACATATACTAAAATTCAACTTTTCTTGGCTCTAACTAATTTTTTAGTTGGCTTACAATTACTTTTCTTGACACCTATTGTGTAGATTGTTTAGATTGGCAGACATACTTTGTTTACCTTATTCTTCTAAACTTAATCATTGTATCCATTCTTTGCAAACTTAAGAAAATTATCAATGCATTATAATATCATTGTCTTAACTGATCCTTGTACTCCTTTTCCATATCAGAACTCAACCTTTCTATTGGAATTATTTTAGAATAACTAATGGGAGTGGTGGGGGAGTGGGAAGGGGGGGTGGGGCGAATCAGTTATTCAGGGTCCAGATGTACAAATAAAACTTTCCTCACAATTCAATGAACCCATAAAACATTCATACCCATGCATGCATTCATTGTGTATCAACTAAAACTTATTTGTTACTATCAAATTAATTTGTGGAAATATAAAGCATGAAACACAACACATTCATCAGCACATTTGACACAATAATTTAATTTGGAAACCCAATTTGGAAAAAACCACTAGTAACAAGCTACTCCTTTTTCACTCTTCTGAAGTGATGCCTTATGAAAGGCCTACCTTGGTGAAGGTTACAATACACACTGTTAAATGTGATCTGGTTAAGGGAATTCAATCACACTATTAAAAGTGAGCCTTGTTAGAGAACTTTAGGCCATTCACTTGAAATACCACCCTGTTAAAGGATTTTCCAATGACTATTAAATCAATCTTACTCCAAAGGATTTACCCTAGACTAATACAATTGTTAGAAAGTAACAATAGAGCTTTGATCTGATACAACTTAAAACTTCACTTGTAGATTAAAAATCTCTATTACGTCCTCAATTTTGCTTGGCTTCCATTCTTTGCAACTCTGATAGCTTGTTCACCCTTCAAGAATTCATCTTCTTGAGACTTCTTGCTTAGCATAACATTGTAGACTCTTCTCTTAGGTCACTTGATGAAGCAACACCCCTTTCTCCTTGTCCTTCTCAAGTTCTCGCACCAAACTATCTAACTCTCTTGCTTCATGACTAGACATTTCTATATACAAGAAATTAGAACATTTTCCTGCTCATTATCCATCATATCAATTAGGGTTTTGGATGGATTAGGTAGGATACAATTTATCTACCCCATATATTTTACTCTCTAGAAAATTCTCTTAGAATCCATTTGAATTCACTTCCAAAATGGTTTACATAAGATTCTATGCCACTAGCTCATCAATCTTATCTTCCTCTTGATTCACAAGTTCCAAGAAAGAAAACTTGTTAGCTTTTATTTGGAAAATCTTTGATCTTTTTCATAATGTAGCAGCTTGACATTAACAATCTTTTGATGCTTAGCACATACTGTGTCACTCAGCATCAATTGGATTTTGATGGTTCCCAACATCAACTAAAATTTACTCAACATCTACTATCTTGGTCGACATCCACTAGAATTTTCTTTCACTTGGCTCCAACTGACTTTTTTCTTGGCTTGAACTAACTTTGCTCAATACCTACTATCCACTTGGTCAAGCTTGGTAGATGAACTTTGTTTAACTTATTTATCTAAACTTTCTAAGTGTAGCCAGCCACTTTGTAACCTTAAGTAGATCATCAATACATTATGTTATCACTGTCTTAACTAATCCTTATACTTTATTACATAATCAAAAGTCAACCTTTCCTCTAAGTACTTTTGTTACATCTTATTGATCAAATCCTCCTCACAATCAACTAAGTAATAGTACTTGACACATGTAAGAAATTCTCTTACCAAAAAATAGCAAGTTTGACATCAGTGTCAAAACAAGGATTGAAACACATAGTCTTCTTGAACAATCTCCTTAACAATACTATTTTCAAATGATCTTTTCAATCAGATATCAACACTTTCATCTAGGTGCTATTGTTACCTCATTTGATCAAATCCTCTTCATCAATCAAACAAATGATAGTACTCAAATCATCTAAGAAATTATCTTACCAACAAGTAGTAGGTTTGACATCAGTGATAAAATAATGATTAACACACATTTTCATACTTGTATCAATTTATTTTCAACACTATTTACATTGATTTTGTGTGGATATTAAGTTCGGTACCCCATGTATGTAATGGATGGTTGGAAATATAGTAGTTTAATGAATTTTATGTGCAATATGTTTAGTCTCTTTGATCCTTGTATTGACCACTATCACTTTGATCTAGTGTTTGGTACCCTAGTTATATTTAAAGTATGGTTGATAAGAGAGAAGTTTCATATTGTGATAGGAGATTGTGGCAACACAAAGATAACAATTTATGGAATTGATTATGATTAAGCTTTTTACATCAACATTTTGAATCCCACTCAATGATCCATCATTAATATGTGAAGAGCTAAAAGAAAAATAATAATAATTGTTCTCACAACTCTTCACATCCTAATGATGGACACAAAGTGTGATTCATAACATTGATGCAAATAAATTACATACAAACAAAGCCACAAATTGTTTTCTCTAAATTTCACTTTCTTTGTGTATTAAATTTGATGTGGAATACATTAACTAAAATTCATTCACAATTTTAATCACTTGTTAAAAGACTCGACAAGGCCATGACATTAAGTTGGTCTTTTTTTTATTAATTTTTTTCTTTCCAGTTTAACTTTTCCAAATACTATCCTTTTAGAAAATTTTATTATTAAATTATTTGTAGAATTATAATTGTTATACTCAAATCCATGAAAATGTAATTTTCTTGAATACCCACTCACTAAGTCATCAACCTATCATACCACATGTTTGATGTGTTTATAATATAAAAATAATACCTCCATTTTTATATCCAATGAATATATTGTTAGAATGATATACTTTATACACCTAAAATTTCAAATTTAAATATATGTGCACAAGAAAACTAGATTTTACTGTCAATATTATACATTGGCTATCTAGATCAGGCAAGTTAGTACTAAAATTCAAACATATTTTTTCTCTCCTTCTTTGTAACTATGAATTTTAGGGAGTTATAACAAATTGATTATAGATGTCAAAGGGGGATGTCAAGGATCATGAGGCCAAAGGTAGTAAAGACCAGATAGGCAGCCAGGAAAAAGATAGAAGCCAGGACCCTAGAGACAATCAGGAGGATAGAATCACCCGGCATGAGCAGAAGCTCCAAAAGCTAGATTTCATCCACTAGGTTGTGACTAAACAGATTGTGGATACCCTCCATACCTTGAACGAAAACATTGTCAATCTGGGGGACTATCTAACCAATGTTGGCCTTGTGGGGAACGTGGAGTAGAGTATAGAGCACGGAACCAGCCAGGAAGATCCTCAGAAAGAGACTGGAATCCAGGATAGTCAGGGGGACCAAATGCATTTCCCCCCTACGATCTAGGATGAAGAGGCCAACTAGAAGGAAAGTGACGATGCAGAAACTCTACAGGCAATGGAAAAGAAGGGACACTAGTCTGCCCGCCAGGCTCTATTCCTGGCCTTTGTGTCTTAGGCTTTGGGCCTTTTTGTTTCTGGCCTTTTGAGGCAAGTTTTTTTCTATTTTTTATGTTTTAGTTGTTTTATGTTGTAAAGCTTTGGGTTTCAGGATCCCTGTAAAACTTGTTTTCCTAATAAAAAACAAATTGATTATAGATAACAATTTTGCCAGAGGATATCAAATAAAGTCTTGTATAGATTAGCTAAAGTTTGGATGTAGAGTGTCTTATTACTTTTTTTTTAATCTTAGGAGAGTGTTATGTTTAGGAAATAAAATTTATCAAAGAAAGCCCTCATCTTTTAATCAAACATCTTACAATCACTCAAGCTTTAGTTGGAAATTGTGAATATTTTCTCAAAGCTTAATAAACATCTCTAGAGTCATGGAAACATTTTTAACATTGTATTAATAATGTTTCAAACTTGTATTTTAATATTAAATAATATATATGAGTTTTATGCCAATGACCTAAAAATATAATAGCTAGGCTATTAGGGATAAACAAATTGTCAAATAAGTTTTAAATAAATAAAATGATATATGATGGCAATATTTTTTCAAATCTTAAGTTACATCTCTAGAGAACTATAAAAATATTTTTGACATTCTATTAATAGTGTTTCAATCATGTATCCTAATATTAAAATGATATATGATTTTTTATGCTAATGAATCAATGATACAATGTTTAAATTATTAGGCATGGTTTTTTTGTCAAAAAAGTCTTAAATAAATAAAATGATATATGATGGCATGGGTCTCTTAGAGATCTTTAATTTTAAAAAAGACACAATTGGTTCCCCAAATCAAAATTAGTAGTTTCCAAAAAATTGTGTTTCCCATATCAAAAGTATAAGAGCATCCATGGCTGATGAGAGAGTTAGAAGAATAGACTGCACATGTTGACCAACTTATGAAGCATATTATGGAATATCATAGGACATATTTTCAATTAAAGATAATGAGGGTGAATGCACAAAGTTGGGTTGTAATTCCAGAGAAGTCAATTTTGCAGAATTGCACCATTTCAAAAATAGGTACCCAATTTGTTAGAATTAGGTCTCCATTATGGTTTTGGTACCCAATCCATATTCAAAAATTTGGCATCCTATTTTTGAATACGAATCGGGTGCCCAATTAGTGAAAAAGCATAAAACCCAATTTTTTTGTGGGTTTTCACTCCTTTTCACCCTCATTGTGAATGAGAGCCTGACTTTAGCTTGGAAATGAGAGCCCATTTTTTGATTTCTACTAACCCCCAACTATTGTTTTTCACTCTACCATGTATTTAACTTTTTTTTTTTTTTTTTCTGTTATTATTTTTCATTGTTTATAGTCTCTTTGCTTTATAATTCCATCAAATAATTGATTTTTTTTGCACATTTAATAGTTTTGAATATGTAAAATTCTACATTTCCATTGTTAATAGTTTTATATTTAGATTATTGTATCTGTTCATTTAAATAGTTTTGTATCTATTCATTTAAATTTTTTTTTTGAAGATTTTTTTAAAATTATTATTTTAGATGTTTCGATGTTTTAAATAAAAGTTAAAGTGATGAATGATTAGATAGATTTTTAGATTGTTTGAACATGTAATTACATTGATGTTTCAGATTAATTTCAACTAAATAGTAATTAATTATAAATTAGTTTACTATGCATATTAAATACATGTTTATATTCCTAACCCAATCATATAGACACTAAATTCTAAACGTAAATGTAAACCATGATGTTACCTACCCATATTCATAGCCTAACACTAAACCTAACCAAGTTTAATGAACTCATACCCTAAAATATTATTTCTAAAACTTCACGATGTAACCCTAATCTTGTAGTTTAAGGTGGTGTATGTATGTTTGAATTGAATGTAAGTTTAGTATTTTATGTAGATGTATTAAATTTATAAAAATTGGTAAGTGTTGCAGTCTCTCAATTATTAAAATATGTTCACATGTATGAATTGATAGTTCATTATATAAAAAAATCAAGTTAGAATTTATTTTAATTTAAAATAAATAAATAATCAATCTTTATGTATTAAAATAAATTCTAAATTCATTATATCAAATACTAGATAATTTAAGTAATTTAGCTTTATATCAAATGATCTAGAGCTATGTACATGTATATATATGAATTAAGTGTAATACTAAGTTGAACTCTAATCCTAACATTAACTAAAACCCTAATCCTAAACAATCATAACCAAATCCTTAACATAAACTTAGCCCTAATTATGACATAAACCTAGACTAGATCTTAAATTCTATTTGTGGTTTTCATTAACTCATGTTTCCCTTCCAAATCAAATGTAAAATTTAATATAAATTTGATATTTATATTTGAAAACAAGTGATATTGCAATACATATAATTTTAAATATATAATTAATTTAAATTTAAATTTAAATCTAATTTTGATATAAATATCTACTAAATAAAAATCAAAATTTAAGACCTTTATCATAAATACAAATGAATTAAAATTTAAAATTCAATATATTTGATATAAATATTAATTAATAAAAAATAAAATCAATACAATTGAAATTATAAAATATTTATTCGTGAATGTAACTCTAATCCTAAGCCCAACTCTAATCCTAACATTAACTAAAACCCTAATCCTAAACAATCATAACCAAATCCTTAACACAACCTTAGCCATAATTATGACATAAACCTAGACTAGATCATAAAATTCTATTTGTGATTTTCAATAAGTCATGTTTCCCTTCCAAATCAAATGTACAATTAAATATAAATTTGATAATTATATTTGAAAAGAAATGATATTGCAATAAATTTAATTTTAAATATATAATTTATTAAAATTTAAATTCAAATCTAATTTCGATATAAATATCTACTAAATAAAAAATTAAAATTTTTGATAAAGGTTGAATTTTGGTGAAATTATGTTTCTTCCATCAATAAACTATGATTGTCCATATCGATGCTTGTAATTTGTACATATTAAGACGATGCTAGGTTTTTTTAACTAGTTCTTTCCCAGTTGAGCTCTTGAACCAGTTTTAAATTTTATATATATATATATATATCGGTGGCTTGTCCATTTTGCCAAAAAAAATAAAAAATGAAAATGAAAATTTAAAACCTTTATCATAAATATAAATTAATTATAATTTAAAATGTAATATATTTGATATAAATATTAATTAATAAAAAATAAAATCAATACAATTGAAGTTGTAAAATATTGATTCATGAATGTAAAATTTTAACTCTATACCCTAAATTAATGAATGTAACTCTAATCTTAAACGCAACTTTAATCCTAACATTAACTAAAATCCTAATCATAAATAATCATAACCAAATCTTTAACACAACCTTAGCCCTAATTATGACATAAACCTAGACTTTCTTTTAAATTCTATTAAATGTTAGTTTCAATAAGTCATGTTTCCCTTCCATATTCAATGTAAAATTAAATATATAAATTTGATATTTATATTTGAATAAAGTGATATTGCAATAAATATACTTTTAAATATATAATTAATTCAAATTCAAATTTAAATTTAACTGTGATATAAATATCTACTTAATAAAAAAAAATTAAAACCTTTATCATAAATATAAATTAATTAAAATTTAAAATTCAATATATTCAATATAAATATTAATTAATAAAAAATAAAATCAATATAGTTGAAATTGTAAAATATTGATTTATGAAAATCTCTCTCTCTCTCTCTCTCTCTCTCTCTCTCTCTCTCTCTCTCTCTCTCTCTCTCTCTCTCTCTCTCTCTCTCTCCATTATTATCTATCTTTTTAGATTATTATTTTGTTTTGTTTAAAGTTCCATTCATATTGTCTTTTAGTTTGATTTGTACTAATGTTTCTATGAATTTAATCATCCAATTATTTTTATAATTCACATTTAAGTTGATTTATTAATAGTTTTTTGGAGTATTATTTTATGATCAGGTTTAAATTTGGTATAATGTTCAATTAGCTTTAAGGCCAAAGTTTACTTAAGTGTTTAACATTATTTTAATGTTCGTGTTATGGTTCCATGTGGTGTAGATTAAGATTAAATTAAATTAATTATTAGAGTTTGTTGTTAGATTATTATATTAGATTCCAAGAAAGGACATTTATCATTTACTTTTATTTAGTCTTCATTTTCAATATTATTTAAGATGATATTTAATTTCATATAATTTGTTAAAGTAGGTTTTGTTTAGTATACTTTGTATAGTTTTGTATGTTTATGATGTCCATAATATTTCTTTAATCCAAATATATTCTCTCCTCTTTTTCTTATATTCAAGTAGTTAAAGATGTATTAGATGTAAATTGATATGGTTTTAAAGATGTACATTTATATAATTGATATTTTAGATTTATTTTATTAAATAGTAATTTTTGTGAATTTTGTGTTGTTTACACATATGCAGATTATATTTGATGGATCCACCCCATCCCTCCCCCTACCCCAACCTTGCCCCCTCCATCTTCACCTCCACCTCCACTATCACCTCCATGATCACCTAGTCCTCCTCCACCACTTACCACAAAGGATCTAAGGGAGAGCATGAGGAACAACCTTTGTGACCTCATGTGAGATATTTAGACCATTAGGCACAAGGCCCACCCCCCTCCCCCCTACATACTCTACCTTGTAGATAGTATGCAAGGTGTGGTACACTCTATTGAGCATTTGGATAGCAACATTGATATCTTTAGACTATGGAGGCAAAACATGTGTGTCTTCTATTCAGATGATCTATCTTATACAGAGTTCCATCGACTCAAATTAAATAAAGGGCATTTTAAAAGATATTTTGTAAACCCTAAGATGAATCTTGAGATTAGTGAGAAGAATCCTTGCATTTCTATTAGATGGTTTACACATCCATGTATATCAATACACTTTTGGGAGCGATGGTGGATGGTATTTGACCATCCACCACATGCAAATCATGAGGTGCCCAACTACTTTCTTAAGAAACAATGGGCTAAGTTTGAATTGGGTTTGAAACTCAATTATTTTGATATTAGAGCACCAAGGGGTTGCTGGAGGGATGCCTCAAGATAGGCCTAGGGAAAAGCTCATCAATAATACAAGGAATCATAGACATCCTCAGCCTCTTGTACCACTTCCTACACTAGTTGTCCCAATGCCTCTCCATCATTGAGAAATGCCATCTTCTATTACTTCATTGAGTGCCCTTTTAGGAAATTTAGTAGAGCAGTGCATGCATGTGGCACCTATTTGTCCACATGGATGCATTTGTACCAATTGTTGAGGTATATGTAGAGGCCTCCAAGGTGATGATGATGCAAAATAGGATGACCATGATGTTGGGTGATGCGACGCGCTCTCCTGCCCACAGGTGGTTAATTATGTGGTGTTCCATGTTCACTAACAGTCATGGCTTTTGGTGCAATGGCAAGTGGGCCCAAAAATTGGTATCAGAGCCTGGTTTTGGCTTGGTCATGGGTTCAAATCTTCCCGGTGCCATCCCGACCCGCGTAAGCACCTGGTATGCGCGTCGAGGGGGAGATTGTTGGGTGATGCGATGCGCTCTCTTGCCCACAGGTGGTTAATTATGTGGTGTTCCATGTTCACTAACAGTCATGGCTTTTGGTGCAACGGCAAGTGGGCCCAACACATGATGCCAAGGGTGCTAGTTTTGATGATGAGGCATACACTACTCATGGTGATGGTAGTGATAAGATTGATGTTGAGTCATTTGTTGACCTTCTTTGTCAAGAGGGAGAGAGTGAGGAGCAGTAGGTAAAAATTTAATTTAAAAATTTATAAAGTACATAATTATTTACTTTCTACATATTTGCATAATTGTATAATTAACCTTCTTAATGTATGTTGATTTTTAATTAACATGGGATGGATGATACTATTCCTCCTAGGAGGAAATATAGTCTTTTTTTGAGACCTTCAGATGTTGGCATCCCTCATACAGTATGCACTTTGAATTACATTGTAAATAATGCACATTGGAACTTGAATTTAATTACATGTGCTCATATATTCTATTTATCTTATTTTGTAGGGATTGTTGTCTATTACACAGTCTGATGCTTATACGGGTCTTGATCCATTGACCACTGAGGAACAACCTCAAATACCCGTGATATGAACTAAGTTTGAAGACAAATAAGTTGTACTATTTTTATGTACACATTGTTATTAACTTATCCATATAGGCCCCAGTATAGTCTATTTTCAACTCCTTCATCTTTTGGCCATTTCAGACATGTTGATTATCATCTAGACACATCTATGATATTGGCTACTATTTAGGTATGATATATATGTTTTAATTTTTTAAAAATGTAGTATAAATTATGTACTTTGTAATTCATGTATATATAATTTTGACTCAAGGTTTATGTATCCATGATTTTAAAATTATGTGGCCATGAGTGTTTCTAAGTCTATAGGACTAAGATAGATGGAGGTACAGACATCATCCTTTCAAATAAATATTGCAATTTATACATACATAGTTCATTATGATCTTTATCAAATTTTAAAAATTTATGTATTCTAAATTATAGGACCTCACCACTATCACATTTGGTAGCTTTGACAATGCACCTCCTCCTATTATAGAGGGATGCCTATCTCACATGGTATTATTTTTAATGAGTACTAACTATTTAATTTATTTACAAGCTAGATTTTGAAACCCATTTCAATTAAGCATGTAAATATTGTCTTTTCAAGATGTGATACATGATGCCCCATAGGATGTCCCACATGATGTAACACAAGATGATCCATTTGAGTCCTCTTTGTGTGGAGTAAAGAGGACTACAGACCAGATAGAATACGTCTTTTGGCACCTTTAGATTGTGTTTTTATGACACATATTGTTTCTTCTAATATAGTTTTTATTACAACAAGTAACTGTATTATATGTTATATATTTTTATGACTTCTTATCATGCTAGTGTATGCAATTGAGATTATTATGTTATCATTTTGTAAATATGAATCATTTTCTTTACTATGACATTTTATTGATGTTATGACACATTTTGTTAGTATAAATTACATGAACAATAATTTTAATAATTTTAATTAAATATAGGAACATTAATTTAAATATGTTTGAATGTAAAAGTAATGGAAAAATATAGGAGGTCATTACTTTAATTGACAAAGAATTTTTAATATCAAGTGTGCACACCTTTAACTTTCAAATAGAAGTGAACTCCTATATTTTAAACAAACAATGTGAAGGGCATAAATAGAAGTGCACTTCTATTTTAAAACATTTACAACATGTTTTGATTTCAAAATTAAAGAATTGGTTAAACAAATTTCTTCAAATGAGGTCCTACAAAATAAAATTTCAAAACAAAAACAAGCATGAATGTAATCAGAGCTATCTATATTATGTAAATATGTGTACTATATGTACTCACTATATGTAATTGCACAAGATGTTGATGTTTGGTCCACCTTAAACATTTAAATTTGCATAAATTATAATTGAGACCTAAATAAGAGGTATATATAAGTTCTCTTATTTTTTATTGACAACACATACATAAATTTAAATTATATAACTACATATATAAAAAGAGAACAATAAAGAAAAAAATTAAATGTTGTTGATTTAAATGTAGTCATCCCTATGTACCATTTGCATCCTCTCTCTTTTGCAATGCATATATGATTGTCTCGTGTTCATCCATTAAAATTGTCCATAATATCTTATTGGTGGGTCTCCCTTTGTATCTTTCTAATTTGATATTTTTTGCCACAACCAAATGAGAATAGTGTAAAATTTTCTTTTTTGAGTAGTAGTCTTCAAATTCTGGTAAACTATTTCTTCTTGTTAGGTATGTACGTAGCTAGGTGCTAGCTACAATGATAGACCTGATTGGATACTCAAAACCATCATCATCTACTTGATGACATCAATTTTTTCTTAGGTTCCACACATCTAGCTAGCCAATACTCATTTTATTCATCATTATCATTAGGTACAATAACAACATAAACATGTTCTACAAGATAAGATAAATTACATAAATACTTTAATTACATGTGTACATGTAAATAAATAATATATTAATGACATGTACATAAATAAATAATATAAATTAAAGCATGATCACAACAAGATTTAATTAAATTGTGCATGCCAGGTTGTATGAGGTCTAAAAGATGACCTTAGTCTTCTAATAAAAAAGTAACATTATGTCCTTCATTTACTATATTATCTTGAAAATGTGTGTTAGCAATTGCTAATGATTTTTGTTGCCAATCTTCAGCCCATTCTATATTCTCACATTCTTCCCATTCACCTACAAGACAAAACTAAAAAAACAAGAAAGCTCCCTAGTCCATATAGTCCAAGTGTTAGAATCTAAACTCCTAAATGAATGTCATTTAGTTGACTCACTAATTGTGTCATAGTTATATCTTGAAAGGATATTCTTCTCTTCAACTAGGCAGAAGAAACATCTGATTATAGAGTTTTGACTTGATCTTGTGTATAAATATTTGTCATACCATTCCAAAATCTCATGTGCATTTCTGAATTTGGCTTTTTCCTCAAATTTTAATTACTCTAGGGATAACTTTAAGGAACCACACCCCCCCCCCCCCCCCAAAATTTATAAAATTGTGGCGAATCACATGTCATTTGGGTGAAAAAAATTAATAGTGTTGGCGAATTATGCGTCAACGGATGGATATTTGGTGGCAATTTTTTTAATAGTTTAGACAATTTTTATAAAATAATGGTGATTATAATTTTTGTTTTAAATAAAATTATTAATATTGATGGCGAATTATGTTTTGAAATATGGATATTGGTTGGTGAATATTTTAATAACTGATACCTTTTTTATAAAAAGGTGGCGAAATTATTTTCCAAATAATTGAATTAATTTATTTGTTATGGTGAATGGTTTTCAGAAAGTTATAGTTGGTATGGCTATTTTCAAAAGATGGGAAATAAGTAGCCTAACCTAACATACCAACTTACATAAATTATTGGCAACTAGCAAGTGATGGTTTAAAGACATGGTTGTTTGACCATATATTATGGAAGCATAATCTTTGCCGCTGCCACTATAATTATGTTAAATGTATTATTTGAGAACTCAGACCATCTAATGATCCAAGATCAATGACTGAGGTTTAATTTTGGCCAACATTTCTTGAAGGAAGAAGAATTGTCGAGGTAGTCACCGAAATGTTGACACGTATCAAGGTAAGTTGTATGCGGAGTACAGTGCACCCGAAAAGAATTAAATACCATGTCAATGATAGCAACATTCTCTCGCTAGTACACTACCAAACGTTTGGAATGAAGCCTTGACCTTGTTCAAGTGTCCAAAATGGTGACATGTTTCTGTCCAACGTATATCACTTAAGTTGCAAGAGATAGTATATTCATGTCTTGTCACTGTTAATTACAATTTACAATTGGCCTTTTCCATCAGCTAAGCGGCTTCACATGCATTACAAGACATGCCACAGTCCACTAGCAGTAGTATTATTAGTCTTAATTACAAATTTACAATTGGCCTTTTCCATCGATTAAGTCTCTTCACATGCATTACAGGACAATGGACAGTATTGGTGTTTAATTACAATTGGCCTTTTTGGCATGTACTTGTAATTATGTTCAAGATTTGAGAATATTTGCTAATTTAATGTAATTGAATTGGCAGTCGGATAGAAACAAACAAATAATCCCTGGTACCCTGCCCACCAAGCTTATTTATAGGCAATTGAGCTACTTCTTTCATCACTGCTCATCTCATTTTTGGTAGTCAATAGGTCTGGTTTGTTTGGTGTTAGTCTGCTAGAACTTAGAGTTTGAACTTTGCAGTAAAGATGGACAACCCTATTCGCCTGAGATGCACTTTGGAAGAGGAGCAGAAGGCCTTTCTAGGTCGCATTCCTAAGGAAAACCTCTTGTCAATTTGCAATGAGGTTGTTCCATGCTCTAGTATGAAAAATTTTATTGCTGCTATCAAAATGGTTCTGGGGTGTGAGTTTTTGAAGAATGAGAATCGATATCGTGTCAATAGTGACATTACGTCACAATTTCTAGCCTCCCTGCTTGACCTTGGAGAAGCAAGGGCCGAAATTGTGCTGCTCCCGAGGAAGATTTTTAAAGTAGTATATTTGGACAATGATATTGAAATTATCGCTCATGCAGTTTTAGGAGTGGGGATCCCTTGGGCGGGTGAAGTCCACAAGCTTCTGGAACCTGGCCAAAATGTGGTCCTGCAACCATTTTTATTGGGCTTGACTACTGGGCAGTTTCAGCACCATAGGAAATGCACAAGAATTCAGTTGAATTTTCTTGAAAAATGGTTTTTCCAAGATGAAGTGGAAGATGGAAACAACTGGCTACAAGAATTCACAACCATGGTCAATTCTGCTAGTTTCTACGATGAATAGTACAGTAGTTCTAGAGTCTAAGGTTTTCCCCTGATTTTGTAAATTCATAAATTTCAAGAAATATCAATGAAATTTCTGGAGTTTCAATTCCATATAAAATTGTATTTCATTGTTTTAACTTCTTATGCTTACTTATGCAACATTGCAATATTTTGCATTTTTGAATTTTCTATTGAATTGTTTATAAAAGCCTATGTGAATATAAAATATTATTAGTTCTTGCCTTTGGTAGGAAACTAATGGAATCACCTAGTTCCATATTAGTTCTATAATCTAAAAATTTCATTGATATACCAATGTTTGCAAAAGGTTTATTAATTTGCATTTTTTTTGAAATTGAAAAATACAATGTTTTTAAAACTTTATTGGTTCATAATGAAAAAGGCAATGAAAAAATTCAATTTTCTTCATAAAAAATACGACTATTTTTTTCAACACCTCTATTAATGCAAGCATTAATTGCAACCTTATATTTTCTTGTGACAAGTGGATAAACTTTTTTTTCAAATAATCATTTTTCTAACACCTCTATCAATGATTGCATTAATTTCAATTTTATCTTTTCCACATTTGCGACAAGTGGATAAACTTTAAAAAAAAAAAGACAATTAGTTTTAATTGATGTTTATCTTGGTAATTTGTAAAATGTTATTCAAATATAGATATTTTAATCAAATATAGACATTTTAACTCTTTTAAATTGTAAATTTTCAAAAATTATTTTTTATATAGTTTAATTTCATATTTATTTTAATTTTAATTTGTATATAAGTTTAAATTAGAATTTAATTATTTTTATTTTTACATATCTAAACCAAAGCTTTTAATAAATTTTATTTTATTATTTATTTATATATATAATTTTATTAGATTATACATTTATTTAACATATGTAATTTTTACTATATTGATATTTTTAATTTATACTTTAAAATACATAATATTAATTTTGTATCAATTTTAATAAAGTTCAAATTATGTAGCTTGGTATATTATCAACTTTATTTAATATAAGTGTGTTTGGTTTTTTTAAAGCATAAATGTTATTTTAAAATTAATTTATGTTTTTTTTATGCATTATATTTAACCTTAAGAATATTGTCTAGCTTCTACAATTGGATAAATTTATCACTTGAACAAGATATATCAAATAATTTAATAATTGAAATTAATCAATTTAACTCTTTTTAAAAAAAAATTATACAATTTTATTTATATCTCATGTATAATTAGTTGATAAATATAGTTGGTATGATAAATGTTCTTTAGGATGTCATCTAATTTTAATTTAGCATGATACTATAATGTTTATTTATATATTCTTTTACTATTTTAATTAATATACATCATTGCAGTTATATAATTTAATAATATACTAACTATACTTGTACTTTAATGGGAGTGGGACCCATGACTCACGAGGCCACCACACCATTCACTGGTGTCGTTGGATGTTTATAGATCAACGACCGAAGTTGAGTTTCATGATGAAAGGAAAAAGAAACCTTGTCATTTCAAATGCGTCCCGAAATCATGACACATGTCACTAAATTCTTCGGTCAACAAAAAAATAACAATGTCATTTCAATTTGGTGATGACGTGACACTGACATGTTTGACTCGTAATGTGAGTCATCCTGATACCTGACTAGTTTAGTTAATGGGAGTGGGACCCATGACCCACAGGGCCACCACACCATTCACTGGTGCCATTGGATGTTTATAGATCAATGACCGAAGTTGAGTTTCAGGATGAAAGGAAAAAGAAACCTATCATTTCAAATGCGTCCCGAAAACATGACACATCACTAAACTCCTCGGTCGACCAACAAATAACAATGTAGTTTCAATTTGGTGATGACATGATATTGACACGTTTGACTCATGATGTGAGTCATCGTGATACCTAACTAGGTTAGTTAATGGGAGTGGGACCCACGAACCATGGGGCCACCACACCATTCACCGATGCCGTTGGATGTTTATAGATCAACAATCAAAGTTGAGTTTTGGGATGAAAGGAAAAAGAAACCCTGTCATTTCAAATGCATCCCAGAATCATGACACGTGTCATTGCTCAGTTAACACATTGACATAATCACATTCCACTTGCAATTAATAGTGATGTTATGAGTGACATTAATACATTATGACGGGTTAGGTAACACTAGTGGTCCACGATTCCACTCACATTTAAACTGAAAGTGTACTATGTGACAAGTGTGACAACTATAGACTATAGAGTACAGATTGTACAATTTTGGCATGTTAAGTTTCTTTAATTTTGCAGTTATACATTGTCTGCAGATTTAGAAATTGGAAAGGGGTTAGAAATTACAATTTACAAAGTTACAGTGCAACAAAGTTACGGATTCTTAATTTCTAGGTTGAAGATTGTGGTCCGAGGAAAGCAACAAACTATGGTCTCTACGCTCTCTACAAAAATCAAAACTAAGGGCAACGTGAACATGAACGAGTAAGTGTAACTACTAAAATCCTAAAAATTTACATCTCGCATTTTAAATTTTACAACTTTACTGTTTATATTATATAAAAAAATTTAGTCTATAAGCTTTTAATTTTGAATCACCCCTTTAGGCTTGTAGCTGTGTATAAATATTTACCACGATGGGCAAAACAAATACCAAGAATAACATGGGCAAAATAACAGAATTCCACAATATGCTTAAAACATTAGATTTTAGTGATTTATTTCATGATATACATGATCCTATTATTCATGGAAATAAGGGTATAATGGAGATAAGATTTTCACTTGAAAACAAGTGGAACGATCCAAATAAGGCTTTAAAATTTTGTTCATTTAACCCTAGTGTAAATGCAACTGCAAATAAAATTGCACTGTGGCTAGTTGGGTCGACACACATGGCATTACCTCAAGTATTCGCTTGCCCAGAAATTGTTATGCTCTGCGTTGAAAATTATGATGAAAATAGAAAAGAAATTGTGAATAAAATTACTCAGGAGGAAATTTTGTCCATAACTGAGAGTGAATTTGCTAGTTTGTTGAACCTAGGGTTTCAACAACAACAGTCAAATGTATATATTGACCTAGGAAAGCTGGCAGATGATTATGAAAAATTAGATGCAGAACAAAGAGATTCTTATATCAGAGGAATAACAAGTGGTTGTAGGCTGAGTCCAAATCACATGCCTCCTTATGATTTTGAATTTTTTGTGCCATGGGCATAGGACAATATTTCCTTGCTAGCATTTTGTTTGGGATTGGATAGTAACAAACAAGTGGATGCCAGCATTCTTGAAATGCTTTATCATATTCCAAGATCAATTACTAATGATTCAAAGAGGTTCATAGAAGACATTTAGATTCACAACCTACTTGTGCTATCTTCTCCTAGAAAAGCATCATGCATTATTTGAAGCAAACAAGCTTTGCAGTCATACTCAAGGCCAAAATCCAATATATGAGTGGACACCTCAAATAAGGATGATTGATAACATAAGGAACTACAACAACTTTGTAGACTTCTTTTTGGCACTAATGTACCATAAAATTACAGGCACTCCAATGCCTAGATTGCCTGTTACTTGTAGAAATTGCATTCAACTCGAAAGTGAACTACAATTGGTTGACTAGTACTTAATGGAAGAGTACACTGTGTTAACGTTTTATGGTTCATGCATAGAACCCTACAAACTTCCAATACATGTAACAGAGAGGGTATTTGCATTGGAATATGTATGAAAAATGGAGAGCATAGATGTACTCTTTCATGGTCAGCAAAACAAAATGATAATTCCCTCCTTGCCATTCTCCTTTGGAGGGTTTGCATTTGAGAGAAGAGGATTCAAAGTGGCAGAAGCCTTTTTTTCAATTTTTCAATTTGATGTTGACAGTCACTGGTAGTATGATCCACTGAACATAATTAGAGCAAGGCTTAAGTGCATTGGGAGTTCTGCAAGAAAATATCAACATGAAAGTATGCCTTTGATTGAAAAATTTAAAAACATGGACTCCTAGGAGGAGGTTAAAAAATAGATGGAGAAATATGTTGCTTGAAATAAAATGTTAATACAAGAATTGTCATCACAAATAATGGCATTGCACAAACAAAAAGGAAAAGTGTAGGGCATGACATCATCCAATTTCTACAAGAAAGCTGATAAACCATCTACAAAACCTATTCCAAAAGAGTTAATGAATGATTGTATAGATGTTGGATGGAGTCAAAGCAAAATTTCTTAATTTTGGGAAATGAGGAAGAATCTCGGTGAGCCAAAGACCTCTTTAGATCATGATGAGGTTGAAGAGGATACAATATTTGACGAATTGTGGAATAAGGAGCATCCACCTGAAGCACATCAGAGTGATACTAATGATGATTATGATGACCAGGATTCTTTGAATCCCTCATCTAGTACACAAATTCAGAGAGGTGTTGATGCATCCACCAAACTTGTATATAGCAAAGGGGCAAAAATTGTAGAAAAAATGGGCTACCAAGGTTCTGGTGGTCTGGGTCCCAGTGGAGAAGGGGTTTGGTTACCACCTCAACCACCAGCTGTAGCACCAAAAAATGGTCAAAAAATAGGCCTTGGGTATGGAGATCAATCATCAACTTAGTCAATTCCATCCACATTGGATTCATCTCAGTTAATTAAATTTGGTCCTGCTTCATTTACAGTTCCACTTCCAAGCACTCAAATTCAATCCGAATCAACTGTCACTCCCACATCTGTAGATATCATGGGTACAACTACAACTAGTGGTCCAAAAAGGACATTGTATATAGATGCAAAAAAATTTGGTCTTGGAGATCAAGAAAGTGTAAAGAAGTAGAAGGTTATGACAAGTATTAGTAGTACTACTAGTACAACAACACCAATGGTGACTGTGAGTCCAAAAATTGCCCATCCTTCAAGACAAAACCCTCAGAACAGTCCACAAACCTAACTAATGGGTCCAGGTGTTGGTTATTCTCATGGTATTGGTGGAAGCTTGTACATCAGAGGAAGTGCTATTGCTATTTCACCATTCAAACATTCAATTATCTCACAAAATCCTGATTTTCGTTACAATGAATTTGTAACTAACTATGAAAAATCAAAAAACAAGAATAGACAAAATAGTAAGACAATGAAGATAGAAGAAATTGTTGTAGCTCGTGATGCAGAACCTGCAACCAACGAGTTATTTCCCACATATGATTCAGATAAAGATATGATGGAATTCATGGTTGTTATGCCCCTAGCTAGAGATAACAATCCACCAGAGAGTCAGTTAGATCCATCTAAATTTCAAGTTAGCACCCTCCAAATGGATTTATCCAAAATTAAAAGTGTGGACAAGATAAATGTGTCCAAAATGACCAACCAAGTGGTCTACAGTTCAATGATGAAGCTGGAGAGAGAGAAAGGAAAGCTTTAGCGCACAATAGATAAGTTAAAGGAAAACCTAGCAAATGTAAAGGCAAGTAAGAAAGTAGCAGTAAACAGGTGCAAAGAATTAGAGAAGAGGATAAAAAATTCATCCTCTGGCTCTAAAGAAGAAACTAAATAGCAAGAACAAATGGACACATAATTGAAAACTCTGAGGGAAAATTTGGAAAAAATGGGAAAAAAACTCCAGGATGAAAAAGACTCTTCAACAAAGTTATACAAAAACTTGGAGAATGGTGCAAATGTAAACAATAAGTTAAATAAAGAATTGGAAAATGAGAGGGTAAAAACAAAAGAGTGGGAAGAGAAAGAAAAAGGGTGGGAAAATAAAGTAGAGCAAATAAGAAAACATAGTGAACACCAGTACTCAGGAATGAAAATAGACCTAAAGAAGGCCAATGATACTATTAAAAAATATGAAAATGGCTTGAATGACCATGTAAATAATACAGTAAAGCAAATAAAAAATTACTTCTAGGGGCAAATAAAGATTTCTGCTAATAGGTTGTGTGATTGATTCGAACTCTACGAAGTTCTTACAGATGTTTTTGGGAAGCTGAAAGAGCAACTTGAGGAGAAAAAAGTTTTGGTCAAAGATAGAAAACTGCAAAGTGGATTATGGAAGAAATCAACAGCACTGCTGACAGCCATTTGGCAAGCAAAGGAATTCAGGACCACATTGGTTCAATAATAAAGGCGACCTCTGTATTTCATAAATTTCAAAAACTAACAGAAGTAGGAGAAGTTCTTTCTTTGTTTGGGCCAAAGCTTGCCAAGATAAACAATAAAATAGCAAAATTGATATCTCTTGGTTTACCGAGTCCTGGACCTAATTTCTCAACAACGGGTTTCATTGGAAGAGAAGTTTACAAACAAAAGTTGGAGGACCAAATAACCTCTAATTTAGGCAACCTTCCTCAAGACTGAATTCATGAAGGCATTGCAAAGTGCATCAAAACATTGAAAAATTTGAATGCACTAGTGGAATGAACATTGCTTGAAACTCGCTCTTCCAAGTATGGAATGCTAACGAGAATTCAGGTCATTTACCATAACATCAAAAAAATTTTGCTTCCAACCAAAGAAAAATGGAGCATACTACAAAATCTTATAGTCTGTATGTGAAAGTACTTTTAATTTCAATCATCTCTATATCTTTACTATATATAAATATCTTCCATATTATCCTACATACTACAGTCTAGAGTCTAGAATTGAGTTTAAAGTAACAAGTTTGAACTTTGTTTTTTGAATATGATCAATGTTGCAGTCTTGCAGATGCTATTGCCTATACTAAAATTGTTGATTTACTAAGCTGGCCTATCAAATGTAGAAATTTACAACTAAAGTTGTAGAGATTTTGTAGACTTGTAGATGTCTTATTGATTTAGATTTTGAGACTTCACATTAGGCAAATCGAACTAAAGCTGTTGTTGCTCCCTTGTTTCTATAAAAGGAAATTTAGGGTCATTGGCTTACAAGAATTTTAACATATTAGCTTAATATTGCAAATGAAAAACATTAATAATTATTAATTGTGGAATTGAATCTATGATTCTATCTAATTTTAATGTTTTCCAATTCAATGTATGTTGAATAAATGAATAAAATATAAAACAAAATTTCATTCAGGAATTTCAAATTCAAATATGAATGATCATTGATGACATGATATAAACTACACTCTATAGTAATAATACTCTTTGTTCTCAAAATTTAATGATGAAACATAATACATTCTAATTTCTTGCTTTTCTAAAATGAACATTGAATGATAGGATATCATATAGTAGTTAATAAGTTCAAAAAATACCTATTGGTTGCCACTGCTAATTTAGAAAAAATTTCCCAAATTTTCCAATTCATCTCTATGTCATCATCATCATCCAATTTTGGTGGTCCAGTTGCTTCATTTTCGTTTGTGTCTTCTTCAACTTCAAGTTCACTCTGACCTCCACTTCTATGACTCCCAATCCCATGGCCAGTGCCACTACCAACTATACTTGTCCCACTTGGAGTCATTGTAGGAGATTGGTTAATGGTGTTTTCCAGTCCCACCCTTCTTCTTTTGCATCTTTTCTTCAAGATTTCCATTGCTTTTTGAAAAGGAAAAGTATTGAAATTATACCTAGATGTGTCTACCCTCAAGCATGATTCCAAATTCTTGTCTAGTTTGTTTCTTAGCTTTGATTTTAAGAATCCCAAAGCACTGAAAACTCTCTCATCCTCAACTGAACCCAATATCATGGTTTGAAATAGATCGGCAAGCTTCAAGTACTCTGAAATTTCTTCACGCAACAATGTGCTCTATTTTAGTTCTGTCCAAAGCTTTGTTGTTGAGCCCTCTTCATGTGGGTTATGCATTAATTGATATTGATGCTTCATGGTCCTTGCAAAGGTGCCTGATTGCTATCTAAGAAGACCCTCATCTAATATTCCATTGATAGTCACTCCATTGAATTCTATAGATTTGCAAAATTCCTTTATCAAAATCAACAACTTTCTACGATAATATTCCTTATTGTTGAAGGACCAATATTGAGGAAACACAATTGCCATGGCCTTAAGCAGTTGATCATATGGGAATCGTGATATTATTTCAGAGGAAACTCTATAGGCTATGTCCCTTGCACTAGGTGCTATAGACTTGATGATCTTGGTAAACTCTTCCCTTGTAACTCTTGTAGCTCGCTTCTTTGGGGCACTATAGTACATTGGTATCTGAAATCCCCTTACACAAACACATAAATCTGCATTTTCAACGATCTTTAAATAATTATCAGGATCATCCAAATCTGTTAGTTTCTGCTAGTGATTAAATCTATCATCAGATAAATTTAGGTCAATATGATAGAGACTATCAAGGGCTCGGCATGACATTTTAAGCAATTGAGCATATTCTGTAATATACATGGCTCTTTTCTAGGCTTTTTTCATAATTAACCTCATTTCTTCTAGCATGGGAAGAAGAGATGCCAAAGTCAAAAGTGTCTCTATATTGCTTAACCTCTGAAGCAGGTCACCACATCTCTGATTTTTTGCATTATCCCAATTTTCGTACATCAGTCCAATCAAAGATTGATATTCAGAAAATACTTGGTGTGTTGGTCCATCCAAAGAGATCCATCTAGTATCAACATCTTTTAGAAGCTTGTTTCCATTGGTAATTCCAACAGCAAAGTGCTGAAATTCCCTAAAATGCTTGGAACTTCGACAAAAATATGCATACAACTCTCTTACTAAATCTTCAACCTTGTTTATTGAAGGAAACTTCTTCATAACTCTAAAAGAAAGATTCATCCTATGGGCCATACAATGAATGGAAACAACATATGGTGTACAAGAAGCCTACATCTTTGTGCAAAGACCATTTCTTTGACCTTGCATTACCAAAGCTCCATTTGCTCCAACATAAACCAACTTCTTCACTATTGTCAATTCATCCATAGCTCCATGTTCAATTAAATTTCTCTTTACTAACTAAAATAAAGTTTCTGTTGTCGCATTGTCTCTAAATTTAGCAACAGATAGTAGATGTGGTTGGCGGACATTATTCTATACAATATAAACATGCATGCATTCCCATGACGTATTATCTATTGCCGTAACTTCATCTAACACCAATGCAATAAAGGTTGGCTCTTTTATTTTTCTTTGTGCATCCTCTATTTCAACCTGTGCAATACAACTTGCCCATTCCCATCCACTATTTATCGACCAATGACTGACAGGATAGTTAGAAACTTTCAGAAAGTGTAAAAACCCACTCATTACTGGATAGTCTGTCATTGGATTCCCTTTGCTCAAAATATATAAAACATAACTTAATTGAATAGCTTTTCCACATTCTTCTACTTCACTTGCTTTTGCAAAAATAGCATTAATAGAACCTTGAACTTGACCAGGCTTCATCTAAAATTTTTGAAACATATAATATTCTTCAGCATTCCTTTTATGTTGACATTGTTCCTTTATTTTATATCTTACCACTTTTATTTCCTTACCATCTACAGTTGAGGTTTTGTAAATCTTACCAACATGTTTCTCTATGGTGTCTAGTTTAAGCTGCAACTGCTTTTTCTTTTTATACTTCCAACTACAAATTGCACATCTACATTCTACTGGTGGCTCACCTACAATTGGATTGTCCACGGGCTCAATGAATGGATACTTTTTTGCCTAATCAAATTTAAATCTCCTGGCCATCTCCCACTGATGATCAATTTTTTCTTTCATTTTTCCTCTCCCGTTAGTGTCATTGTTACTGTTAATTGCACCATCATCATTATCGAAGTCGATTGATTCATCCTGGTACTGGTTATTTACTGGATATTCTTCTTCAAGGTCATCTTCATTAGAGATATCAAGTTTTGCAACTTTGTCACCAGATTTATTAGGCTCCCCAATTTGTTGAAAGGACTCGTGTAGGTTGAGATTGTAAAGGCTCCTCTAATGATGTACCTTCCTTACTTTGACCAACACTATTGGGTCTACCCCCGCCAAAGTATGAAGATATATTTTTGCATTTTGTTGGCCTCTCTTGGACATCTCCACCTTCATTAGTCCTACTCCTCTTCCTATTTAAATTTGACTATGACATCTCCATCAAATTAAGGCTGCAATAAAATACTATGGACTTGTAGTCATAGTCGTTCCAGTTCTCTACTGAACACAATACTATGAAGAAGGCTCCTTCTTTCGACATGTTTCAATAATGAAACTAATGTCTTAAATAGACAACTACAAATAAACCATTTTCATTTTGGTGAATGGGTCGACCATTACATATGATAAGAACTAATATTTGGAAAATCTCACATAATTTCAAGTAATCGAGTGGGTGAATAGGGTGAGAATTTGGGACCCCATTATGTGTGATGCATGGCAAATTGGGTCCTAGGACAAATAAAAATTTCACATAGGAAAATGGGAATTTGGTGAATGATGATCGTCGAAAGAGACACTCAATTATTTCCTTGGAAAATAAGAGTAAACATTAAAGAGAAATATGGGCGAAGAACCCGACTACCAAACTAAAATTATGTAATAATAGTGGTGAACTTTCTAACCACTATATGAGTATTTTATAAAATCTGGGCGAACCGGTTAACTAGTATACGGTGTTTTTTTTGCCAATTTCTATAGCCCAATCGGGACATATTCACCAACTGGTGACTAATCGCCACTAAAAAAATCCCTACTCTCCTCACACATGCACCAAAACCATCATGTTCTCCTTTACCATGTCCAACATCAAAAAAACTCCACACACATTGGATATTAGTTTGCCTATATGTCCTACTCAACCAATAGAACATTCTAGCATTCTTTAATTGTCCTATATAATTATCTAACCATATCCAATGTTGTGTCATTTGAATTTGTCTCTTTCTTAAATTATCACAAAAGACCTTGAAACAATATATGACAAACTCATATGAATGAAGTTTATTATCACTCATATAGAAATGGTACTATCTCAATATTTTTCAATCCTCCTCTATACTGTCAGGTGCATGCCTATAAAATATATGAACATAAATTATTACTTGAACTGAATTTTAATAGTGTGGTTGTACCTCATCTTGTGGTGCAAGTGTATAGTTCTTTTCAAATTCAACAACTAAAAGTATAGTACCAATTGAAAATGTATTCTTACATATGAAAAATTGTTCATTAAGCCATCTAGCATATTGAGAGTTTTTTTTAGCACCAAGATGGTGTACAAAAACATGGACACCCCCCAACACCCCCCCCCCCCCCAAAAAAAAAAAAGAAGAAGAAGAATTTTTTAATAACTTGATCAGGTTTTTAAAAACCTAATTGAGTTATATGAAATTTCAAAAAGTGGCAATAATAAAGAAAACTCGATCGGGTTCTAAAACCCAATCTAGTTTCTAGGATGAAAAATCTATTCAAAACTCAATTAGGTTATGCAAAACCCAATTGGGTTATCCAAAACCTAATAAGATTTTGAAGAAATAAAAATAGGCTCCACTTTGGAATCCAGAACTTTCACATCCAGACTTCAATTAACTCCATTCAAATTGTGTTGGAAAAATATTGAATAGATCTACAACATTATGCAACTAAAATAATAGTAGGAAATAAATAATTTCTTCTTCATCCATTATAATCAATTATGGTCTATAATAAGTAGTCATTATTTTCCAAACATGGGGCAAATAGGTACGTAAGAGTATTATGATAGTATTTTATATCTTTCTATCATCTCTCTCCCTCCCTCTATCCCTTTATCACACACAAAATCACTCACTCATTCACTCAGTAACTCCTAATCTATCTCTTACTAACTCTTAGCTTCTCTCATTCTCACACCACCTTATAACCCCCCCCCCCTCTCTCTCTCTCTCTCTCTCTCCCCTAACCCATTCTCTCAATATTTCTCACCCTCTTTGTCCATTTACAGTCCCCTCTCACTCTCTCCATCCTATCCCACCATCCCTTTCTCTCTCTCTATCTCTCTATCTCTCTCTCATTCTCTCTTATCCTATCCCCTCTATTTCTTCCTATCCCCTACTCTCTCTCCCTCTCCCTCTCTCTTTGAACCCTAATCCCTAACCCCCTTCTTTCTCCCTAACCTCCAATCCTTGAAATGGAAACCTCATCTAGAGAGAGATAGAGAGAGAGAGAGAGAGTAAGGGATAGGAAGAGCGAGAGGGGATAGGATAAGGGAGAGTGAGAGATAGATCAAGAGAGTGAGAGAGAGATGAAGTGATGGAGAGAGGGACATAGGAGAGAGAGATTAGGGAATAGGATAGCGAGAGAGAATTAGAGAGATGAATTGATGGAGAAAAAGAGGGACATAGGAGAGAGAGAGAGGTATGGAGAGAATGGGATAGCATGGAGAGAGAGTTTAGGGTTTAGTGAGAGAGAGGGGGCTTAGGGATTACTTGGTGAGAGACAATGCATAAGGGTAATGAGAGAGAGAGAGAGAGGTTATTAGTTAGTTAAATAATGTGAGAGGTTAGGAAAAGTAAGAGATATATCTTAGGATTTATTTAGGTAGTGAGTGATTGTGTGAATGCATTTTTGAGAGAGTGATAATCAACACTATGTTAGCATTCATGTTTACTTATTGATTATGAATTTGGAAAACATTGAGTATCTATTTTAGATTATGCTTAATTCAAATTGATGGAAAATAAAATTTTGATGACATAGGATTGATTTATCTACATCATGTTGTAGATTGCCATGCCCAAAATAACAGGGAAAAAACACACATGATTTTTTTTTAAAGTTAATTAATCAACTATGTTAGTACCAGTTTGACTAAAGACACACATAAGTCACCATTAGGTTTTCTAGAGATCCATATTTCATTTTGTGTCTTGGTCTATCTCCTAGTTGAATAGGTTGCATCCCTTAAGAATGTTTGTCTAATTACTGTGATACTTGTTCCCAATGTTTTAAAAGAACTTTTTAAACTAATTAAAAATCATTAAGTATTGACCATAAAAAATATTTAAACATTTATTCTATGGATTAATTCAATGTTATAATATTCATTTAGTCTTAACCAAATAGATTAATGTTCTTAGTTACCTAGAAAACTTCATCAAACTATAAGTTTTAGAAATTAGATTTACAAGGTTATTTAAAAATATTCAAATATTAAAACAAGAACTCAAAATTTCCAAAAGCAATTATATCCCCCTTTTTAAAACTGTACTGTAGTATTCCCTATATTCTTCTTTCAAAATTATAAGACAACATATCTATTTTATAAACTAACATTACTTTCCTAATCATATTCTACTTCTAACCCTTTTAAATTATCTTCATTAAAAATATATTAAATTAAATTAAAATAACTAAAACAATACTACACAAATACTAATTCTATTTACAAAAGAAAGTTAAATAAAACCAAACTTAAATTTTACTATATTACTATTAATTAAAACTAATTATAAATCTAAACACTTAACAATAAAACTTTATCTAACACTAAATAATACTAACTAGCCAAAATTGAATATTAAAACATTTAAACAAAACTTACTACAACTATCAACAACTAACACCTAACTACACTAACCATACTAATCCTAAGTACTAACTAACTTCACGTGTTAGTTACACACCCCCCCCCCAAACCCCTTGAACCTAGTTACACCCATCTACTCCCATGTGGATGCACTGGCCCACTCTTTCCATGCTGACCTAGGGATAATTATCCTAAGGAGAAGTCTCCAAGACATTTGAATCAAAATACCAAAGCCCTAAGTATAGGTTGGATCCATATCAAGGTAGCCACTATGAAATCCACAAACTACATTGAGGTAACCATGGAGAATGAAAAATTGATTGGGAGACAAATAAATTCAACACAAGGACACATACAACCAAATACACCAATCCCAAGTTTTCATAATAGGTTCATTATTGAGCTAGAATAGGAAGAAGGAATATTTTTCTAGGGTAGGAGAAGTCAGTCACAACACCATAACAAATACCCCTTCTAAGGCAATAATCTCAAGAACTTCCATTCTTTCACTTCTCAATTTCCAAAACACAAAATGGTTTGTACTGACTAGTAGGGGCTCATATCACCCTACTCTCTCCCTCTCTTCATCATGAGGAGAGACTTTGCACTACTTAGAGTCTAACTAAAGCCCTCCTCCCATACATGGCCACTTCTATTCTATTTGAGGGTGAGTAATGCCAACACAACCCTGATAGTTTCCCTCATTAATCTAGAATATAAAATATGAAAATAAAACAATTAAGAAACCCATCACAATCTCATCCCTTACATGTTTATCATACATAAAAATACACACACATGTAGAAGCCTACTTAAGCAATGAAAACACATCATGAAGAAATGAACTTGAAGGATTCCTACCTTTACAAATGGTTATCATAAACTAAAATTTTGAGAAGAGCTATCTTTCTTCCTTCTTCAATCCTAGCTTTACTCACTCTAAATGTCGATATTAGGTGAACACTCTTCAACCCTCAAATTTGCAACCAAAATAGGCTCCTAACTCAACCACCTCAAAATTTCTATAACTCTAGATTGACTAAGGCCTTCTAGGGCCTTCTAACTTAACCCTATCATTAAGGTAAACTTAATTGTGGAGTATAAACTTGTCAAACTCATGGTGAAGTTCAAATTTTCGCACTAAAGTAAAAATAGGATATTTGAGTGGTCACAAAAGTCAAAAAAAGTGTCTAGATGGGTGGAAAATGCCCCCAACCCATACATATACCCCTTAGGTACTTAGTTTTCATTAATTTTGACCTCTAGGACCATTTTAGGACCTATTAATTTGCTTGAAATATTTGGACTTTCTAAAAACCCTAGGAATGCAAACTTACCACTAAATCCTAATTAGGATAATTAATCTTGATTACCAACTAATTATTCTTAGATTACTAACCTAGTCCATCTCAGATTATTAGGTTACTCAAATAACCCTAATTTTCATGCTAATATACATATACAAATTATGAGTGTCAAGTGACACTATAAGATTACTATTACAAAACATTAAAAACTTTATGATTACAAAATGATACACACATTCAAATTATGATACAAATAAAATATGAAACAATGGGGTCTACATGTTTCATTAGACTCAACCCTAAGTTTCACAAATCATGCATAGAGTTGCTTTCTGATTCTCCATTAGATTTCCAAGCTAATAATTCTATACACTCATTTCACACATTAGTAGCTTGAGAAAAATCACATGCATATGCTTAAAAATCTTCTGGATAATCACATAAATCAAAGCATCAATCTTTCATATAAATAATTGTTATCTCATTTCTACTCATACATTTAACTATTAAAAAAAATCATAATTAAGGTATTAATCATATTCCTAATCCTACTTTCATTTATTGTACTACATCATAAATATGCATGCTCATAAAAGATTAAATAACATAATTAAGCATCTCCAAGTAAAACATCACATGACCTAAATTAACATAATAATGTCTAGTCCATCTAAAAATGTCTCAACATATCAAGTCATAATGTATCAAAATAACTATGTATCAGCTATACTATGATGGGTCGAGGTGAGGCCTCACATCCTCCCCCATTAGGCATGAACTTCCTCTTAAAGTTCATCAAAAATATATGGATATTGAGATCTCATCTATGTTGCATCCTCCCATGATTTCATGACCTCATCAAAACAATCCCACTAGACCCCAACTTGGTCTAGTTCTCAGCCTTAAAGAGATAGGATCCATCAGGCAATAATATGGATAGGTTTCAGCACTAACTGTCCATCTGACTCCACTTGCAAGACATTCCAATATATAATGTGAGACCCATCATAAATGTCTCGTTTAAGTACAAAAATATGAAATACATCATGGATGTATGACAAGTTAGGTGGTAAGGCTAGATGGTATGCAATTGGTCCTATCCTCTCTAGGATCTCAAATGGTCCAACAAACTAAGGTTCCAACTTAGAGCCCTTTCCAAATAAAATTGGACTCTTGTACAGTCACACTCTCAAGAAGACTCTATCTTCAACCTTATACTCTCGATCTATACTATTTGCATTAGCATACTTCTTCTACCTATCATGTGTCTCTTTAAGGTGTTGTATGATCATGGTCACCTACTACTCGATCTCTTTGACTAACTAAGGACCAACCTACATCCTATCCTCAATCCTATCCTAACTCAAGGGCATTCTATAAGGTCTTCCATACAAAGCCTCATAAGGTGGCATACCTATAGAGGAATGGTGCCCATTGTTATAGGAAAATTTGATAAGATGCAAGTATTTCTCCCATTTAACTTGATGGTCCATTACATAGATACGTAACATGTCCTCTAATACCTAATTCACTCACTTAGTCTAACCATTGGTCTGAGGATGGTACACTATACTGAAATTGAACCTAGTGCCCAATGTTGTCTACAACTCTCTCTAAAAGGATGAAGTGAACAATGATTTGCTATCTGAGATGATATTATGCAAAATGCCATGAAGTATGATAATGTTCCACAAAAATACCTAAACTATGTCTCATGCCATGTATGTAGTACGCATGAGTGAGAAGTGGGAAATCTTGGTCAATGTGTCAACTATCCCCAAAATGGCACGATGGCAGTATGAAGATATGGGGAGACCAACAATAAAATTCATAGATATAACATCTCACTTTCACTCTGGAATCTCATGAGGTTGAAGAAGCCCACTAGGATTTAAGCGCTCTACCTTCACCCTCTAACACTTGAGGCATCTTGCAACAATGCTAGCAATCTGTACTCTCATGCTTGACTAGTGATATAATTGCCTCAGATCTACATGTAACTTCTTAACACCAGGGTGTGTTGCATAAGGTACTTTGGGAGCCTCGAGTACAATGAGCTTGTGCAAATGCCCAATGGAAGGTACATAAATATGTCCCCTATAATGCAAAATTCCATTGAACTCCAATGAATACTCTAAATACTTCCCTTCTAAGGGTCTCTAAGAATGCACCAACTAACTTTTGCATATAACTCATCTACTAGAAAATGATGTAGGATCCACTCTCTCAAATCACTACAAGTAGTTATAGATGAAAGCTCATAACACCTTCTACTTAAGAAATCTACAACCACATTCTTCTTTCCCTTGATGTAATGAACATCAAAATCATACTCACAAAGGAACTCCATCCACCTTCTTTACCTAGCATTAAGGTTCAATTATGTGAATATTTATTGCAAGATTTGGTGGTCATAATGAAGTTTGAATCTATGACTTAGAAGGAAGTGTTACCACCTCACTAAAGCATGAACAACTGCGGCAAGCTCTAGGTTATGAGTAGGGTAATTGAGTTCACAAGTCTTCAACTTCTTAGAATCGTAGGAAATAGGTCATCCATCCTGTAGAAGGACTACCCCTATACCATCCAAAGATGCATAAATGCACACCACAAAATCTATAGAAGGATCTGGAACTACAAGGATTGGTGCACTTATGAGGACTCTTGTGAGCTCTTGAAAATCTCTATCACACTTCTCTATCCACTCATACTTCTTCCCCTTTTTCTAAAGAGATGTGATTGGGTGTGTCAATCTAGAGAATCTTGTAGTAAAGCATCGGTCATATCCTGCTCTTCTCTTAAAACTCCTTACTTCAATGACATTGGTGGGTGGTGGCCAATCCATGATGGCCCTCATCTTTGAAGGATCTACAAAGACTCCATCACCTAATATAACATGACCTAAATAATGTATCTTAAGTCTATAGAACACACACTTTGACAAGCTGCCATACAACTAGTTCTCTCTCAACTTCTACAACACTTGTCTCAAGTGCTCTTCATGTTCCTTCTCATTGTAAGAATATATCAAAATATCATCAAGGAATAAAACCACAAACTTATCTAGAAAGGTACAAAATACTCCATTCATGAGGCTCATGAATAAAGCTAGACCATTCATGAGGCTAAATGGTACTACGGTGAATTTGTAGTGACCATACCTCATACAAAATGCAATCTTCTAGATATCACTATCCACAATCTTCAACTAATGATAACTTGACTTGAGATATATCTTAAAAAATACACAAGCACCCTATAACTGATTGAAGAGATCATCAATGCTGGGAAGTGGGTATCGGTTCTTAATGATTACTTTGTTCAACTATCAATAATCAATGCACAACCTAAGTGATCTATCCTTCTTCTTTACAAAGATCATTGGTACACCCCAAGGTGACACACAAGGTCAAATATACACTTTATCTAAGAGTTCTTCCAATTTAGTCTTTAGTTCACCAAGCTCATGAGTAGTTATCCTATAAGGTGCTCCCAATATTGACTTGGCTCTTGGCACATGATCTATGTGAAAATCCACTACTCTAGGTAGAGGTATACCATGGAGCTCTAAAGGAAATACATCTCCAAACTCCTAAAGGATTGGGAAATCATCAAGGGATGGCTCTCCCTTTGAATCTTCCTCTCTATCACTAATGGTGATAGTGAACAACTGACATCCCTTTTGCATGTATCATCTAAGTTGCATAGAAAAAATTATACAAAGAGATATAGGTCTCTTCACTCCAAAGATCACTCTAGAGATCCCATATTCATCCACACATTTTACCCTCTTTTGTCAACAATCCCTCTTGGTGATGTGGGCATAAAGCTAAATCATGCTAAGGAGAACATCATAAGAATCCGGTGGGGTAATGCATAGATCAAACATCATGATCATGTCTCCAATCTGAATCTAGCAATTATGCACCATGGAACTAACTAACACTCTGGCTCCTGAGGCGAACTCTACTTCCCAACTAACATCTTGGCTAACTACTGCTAGCCTACAATACTCTACTACATATGGAGATATAAAAGAGTCAGTAGCTCCAGAATCAAATAAAACAACAACCATACTACCTTGTATTATACCTATGACCTTGATAACTATGGCTTGATGCTCAGCTTGGTGGTTGTCAACCACTACAAATACTTTATGGGATCTACCCATGTCACTAACTATAGGCTATATGATAGCCCCTCTCCAACCATTGAATGGCTATCCCAGTGAACACTCTCTAGCTATATGACCCATGCCACCATAATTGTAACATGGTCCTCAGGTATAAGCCTATACAGCCTATGATCTAAACTACTGTGGACCTCTTGACCTACTAGATCCACTATATCCACCCCTAGAATACTGCTAAGTCTTCAATGATTGTGACTGTGGGGCCTATGTTTTCTGATCCTATTTAGGACCTTGTGACTGCCACTACTTGGGATTAGAGCCCTAATAACCTTGTGATGGTTTTTATTGTTGCTCCTGCTATGGTTTCTATTACTAGGACTATTTTCCCTTAGAGGACCCCACTGCATAGTTCTGATTCCCTTTCCAAGGGGGTTTCTGCTATCCTGACTGCTAGGTAGAGTTTTAGTTCTAAGACCAATCCCAAGACTCATGTCTACCATGAGTATCCTCAGCAACTAGTGCTATCTCAACTACTTTTCTAAAAGTGGTAGGGAAGGCCAAATGGATTGCACCCTAGAGTGAGAAATTTAGGCCAATGATGAAGCGATGGACTAGTAATTTCTCGTCCTTCATGTATTCAAAATATGGAAGGAGCTCGAGAAACCCACTCTCATACTGAGCTACTATGAGACCCCTCTGATGTAGAGAATGAAACACCTTTATTTGCTTCTATTTGAAGTGCTCAGAAAGGAACCTCTCTTAGAATCTAACCAAAAATTTCTCCCATGTGAGGGTATCCATCCTTACTCCTCCTATAGATTCCTCCTATTGCCATCGAATGAAGGCTTTTTCCCTCAGCTGATGGACTGCTAGCTATGCCTTCAAATTACTCCCATAAGGATGTAATCCAAAACATCACTACAAACTCTATAACCAAACCTCTACTACTACTCTATCAATGGAACCAATAAAAAATGGGGGTTGGAGTCATATCAACTCCCTGATCTCATATCCTACATGTCTAGGAGGTGTATCGACTGGTGGTCCTTAATGATGTATCAACTCACCCTCATGATTGCCCTATCCCTCAACCTACCTTGGTGGGGGACTCCTACTCCTCTCTCTACCACTTTCCCTTCCTCCTCCAAGATCACATGCTTCCCCTTTAGGAATCTACTTCCCTGGCTATACTATAGGTGGTAGCCTCTACTAGACTAATCCAATCAGGGTCTGGAGGGCATCCAAAATATCCTGATTAGGGTTCAATGGTGGTGGTGGTGAAGGTGGTAGAGGTGGTGGTGGTAGTGGTGGAGGTTGTGGCCCATCCTCTTGTTCTACCCTAGCACCAACCCCTCTATGACCTCTGCCTTGTTAGTTATTTCATGTGACAAGAAGCATCCTACCAAAATTAAAGTTTTAGATAAGTTGAAACGTAATGGTTCTAGGTTCCTAGTGTTGAAACATGAGTCCGATACCAAAATGTCATGCCCAAAATAATGGGGCAAAAATAAACTATTTTTTTTTTTTTTTTTTTTTTTTAAACCTAAGTAATCTACTATGTTAATACTAGTTTGACTAAAGACACACCATTAGGTTTTCTAGAGATCCATATTTCATTTCGTGTCTCAGTCTATCTTGTAGTTTAACATGTTATATCCCTTAAGAATGCTCACCTAATTACTATGGAACTTGTTCCCAATGTTTTAAAAGAACTTCTTAAACTAATTAAAAATTATTAAGTATTGGTCATCAAAAATATTTAAACATTTATTCCATAGGTTAATTCAACATTATAATGTTCATTTAGTCTTAACCAAATAGACTAATATTCCTAGTTACCTATAAAACTTCATCAAACTATAAATTATAGAAATTAGATTTACAAGGCTATTTAAAAATATTCAAATATTAAAACCAAAACTTAAATATTTCTAAAAAATAATTATATCCCCCTTTTTAAAACTATACCATATTATTCCTTATATTCTTCTTTGAAAATTAAAACACAATATATCTAATTTATAAACTAACATTACTTTCCTAATCATGTTCTACTTCTAACCCTTTTAAATCTTCATTAAAAATATATTAATTTAAATTAAAATAACTAAAATAATAATACATAAATACTAATTCTATTTACAAAAGAAAGTTAAATAAAACCAATCTTAAATTTTACTATATCACTGTTAATTAAAACTAATTATAAATCCAAACACTTAACAATAAAACTTTATCTAACACTAAATAATACTAACAAAAAATGAATATTAAAACATTTAAATAAAACTTACTATAACTATCTACAACTAAAACCTAACTACACTAACCATACTAATCTTAACTACTAACTAACTTCACATATAACATATCCTAACACCTAACCCCAACCCCCTTAACATTAACCTTACCTAACCTAACCCCCAACCAAACCCCTTACACCTAGCTACACCCATCTCCTTCCACGTGGGTAGACTGGCTCACTTTTTCCATGCTGATCTAGGGAAGCATGTGAGTGGGTGGAACCATATCCCCCCGGCCCCCCCTCCCCCCCCCCCAAAAAAAAAAAAAAAAAAAAAAACTCAGTAAGTACATGCATTTAATGTGAACTTTGATGGCATGGAAAGGATGGAGGGGTAGGAGGTAGTGATGCCAAGGTGGAGGTGGTGTTTAAATTTTGAATTGCCCCTTTTTCATTTATTGATGTTTGACAATAAGGACCCTTGCCAATCCCTTGGCATGTAAGCTTCCTTGGAGAATGGAGAGGTGACATCACCACCTTGAATGCAATAACAAGGGAAGTTAATGTTTAAAAGTTTAGTGGGTGTTAAAGTTTGTTAGGTGAAGCTAGGGATGGACATAGGATAGTTAGATTTTTTTTTGTTTGTTTATTTATTGATTTTTATTCCTTTTTAATTACATCATTATTTTTTTTTAAATAGTGTCCAAAATACATTAAGATAATATAAAGGGAATATTCTTTCTTCTAAAAGGGATTAATTTTTTTCCCATAGAAAGGGTAGAGAGCAATTTTTCTCTAAAAATGATAAATTTTCTCAAGTATCCTTTTTTTCTCACAAGTGTTAAATTTCCTAATTTATTTGCATAGCCAAACAAGATATTTTTAAAAGAAAAAAAATTATAGGATAAATAATAGCATAACATTTGATGTTATCTTGATGCACTTGAAAAGGATTTATTTTTTTGCAATAATTATGAACATAAAAAGTGATACACCAATCATATAAATTTATTTTTCTCTCATCCATGTTTGAGATCAAATTGCATAACTTAAATAAGTTCATTGTATCTAATTTCTAATAATCGTATGCATACAAATTGAATTATGAAGAATGCCATATGAAGGGAAATTTCTCAAAAAAAATTTCAACACACATGGGCTGGCCACTTCTTATTCATTTTATTCAAATGTCTAATTCAAGGACTCCCTCAGGAAAGAACCAAGGAAGAAAACTCAAGATCATAATCATTTTAGAAATAAGGTTAACAATAACTTTTTACAATAGGATCATTATCCTAAGGAGAAGTCTCAAAAACATTTGAATCAAAATAACAAAGCCCTAAGTCCAAGTTGGCACCATATCAAGATAGCCACTACGAAATCTGCAAATTACAACAAGGTAACCATGTAGAACTGAAAATTGACTAGGAAAAAAACAATTCAACACAAGGACACATAAAACCAAATACTCCCATTCCAGGTTTGCACAATAGGTTCATTATCAAATTGAACAAGGGAGAAAGTATGTTTTTCTAAGGTAGGAGAAGTCAGTCACAACACCATAACAGATGCCTCTTTTGGGACTATAATCTCAAGAACTTTCATTCTTTCACTTCTCAATTTCCAAAATACAAAATAGTTTGTACTAAAAATTAGGGGTCCATATCACCCTACTCTCTCCCTCTCCTCCTCATGAGGAGAGACTCTACACGACTTAGAGTCCAACTGAAGACCTCCTCCCACACATGGCCACTTCTGCCCTATTTGAGGGTGAGTAATGCCAACACAACCCTTATAGTTTCCCTCATAAAATTAGAATGTAAAACATGAAAATAAAATAATTGAGAAACCCATTACAATCCCATCCCTTACATGTTTCATCATTCATATGAATACACACACATGCAGAAAGCCTACTTAAGCAATGAAAACACATCATGAAGAAACACACTTGAAGGATTCCTACCTTCACAAATGGTAATGGAAAACTAAATTTTTTAGAAGAGATTATCTTCTTCCTTCTTCAAACCGAAGTTTACTCTCTTTAAATGTAGAGATTGGGTGAACACTCTTCAACTTTCAAATTTGCAACTAAAATAGGCTCCTAACTCAACCACCTAAAAATTTGATGCAAGAGCATCCAAAGGTATAAGGGAAATCCTGTGTCACCCAAAAAAATGTACCTAGACTTAGTTTCTGTTTCATGTCTTTTCATTTTTCGATACCCATTTGGGTCAAATAAAGGTTCCAACTCTCACAGTTCCACTATCAGTGCGTTTGAAAATCCTAAAAAAATAGGACCATGCAATTTGGCCATCATTTTGGTGACCTAGAAGGTGTGAATTGACTAGATGAATTTAATTGTGATTTAGAGCATTCCAAAAAAAGAATCAGGTCAAAAGGCCCCATGGTTTGAAAGTTATTGCAGTTTTTCGAGTTTTGGAGACCCCCTAAGAATGCTTCGAAGTCAGGTTAGGGGCATTAAATGACCTCTAAAAGGGCCAAAAAATGGGGGATGAGTGAATCTTGTCCATAGGGCTATAGAGTGCTTTGAGAGCTTTTTGAAAATGTAAATGGTTTGTCAATCGGAGCTATGGCTCAAAAGTTATGCCTCTCGAAAGTTCGGTTACTGTTTCTGGATTCTTCTAGAATTGCACTGACTTCTAACACAGCTTCCAGAACCTTCTATTTGGTCGGTGGATGCCTACTAGCACTTTCTAGAATTTAGTCCTAGTTCTTAACCCTCTAGGGTCTATTTAAGGAGATTTCTGGTATTGTAAAAGGTAGTTCGGAGTGGAGTTTGAGAGGAGGTGCCATAAGGAGAAATTATCTCCAGATTTATGCTATTGTAAGCCCTTAGGGCATGTTTTAAAGTTCATTTTCCTGTACTGTTTGTACTAGCTTATTGTCTCAGTTAATATAATTTCCCTTTTCTATTGTTTCCATTTTGTTCTTGGGTTGTGTCCCCATCAAGTGGTATCAGAGCGGATTTTCCTGATTGTGTAGACAGAACGTCGACTGTGAGGCAATTTGCACCAGGACTCTGTGGTTGTGGGTTCGAGTTAGAAGATGCCTCCATGAAGAGAGCATGGTGGAAGGGCCAGAGCTATTAATCCTGAGGAGGTTAGAGCCCTCCAAAGGCATGTGCAGGCATTGCAAGAGGAGCTTCCTAGAGGAGTAAATGTTGCTGCAGGTGACAATAGTGAGGATTACAATGAAGAAGAAGCAATGGGACCAGAAGAGGAATTTGACAAGGAATTTCTAAATCCTATAGAGGAAAGGCTTTTTAGGGCCATTACTAAGTTTGGGAAAAGACCTACAATTGAAGTGGGTGTATTTTCAGGAAATCTGAAACCAGATGAGTTGATCGACTGGATCAATGAACTGGAAGATTACTTTGAGTATGAGGATATCAGGGACCTAGATAGGGTTAAGTTTGCAAAGGCCAAACTAAAAGGCCATGCCAAAATCTAGTGGCAAGAGGTTCAATTGGAAAGAAATAGAAGAGGAAAGGAGAAGATCACAAGATGGGATCGCATGGTGGACAAATTAAAGAAGTAGTTCATTCCTGTAGACTACAAGCTGGATCTGTTTAAGAAGATGCATGCATTAAAGCAAGTAGGAAGATTGGTCCAAGAATATACAGAGGAGTTTTATCGACTCTTGATTAGAGTAGGACATGCAGAAGCAAATAAGGAGAAGGTTGCTCATTATATCAATGGGTTGCGACCAAGCATCCAGCAGGAATTAAGTCTGGTAAGAATGACCAACATTGAAGAGGCATACCAGTTTACCCTACGAGTTGAAGAGAAGTTGAATAAAAGGTTTGAAGGAAGAAAAAGAGGGCACAATCAAGGAGGAAGGGGAAGCGGTAGATCATCTGGAGGCCGCAATGAAACCCAAAAGAAAAATGAAGATGTGGGTACTAGCAGAAACCAGAGGAATGAGGGTTTCAACTACTCTCATGATCAAGACTTTGGAAATCAAAGAGGAAGGGGTAGAGGACGTGGACAAGGAAGAGGAGGCTTTTGTGGTACCTGTTTCCATTGCAATGAAGAAGGTCATCATGCCTTTGAATGCCCTCAACGACAAGGAAGGACAGATAGGAGAGCTGAGGGCCAAGCTAGGGTTGCTCATGTGGATGAGGATGCACAATCATTACATTCAAAGGATGCAAAAAGAGGAGAGACCTTGGTAAATGAAAGAGTCCTACTAAGTGGTGAGATTGAACCAGGACAGCGAAGGAGTTTGTTTCATACCAGATGCAAGTGTGAGGATAAATGTTGTGACGTGATCATTGATGGTGGTAGCACTGATAACCTGGTATCAGAAGAGATGGTCTCTAAGCTGAAGCTCAAGAGGGAGAAACATCCCCAGCCCTATCGGATTTCTTGGGTAAAAGATGATCATAAGGTCCCGATAAGTGAACAATTTTTAGTAAAATTCAAAACTGGGAGTTACCATGATAAAGTTCTCTGTGATGTTATTTCGATGGATGTTTTCCATCTATTGTTGGGTAGACCATGGAAGTTTGATAGACATGCAATACATGATGGACATGCAAACACATACTCTCTGACAAAGGATGGAGTTCGCTACAAATTGAAGCCAATGCAAAAGGAAGGTGAAAAGGTATGTAGCAGTGCTAGGATTTGTCTTGTTGATGGAAGGAAGTTTTTAGATGGCATGAAACATCAGCATATGTGCTATGCTTTGATTCCTAGGAAAGATAAAGAAGGTAGTAGTGAAATACCATTTGAAGTTTCAGATTTACTAGGGGAATTTGGAGATATTATCTCTGATAATGTTCCAGATGGATTGCCAACAGTAAGGCAAATCAGTCATCAGATAGATCTGATTCCAGGAGCTAGTTTGCCTAACAAGGCTGCTCACAGGATGACTCCTACTGAAACAGAGGAGCTAAATAGACAGGTTCAAGAGCTATTGAGGAAGAGCTTGATTTGAGAGAGCCTAAGTCCATGTGTAGTACCTACAGTACTCGCACCAAAGAAGGATGGAGAGTGGAGGATGTGTACAAATTCTCGAGCTATAAATAGGATCACCATCAAGTACCGATTTCCTTTGCCAAGGATGGATGATATTATGGACTGCTTGAGTGGAGCTCAGTACTTCACAAAGATAGATCTGAAGAGTGGTTATCACCAGATACGGATTTGAGAAGGAGATGAGTGGAAAACAGCCTTCAAGACCAAGGAGGGTCTTTATGAGTGGTTAGTCATGCCCTTTGGATTGACGAATGCCCCAAGCACCTTCATGCGGCTCATGAATGAGGTACTTAAGAAGTTCTTGGGAAAATTTGTTATTGTCTATTTGGATGATATTTTAATTTTCAGCAAGACTTTGGAAGAACATTTATTGCATATTCGTAGTGTCCTTGAAAGGCTAAGGGAAGAGAAACTATTAATTAATCTGAAGAATTGTAACTTTGCAAAAAGGGAGTTAGTCTATTTGGGGTTTGTTATATCACCTGAAGGTATCAAAATGGATCTGTAGAAGGTAAAAGCCATCTTGGAATGGCCTACTCCAAGGTTTGCTATTGAGGTAAGATCATTTCATGGTCTGGTTAGTTTTTACAAGAAGTTTATTAAGAATTTTAGTGGCATATGTGCACCCCTAACTGATACAATAAGAGGGGATAGAAAAGAGTTCAAATGGACTGTAGCGGCTGTGAGAAGTTTTGAATTACTGAAGAAGAAGGTAACAGAACAGCTTGTGTTGGCACTTCTAGATTTTAGAAAGGTTTTCTAGGTGGATTGTGATGCTAGTGGCAGCACTATTGGGGCTGTATTAAGCCAAGAAGGTAAGCCTATTGCATATTTTAGTGAGAAATTGAATGATGCAAAGAAGAAGTATTTTGTTTATGATCAAGAGTTCTATGCAATAGTTCAGGCCTTAAAGAAATGGAGGCACTATTTATTGCCAAAGAAATTTGTTTTGTATACTGATCATCAGGTATTACAGTACCTAAATAGCTAAGGTAAATTGAATCAGAGGCATATGAAGTGGGTAGAATTCTTGCAGAGTTATAAATTTGTGTTGAAGCATAGAAGTGGAAAATCTAACAGGGTTGCAGATGCACTAAGTAGGAGATAGTCACTGTTTACAGTAATGCAGGTTGAAGTAGTTGGGTTTGATGAACTCAAGAATTTGTACCCTAAGGATCCTAATTTTTCTGAAGCATGGAAAGCTTGTAAAGAACCTATTGCTGTAGATAGAATCAAGTGGTTAGACTATTTGATTCTGGATGGCATGTTGTTCAAAGGTAGTCAATTGTGCATTCCAACGAGTTCCATGAGGGAAAATCTGATTAAGGAGAAACACAGTGGAGGAATGGAAAGAAATTTTGGTCGAGATAAGACCATTTCCATTCTTAGAGAACATTATTTTTGGCCTCAAATTTCATAGGATGTGAAGAAGTTCGTACAAAGTTGCCAAGTTTGTCAAGTTGCCAAAGGGTTTAGTCACAATATTGGTCTATATCAGCTGTTGCCTGTTCCATCAAGGCCATGGGAGGACATAATTATGGATTTTGTTCTTGGATTGCCAAGGACACAAAGGGGTAATGACTCAGTATTCGTGGTGGTTGATTGGTTCTCAAAAATGGAACATTTCATTCCATGCCACATAACTCATGATGTTGTCCATATTGCAGACTTGTTTTTCAAAGAGGTGGTAAGACTACATGGTCTTCCAAGGAGTATAGTTTCTGACAGAGATACTAAATTTTTGGGGTATTTCTGGAGGACATTGTGGAAAAAGTTGAGAACAGACTTGAAATTCAGTTCCACACATCACCCACAAACTGATGGCCAAACAGAAGTGGTAAACAGAAGTCTTGGCAATTTGCTGAGATGTTTAGTTGGGGATAAGCCCCAAGGATGGGATTTGATTCTACCATAGGCAGAGTTTGCTTATAATAACTCTGTAAATAGGAATACTGGAAAATCACCATTCCAAATTGTATACGGGAATAGCCCAAGGACTGCACCAGAGTTGAGGAAGATAGAACAAGGGGAGAGGACAAGTGCTGAAGCAGAAGAATTTGCTGAACATATCAAGCATCTACATGAGGAGGTTCAAGCACACATTACCAAGATGAATCAAGAATATAAAGCTAGTGTTGATCAAAGGAGAAGACATAAGGAATTCCAAGTAGGGGATCTATTCATGGTGCACTTATGAAAAGAAAGATTTCCAGCCGGTACTTACAATAAAATGAAAATGAAGAAATTTGGCTCTTACAAAATTTTGAAGAAAAATGACTCAAGAAATGCATATGAAGTGGAGCTGCCAGATGGTATTCAAATTTCTCCCATTTTCAACATTGCAGATTTAACACAGTATCATGATGATGGTGCAGATGATGAGCTGGTGTTAGAGCCATGTCCAATTCCTACTTCTAAGAAGGAGGAGATAGAAGACATTCTAGATCATCGTGTGGGTAGGAGTACCAGAAATAGGTAGTATGAAGAATATTTGGTCAAATGGAAAGGACGATCGATCGAGGACTCAACTTGGATTTTAGCAACTGAGGTTTCCCATTTGGGATTTCCTCTACCATCCATAAAGTGACAGGGTCACTTTTCAATCTACCCTGGGTGTCTGATGCAAGAGCATCCAGAGGTATAAGGGCAATCCTATGTCACCTAAAAAAATGTACCTAGACTTAGTTTCTGTTTTATGTCTTTTCATTTTTGGATACCCATTTGGGTCAAATAAAGGTTCAAACTCTCACAGTTTCACTATCAGTGCGTTTGAAAATTTCGAAAAAATAGGAGCATGCAATTTGGCCATCATTTTGGTGACCTAGAAGGTGTGAATTGGCCAGATGAATGTAATTGTGATTTAGAGCATTCCAAAAAAAGAATCAGGTCAAAAGGCCCCACGATTTGAAAGTTATTGCAATTTTTCGAGTTTTGGAGACCCCCTAAGAATGCTTTGAAGTCAGGTTAGGGGCATTAAATGACCTCAAAAAGGACTAAAAAATTGGGGACGAGTGAAGCTTGTCCATGGGGCTATAGAGCGCTTCGAGAGCTTTTCGAAAATGTAAACGGTTCGTCAATCGGAGCTACGGTTCAAAAGTTATGCCTCTCGGAAGTTTGGTTACCATTTCTGGATTCTTCTAGAATTGCACTGACTTCTAACACAGCTTTCAGAACCTTCTATTTGGTCAGTGGATGCCTACTAGCACTTTCTAGAATGTACTCCTAGTCCTTAACCCTCTGGGGTCTATTTAAGGAGATTTCTGGTATTGTAAAAGGCAGTTCAGAGTGGAGTTTGAGAGGAGGTGCCATAAGGAGAAATTATCTCCAGATTTATGCTACTGTAAGTCCTTAGGGCATGTTTTGAAGTTCATTTTCCTGTACTGTTTGTACTAGCTTATTTTCTCAGTTAATATAATTTCCCTTTTATGTTGTTTCCATTCTGTTCTTGGGTTGTGTCCCCATCAAAATTGCAATAACTCCAGATTGACTAAGGCCTTCTAGGGCCTTCTAACTTAAACCTATCATTAAGGTAAACTTTATGGTGGAGTATAAACTTGTAAAACTCATGGTGAAGTTCAAAATTTTGCACAAAAGTAAAAATGGGATATTTGGGTGGTCACAAAAGTCAAAAAAGGGTCTAGAGGGGTGGGAAATGCCCCCTTAGGTACTTAGTTTTCATTAATTTTGGCCTCTAGGACCATTTTATGACCTATTAATTTACTTGAAATATTTTGACTTTCTAAAAACCCTATAAATATAAACTTACCACTAAACTCTAATTAGGGTAATTAATCCCAATTACCAACTAATTAGTCTTAGGTTACTAACCTAGTCCATCTTAAATTGTTAGGTTACTTGACTAACCCTAATTTTCATGTTGATATACATATACAAATTATGAGTGTCAAGTTACACTATATGATCACTATTACAAAATATTAAGCATTTTATGATTATAGAATGATACACACATTCAAATTATGATACAAATAAAATATCAAACAATGGGGTCTGCATCTTTCATTAGACTCAACCCTAGGTTTCACAAACTATACATAGGGTCAATTTTTGATTCTCCATTAGATTTCCTAGCTAGTAATCCTGCACACTCATTTCACACATTAGTAGCTCAAGAAAAATCACATGCATATATTTAAAACTCATCTACATAATCACATAAATCAAAACATCAATCTTTCATATAAATAACTGTTATGTCTTTTTTGCTCATATATTTAACCATTAAAAAAAAAATCATAGTTAAGATATTAATCATATTCCTAATCCTACATTCATTTACTATACTACATCATAAATATGCATTCTCATAAAACATTAACTAACATGATTAAGAATCTCCAAATAAAACATCAAATGACATAAATTAACATAATAATGTCCAGTCCATCCAAAAATGTCTCAACATATCAAGTCATAATGTATCAAAATAACAATGTATTAGTTGTACTATGATGGGTTAGGGTGAGGCATAACATATATTTCTTCAATATCTTTCTGACCCATTTTGAATTGAGTCAATCCATCTCCGTATGTGAAAGTTATGGCCTTTGAAGTAAAGCCTACTTTTAGTTCTTCAAAACCTGATTGGGTTTTGAATAACCCGATTGGGTTTTGAATGCAATTTTTCATTTGATAACCTAATTAGGTTATTTGAATCCCAGAAACCTAATTGGGTTATGGCTTGATGATAGCATAGGGAAATGACCCAAAGGCTTGGGAGACTATTTTCCCTCCAATTTTTTTTCCTTTAGACACATTTTTTCATCTTCTAAGATGAATTCTCATCTTTACCTTTATCAGGTTTTCTAATGGTGAAGTTATTAATATCATATTGGTTTTGACAGGTGAGTGTCTATACACTTAAGTCATTTACTTAGTTCATGCTGAACAAGTAACATATGTCGAGCACAACATAAAAGCTAGAGCATATTGAGTAAACAGTAAGTGTCAAGTCACTCATGTGCCGAGTCATTCAAGTGCCAAGTAAATAGTATATGTCAAGTGATTCAAGTGCTAAGAATTTAGTACATGCTGATTCATTAAGATGTTGAGTGACAATATTGAAGTCATAGTTAGTGTTGAGCACTAGGGACTTCAGATGCCAAGTAACATAGTTTTAACATAGTTTTTTGTATTGCCACAAACTACTATGCAAACCATTTTTGGGCTAACTTAAGGATTGAATTATGATCTTTTTTTGATAAGGACAAACCTTATATGTGAATCCCTATGTGTTACATGCATCCAATTAGATAAAGGGAAGGTTAAAGCGATAATATAGATGAATCATAGTTGTTGATTCATACCTAACCCTAAGTCACCCGAGTCTTCTAAATAGGACAAAACCCTAAATGTTCAATGAGTGAGATAGAGACTTTGCATGTGCAAATAGGACATTCATGGTGACCAAGTTAAGGAAGGAAATGGTGAATAGAAAAGAGACATATAATCAAGAAAGATCAAGTATACATCAGTATAGAGGTGATCTAACATCAAGCAATAGAGTGCTAATTGCACGATTATTACTAAGACATTTTAACAGGTGAATCAGTCAAATCTCTTAACAGAGTAGTCCTAACTTGTTGTATTCAAATCCTTTAACAAGGTTCTTTCTTAATTTTAAGTTAAATTTCTTTAATCAAGAACACTTCTAACAAGGTGTTGAAATTATTGAAAAGGGAAAGACCTAACAGTCTTTGTAAGCTTTTAATAGGGAAGACCTTTCACAAGGTAGATTATGTTTCATGATCAAACAATGTAACCTTCATTGGATACACTTTATTACTGTAGTAGTGAAGATTTGTGGGTCTCATCCCCTCCCCAGTTTTACCTTCTCATTAGAGGGTTTCTAGGTAATCATATCTTGTGTCATATATGTGTGAATTCTTACATGTTTACATACTTTAGATGTATATGCTTTACATGGTATTTCAGTTTACTTATTGAATTGTGAGATGGATGTGTGGTGAATGTTTAATGGATTAAAGTTTTAATCACTAATTCACACCCCCCTCAGAGTGTATATTTCCTACAATAATTTTAACAATTGGTATCAAAGCTAAGTCCTCTAAAAGTAAAGCTTTGCAACTTTGAGGAAAGATCTTGAAAATGGAGGTATAGAAGCTAGGAAAAGTTATTGAGAACTAGGAGATTGAAATACAACTCATTCTACATTAGTTGAATGAAGCAAGAGAAGATCTAAAGAAATCATTAAGAAGAAGGAAAGAAATTTCTATTGAGGAGAATGACACACCAAGAAATGGACACTACTAAACTATTTGCAGATGGAAACTTAAATGAATTTGATGCAGTAGTTGCAGATCTAATGGAAAAGCACATGATTAGAAATCTTAAGATAGAGAAAGAATCACAAGCCATATTACTATGTGAGTTGACCAAAAAAAAAAAAAGAAATCTATGGAAGACAAAGTCATGATTGAAGATGACAAAAGAATTTTTCCCAGTAGAGTAGAAGAGAGATCATCAGAATTAACTAGGATTACTAAAATGCAGTTGGAAACTTTGGGCCAAATGATGATTGTAAATCATGAACTAAATGCAAAGGATATTAAGATCACAACACTAAATTTGTAGAAGAAACAGTTGAGCAATGATCTAAAAAGGGAAAAGGAGTTTTCTAAAAGTTTCAATAAACCTAGTGAAATCATCAAGTACTTTCAACAATTTATGAGATCCCTTAGATCTAACAATGATACAACTAGACTGGCATACACTAGTATTGAAGAAGGAGAATCATCTAGAAGTGCTAAATAAAGAAGTGACAAAGGTAAGAAATCAAAACCTACTTCTCATAATTGTGGTAAGTTAAGTCATACTACTAATGTGTGCAAGAGCAAGATTGTAAATCATAATGGTAAGCAAAAGAACATGGGTCCCCACCACAAGTGCAATAAACAATGTCATTAGGCACACAAATGTAGAACCAAGACCATGCACACTCAAAGATTTGAAGGATACTTTTATAATTGTTATAAGTATGGACATAGAGCTTTTGAGTGCAAATCCAAATCTAATTGGTCATCAAACAAATAGACAAAGGAAAAGATCAATGGAAACTCTTATAACTGAGATTATAATACAAAGTATAGTTGTCACTACTATCGAGACTATGGATATATTCCTAATAATTTTCTATGGACCAAAGTGTGAGTTTAACAATGGCCAAGGCAAGGCAGATATTGAAAATGTCAGAGATGAGATGAACAAGACATGGAAGAGAAATGAGGATTGCAACACATCAAGTGTAGATGGGATCATTTCACCCAATGGGTCAAGTGATCACACCTCATCAAATTAAGCAATCAAGAGGTATGTAGGACTGATATTTAAAGGATAACCATAAATTAGTTCCAAAGATTTAGCTTTAAAAATTTTATGTATGCATTAAGAAAGATGCAAAGTGGTGTTAGAAATCAAGGATAAATCTTTAAGTTTTGTCAATTTTTAATGTTACTGCCAAGCATGAAAAGTTTCATATGGTTGCCAAGTGAAATGTTAGTGGATGTCAAGCTAGCAGATTTGTTAGTTGTTTTCAAGCTCGTAGTGGTTTTCGGGTGTATGGAAATACATGTGGATCAAGTGAGCCAAAAACTCAAATTGATGTTGAGCTTACAATTGTGTAAGCACTTAGCATTAAATGTAGTGTTTTAAGGGATATTTGATCAATTTATTGTTCATTTGACATCATTTGAAATCACATAAGTGCATGAAAAACTAAAGATGATCCAAAGAATTTGATGTGAGCATTATTATTTGATTTAAATGGTTGTTCGACACCATTACAATAGGATTTATAAGGCATTTACTGTGTGGCAAGCTACATAGTTTCAAATTTTGTAAACCCTAAATATATGTAAAGCTATCTAGTTCTTTGAAAGAAAAAGGTGTTGTAATGCCCCGCCAAGGGATCCAAAGAATTAACCTAGAATTTCACTAAGTTTTGGTAGCATTTTTTTTTTGAAAGTAAACACCACATATAACTTCTGCACAATAATGGAAGCAATAGTAATGTCCATCTGATAGTAAACATAACATACATAATAGATTACATTCTTTAAGATCCGTTAACGTTGGATTACATCTAGAAACATCTAACACAAATGAATCCATCTAGTACAACATCCACATGAAATAATAATGATAAGTCCAATGTTTATACATTACATTTCAAATTCTTATTCATCCTTTGTACATGTCACAGGGTATGACAAGCTCAAAAAAATATATATATACATAGAATGAGGTTCATCATCCTATTCTAATCCATGATACATCAAAGTAAAGATAATCACATGATACATCATCATAGAAGACAAATACATCCATCATAAAGAGCAACGTAATAAACTAAGTGCACGGTTCCTCCCAACCATTAATAGCATCATTAGACCATCATGGATCTTAGCCATCCCTCTATGTGTAACATTCCAAATCATAGAAGAGATCATCAGTACTAACATAGTAGGAATGTCACTCCTAATATATACAACATCATATGCAGAAAGTAATCTAACATGCAAATAGAAGCATAAGATAACACCATCTAACATATGCTAATAATCAATGAAAGGATACATATCCACCATCACGAAGGATGCATCAGCCATCATGTCTCAATGAATCTCAAATGATAAGAGTAGAAAATACACTACCACCTGACCGCGTGGTACCTAAGTGGTCCACTCCCACCGTGATGAGGAGATAATCTCAAGTCCCAAATGGGCTAACAAAACACATAGCACAAATCTCTATAAGTCCAAGAATCCTAAAAGTATAATAACTCAAAGGTTCCGAACACAAAATCTGACATCTAATCCCAGAGGCACACAATGACATGTAGGAACCTAATATGCAAGTGGGAAAGTGTCATCGCATTTATCACGTACAAGTTACCCTGGTAGTTATCTAAACTCCATGGGTCCATAGTGATCTCATGCGGCCACTAGTATCCTCTCATACTAACAAGGCATACTATGGAATGCAAGGTTGCAACCATATGTTCTCACTACTCCCATCCTAGCCTATACAAGCACTCAAAGAATGGGCAAGAACAAAACACTTATCTTTTTAGGTTCATTTAGTTAGCATTAGGTGTGAATGTTATCACTTATTAATCCAACTTATAATTAGTTTCCCTGGCAGCCTCTTAGGGCCCCAGACCCCATTGCAAGCCACTTCCCGTCACTACATGCAGATATCCTACCCATATGCTCATGGAATCATAAATCTCAAAATCACAAAAGATAATCCACAATAAAATCATCAAATATGCATCAAAGCATCAAATCTCCATGAGCAAACATCCATAGAAAATCATGATCACAATAGCTCTCTATTGGCAACTGAAGTATCACTGATAATCAAAGTATCCAATGGTTCTCAATAACCAAATATATCTCAATCATACTGATCGAAGACTCCAAAAATGGTTCAGTCAAAACATGTCACAACATGACATCATTAAGAATAAATCCACATTACAGTCTCATCATGGTGACTAGAAAATAACCAAGGATAATTGATTGATGAACAAAAATAATGGTTAAGTCAAGTGTCTCATACATAAGAATCTCAACTAAATAATCAGTAATCACATCCAATACATAGAGCATTCCATCACATAACCATGGTTGGGTTTATAAAGATCGAGATTAAACATCATCATGACATCACAATCACATAACTCCCAAGCCTTTGGTAGATGTCCTATAACTGGTCAACACTAGTCAACCCAAAACCCAAAACAATAGCATAAAGAATACACAATGCAAACACATGTTTTGGTAATGCTAAATTTACAATTTGAATTTAAATGCAAAAGTCTCGGTTTACGTTTTCCAAGTTTAGAGAAAGAATTTGGAGGAACATTTATATGTTTTGAATGAATACAAATCCATACTTCAATTATAATTTTAATCCAAACGTCCCCCACCAATCTAACAATCAAATTTAATATACTTAATATAACAATTAATTTAAACCATGAGCCCTTGATATAAATCAATTATCAATTATACAATTAAAAAACAAATTATTAATAATCATATTTACATATTATATACATACATATATATATATATATACATATATGAATATATAAATTATTTTACCATTTAGCAAAATCGAATTAACAAATTCGATTAATGCCAAAAATTTTAATAACAATTAAAATTGAATATGGCAAACATTTTTTTTAAAACACATATTCATATAATATAACTGCCAGTAAGTAGGACCCTGCGGTCATAGGGCCTGCGACATCAATGGTACTATGTACCACTGCCATTGCAGTACCTGCGACGGTAGTACACTGCGACCGCAATGGGGGTGCGGGTCTCGTCCCCCCCCCCCCCTGACTCAATGTATAAAATGTTTATAATTTTCTTTTTTTAAAATCGCTTACGCGATTCCCATTTGCGATTTGGTTTAAAATGTTTCTTAAAACATTTTCACCCACAGGTATGTTATCCAGTTTTTTAACAAATATATATTATATATATAAAGGTATATGTATATATATATATATATATGTATGTATGTATGTATGTATGTATGTATATATAAATTTATATAGAATTAAAAATATCATAGTATATGAACATATATATATATATAATTGCATATATATATATATATATGTATGTATGTATGTATGTATGTATAAGCAAATTGACAATATATGAATACAAACTTCAATTTTTAGAATTCCTCCATAGACCTTTGATCTCCAAAATTTCCAATAATTAATCTTATGGGTTTGACTATGAATCTCAACCCTAGCCCCGTGTTCTTTTCAGATCTATGCATATAAAATTCTCAAATAAATTAATCTACCCATATTGAGAATGCACAATAAAATATGAAATTCCTCAGAAGACATATGGAAGACACGAAGAAGACAGGGAATGCATGATACAGAAATAGCATAAGTAAAATCACAAGAATCTACCCAGATTCTGATGCTAAATTGCTCTTCCTCAAAAAATCTGTAGAGCAAGCTCCTCCCTTCTTCAGAGTTCTTGAGTCCTCCAATGCTCCAATTGCACTCTCAATGCTCTGTCTAAGCTTCTAGCAATGCTTGAATATAAAGAGCTTTCAGGAAACATCTAGAATGCTTCTAGAAATAGCTGGAAGGTGTCACCAATTAAGCATGGGTCTTTTCCAACCGTCAAGATGAGTCATAGGGTTGTAGACACCATGTGCTTAATTGATGCACTAACCCCCATGTTGTTGACACTTGAGAAATAGAAAAGTGCATTAACTCCCATGCAAGCTTATAACTCCAATTCACTTTTTGTATAATTTTTATTTATATATTTATAACTTTCATTTTAATTCTTATAGCTTTTATTATTATTATTTATTTATTATTATTTTATTATTATTATTAATTTTAAATTTTCTAATTTTCTTTTATTTATTTATTTTTCTTTAATTAATTTCCATTTAATTAATTATAATTAAAATATCAAATAACATGATATTTTATATTAATTTTCTCAAATAATTAATTTATTAATTAAATCTATTTATTAAGACTTAATTAACAGGAAATTCACCATAGACCTCCAAGATAAAATATGAAAACCCATCATAGAGAAAATCACACAATATCAGTCTAAAGGGTTAAAAATCACGAATTGTGTCATCTGACACACTCGGTGGGTAAAATATCCTGATACTTGTCCTACCTCACTAGGACAATTGGCTTAAAGGTTTGGGATTTGGACTTGAGAATTTATCTCCCTTCTCTTATCATTGAGATAGTATAATAGGGTACACTCATCCTGGCAATTCAGGGAAGTCGATACCCGGTACCTGCAACCTGCAAAAAAACTATGCATGTACATACAATACATAATGCTAAGCTAAATAGACAATGGCAGGAAGTGGTGCATCGTGTAGATCCTGACTAAGCAAGTGACTACGACTCCCTTCCTTAACCACATCAGAAACACCATACAATAAGAAAGCACGCAAACCATACACATGCAAGTATGGGGTAAGTATCCATAATAAAACACACGAGATAATAACCATCAACTAATCATCAACAATAACTGAAAACAATATAATGATCATCATGTATGCATGAAATGTAAAGTCTAAATGATCTCATCACACAACCACTGAATCCATAACATAATGCCTGATAGTGTCAAAACAATACCACTAATCCATCAACAGAAAACTAGTCCATCATAGTCTGATAATAATAGCAACAATATGTCCAGAAAAGATGTGAACAAGGGTAGGCACTACATGCACCCCCCCTTGGGTTAGGCTTACTCCTAGAAGCCTACAAATAAGTAGGGATATAACTCCCTCAATCTAGCTACATCCTCCCATGTAGCTGAAGAATCATCAGTAGGGTCCCATTAGACCCTTACCTGCTCGATGATTCAACCCCTGAGGGTCAACTCTCGTTTCTCTAGAATATGAATTGGCTCCAAAGCCAGCTGCCCATCCTCTACCTGCAACGCATTCCAATCAAGAACATGTACAATATCAGGTATTTACTACCGAAGCATTGAAACATGGAAAACATCATGAATGCGAGCTAGGCTGGGTGGTAGAGCAAGGCGGTAAGCAACTGGCCCAATCCTCTCTAGAATCTCGAATGGTCCCACAAAGTGAGGTGCTAGCTTAGATCCCTTTCCATATCGGATCGGACTCTTTCACAGTCGCACTCTCAAGAAAACCTTATCACCCACAGCAAACTACTTATCAATCCTATGAGCATCAGCATACTTCTTTTGTCTATCCTGTGCCATACTCAAATGCTCACAGATATGCACTACCTATTGCTCCATATCATGAAGCATCTCAGGACCCAACAGGATGCGATCCTCAAGGCTATCCCAACTCAATGGTGTAAAACAAAGATGTCCATATAATTCCTAAAATGGTACCATGCCAATAGAACTATGATACCCATTGTTGTAAGAAAACTCCACTGGGTAGAGATAGTCCTCCCAATGTGTTTTCCTATCCATCACATACATTCGTAACATATCGTCGAAAACCTGATTCACCCTCTCTATCTGTCCATCAGTCTCTGAATGATATGTCGAACTGAAGTTTAACTGCGCTCCAAGCTCATGCTGCAATGATGTCCAGTATGTAGATGTGAATATAGGATCCTTTTCAAAAATGTTCCTAGGAATATCATGTAATCTCACAATGTCACACATGAAGACATTAGCTACAGAAGCTGCTGTGAAGGAACACTTAATCGGTGAAAAATGCACCACCTTAGTCAACCGATCAATGATGGCCATGATAGCATCATGACGTCAAACTGTCATAGGTAATCCCACAATGAAATCCATGGAGATGATATCCCACTTCCAAGAAGGAATGAGATTTGGCTGCAAAAGTCCAGCTGGGTGCTGATGTTCTGCCTTAACTCTTTGACACTCAAGGCACCTAGCCACAAAATCAGCAATATCTCGCTTCATTCCAAACCAAAAGAACAAACGTCTCAAATCAACATGCATCTTCTTGACACCTGGATGTGCTGAGTAAGGTGTATGATGGGCTTCTTCCAATATCAAGGTGCGAAGCTCATCCAAGAATGGCACATATATCCTCCCCAGATGTCTTAAAAGATTATCTGATTCTCAAACATAACCTGCAAACTTTCCTTCCAAAGATCTTCCTAAATCCATCTCTCTACACACTTCCTGATACCAAGAATCTGTAGGAAGTGTTTGAAGAATCTGACTCCTCAAATCCACACTAAGAGTCATCGATAATACCACATGTCTCCTGCAAATCAAAGCATCCACCACCACATTCTCCTTACCCTAAATGTACTTAACCTCAAAATCATACTTGCATAAAAACTCCATCCATCACCTCTGGCGAACATTCAAATTAGGCTGAGTAAAAATGTACTGTAGACTATGATGATTACTGTATAGCTGAAATTTGTGCCCCAACAAGAAATGTCTCCACCTTGTCAAAGCATGAACTATTGTTGCTAACTCAAGATCATGTGTAGGATAATTTAACTCATGATCCTTGAGCTTGCGTGATTCATACGCAATCACCCATCCATTCTGCATCAACACTACCCCAATCCCTTCAAGAGAAGCATCTGTACACACCATGAAATCACCTTGCAGATTAGGTACAACTAAAATTGATGCACTGGTCAAAAGCTCCTTAAGATTCTGGAAAGCTTCCTCACATTTCTCCATCCATATGAACTTCTTTCCTTTCCTTTGAAGAGAAGTGATAGGATGTGCTATCTTAGAGAAGTTCTGGACAAATCAATGATAATAACTGGCTAAACCTATGAAACTACAAATTTTTGACACGTTAGTCGATGTCAGCCAATCTATTACCGCCTGAACCTTTGCAACATCCACTAAAATACCATTACCTAAAATAACATGCCCTAAATACTGAATCTCTGATTTGAAGAATTCACACTTAGCTACATTGGCATAAAGTTGATTATCTCTCAAACACTGCAATACCAACTGCAGGTGTTCCTCATGCTCTTTCTGAGTCTTAGAATATATCAATATGTCATCAAGAAACATGAGTACAAACCTATCTAGATAAGATCAGAACACACCATTCATCAAACTCATGAACATCGATGGAGCATTAGTCAACCCAAAAGGTACCACTGTAAATTCATAATGCCCATAGTGAGTTCAAAAAGCAGTCTTGTGAATATCTGCTTCCTTAATGTGAAGCTGATGGTATCCTGATTTAAGATCAATCTTGGAGAATATTGTAGCTCCCTTGATCTGATCAAATAAGTCATCAATCCTAGGCAAAGGATACCTATTCTTAATAGTCACCTTATTCAACTGTTTGTAGTCGATACAAAGGCGCAAAGAACTGTCTTTCTTCTTCACAAAGAGCACTAGAGCTCTCCATGGTGATACACTATGTTGAATGCTCCCTTTGGCCAAAAGTTCCTCTAGTTGAAGATGTAGCTCACCAAATTCCTAAGTAGTCATGCGATAAGGAGCTTTAGAGATAGGCTCCGCTCTAGGAATCAGATCAATACTAATGTCAATGTCCCTCTTCAGAGGCATGCTTGGAACCTCACTTGGAAAAACATTTGCGTACTCCTACAAAATCTGGTGATCTAAAGTCTCCCTCATGGGATCTTCCTCTTCAAGATCATTTAACATAACAACAAATATCTGACATCCCTTACGAAAACTTCACTTCAATTGCATAGCAAAAATCATCTGCAGAGATATAGGCCTTGGTATCCCAACTATCTGCACATCATTCCCTTGGTCATCTTGGCACAAAATAATCTTCTTCCTACAATCTATAAGGCTCTATGAGATCCAAGCTAGTCCATGCCTAACACCACATCATAGGAACCAAGGGGTATGACTCGAAGATCCACTACAGTATCAAAACTTCCTAAGCTAAGCCCACACTTATGAACTACAGAGTTTGTGGAGACCTTAAAACTTGAGGCTACTTCCACTTGCCAACCATGATCTTGCTTCACCACATTCAGCTTACACTTAAAAACTATAGATGGTGAAATAAATGAATCTGTAGCTCCTAAATCAAACAATACTAAAAGAGATATACTTCTAATAGCACCTATGGTCTCAACCATTGTTCTCTGATGATCTGCCTGACGTTGGTCAACTGCTGCAAAAACTCTATGAGCTCTACCTACATCACCAACTGTGTCATGCCCCCTTTTCAAATAATTAAAAATAATAAACTTTGCTAAGGTAGGTAGGCCCCAAAAAGGTGAAGTTTCAGCAAAAGGAGCTAATCTTTGGAAACCAATGGACTAATAAATAAAAATTATTATTAAATTATATTTTATTAACCCCTCTTGGACATGAGTTAGGGTTATGCCCTCTTTTAAGGAGTTTGGAGACATTTTGGGCTCATTCCAAAACTTGATTTTTGCTCATTTCTTTGTTGTTCTTCAGAGGCTACCAAACCTGTGGAGAAAGAGACCCAAGAACAAGAGTTTGCAAGTTTCTAGGAAGGCTAAAAATGGGAGTTTGAAGCCATTCTAGAACATTGTTTTTGTCCTTCGTTTGGGAGCTATTGTGTGCATGTTATACAGATATGGAAATATCATTTTATAGGCTGTTATGCTGCTCAAATTTCTGTAAAAATGTCCACTTTCAAATTTATTAATAATAGGTGAAGCTGTGAAGCTTTTGGCACTATTTCTGGCATACCTGATTTGGGGTTTATTGAGAAATTGGTGGATCTTTGAAATATTGGTTGTTTGATTTTAAAGATCTAATTTGAGGCTTAAAATATCATATAAAATCAGATAAAGGGACATTTTAGTGGTATCAGAGCCAGGTTCTTGCTAGCCTGAGGGTTTGTAGAAGTTTGCATGTCAGTTTTGACAACTACCCAAATCTTGCATGTCATAGTTTATGGTTGCATGTTGCTTCTAATCAGTTGCATATCAAAATTTATGGTTGCATGCAACTAAGTGAAAGAGAAAAAAGATATTTCCAGCAAGAAAAGAATAAAGAAATTTTGATCAAACCTCTAGTTGAAAGTAAAAGTACAAAATCCAAGGAAGGGAAAAGTATGGTTGATCCAGATGAGATGGAAAAGAAATTCTTCAAAGACATCCAAAATACGCAAAAGAAAATAGTGGATAGTTTGGTAGAAACTAGAGAGGCTTTGCGAATATTGACAGAAAAACTACAAGGAGTTGCATCTATTAATGAGAAAGGGAACACTTTAGAGGAGCCAAGAAATCTGAAATCCACACCATCTAAATCAACCAAAACTATTTTCTTGCATGCAGATGAGCCACCAGTACCAAATCCAACCCTTAATCCCGTGGAAGAGGTTACAAGTAACTTGATTGCATTAAGAGCTACTTACAATGGCTTAGATGATGACTTTCGTAGTTCGGTTCCTTTTAGAGAATATGTGGATATGATGAACACTTTGATGACCAAGAAAGAGAATAGGAGGGAGCATGACATAAGTGGAAGAGAGCTCAAAAATAAAATAAGCAAGTTTACAACACCTACTTTTGATGGAACAAATAAAATTTCAGCTAGAGCATGGCTACAAAAATTACAGACTTTCTTCACACTTAACCCCATGAAGGAGAGTGATGCTATTCAATTTTCAAGTCTACACTTGGAAGATGTAGCCTATGATTGGTTGTATCATGGAATGACTACTCAAGGTCATGATCAGGTAACTACATTTGATGGTTTTAGTCAAAGAGTGATAGATAGATTTGACCTCAAGGATGATGAAGAGTACTTTACAGAATTGTCAAAGTTGAAGCAAACCAAATCAGTTAATGAGTATATAGAAGAGTTTCAAAAAGTGGCTATTATGGTACCTAATATGAGTGAAAAAAGGATTGTTTATCTTTTTCTTGATGGTTTAGAAGATTCTATTAAGGGTTTGGTTAAGGCTTTCTTACCCTCAACCTTACAGGAAGCTATCAAAAGAAGCTTGAAACTTGAAACTTGTGTGCCTATGAAATCAGTCACTAATCAAAAACCCCCAAATCTTTGGCAACATAAGGAAAATTCTCAGAAAAAGACTTTCCCAACACTACCACCAAAAGATGTGATAAATGTGGCAAAAAAGAAGGTAGATGAAGAGACTAGGAGTGAATTATGAAGGAAAAAGCCTTTTTTTACTTGTAGAGAACCATGGGTTCCAGGACACAGACGTTTGGGGAAAGGTCAAGTGCACTATATTGAAGTTGTTTCAGAATCTGATTCAGATGAGCATGAGGAATTTCATAACACTAAGGAGGAGGTAGAAGAAGAGAAAGAAAAAGAAATCAGCAAGGATGGCACTTTAGTAGCATTATCAGGAGTCCCAAGATACTATCCCTTTTGAATTCGAGGGGTACTAGCAGGGCAAAGGTTGACAATTCTTCTTGATAGTGGGGCAACTCACAATTTTATTGATGAGGGATTTGTCAAGAAAAGAGGGCTTAAACCAGAAGATTTTGAGCGATTCAATGTTATTGTAGCTGATGGATTCACTATGCCTTATACATGGGTGGTAAAACAACTCAAGATGACCTTAGGAGATTATGAGTTATGTGATGACTTCTATGTGGTTGGTATTGGGGAGACAGATCTTGTATTGGGTGTTCAATGGTTGCACTCTATTGGAGGCTATTACATGAACCATCAAACTATGGAGTTTAAATTTCATTCCAATGGGAAAAAAGTAATATTGAGAGGCTTATCGAATGGAGCACCTAAGGTGGTCTCTGCAAAGAGGATGGAGAGGATTTTTCAAAGAGGACAAGTAGCATGGGCAGCAGGAGTCATAATCCATCCAACAAGCTCTCCAAAGAATCAAGGTAATTTCCATTTTGAAATTCAAAATATTCTTGATAAGCATAGTATAGTTTTCAATGACTTGCCTCTAGGATTACCACCAGATAGAGGTTTTGAGCATGTTATAGAGTTAGAAAAGGGTGCCAAACCAGTTATAACAACCCCATACCTCCATCCAAGAGGTTATAAGGAAGAAATTGAAAAAACTATTAAAGAACACCTGGACATAGGATTCATAAGGCCTAGCTCTAGTCCATTTGCATCATCTGTGGTACTTGTCAAGAAAAAGGATGGTACAATGAGAATGTGTATAGACTATAGGGCTCTAAACAAGAAGACCATAAAAAATAGGTATCCCATACCATGCATAGATGAACTCATTAATGAGTTACATGGTGCTATATACTTCTCAAAAATTGACTTAAGATTAGGGTACCATCAAATCTGAATAAGGAGTGAAGATGTGGAAAAGACTGCTTTCAGATGTCACTATGGGCACTTTGAATTTCTTGTTATGCCATTTGGCCTCACTAATGCACCTACAACATTCCACAACCACTAAATCCATAACATAATGTTTGATAGTGTCAAAACAATACCACTAATCCATCAACATAAAACTAGTCCATCATAGTCTGATAATAATAGCAACAATATGTCCAGAAAAGATGTGAACAAGGGTAGGCACTATAGGTGTAGAGGGGAAAGAGGTTTTGAATGTTCAATTAATTAGCAATGAGATCAAACAATCTATTTTCAAGGCAATTCTAGATACAACTTATAAGCAAGATCCCTTTGGTGCATTGTCTATGATACCACCACAAGTCTTGATGTTTCAAGATGTTAGGAATTTTTATACATGTAAGATAGGAAGCATAGGAAACATAAAAATAAGAGAAGTATATGGAAATCTATGTGAAAATAAAGCATTGAAGGAGGAATTCAAGATTATAGAAGAGAAAGAGTTAACTTGTGCCCTAGATTTCCGCAACATCTTCAAAACCAAGTGGATTAAGATTTTATTAAGAAGAATTCATGATATCTCAGTATGGTTAGAGAATGGGCTACTTAAAATCACAAAGAAAATTGTTCATAGGGTAACAGGGTATCCAACCCTAGATCGGCCAAAGATGTTGAGAATTTAATCAAAGGAGATTACTGAAAAGAACATAGGGGTTGTATGGAACAAAAGGGGAATGACCATTGATACTATCACATTTCTCCTAATAGATTTTGTAGTGAGGGTAATAGCACACAAGTTTTTATCAATCTAGCAGTTTAAATAATGTACCTTGCATTGCAGTGGATATAGGCTACAAAATTGTAAAGAAGGATCATACTTATGATCTTGCTGAGCTACAGTTACAAAAATTGATTGAGAGTTTAGGAGCTATAAGGAAAACCAAGAGTGCACAGTGTAAATTTGGATCTATTCTAGTATTTATGTTCTTTTGTGCAAAATACATTTCCTACATTTGGTAAGGTTGCATGGAAGGTAAATAGATCAGTTGTAGTGCAGATAGGAGAATTCATTGAACAATTAGGTGATAACTTTGAGTTAGTAATGACTAGTTATTTTGAAGATTTTAAGCAATCTATGAAGAAGAGATTAAGGATACTAGTCTCACTAGTGGAGGAACATTTTGATGATGTTTGCTTCCTAGTTGATACTAATTTCACTTATGTACAAGAAACAATTCCTAGGGTAAGATGGATAAGGCCGTTAAGATATGAGATTAATGTTAATGAGGCCTCTATAACGATAACCACATTACTTGTAGAAGAAGTAGAAAAAGAAGTCAAAGATTTTGGTAATTATGACTAGGCCAAATCTAAGATCACTATGGAATTGAAGACTACTTTTGTGATCAGGAAGAAGAAAAAATTGGTGAAAAAACTAAAAGAAAAATTTGGTGAAGGAGCTAAGGAAGAAGAAGAAGAGGAAACACAAGCTCAAGCACCATTGGCACTGACACAAGGTTAGGGAGAGGATCAAAAAGAGGAGGAAGTAGAAACTATAGAAGGTGCTAAGGAAGAAGAAGCCAAGGAAGCACCTATAACTATTGAGAAGAAGAAAAGAAAGGCAAAGACACAAGAAGTAACAAAACCAAAGAAGGTTGCAAAACCTAATCAACCCAAAATAACAACACCTACCACAAGGGCCAGTACAAGAGTTACTGCACAGAAGGCTAAAGAGATAGCCAAGCCTAAAGAGTAGGAAGGTGGAGCACTAAAGAGACCAAGAATAAAGTATGTTTCTTAGGCTGAATTTGACAAGGAGAAGACTAAATCTGATGATAAAAACCAATTCCAAGTGGTGAGTCACAGTCCCTCCTCAGATCTATATAAGTTATGTGAGAACATTAGAAACAATATTGATTTATAAGGTTTCTCTCACATTGAGTTTGATAATCTTGAAAAGATTGAGAAGAATCAAGTAGAAGAGGCAATATATGCCATGATGGCTATATTTAAAAATGACTCCTCTAGAGCTTGCCAACTCCATTCCTAAAAGCTTATATCATAGACTTGAGCAGAAATGACACTATTGTTTAGACACTGGAAAGAAAATTAGGGAGAAAACCCTTGCTCAAGTTATGCCAGAACTTAGCAAGGAAGAAATGTCTAAAGCCAATAAGAAATATGATGTGAGATTTGTGCCAAAGTATAGAGCATTTAGCATATTACAATAAAACATAGACGATGTTGTACAGAAATCCAAACAAATGTGGAAGATCACATATGGATTGTCAATAGCCAAAGAAGTTGACCAAGTACCTATTGAGGTAGGAGAGGATGAAGAAGATGATAATGAACAAGGCATAGTAGAGGGAGGTATTAATATGAAAATTGACAATGAAGCACCAACAAAGGAAGAGCAATGACCAAAATAGAGTGTACAAGATACACTAATGTCCAGTGCCAACCCTCCACAGGTGACAAGTGTAAATACTAAAATTGTCAAAGTAAAGGATGTTTCTGATTCTACTACTGAGAACATCAATCCCCTTATAGAGGGAGATTTAAAAAGGATACTTGGCTAGTCCACTCTCTAGGCCAAATTATGTGACAACCCTATATTGGTAAGTATTGATAAAATACAAAAGATAAAATCTATAACTATAGGGGAGGAGGTGGAAAAACAAAGAAAATATTGACAATTGGCTAATAGAGATATGTAATTGTTGTTATTTATGGCAACACATGATGTACATGCTTACAGGAAATCTCAAAAATAAAGAGACTTAGCTTTTGGTAATAAGAAAATTGTCTAAGCATAAAATTTGGTATATAGCAGTATATTGTTTTGTTTATAACTTGTTTTTGATGTCATATTATGACTAGAAAAGTTAGATGGAGATAGTGTACATGTTGGGGATGATGTGTATAACCTCAACAATTAGTACAAACTATACGGAATAGAGATAGTCATGTTTTAGTGAAACAAGACAACAAAATTAAAGGAAAGGATTATTTTGTTTACAAAATAATTACTTGTCCAATTAGGCTCAACATACTAGATGTTTACTCTAAGTTGGAAAAGTGGATTATGATCTTAGCCAATCCAACAACAATTTGTGTAAAGGCATGGTATTTATGCAAAGGACATCTCCTGATAAGAAGTGTAATTATGATTTAAGTTATACGAATATTGTGATGTGGGAACTTACTTTGAAAGTAATATATGTGAAGTTTTTTACAAGCTATTTTTTGATATGAGATCAAGCTGAAGATCAAAGATCAATTGAGGAAGAAGATAAGTATGATTACTTGTTTGGGAGTGATCTCTTCTTGTAATTAGAAGTTCATGTTTGGGTAGTGGTCTCATCTTGCAATTACTATACTACAACTACTAATAGGGTTGGAATCTCCTAATAAAGATTTGAAGTCTCCTAACAATGACTCCTTATACTAAATTTGTTCATTGAATCCTAACAGGGTCCATCCTCTAACAAGGAACTTATATATTAGTATATTATCTAGTGGGTATCATCCCCAATAGGGTTTCCCTTGGCTAGGGTTTCCCTAGTTAACAAAATATGGTGTTATGAGTTATCTTTATGCATTGTTACTATTACTATTCAACATTACTTTATTACTTTTTTATGCATGGTTTAAAGTAAGAAATAATATCCAGTTAGTGACTAAAGTTTGTAGATTACTAATTCACTCCTCTCTTTGTAATACCTATTTCTAATAGAAACATCTATAATCACTCCTCGGGTCACAAGTGTACAAACTTCACAACCCATAGTTATTTATCAAAGGAAGGAGACAAAAAGTTTCACTATCAGTACACTAATGCAAGACACTCAAGTCTAAGAAAATCTACAAGAAGTTGAAAAAGACAAGGTTGAGACATATGGAGAAGAAAAGGTTGAAACACTAGGTAATGATGGGACTCAAGGAAAAATAGGTTAGGTAGATGTACCTACACCTCTAGTACAAGATCAAGGTGCAACTAAAACCACAAAGACAAAAAAGGACAAGCCTAAGGAGCTACAAGCAATTCAAGCACTAGTGACATTACTAGAATCTAGTACTCCTTCCAGTCAAACTCTTCAGAGGCTAAGCACAGATGCTACACCATTGCAATACTCAGTGCCGAGTCTTAGCTAATCTAAGGTGGAAGAGGTAATTACCTATGGAAATATTAATCTAGATGAAGAGATTATATTACCTAAATTTGATTATACATCAATCACAATTGAGAAAATGGGTATACTACAAGAGGTCCTAGCAAAGAAGAAAAATGAAGAACTACTCAGAAGGGAGCATAGGTAGAAGAAAGCTTTGATTGACATCAAAAAAAAATTCTTAGATGCATTTAGTCTACCTACTCCTAATGAAACAAAGCCCATAATTGAACAATTAACTAATATAGTAGAAAGGGTTAGTGACATAGACCTAGATACTAATGTGAAACTATTAGAATGGTTTAAGAGGAAGTTTCAAAACAAAGTAAATGAGAAGATATCCAGTACTATTGCACTAACACAGGTTGAGATAGAAATAAAGATAGAGAGTGTTAAGAAGGTACTAGAGAACATTTTATCTTTGTACACCAAACTGTGTAATCCTACACTCTTCACACAAGAGATAAGGAATCACATCCTAAGTTTGGAAAGCCAAATGTAGTCATCAGGTGAAAAATTTCCCATGTCTCTAGCTCAAAGTGGAAAACATTTCAGGACCCTCTTGCAATCCCAAAGTTAGTTAGAAACATTACAAGAAAATGAAGCCAACATTAGGGCTAAACTGATCAGCATCTAGTCTACATTGACCCCTCACATGGAGATTTTATACAAGGAGCTAAGATATGCCAAAACACTTAGAAAGAAAGACCCCAATCTTTATACATTAGATGGCTTAGTACACCTTTCTACTGAGATGGCCATCCAAATTACATCTTTGGACGTAGCTTATGATAATTTGGATGCAACTCTTAAGATTATGCTTGAGGTCCATAAATATATTTTGGAAAAATACACTATAAGTGTATAACCCATTGACATAAGTGTCAAAAAGGAGGACTAAGAGAAATGTGGGGGAGAAAATGAGAAAGCAAGAAATAGAGATAAGAGTAAAAGAAGGGAGAGCAAATGAGAAAACAAGAAATAGATATAAGAGTAAGCAAACAACAAAATGCAAAAAATAGTTGAGAAAGAAATAGAGAAAGCATATCATTTGATGCAAATCTACTCAACAGGAAAAAGATTTTTATACAAAGTACAATATAGAACTGAATCATCTGAATCAACAACTCAAGGGGAGTTATGAAGTTTGTAGGTATAAGACTGATCTATCTCACAATAGGTGTCTCATAGTCATTCTCTAGGCCATACTTAGGAATGATATATTCAAACTAAGGACTATTTTTCCCACTATGAGGTGCATTTAATCTTGTCAACCCAGGAACATATACTTGAAATTGTCAGCACAGTATGTGCACTAGGTCTCTTAATGAGTCACTAAGCTTATGTTGCAGGAAAGTAAAATGCAAGGAAAAGAACTTACAATATTGTTGTAGGAAACTAACACACTTAAATCTATGAATATTGAAAATAAAAAGAAAGGATAACAAATATTCCAACTTGGTTCATCCACTATAATTGTTCTCACATATGTTGTGAGAACATTCACAAAGTGCGATGCTATAGGAAGGAACTTACAACTTCTACTTATAAAAATAAGAATGCTTGGAAATAAATCTATTCTATCCTGATCTAATCCACCTTCCAAGTTGGCCCCCTTGGTTGGGTTCGCTAAGCTACTAACACAAAAGAAAAGCCAAAAACTATTTCATTAGATTTTAGAAATTCATTACATAACACAGAACTGTAAAAAACACAACTATAAAAATTAACAGTCTATTCTCATAAACTCTTTCTTCTAATTGGATAAAAACTAATACACTTGGGTTGATTCATATATATAGGAAATTAAAACTTATTCCATAATAGAAAATTAAATAACCTAGCTTTAAATCTGCAGGAGAGAAAATAGGAGGATAACAACTGAAGGCGAGAAGAAGGAATAATGGCTTAAGGTGGGAATAATAAAATTTGAACATCTCCTCACCATAGAATAAATGCAGAGAAGGTAATAAGTCTTCATAGCTCCTTCTTACTCACTGCCATGTCTTTTGGAACCGTTGCATCTTTCCTCCACCATGGTTGCTCCTTAGCATTCTCTTCTCCTTGAATATTGTTGGGACTCAACTTTTGAATTCCCCCAATCATCTTTTAGTATTCATTAATAGGTTAGTTTCAATACAAAGACATGTTTGTAAATAAACATTTATCAAATTAAATTCAAATATAGGACCACACATTTTGATAACTATACGAAATACTACATAATGTATATAATACTAGCAAAAGATGGCATAGTTTCTACCCATAGGTTTATCATAGGTCCACAAATGTTTTGACAAAGATAAAATAGAGTATCAACAAAGTATCTTAAAAGTATCATGAAATAAAGGAAAATTTTGGTGTCATCATCTACCCCCTGCTAAACTAATGCTTGTCCTCAAGCATTGCACTTCCTTGTTAATGACCTGAACTATCCAATCTCTGTCCTTCCTTTTTAGTTGCTCTTGAAAGTGTAGTAAAATCCTCTGGTTCACTCCCACACTTCCCTTCTATGATCTTCCTGTAGCTTGTCAAGTCTATCAGCATTAATGTCATATAAAGGCCACAGAAGCATTGGAGTTTGCATTGTTAGGGGACACCACAACTCTAGTCTGACTTGCTTCCCTAACTCTAGATATTTTAGAACTTTTTAAAGTGTTTCCTCCAAGTTCATGGGACTATGTGTTTCTAAATTTTTAAGAGATTTAGGTAGTCTGGTCCATCTACTCCTAGCACCAGTCATAGCTCTCTTAAAAGCAAAGTAGGGAAAATTTTCATAATCAACATAAACTTTAGATTTGGCAGAAAAGATCCTATCCCTTACTTCTAGATTCCTTTTTCCATAAGTTAATGTGAACCAATCCTTGAGAACATCATCTAGCTTGCTACTCTCTACTCCTAAAGGAAAGGGTTCTATCCTTTCCTCATCCCTATAATTATTTAGCTACCTGTCATAATTTGTTTCATTGGACATCTAGGACATGAGGGCTCTTAAGTGTATGTCCCCTATGTAAAGCAAGGGATTCCATTGATTCTATGAAGGGACAACAAGATTATGAACATATAATTCACAAAGTAAATTATGTTGCCAAGGTGGTAGAGTTTGATATAGTCCATAAAATTCTTGTGCTGATTTGAACTCCACAATAATATTCTTAAGAGTTAACATTAATTGAAACAAAAGAAATTCTTCTTTCAAACAAAGAGCATAAAATCTTTGTGGTGGTCTACAAGCAAGGGCTTGGCCAGCTAACTTGAGGGCATGGTCCATTCATTGCTCTTGGCTTGCTAACTATTCCTTTAGATCTGCAATTTCTTCACCTTGAGATGCTATAATCTTATTCATCTTTTTCTTCTCTTCTTTCCACAAGGCCTCAACCAACATATGTTGTCCATACAACTAAAAAAGAAGTTTTTATAGTTTCATAGAACCACTATCTTCTTGATGATCTCTTTTCCTTTTTCTTTATTCCTACCATAAATGTTCTACAAAACTAGTAATCCATGTTCATCTATGGGGAACTAGGGCAGTGTTTGGATCAACATATTTAGGAACTATTTCATCCCTACAGCTGGAAGTACCTAGTAGGTCTACTAGGGTATCATCTAAACTTTCTTTGCTTTCATCCCTACATTCCTCGGGAGGATTTTTTGGAATGTTTGCAATCTCAGGATGGGGAGGAGAGTGATAAAAAACAATTTGCATAGGGGATTCCCTAGTGGATGTTTTAGACAAAGTAGAATCTTTAGAAACTTGCCATGTCATCCTAGTGCTTCTCCTTATAGGGGTTTCTTCTTGCATCACAACCTTTTGCCTACTTTTCCATTTGGGTGTCTTTGCTATAGGAGTAGTTGCTAGAAGACTTTTCTTTGTTCTCTTTTGTCTTACAATTGTAGGGTTTGACTCTTCCTTTTCCTAAATAGAGATTTATTCTTGCAATTTTTGTTTCCTCTTGGCTCTGATAGAAGTAGGTTTCGGGGTCTCTTACATAGGTGAAGGCACATTTTCTTAGGTCTTTTCGGCTTCAGCCTCTTCGATATTTTTTTCAGTAGGCTCATTGGTAGGGACATTTTCCTCACTAGGGGCAGCTTGGGGTTGCAGAGTTTTGACTTGCACAAATTCATTCCATGTCATGGGAGATACATCCCTAAGCAACCTTTCTATCAATAACTTGATTAAGGAATGATGACTAACAAAATTATCTTTTCCTTTCTGAGTCTCTTTTGCAGTAATGCAGAGCATATTATACAAGAAATTTGGAATGTTTACTACAAAATTATGCCTTACACAACTAAGTAATTTGAAATGATGTGCATCCAAGTATGAGAATCTACCTTTACATGTAAAATAACTAATAATATGCATGGCTAATTCATTATATGGTGGTGGCAGTGACATTCTCTTGCAACCTTGCTTTGTAATGTCCATTTGAGGATCAGGCAATCTAGTAAATTGAGCTCTTGCTAACCTCACATCATGTGTGTTGGGGTAATGTTCTCCAACTGCAAGAAATCCAGTCACTTTAGCGATGCATTGTTCTATTGCAATCACTATTAAGCCCCAAATGGAAGCTTCACCCTCGTTGAATGTCCTTGTAAATTCTACAGCTACCTCCTCATCAAATGTGGTCAAACATAGAAAGTACCCTAGCCATCTCCATGCATTAAACCTTCTTACAGCTTCTACATCCAAGAGTAACACAGTGTGTTCCACTAGTTCTCTCCTCTGCAACTATCCACCCATTCTCTTAACACTTCCTCTATTTACTCTGTTTGCCCCCTTTTGAATTCAAGCTTTGAGCTGCTTCATTATTTTATAGACTCAACTCACACTTCTTTGTTTTAATAGGCAATTAATGTCATAACAAATTGTTATGCACAATAATATGGTTTTTAATGAAGGTAAATCAGGAATATGTCTGAGAATCATCCAAAAATGGGGTTCAAATCACATAAAATTTAAACATAAGTCACATTATAGCTTGACATAGAAAATCATTCAAAATTAGGGAGTAAGACACCTCACTTGTGTACTTATGGCAATTGATTTTCATTAATGAAGGGAATGTAAAGATTTGGAAAAATCTTTATGGATAAATAGAAATGCCATTGGATATTAGTGACCTTCCCTACCCCCTGCTACATTTGGGCAAGTGTCCACACTTGTCAGACCTAGTACGGGTAAGGGATTGGCATAACACTGCCATCATATAAATTATGTAGTGTCAAATATAATTAACAAAATCTATGGACTATAAGTGAAGAATAATTTGAAAATGTTATACTTGTCAATCTGATTATCGTACGTACCAAAAAAAAAGGTGGCAGAAGTGATATTATCATCGGTAGTGTCTGTCAACATCTCATAGGGTTTATTGAAAACATGAAAAATTGATGACATGGAAAGTGGATGGATGGAAGATAAAGAAACAAGATGAGGTGGATGGGTGGAAGGTAAAGAGATGAGATGGAAAGAAAAAAATGAATAGAAAAGTGAACTTTATGTGAACATAAATTCTTTATTATGAGCATGCACAAAGAAACTAATGTTGAAGAGTAGTAGTTAGAAGGTTGACACCTTTGGCTGCAGGAAGAGTTGCTTCATTTGTATTTGAATCCAGCTGTTGAAACTACTACAGGAAGTCCACTTTTGTTTGGGGCCATTTGTATAATTTCAATCTATAACCATTGACTAACAGTTTGAAAGGTACCAGATCAATGGTAGTTAATTGAACAACTCCATGATCAAAGACATGACTAATTTCATATGGTCCCAGCCATCTTGTTTGTAGCTTTCTTGGCATATCTTTAAATCTAGAATCATATAGTATTACCTAGTCACCAACTTGAAATTGTTTACTGATAATATGAGAATCATTCCATTGTTTCCTTTATTTCTATATCAGTTCAGTATGTTCCAAAGTAGCTTTGCACATCTCATCCGAAGAGTTAAGATGCAGAAGATGTTCTCTTTGTGCTACAAGAAGTTCAATATCTAATGTCAACATTGTCCTTAGATTTTTATGTTCAAATTCAATTGGAAGCATTGCTACCTTAACATATAAGAGCTCAAATGGTGTGAATCCTGTAGTACTCTTCCAATTTGTTCTATAAGCCCAAACAACTTCTTGTAATCTACTAGTCCAATCCCTATGGTGCAAATGGACTATTTTTGTTAAGATGTTCTCTACCTCACAATTTGTGACCTCTACTTGTCTATTAGCTTGAGGATGATAAGGACTAGATCTGTAGTGCCTGATATTATACTATTTCATTAACTCTGAGATTAGATTAGAGGTGAATTGCACACCTTGATTAGTGACTAGCTCTTTGGGTACACCATAGTGAGTAAAAATCTCTTCATATAGAAATTTAGCAACTTTTTCATCATGAGCATGCTTCATAGCCTTAACTTCAATCCATTTCATTAGGTAATTAGTGCTCACAAGAATATAGGATTCCCCATTAGATGGAGGATCAATTGGACCAATGAAGTCCATTCCCCATTTGTCAAATGGTGTTAATGTCATCTGAGGATTAAGAGGGATTTCAGCTGTTCTTGTTGGTCAGCCCATCCTTTGACACTTGTCACACTTCCTTGTATAGTTGACAGCATCCTTGTGAAGTGTAGGCCAATAATAACTAGTTGTCAAGATTTTGAAAGTTGTTCTTTTTGCTACAAAGTGTCCTCTATAAGGTTCATTATGACATGTATGTAGAATGTCATATGTCTCATCTTCTCTCACACATCTTCTCATAATTTGATCAGGTCCAGTGTAGAACAAGAGATTATCTATCTAGGAGAAATGGATTTTTTTCTCTACAAGTAGCTTCTTTTCCTTGTAAGAAAAATGTGTTGATATTTTATTGGCTGCAATGTCTGCATACCATGGAGTTTGAACAACAATATGAAATAAATGCTCATCCAAAAATGCATCATCTACCAAAGTAGTTTTAGTATCATCATGATGGATTCTTGATAAATAATCAGCTACAACATTGACTTTTCTAGGCTTGTCAACAATAGTTAGATCAAATTCTTGTAACAATAATAATCATCTTGCTAATCTACCTATTACAGCAGGTTTATTCATAAGATATTTAATTACTACATGATTAGTATGAACAAATATGGAATAGCCATTTATATAATGCTGAAATTTGTTAAGGGTGTAAACTACTGTTAGCAAATTTTTTTTAGTCACAATGTAGTTCAAGTCTAGTCCATGAAGGCTCTTACTAATATAATAGATTGCATTTTCAAGATTTTGGGATTGTTGTGCTAGAACTGCTCCTATGGCATAATTAGAGGCATTTGTATATATGTGAAAAGGTAAATTCCAATCAGGGCCTTGTAAAACTAGGGTTGTAGTTAGAAGTTTCTTAAGCTGCAGGAAGGCTTCATCACATTCGGATGTCCAACTAAATTCAGCTTCTTTTGAGAGTAACTTATACAAGGGACTAGCTATTTTCCTGAAATCTTTTATGAAATGTATATAATATCCAACATGACCTAGAAAAGATCTTACATCTTTTGACTTTGTAGGTATGGGCAATGTTTGAATTACCTCTATCTTAGTTGGATCCACTTGTATTCCTGCAGCTAATATGAAATGACCAAGAACCATGCCTTCTTGCATGAGGATGAAAAAATTTTCACTATTAAGTGCCAAATTATTTTCTTGACATCTTACCAAAACCTTTTCAAGATTCACCATTGCTTCTTCAAAAGTGACTCCAAATGTTGTGAAGTCATCCACGTATATTTCTATACAATCATGTGATATATTAGCAAAGATGCTAATAACTGCTCTTTGGAATTTTGTAGGAGCATTACATAGACCAAATGGTAAAATAGAGTATGCAAAAGTACCCCATGGACATGTAAATGTGGTTCTTTCTTGATCTTTAGGAGCAATAATGATTTGATTATAGCCACTATACCCATCTAGAAAAGAGAAATACTTCTTTACTACTAGTGTGTCTAGAGCTTGGTCTATAAATGGTAAAGGAAAGTGATCCTTTTTGGTAGCTTTGTTCAACTCTCTATAATCTACAAAAATTCTCCATTTTCCTCCCTTTTTAGGCACTATGACCAGGGGTGACACCCATCTACTATCAAATATAGGATAAATAAAACCAACATCAAGCAATTTTTGCAATTCAATTTTAACTATCTCTCTAATGCTTGGATTTATCCTTCTCTGGCGTTGACGGAGTGGTAGACAACCTTCATTGATGTATATCCTATGAGTGCACAATGTAGGACTCGACCCTTTCATATCACTATAGTTCCATGCAAAGGCTTTTTCATACCTTTGAATAAATTTCTTTAACTATTCCATCTATGTGGGTTTTAATTTGGGATTAACATGAAGATTATGACCTTTAGTCAGTTCAACAGTAGTGGTGAACTCTATCATAGTAGCTTCAAAGATTGGACTTGCTTCTAATTCACAAGGTAAGATTGGATAAAGAATTTCAAATTCTTTTAGAAAAGTACAATTATTATCATATTCCTCATATGTTATTAATTACAACAAAGAACTTTCAAATATATCTTTTTCTACCACACAACTATTAGTGAGGATACTCTAAAGTACTAAATCTTCCTCTTGCAGTTTTAGAAAAGATTGTCTATGCAACATCATGAGTTGTACTATGGAGTTTAACTCTTCTTCTTCATCTCCTACATCTAGCCAAACAAATGTTCTTAGATCTGGTAATGGTTGGGCTGGAGGATATAAATCAAATTTCTTTGTTGCTTGGCCATTTGATATGGTCGTATTCCCTGATCTGCAACTTATATTTGCATCAGCTATGGCTAACCATGGTTTACCTAGAATGACAGGGTAACAAGATAGATTAACTTTGGGGAATAAAATCATGAAGTCTATAGGATATTCTAGAGAATCTAAGGTTACAACTATATTTTCTATCATCCCATCAGGGGTAACAGTAGAACTATCTGCAAGTTGTAGAATTGTTGGTGTAGCCCTTAGTCCTTCTATTTTAAACTTCTTCATAGTATCCTTGGTCATAACATTTATAGCAACTCCACGATCTATTAAAGCATTTTTAACAAATTGACCATTTATACTGACATTCACTACTTGACTTCTTGGACTAGAATATTTTGGTGTAATCAATTTCCCTAACATGATGTCAGCCAATTTTTCCACAACATGAACTATGGTGGGGTCCTTTTTCTTCCTTCCAAGTTTCTTCAAGTAGGCTTCCCTAATAGCTTTTCCATAAACTGGAACATCCTTAATGGTTTGAAACAGAGGTATTTGGACATGTATGTTTTTCAACTAATCACAATATTGAAAGGTTGTTCCTTTGTTTGTTCAGGTTTCTTTTGTATCAACTTTTCTAGAAAATAAGGTTCCACTATTGCTTGAGCTAGGGTTAACATAGTAACATTGGTTGAGTCAGTGGTTTCAACAACTAAGGGTTCTAATGTTGCGAGAGAGTTTGGTATTTTAGTTATAAGAGGCAGTTTAGGCATTGGTAAAGTTGTACCAGATCTCAGATGTATATCAGCAACATTCAGAGTGTAAGTAGGATACTATTGAGCATCAACACTATACATGACCTGTTGTGGCTATTGGATATTTGGGTTTGGCTAAGGTTGTGTAGGTAACTATGTTTTCTTTTGAGGTCCAAAATTTGTAGGTGGTCACATTAGAGCAGGTTGCTGAGCTAGAGGTGGTATTTGTGGAGCACCGACATTTTGGTTAGGTCATTGTTGAGATCGACTCCATTAATTTGTAGACTACCAATTCCCTTGGGGTGGTTTCCATTGGTTCTACTACTTTTGCCAATAGTTTTGTTAGCTAGGCCAAGTTGGTTAGGAATTCTCAGGCCATTGGGATTGTTGTGGATTATTTTTCCCAACATTGTTCTAATTGGGTTGATTTTGTCGAGGACCTTGGGGATTATAATTTTTCCATTGATTAACATATGAATTTGAATTTTACAAGGGGTCCTGAGGCATACCTTGACATTAGGCCCATGGTCGGCATTGAGAAATAAATAATACTTGGCCATCACCTCCATCTATCTTGACATAGTTAGTTGGAATATGCTAGTTCTCCATGCTTGCGACCAGTTTACATTGGAAATCCTTTTTTTGCTTCCAGCAATAAGGGTAGTATTTAGCAAGTTGTAACTGGGCTTTAGCTTGCTTATTCTTTGTAGTCATTGTGTCCAGATGTGTAGCGACATTGTTAATGATGTCTTATTTGAAATCTAACAATAGGTTAGATATCTCTAGCTTTGAAATTCCTTGACTGACTCCTTTAGTGACTGTGGAATGAGGTCCTTGGCCTTTCTTCGTGGTTGACCTTGAATAGTTCTAATAGATCTTTTTGAGGTCATCCTAGGAAGCTTGATATATGTCACCACCAGCCATTAGGTCTAGTGCTTCTAAATAGTCATCATTCACACCTCTTAGAAAGACTAGTTTTTGTGAACCTTCAGCCAACATGTGGTAAGGGTTCTTCTACAATGTATATAAGAAACATGAAACATAGTCTTCCAATGTTTCTTCATCCTTATGTGATATTCTAAAGATATCATCCCCTCTTGAACCAGATGCTTTGCAGTATTCTTTAAACTTATCCATAAACAGAGCTTGCATTTCATCCCAACTTCCTTCTACATTGGCTCCTAAGCCCATAAACCATCATAGAGATTATTCTTTTGATGTTGCTAGAAATAATTTAAGCTTATGGGCATTAGTCTTGTATTCAAAAATACGACAAAGTATATCAAATTCAAACAAGAAAGTATTAGGGTCTTCAGTTGCAAGGCCATAGAACTTTGGAAGAGTAGTGGCAGGTATGTTCTTAAGATTAGCATTGGTTACAAGACTTGGAAGAGAAAATGGAAAAGTAGGTTATGCCATGACTGGAGGTATTAGATTATAAGGTTGCTGTTGAAAAGGGACATTGGGTATTGGATGATTAACAATTGGTGTATTTAGAGCAATTTTATCAAGAAAACTGGCTAATACTTCAGTGAAGGTTGAAGACCACTTATATCTATTGGTTTAGCTTGTAATGATGATGCTGTGGGAAAAATAGGGCTTGCATCTTCAAAAGGTAACTCAACTTCTTCTTCTTCAATTTCTTTGTTCAAATTAACAGACTCCCATGGAAGAAATCTGCTATATTCATCTCGTCGTCTTCCTCTTCGATGCATGTAATTAAACTTTTCACACTGGTGAAAGAAACTTCAAATTGGAGATTTCTAAAAAAAACTTTATCTATGTACTATGACTCAAAAATGCTCCTAGCTTGATGCCATCCCCAACAACGGAGCCAAAAATGATCTGCCTCAGAATATACGTGTCATAATCATACTCTAAGCCATACTTAGGAATAATATATTCAAACTAAGGACTATTTTTCCCACTATGAGGTGTATTTGATCTTGTCAACCTAGGGATGTATACTTGAAATAATTGGCATAGTATGTGCACTAGGTCTCTTAATGAGTCACTAAGCTTATGTTGTAGGAAAGAAAAACACAAGGAAAAGAACTTACACTATTTTTGTAGGAAACTAACACACTTAACTGTATGAATATTGGAAATACAATGAAAGGATAACAAATATTCCAACTTGGTTCATCCACTATAACTATTCTCACATATGTTGCAGGAACATTCACAAAGTGCAATGCTACAAGAAGGAACTTACAACTTCTACTTATAAAACTAAGAATGCTTGGAAATAAATCTATTCTATCCTAATCTAATCCACCTTCCAATTGGGCCCCCTTGGTTGGCTTCACTAAACTACTAACACAAAAGAGAAGCCAAAAACTATTTCATTAGATTTCAGAAATTCATTACATAACACAAAACTATAAAATTTAACAGTCTATTCTTATAAACTCTTTCTTCTAACTAGCTAAAAACTAACACACTTGGGTTGATTCCTATATATATAGGAAATCAACACGTATTCCATAATAGAAAAGTAAATGACCTAGCTTTAAATATGCAGGAGAGAAATTAGGAGGATAACAATTGAAGGCGAGAAGAAGGAATAATGACTTAAGGTGGGAATAATAAAATCTAAACATCTTCTCATCATAGAATAAATGTAGAGAAGGTAATAATCTTCATATCTCCTTCTTACCCACTACCTTGTCTTCTGGAACTGTTGCAACTTCCCTTGATCGTAGCTGCTCCTTAGCGTTGTCTTCTCCTTGAATGTTGTTGGTGCTCAACTTTTGAATTCCTCCAATCATCTTTCAATCTTCATTAATAGGTTAGTTTCAATACAAAGACATGTTTGCAAATAAACGTTTATCAAATTAAATTCAAATATAAGAACACACATTTTGATAACTATATGAAATATTGCATAATGTATATAATACTAGCAAAAGATGGCATAGTTTCTACCCATAGGTTTCTCATAGGTTCGGTAAACATAGGTCCACAAATTTTTTGACAAAGATAAAATAGAGTATCAACAAAGTATCTTAAAAATATCATGAAATAAAGGAAAATTTTGGTCTCATCAAAGACATGTTGCAAAATTTTGATATTTTAAAATTTTGTATAGAAGCCAAACAGATATCTATGTTATGCTCGTAGGAAAAAGATTATTAATGTATGACCAAGTGTTTTTGACACTCATAACAAAGGGGGAGATTGTTAATCTTAGATTGGTTTTGACAAGTGAGTGTCTATACACTTAAGTCATTTACTTAGTCCATGCCAAACAAGTAACATATGTCAAGCACAACCTAAAAGTTAGAGCATGCCGAGTAAATAATGAGTGTCAAGTCACTCATGTTTTGAGTCATTCAAGTGCTGAGTAGATAGTATGTGCTGAGTGATTCAAGTGTTCAGTAGGTAGTGGATGTCAAGTCATTCAAATGAAAGGTGAAAGTATTGAATTCATAGTTAGATTCAAGCACCAAGGACTTTAGATGCTGAGTAACACAGTTTTGACATAGTTGTTTGTATGGCACAAACTACTATGTAAACCATTTTTGGGCCAACTTAAGGATTGAATTACGATCTTTTGTTGATAAGGATGAATCTTATATGTGAATCCCTATGTGTTGCATCCATCCAATCATATAAAGGGAAGGTTTAAGGAGCAATATGGATGAATCATAGTCATTGATTCATACCAAATCCTAAGTCACCTAAGTCTTCTTGAGGAAAAAACCCTAAGTGTTCTATGAGTGTGAAGGAGTGTTTGCATGCACAAATAGGAAATTCATGGTGACCAAGTTATTATGATCTGAGATATATTGCAGAATTAGTTAAAGGAGAATAGAGGAAGGAAAGAGTGAAGTGTAAAGAGACATCTGATAAAAAAGGATCAAGTATACATTAGTATAGAGGCAATGCAACATCAAGAAATAGAGTGTTAATCACAAGATCATTGTTGAGACATTTTAATAGATGAATCAATCAAATCTCTTAATAGAGTAGTCCTAATAGGCTATATTGAAATCCTCTAACAAGGTGCTCACTTAATTGTGAGTTAAAGTCCTTTAATCAGGCACACTTCTAATAGGGTGTTGAAGCCTTTAACAGGGTAAGACCTAACAATCTTTGTAAGCTTTTAGCAGGGTAGACCTTTCATAGGGTAGATCATGTTTCATGATCAAACATTGTAACCTTCATTGGATACACTTTACTACTGCAATAGTGAATATGTGTGGGTGTCATCCCCACCCCAGTTTTACCTTCTCATTAGAGGGTTTCTAGGTAATCATATCTTGTGTTAGATATGTGTGAATGCTTACTTATTTACATACTTTAGATGTATATTCTTTACATGGTATTTCAGTGTACTTATTGAATTGTGAGATGGATGTGTGGTGAATATTTTATGGGTTAAATTCTAAGACATTGATTCATCCCCCCACTCTCAGAGTTTATCTTTCCTACTTTAATTCCAATAGAAGTGGGTATCTCTAAATAACCACCATAATCTTACACATCTTCTCATCCTTCTGACCATATAATTTTTTCTTTTTTTAGACAACATTAACATTATAAACTTTAATCACTTTTACCAATACCTTGACATTCCTCACAAACATATGTCTATCATTTTTTTCATAATTTTTTATATACTTCACAAAATTAAAAATAAATTATATATTATTGTTCTACACTTGATTCTATACACTTAAAACTAAAAAAATTATTTTTAAATAATAATGATGCAAGTTATGCTTAACACACAAATAGGTACCAAAATTTCAGGATGTATACAATTCAATAATTCACAATAAAAAAAATCTCATCGTAAAATTATAAAAAAATACAAAAATTTCTAGATATGACTCTTAACTATCATCCTACCAAAGGGATATGCAAGATACTAAATATAGCTTGATCTTTTGTGTTGCACACAAAAATAACTATGTTATGTTTTCTAAAAAAATCAGGGACTATTTTTAGTGTGCACAATGTTTGACCCACCTAATATTATCCATTTTGTAAAAACTCTAGCACTTTAGAAAGTAGATTCAGAATACTACAATTTATATGTTTTACACATCTTGTCATTTTTAGTAGATGACCCTCAAATGTCTCGTCCAAGTTCAAGTTTACCTAATTTCAGAAAAAAGGTGTCCACTTATACCCCCCTTTTTGTACACCATCTTGGTGCACTCACCCTTAAAATATTTTGGTATGATCATACTCTTAAACTCATCCATAAATTTATGACAACTAACTTTATTTGTAACTAGATCACACCTTCTTCCAATCTTACCATCCTTTAATGGATTTTCAATAGTTTTGAATCTTTTTACATCAATTAATTGTTGTCCAAAAGTAGTCAAAGAATTTTCATGCAAGCATTCATCTAACAAAGAAGGATTGCCACACATATCACATGTACCAGAAAGACATGCATTGAAAAGAAAATATTGGTCATTGGGTGGCTTACAAAACAAACTTGATATGAAATCCTTTCTAGTTTGAGGTAGTACTTTTACACCACATTCCTACAATATTTCTTTACTATGCATAGTACCACGTATATATCAAAATACATCATAATGGTAGCAAAATTCAACATGATTTTTACAACAACACGTGATTCTTTCCTTGTTAATCCTTACATACCATGGTTTACACTTTTCAAAAGATCTCTGACTAATGGTAATAGTTAGCACCTTATCATCTAAAATTTTTCTAAACAATTTAGTTTGAGTCATGAACATCTCTTGAATTAGGTGATATGCTTGTATTATCATGCCAATATTTTGACTTCACTAGTAAGTTTCATATCAAATCTCGGGAGTCTACCACTAGAAGTCCACAAACTATTTGTTGGATCACATTAAAAGTTAATCCTTCTCTTTATGAATCTTTCTAAAGTCTTAAGATTCACATTAAGATATCTACTTATGTTACTAATCAATCTTTTGTCAGTAGTTAACTTTTTAACTAAAGCTATTGTTATTGCTCATCGTGTTGTATTCTTATCTTTCGAGAGACTTCTCTTTCAGATAACATCAAAGACACTAGCAATAGTGGATACAACTTTTTTTGAAGACTTATTTTTATTCTTGGGTTTTGCATACTTTCCTAACCTTTTCATTAGTTTTCCCATTTTAGACATTTTAATTAGTTGCAACATCAATTGACATTGAAACCCGAATTTCTTATTATAAAAAAAGTCTATATAATCTATTAGCATGTGTCTTAATCTATCTCCATGAAACCAATCCATGAAGATTATCTAGCACATCATTAGAAAAAATGAAAATTATGTTCATGCACTTCAGTATCATTTAGACATGTTTGTTCAGTACTTGGTGTTTCCATGTCTACATTCATACCATTGTTATTTTCAATTGGCATTTTATTTTTAGTGTTATTTGGAATTTGAATCTCATTTTCATTTTTTCTTGGTATTTCTTTCAGGTATTGCATTTCCATTGGAGTTTGTTGTGCATGATCATTTGACAATCTATTCTCATGAAGAAAAACTAAATAATTTAAATTGTAACTTGCTTCTACAAAATCTCCAATTTTATCATGAGAAAAAAATTGAGGGTTTGGAGACACACCTATATTGAATGTTTGATTAGAATGTGCACGTGAATCTCCTTGTATTAGGTTCTCTTTTTCAGCCTCTTCATCCATCATGGTATCCTCAATGTATTTCTCTTCTGAAACAATGCTCAACTCTCTAATTCTTTGTCTTCTCTCTTGTTGACATTGTACTTCATTCTCTTTGTTTCTTGCAATCTCCTCATTTGTCAAAGCTTTTCTTTTCTTCTTTCTTCATTGTTTTGATCCCATTTTTGCACTAGTTTTGAATTCAAATCAATAGCTTGAAATTGTAGAAGATGACAAGAAAATAGAATAATTGTGACAAAAATTTGTTGTTGTAGCTTGAATTTGTCATTCAATCATTGCAATGATTGATAAGTTCTTTGTGGGGTAGCTTTTGGGGTCCAATGTGTACTTTAGAATCAGGTACTTGATTTTTAAACAATTGGGTACCCAATTTTAAATTGAGCACCTAATATTTAAACAAACAGGTACCCAATTTTAAATCGGGCACCTGGTTTTTAAATAATTAGGTACCCAATTGTTTAAATATATGGTGTCTAATTTTGATAATGGTTAAATTCGAATCAAGCACCCAATTTTTGAATTGTAAATCAGGTGCCCAATTCTAATGCCATGGGCAGGAATTTGCATTGGGTTTTTCCTTAGGGAAAGGCATGGCATAGGCTTGGTGGGACCAAGCCTATGCTTTTATAAACCAAATTTTGACTAATGCATTTAATCGACAATTTCAGGGATTATTGTAATTTTTTTATAGTCATCCCCATTAAATTTGTTGACAAAACGAAAACCCATTATAGGTCTTACTATTCCAATTTCAAAAATATAAATTTTATAGTGTTATGAGTTCATTTTCTATTTTTGCATTATTTATTATTCAAAAGTGTCCCTTAAACATAAAATAGTGAGATTCACTAAAACTTAAATAACTTTTTTCATTTTTCATATTTCTTAAATTAATTTATATGTCATTAATCTTCACACAATTCTTTTGAAGTTAAAAATTAAAAATTAAAAAAAGAAGTTAAATTTTGATTAAATTATGGTGTCCGTACACAAGAGGTTTTAGATATTATCTTAATCATTAATTAAAAATTAATGAAAAATATATTCATTAAAAAAATTAATGAAACTATTCTCATCAAACTTTGGTGTGTCAGGTAACTTTGTTTTAAAAGGATTCATAAAAATTCATTTAGTTGTGTCAAATTATGATGTATGTACACGACTGTAGTACAGTCCTAAAACAAACATTTTGAAAAAGTGGTTTTTAAAGATCTATACCAGAAAAATAATCTATCATATGGGTATACAAATAAATTACATATTCAAAAAGGAGATTCTAGGTAGTACAAGTTTTATTTTTGAAGTTTTTTTTATATAATCTCTAAATGCCTCAAATCTTGGCATAAATTGACAAGATATTTCAAAAATAGGAAAAACAATTCCACTTTTTGGCCAAAAGTGAGACCCAACTTCTTGCACCAACCCATGAAGACAAAGTGAATGTCCCATGTTGGTGAGTGTACTATAACATACTTAAATGACACATTAAATTAAATATAATATTTGTCACCTACATGCCCATGTTGAGATTTAGGGATAAAAATGTCACATTTTGGGTGCTTTGTTTTCATGGTTTCTAAATTAATATGTAGTGGTCTTATGTATTAATTATCACATTTTTGGATGATCTAAATGAGGGATCATATTAATTTTCTTAGTTATTACCATACTATTAAAATTCTTCTATATCTCTTGTTGGTAAATCATCATATACAAGGCTTATACTATATAAGTGTTTTGTAATTTAATTTATTACTAAAAGATACGTTGAGTTACTTTGGAGTGTGGAGTTTCTCATCCATATTTTTTCCATAAATGACAATGTTAGGTTATGTTGCAGTTGTACTTGATTCCTTATAATTATACATGATCAAATTTTTTTTCATATGTTCTCTCATAAATTAGTGTAACAAGCATACTTCACACCTCTATTTCCATTCATTTGGTATCAAATATAGATCACAATTGGTTTTAAGTGTTTATAGCTCGTAAGAATAAATATTCTAATCTTGGTTTGAGTTCTAGGAGCTTCTCTAGAATAAGATCTTGTTACAAGAAAAGAGAAAGATCATTTGGCATAGAAATGATGACATTCACTGACACTAACTTTGATTGACCAAAACTAAGGATAGATGATAGTATTTAATAAAATAATTGTAGGCTAATATGTTGCAAGGTCTTGTGGCCTTGTCCTCCTTGTGTTGTATGGTGCAATGGTGGTTTGTGGCATGGATTAACTGCCTCCAATTTCTTCTATAAGTTAAATGGTTATATCAAACATTAACTAGTGAGTCATTTGGTGTAAACATGGTCCACAATTGGTACCAAAGTTGAGGTCATGAGCCTAGACCCCAGACTTTCACTTGCAGGGATTTTTTCAAGATGTGTACCTTTCTCCCTATGTTGTAGAGGATAGTCGTGGTATGAGACATGAATTAACCACCTCCTATATCTTCTGAAGTCTAGTAGTTCTATTAGCCATTAATAGATTGATCAAATGGGTATGTGCAGGATCATGGTGTGCCAAGAAGTGGCGATCTAAAAAATTTGTAGTTCTAAAATATCTCACACCATTTCAAAATTTATTCCAACTTTTTTTCCACCCACCCTGATACTAAATGAAAACAATTAGTATCTTTATAAGGTCTACTATATATTTTGATACCAAACCTATATGGTCAACTTTAAAAACATCCTAAAAATGTGCTTTTGGCCTATTTTTATGTGACTTTTACTTCAAACATGTAGCTAACAACTTTTCTTTCACCAAAATTTGATGAAATGAAATGGGTTTCTTAAGAATGTTCTTATCTTTCCATAAATGTAAGGTTTGTCAAATTATGAGTTTAGTAAGTAATTATTACTTATTTTCTAATGGAGTTACGTATAAAGTGCTAACCGACACACTACTTGAAAAATAACTATAACTTTCAAATGGTACAACATTTTTTAAATCCAAAAGTTGCATCACATTCTATGTTTCTTCTACTATAAGGGAAAAAATGAAAAATTAAATTTTGTAGAGTTTTCAATTAGTTAAGGTGGTTAGACATGAGATTTTTTTTATTCCAAAAATACTAAAGTCAAAAATTATTTATTAATTATTTATTTAGAATAAAAATACCCAAAAGCACGTGTCACATCCAAGCATGAGTCTACTACTTGTATCTAGAATATTATTAAAAAATATTATCATTTGATTTTGATTAAGGTGGTCAGACATACGTCTACTTATTTTTGTTCTAAATTTTTTGTAATATTGCATTAAAATTCAAAATTTTGACCAATCAATTTTTATTTTTTTGAGATAAGTCCTAGTAGTTTAGAAACTAGATTCACTTTTCTAGAGATTATTTTCTCTCAACTTTTTGATATAAAGTTAATAAAAAATAGAAAATTGCATGTCAAGTTGACATAACCCTGATTTTCTAATTTTTTATTGCCACTTAAGAGCGTAGTTTGGTTGACCGTGATCCTGCACGTACCCAAATTTTTTAGCAGTAGAAACTAACATACTATAAAAAAATCCAAACCAATGTAACTTCACAAGACAACAAGGATCTAGTAGATTAAAATTATAGGGCCTCATTATGTTTTATTTGATATATATCCTATTCATTTTAATTGTGAAAATAAGCTATAAGAGAAGATCTTTAAAAGAAGTTCCCAAGCTTATATATGAACCAATCCTTTACTAAGATTTTCTTTTGGAGAAACAAGTTGTACACCTCGAGAAATGATGAGAGTAGCTTGTTTTTGGTCATTTGAACATATTAAATATGATTATTACATAGTTACACTTTTTTTTTTGAGTAAAATTTAGGATCATTGCATGATACTTATATTTTCTTTTCTATACTCATGGGATCACATGTTGATTGTTTTTTCACCCATTTTTTTTCTTATTTTGCCATATGATTCTATGTTTTTCCTCTTATAGACCATTAATCATATTTAGTTTGAGGTATTCTTTACATTTGAGTTTTCTTAAATGGTCCATCATGTCCTACATTTCCTTGGGCCTTTCTACTTCATTTAAATTTTCTAACTTTGGAAATCAAAAGTTTATTAGGAAAATTTTTTTATCAACAATTTGTAAAAGCTCTTAAAGCTTTTTTGAGATTCAAAAATATTTTCGCAATCTTATTGGATTCTAATAGTAGTTAACTATGCCCATCTTTTTAATTATAAGACATTTCAAAAGTCTTTTATGTGTGGGCAATGTAGTTAAATTTTAAAACACATTTCATCTTCTAACAAGTTTTTCAAACACATTTTTTCTTTAAGGAAAAGAATAAACTTATAAACTTTTTAAAATATGTTTGCATGTTGTTTAAGCATATTTTGGTAATATCAAAACTAGTGTCATATTTTAAGGAGGTTTTCACAACCTTTTTGAAATAAAAATGGTCTTGACAACTGATTTCCTTTTACAAAGGAAAAATAATGATGAAAATGTTTTTTTTCATATAATTATAATGCTAATTTAAACCTCCCAATTTTAAAGTAAATGTTCAATTTATCCAGATTTTCTACTTGAAGATTGGCTTACAAAGACCTTTCTATATCTAACATTTTTTGAATCCACATTTTGATGTTTTGTGGAGTTTGGGGTCCATCTAAACTTGTTCATTATGAACAAACTATAATTTTGGTTCCATTTTGATGTTCTACATCTCATACCTAAGTTTTGATAGCATCATTCTATCACCATTGCATCATCTCTTTTGTAAAGAATTTATAGCCAACTAAATTGAACCTTTCAAAATCATATTTTATTTCATTATGTATTTTAGTTTGAATTCCCCATACAAAAAATCTACTTTCATTTTTCCACATCTGAACTTTTTTTTCTTCATAATATTGTTGTCAATTCCATCTCATCTTGGTGACATAGTCAAAAGAACTAATTATTTGGACCAAATAGTAAAATAGAGTAAATTTGGTTAGTGTAACTAGATATCCATATAATTTTATGATTTATTGTTCTCTCAATAATTTTACCTTAGAAAGACTCCTTTGCAAGTATACTTAAAATGAAGACTTCCAAAAAAAATGATTATACGTCAAGATCTTGCAAATCACCAACATGGCCAAAACCTTGTCATTAGTACATTTTCAATGTCTACATGAATAAAAAGATAAAAATGAAGCTTTTCTACCACATTTATTAATTATAGGCATGAAATCAGATGCACCATTTTTTCATAATTTTAATACTTTTTGTTGATGGTTAAATTTCTATTTTATATACTTAACCTCATTAATGAAAATGTATGGAAGTGGTAAATGTAATTCTATTTCATGTGTCCTACTAGATCATATATGTTAGAAATGTATAGAATAGCTGGGGGGGGGGTGGAGGGGTGGGGGTGAATTAGTTACTCAAGGTCTATATGTACCACTTGAATAATTAAACAGTAAACACTTCATTGTTCTACTTATTCTATTGTTGCTCAGTCTCTATTGTAAAAATGTCATAAAAACAACTTGCATTGCATAATGGAAACATTATCAAATGTAAAAATTCATCATAATTTGACACTAGGATTTTATGATCCCAATTTGGGAAAAACCACCAACAACATGTCAATCTTTTTCACTCTTTCAAAGTGAGCTCTATTAGGAACCAACTCTATTAAAGGTTACAATACACACTATTAAATGTGATCCGGTTAGAGGATTTAATCACCCTATTAGGAGTACCCTTTTAAGAGGACTTTGATCATTCCATTTAGAATGTCACCCAATTAAAGGATTTACATAAATTGTTAAGCCTTCAAATGATTGTTAGGTCAACCTCTATTAATAGGATTTCAAAACCAATTGTTTACAATGATAAGAAAGAAAATAATAGGTTTGATATTTGTGGTTACAACTCGCTTTTTCTAGTTCAAATCTATGTTTGGTCCTTATGTTGGTTCACTAATAAGCTTTTCACTCTCATCTCTGATCTTGATCTGCTTGAACACATTTCAAGCAATTAGTCCACTCTTCTCATCAACACTTAAGCCTTCTTCTCTAATTCACTTATCAACAACAACATCATATCTACAAGATTTCTTCTTTAGCTTTGCATTCACATGCTTGTGTATTTCTGACCAACCTTGCTTTTTATGCCTCTCTTCACATACAAACTCACTCATACATACACTAGTTGTGCTCAGATAGGCTTGACTAGACACGACACCAAATGTTCATTTATGTATCTCTTTAAAGACAATTCATGCTTTATCATTTTGTACATCCACCATATATCTTAGGTTTTACAATCAGATTCAACTCCATTCAATGTGTATGTTCATCTTCTTGATTATCCTCTAGAAACTTCTCTACACTCTGTCTATTAAGTCTTTACCTAATTACCTCCTTGAATTTAATGATCCAACTCATCAATCTTATCTTCAACACTTTTTACATCTCCCAAGAAATCAGCTGAGTATGCTTGATCTTACAATTCCTTTGAAATTTGTTCTCTTACTGTCACTCGACAATATCTAAATTTTGACACTCGGTCAACACTAAGATACTCGGTCACTGTAAAGCTTTCTGATTCAACATCAACTAACTTTCTCGATCGATGCTAATGCTCTGTCAACACTAGTTTTCTTGGCACTAACCATAGCTTGGTTGACACTAGCATTCCTTGACACTCCTTAGTATTTTACTCTTTTTCTTGGCTTAGGCTAGCTTTCTTGATCTAAAAAATTACTTTGTTTTATCAAAATCTATCTAATCAAATGTCCATTTTAGCTTTCTTTTCATAACTTCAACCTTTCCTTTAGGTGCTATAGTTATGAGCAACTTCCCAAATCCTCTTCATTAATCAAATAAGTATGACATTGATATTAGGTAGCAATATGTCTAATTCATAGATTTGACATCAATAACAAAACAACAATTGTTCCAATTGTAAGTTTTCAACAATATATGCAATAGACATAATCAAGTAGAGAATTGGTTAAAATTTTAGCTAGGCTATAAGTTTTCCCTACAATGATAAAGGTCACAAATTTCTATGTTTTGGTGCTAGGTGTGCATGTCTTTTTAAAATATTTTACCTTCCATTGTTATATTTTCCTCCTTTTTTTTAAAGAGAAATAAATTAGGGAAGAAAATAGAGTAGAATCACCATTAATAGAACTAGAAGTTTAATTCTAGAATAAAGAAAGACACAAATTTTAAAATAAATTGATAGATTCAGCTTTTTCAAAATATGCAACTGACATGTGTGATAATCTAAGAGGAAAGAATTTAAAGTGTAAAATTAACCATGTCTAATCTCCATGCAAGGATAATTTCATGAAAACTTCTTTAGGGAAAAGGTGCAAAATCATGGTGAATCTTACATTATTTTGGGGTAGGGAGGAATTAATATTGTTGACAAAAAAACTAAAACTGGAAGGAAAAATATTAGTTTGTACTTGCAACATTTTTTAATCATTTGGGAAAATCTATAAATTCTTGGTGAATCTTTCATTACTGAAGAAAATCGCAGCCACGAGCACACATACTTAGCAACCATCATTTCTCTATTATTTCTATATGTAGCCTAATCAATTATCAAACTTGAAGGTTAAATTTTTCCCACTTTTATCAATGTAATTGCACAATAAATTTACTCAACATGGTTTTGTAGGTAGCACCCCCAAGATGGGGTCATGGGACAATGCCTCTAGCATGCTTCCTATCACAATACATGGAGGGTCGAGGGGCAATGTTCATATTGCGGTTTCTGGGATAGCACCCAAAAGCTCAAATTTCTTTTAATATTTTATTAAAACCTCTTGGGTTAATTTTCTATTGTCTCACATATACTAACTTATTTTTTTGTAAATATTGGATGATCCTAGATCAATGAACTAAATTCTATTTTGAGCCAAACTTTTGAAGGACGCAAAGGTCCATAGAAATTCTTTGGAATATAGAAACATGTTCATTGTCAATTCTATTTGAAGCCAAAATTTTAAAGGACAAAAAGATCCATAGATAATCTTCAGGAAGAGACACATGTCAAATCTATATACTTAATTTAGTCACAATTATTTGTGAATTTTAAAATTGTGGATACTAAATATTCACTACTTAAGTTATCCCTGCCTCTATGTAGTTTTTTTGCAAAAAGAGGGGTAAAATTTTATTAAGACAGAAAGGAATACAACAAGGAGAGCTCAACAAGGAGCTCCATCCTGAGCAACAAGATCATCAAATTCTTGCACCATCTCAAAGGACAGTTGCCCCCTATCCCTAATATTCCAACCCAGATCATGACTAGAAGCCCATTTGGCTAAACAATCAGCAGGTCTATTCCATTCTCGCGGAATATACTTGAACCTAATGAATTGAAAAGAGGAAGAGAAGAAAAGAATCTGCTTAACAACAGTGGCCAGCTACCAACTAACATCCTCAAGCTCTTGCGAAGAAAGCATGTTCATCACCACCTGGGAATCAGACTCACAAATAATCTTACTCCATCCCCACAAGCAACACTGTTCCACAGCATATAAAATAGCCTGAGCTTCCATGAGATTGTTGGTATAATCACCCTTATGAATTGAGAAGAAAAATTTAACATTCCCAGAACTACAACGAGCCACTCCGCCAATACCAGCCGGACCAGGATTCCCACGAGAAGAACCATCAGTGTTAATTTTCAGAACTCCACAGGGAGGAGGAGTCTAGTGCCCATCCCGATTAACCCGACCCTTCCTCTGATGGTGAAGCTACCTGGACATAGAAGGAAACCTATGAGCCGCAACCCCATCTTGCAGATGAAAATTGAGGCGATTACAGATAGCAAGATCAACCGGATCCATACCCCCATCAAGCTCACACTTCACAAGAATAGTTTCCTGGAGAGAATGTGATATTTTCCACCAAAGATGCAAAACACCAAGCCGAACATCTTGGAATATGTGACAATTCCTCTCCAGCCAGATATGCCAAAGCATGAAAGATGGGCCAACAATCCAAGCAGCATGGAGAGAAGAAGACTTGGAGGGAGCACTACCCAAGTTATAGTGTATATTTGTGAGGACTTATGTATGACGGATTTGCGAATCAAAATATTGAAAAATCTCTATGAATATTTGTCACTAAATTTTTTATAGTAATAAAGAAAATATATACAATATTCAATGAAAGAGGGCTCTCCTAATGTTCTATAAATTAATTTATTTCATTGAATATGCTTAGAACATTATTTTCTTGTAGATAATAGAAAGTGTAATCTTAATTAAAATAAGATCTTTTTTGATAATTAATAATTAGTAATCCTATAAAATTCATATTAAAACATGCATCAACCTATAGTAAAATCCACTTCTAATCACCTTTGCCCATATAATTAACTAAGATTATTTCTTTTAATAAAGATTATGTAATTTTTCTAGTTTTGGAGTGTGACAATAGATAAAAATGATTCTAATGGAGAAACATTTTTGCTAATAGGTTATGCTAAACAATTTGGACAGTGACATATATCTCAACATGTCTTTCATTTGGGTAGCTTGGTTGAAATTTTTAAGCTCTTTCAATAATTGATTACGATAATGTCACCAAAGAGATGACGTATGTTTGGGACATTTTGTTAAAGGTTCACATGGGCTTTCTATACTTAGCATGAGCTTTTGCTATAGCACCTGCAAATACAATGTCTGACAAAATTCTCCATTTTTGTATTCAGAAGACCCATTTAGCACAAAAGTGGATTGTGAATAGATAAGGCTGAAGATAAGCTCAGAGAATACCTGCATCTTTGTTCATTCATGTGAAATGGTGGCAGATTTTTTGCTTGCAAGGATCATTTATTTATTTTATTTTTTTGCATGGTGTGGACAAGTGTTAAGGAACGAGTACATTACAAAGCATGTATCTCCATCACTAGGTTTATAACTTGAATGACAATGCTTGTAATGAGAATCCGTACAATACAATCAATTTAATATATGTCAAAGAGTGTGGATGTGTATAACAAGATACCCAAAAAGAACAATTATTGATTTGAGCTTTGAACCTTTGAAAAGACTTGTTTGATTAATTATTCACCAGTTAATAACAACCGGCAAAAATGTGGAACACACATGTTATTCTCCTCCTAAACGTTAGATAGACATTGACATGGTTTGGTGGCATCTGTTATCCTTCTTGCCGGCATGGTTCTTCCTTGTCTTGTGCTAAAATACATGTAAGAATTTTAATTGATTTCAATCTTTAAAAAGCCTAATAAAAGCTCAATTCAATGAATTAAAATCTCTAAATCCACTAATGCCAAGGCCAGATTGACTCAAAAATTTCTAGAAAGAGAAACATTACATGATTGATTGTTTGTTTGCAAGCCACGTAAGAATGCACATATTTTATTGAAAAATCTATGGATTCACTTGTCTCTTTGCATGAGATCTGTAACAACTTGGAAACGTAAAAGATTATAACTAGTGGGTCTTACGGAGAATTGTACTATAAAAAGAAAATCCTCAATAATATTCTCATATAATATTGTTGGCCATACGTTAACAAAGATATGAGAGAATTTATACATGTTACGGGTGATGTCATTTTGGTTCTTCTCTTGGCAAGTGAATACTGTGAAGAATCTCGTTGTTTTTGTTGTCTAGAGATTAGGTATCAGTGTCTATGGTGAATTTTAATCGTTTGAGGTTGTTTTGGTTTTAATTGAGGGTTTGGTTTTGAGCATGCCTGGTTCATACTATAATACAATAAAAGGATTATAGTCCACAAATAAGTTTATATGTGTGGATGTTCATTGTGATGTTTTAATTGTTTGTGATTATTCTATAATCCTTTTTTTTTAAATTGAGTGTATTTGTTTTGAATATAAGATTTAAATTATTTTATAAATTTAGTGGGGTTTGATATTATATCTAAAAAAGGGTAATAGTGTGAAAATAAAACTATGGCTTACATTTTAGATTATAATGGAAATTGATACTTGTAGGTGATAATATCCACAACAAGTCAAATTGTGATATTGCTATTAGGATTTAACAGTGTAGTTTTTGAGTCAAACTCTTTGACCCATGTTTCATGAGTAGTGATTCAACATGAATCCATCTCTCATGAGAATAAATGGAACACTTAGCACTCATTGGATCTAGGTGATGTTCACAGAGAATGTTCACCTAGATCCAATGAGTGTTGAGTGTTCCATTTATTCTCACAAGAGATGGATTCATGTTGAATCACTACTCATGAAACATGGGTCAATGAGTTTGACTCAAAAACTACACAGTTAAATCTTGATAGCAATATCACAATTTGACTTGTTATGGAAAGTATCTCCTATTTATCAATTGATGAGCTCAAGGGGCTTTCTAATAAATGGTTCATAAGGAACAACACTTGGTGAAGGTTTTGCAAATGAAGTCGCAAGTAGAGTGGGTTTAACTAGGGTGGAAACTCCGTAGTTAAGCACACTCAAGCTTGAGTAGCACTAGGATGGGTGACCTCATAGGAAAACCCAATGCTTCACCTCTATGAGCATCACCTAGATGGACAATGAGTGCTAAGTGTTCCATTTATTCTCATGAGAGATGGATTCATGTTGAATCACTACTCATGAAACATGGGTCAATGAGCTTGACTCAAAAACTATACAGTCAAATTCTAATGGAAATACTACACTCCAATGCTAAAATCAGAGCCTAGACATTTTTAGAGTTTTCAAGTAGTCACACACTAGTGTCTAATTGACACTTCAAGTCCATTCTATTTGTTGCATCCTTGACATGTTGTAACTTACTTTGTTTCAACATATATTATGAACTTTTAAGCAACTATCAAAGAAAGTTTGTATATGAAAATTATTATGCTTTGACTTTTGAGGCTTTCAATCCCATAATTTTGTTGATAGATATTGATATTTTCAAATTAGACCATCCTTCTTAATAATCTAACTATTCCTTTCACAAAAATGGCTCATTTCCATTCCAATTGATATAAAGTTGGTAGTTAATAATGAGCAAATTGCTTGTAAGGATCTATCCCTTCTATCTACAAATCTTTATTACATCAAGAGAAAAAATGCTCAATTGCCTAGTTGAAATGCGACATCTCCTAGTTATCTCATTGTTTGTATAGATTTCTCTTAGTGTTGTAAGTGTAATCAAAATGTTTTATGAAGGCATTTGAGATAAAAAATTCTTTCATTTTACCCTTATGTTGACTTTGTAAGAGAATATAGTCATAGAATTAGGACCTAATTTTCATCTCTTTACCCTTTGATAGCTTAGTCATGGTAGTTTCATTCCCTATTTAGTTAGTTTTATTTGTGTGCCACCTTCCTTCCAATGTTTGAGTCTTGGGATATAACCCAACACATCCCCCACCCAAGCATTATTTTGTGGTCATGTAGGGAATTCACAAATACATAACTATCTTATGTTGTAGTTGACTTAAGCAACACATTGACATGTCATGAAACCTTTTTCTTGTCATTGTAAAGACATCAAAATGATATCTTAGTAACATCATAACCAATGTGAATGACACATTACCCACACAATTAGGAGATGAGTCGTCCTATTTAAGTAAAAGGTGGTCCTTGATTAGAAAGGGTGATACTTAACTTTCTCTAATTAAGAATTATTAGGGAATATTTGTATTTGATCACCCCAAATTAATTGCCCACTTAGTATTAACTACTTAACGTGATGTAAAATATACTATCCCTAGTTATTCAATATAATATTTCATCAACACTTTATAAATACAACTTGAGGAGAAACAAAAATGAGGCACACAATAATAAACATGCTAGTCTGTGTGTGTGTGCATATATACAGAGAGAGAGAGAGAGTGTGTGTGTCTAACTATTTTGTATTGTGAGTATCATACACAAGTTTGAAGAAAAGTCTGTTAGGTTACTATGATTTCATATATATATATATATATATATATATATATATATATATCACTAATTGACTGAATAGAATAATTAAGAAGATTACAAATATAATATATAATATTTCATATAATTGTATACATAAGCTTTGTTCCAATTAATCAAATAATTAAATATTTTTTACACATAATATTCATTTGTAAAAACACCATATACCTATTTAAATTAATTTATTATGAAACTTGTATTTAGATAAAACAATTCACAATCAAAAAATTTTGTAACACCTATATTATATTCAACACAATTTAAAACTACAAAGAAGAAGAATAAAAATCCACCAAAGCTAAGGCATGTTTGACTTAGAAATCTCTCGAATCAATATGTGATTGATTGCTTGTTTGCAATACACATCAGAAACCACGTAAGAGCTAACATATTATATATATTTGAGGTGTTCAATCTTGATCATGTTTCATGCCAAGAGAGGGAAGTTAATGCACGCTCACTGATAAACAATTCGAAGAATTCAGATGGCCATTTTCAAGAATTCTGTAGTAATTTGTTGATGTAAAGGGTAGAAAACAATATTTTGATAGTGTAGCCATAATATATAGGATATCATTAGAAAGGTGTCTACCACATGACGATTCGTCTAAATATGTCATTTTGGTTCTTCCAATGGTAAGAGGGCAGGTGAGGAGTGTGGAGAACATTTCTTTTTGTTCCCCATGTCCATCTTAGGCTTTCTTCTAAATCTTTTTCATTCATGGGGAGATTACATGTAAATACCCATTATGGTCTGTCTATTGTGTGAGATTGTTTGAGAGTCTATTTGTATTGAGGTCTCATTTTTGTGAGGTTTGGTATTGTGTTATTGTTTAAAATTGTTGAATTGTCTTAAGTGTAGATTGGTTATTATTTTCTATTCTAATAAAATAAAATGTGAGTTTTTGTTTAAACAGTGACAATATTTGCAATCATCCAACTTTATTTCATATGTTGAGTAGATTTAAATTGTTAGAATTTGAATATAGATTTCTGTTATTCTTCAGTTTATTGTATTGAGTATGTAATATTTGTACAATAATCATAGTCACGATATGCATTTCAAGTCAAACTAGATACAATCCTGTTATAGAACCAAGGCCATAAGCAAGCTAATATTTCTTTCTATCAAATATGCGTATGATGTTTGCTTTATAAAAATGGTGAATATTAATTATTAAATGCATCCCTAGATTTTCTACTATAGTAAATAGCGACCCAAGATGGTTTAATTGTCGTGACTCATTTTTGTTGCTCAGTGTAAGTTATATTTATAAGTGTTGGTGTGATACTATACTTCATCATGAATAATATTATATTATAATTGTAATACTAATATATTTATATAATACATTCCATGTACATAATTAGGTAAAAAATAATTATGCCAACAATTAAATTAAGGTTATGAAGTGCATCAATTACTTAATTTATTCTTAATTAGAGGACCTATTAGCTATTACATTTTTGAATCAAGGACTAACTTTTACTTGAATAAGTTTACTTATCTCCTCATTGTATGGTATAACATGTCCTTTACCTTCGTTTATGTGTTTCTACTATAAAGTTTTGATACCTTCATAAAGTAAACACAAGGTGTTGTATTATTCTCATGTTTCACACGAGTCACCTACATTAAGAGATGTTCATGTGTTTCCCAATTGTTTACACAACCACAAATTGATGTGTAGACAAATCTATGTGTCATGTAATACCCCAAGTTACATGCCTAGCATATTAGCCAACTAAAGAAATATTTTTTGAAGAACAATATAAAAATAACTCAACAAAAAGAGCACAATATTGATAGGCCTTAAGGCATGTCAATGTATACAAAAGTATTGTGCCAAGAGTAACACATAAGACAATAGCGAGCAATTGTGATAATGTTTCACATCATGGATAGTATTAGACAATAATAAAACTTAGAAGACAATACCGTTGATCCAAGCAAGTTGGTGGTAAAGAATAAAAACTACCAAACATAGAATAAAACCACCATGATGAACCTATACAATAATAGAACTAAACCATAACAAAAAAAATTCAGTCCTAACTCATAATCATATTCTCTTGCATCTTAGTTCACAATGGTAGGATGATGTGATAAAACTACATCCTACATATGATTGGTTTTCCATAAAGCAATCAGACAATCAAGATGCATCTCAGATCAAGAAGAAAGCTCAAGATGGACATGGGGGACCAAAATAAACGTTCTCCACACTCCTCACCTGCCCTCTTCTCATTGGAAGAACTGAAATGACGTCACCCATGACGAGGCCTGTTGCCATTCATACACAAATCATCTCCTGCCTTTGTTGACATACAAGTGAAATCGTCAAACTCTACTAGTGATCAACAGGATATTGTTTTTTCCCACTATTAAAATATTGTTTTAAAACTTTTGACGTCTCCAAATTATTAGAAAATTCATGGAAGGGCCAATTAAATCCATCGAATTGTTTACCTTTGCTCAAGATGGAAAACCTCAAATGAATAAATAAATATGGTTCCTACGTGGCTTCTGATGTGCATTGCAAACCAAAAAAACCAGACATTTCTTCATCAAACTTGCCTTAGCATTGGTGGATTGAGAGAAATTAATTACTTAAAGTTACTTTCTCAAATCTTGAAAATTTTGAACATCTAATCAAATTGTTATTTTATTTTATAGATGGATCTAAGTGTTTTTGTTTTGGTAATCTTTTTAGTTGACTGTATTGTCATATATATAATTGAATTGTGATTATGATTGATATTGTGTTTTTATTCACTCCTGCCATAATAGCCTCTATGTATGTCCTCCGTGGCACTTGACTGATGCTTATATCATTAACGAGCTATAGCAGGTCAAACCAACTGCGTGACACTCTTAACTTTCTATGTACTCCTAACCAATCAAGGGTGAAGGGTCGTGAGCTGTCCTGAGTGATGATCTGTGATGACATGGTGTCTATGTTTCATAGTAATTTCAATTTGTTTATCTTAATGATGAGTGTTTTGTTAACTAGTTAGTTTATAATTTTGGTTATTCAAGTTATTCAATTTAATAATCATTTTAGCTATTTAATTTAATTATCTATTTAATAGTTGGTTAATGATTTGGTTATATATTTAATCAATCACTTATTTATCAAATGCTTATCATAAATAGGGATGTTCCTTATAGTTTTAATCTTCAATTATAAGAGAGGGCATTGTAGTGTTGAAAGACATACTAATATTTTCTAATTGGATATTAGGGGTACCACCCATAAATAGATTGGTGAAAAGTCGTACTCCATGTAATGTCATGACCCCACCTTTTAGTTAATAGACCAACATGACATTAATATTGACTTTTTTTAGAATATTATGGTTGGTTTAGCATTATTTTGGGTAGTATTCCCATAGTTATATTCTAAACATTTGAATTAATGATTTTGATCTCAAATTAATTTGAACTAATCAATTAACATTAAACAATATATAATTACTATTGATATATAAGGATATAAATCTCATCAAATATGATTATTATGATAACTGATATTATTGAGGGTTTTGTCTTGGTTATTATGAATTATCATTTTGGGCTTGTGGAAGTGACATAGTGGATGGAATACTATATATTATGTTTGTAATCTTAAAAAATATTCTATTTAGTGAACTAGTGTTGTGTATGTTATCATAGCCAACCTAAAATATTTTTCATTGAAGTTGGTTCTCTCTCTCTCTCTCTCTCTCTCTCTCTCTCTCTCTCTCTCTCTCTCACACACACACACACACACACACACACTCACACACACACACACACACACACACACACATTTATTATTGTGCCTCATTTATCTTTTCCTTTCAATTGTATTTATAGGTCTTTGTGTAATATTATACTTCACTCTAGGGAACATTATATCTCAAATATAATATCTAATTCTTTTATTAAGTATATTTTAGACCACCGTAGAAGTAGCTAGTTCATTTGTGGTCATCAAGTAAATCTTCTCCCTGTTTAATTTTTTAACTAGAGGAAATTAAGTGTCACCCTTTCTAATTAGGGACCACCATTTACTTAAAAGGTTTAAGTAATCTCTTGATTGTGTGGTGTAGCATATCATTCCCTTGGTTTAGTATGTTTATAGAAAATTGTTTTGATGCCTTTGCAAAGACAATAAGAGTTGTGACACGCCAATGTGTTGCATGAGTAATCTACATCATGAGATGCTCATGTTTTTGTGAATTTCTGACATGATCACAAGCCAATGCTTGGATGGGTGACATGTTGTGTAATTTCCCAAGAGACATGCCTAAGACATCCAACCAAATATTTTCTTTTTGAAGAACAACAGATAAACAAATAAAAAATCAGGAAAGAAAATTAACATGTCTAATTGCATGTTAATGCGTACAAAAGTGTGTTTCAAACACAATAACACATTAGACATAACTTGATCACTATGAGTATGTTTCACATCATGTACACAATGTTAGACATGAAAAACACTTAGGAGATATCACTATTGCTCCAAGAAAGGTTATATAAATTAAGCTAACTAATTAAGAAATGGAACTACCATGACAAACCTTTGTGAGTGTGGAGCAAAGACAATCATGTCCTCATCCCAAGATCACATTCCATTGAAAAATAAATGTAAGGGTGAAATGATGGAAACGTCCTACTCAAATGCTTGTGTTGAATACTTTGTTGATGCACACAATACTAAGAGAAACCTATGCAAGTGATAAGATAACTAGGAAATATCACATCTCAACTAGGCAATTGACAACTACTTTCCTTGATGTAGGACTCACTTATCAAAGATTTGCAAACACACTGAAGAAATTCTTACAGGAGGTAGCTTTACTAAGAACAACAAACCCTCTATTGGTCAGAGTGATGAGCTATTTTTGTGCAAAGACACACATCTCATTACAAAGGATGACATAATTTTCATATAAGAATAATTGTTGACAAAAAGTTGGGATATGAAGCCTCATAAGTTGAAGTGGAATAATTTTTATAGACATAATTTCATTGAATTATGTTTGAGCATACCTCATGTTTGAGGAAATGAAGGAAGTCATCATGCTATAAGACTAAATACGTAGAATGGATATTCAAAGTAGACAACAATATGTAGAAGAGAAGCTAGTTTGTCATTGTTCAAATGTCCTAAATTTCTATTAGAATCTATCTTTAGTATTAAGGTCCAACATTTAATATTTTAATATTGATTGCATGCTAAATAGCTGAATGTTACTTCATATTCAAGAACAATACCTATAACTCATTAAAAAAATTACAAGACAACCAAAAATGTCAATGAATCCTTAATCTATTGGTTATGTTGAATAGTTCTAATTGAACTTACCAGAAATCAAGTTTTGCTAGAAACAAACTTTTCAACATTATACAAAACAAATAGTCCTCAATTCTTAATCCTTGGAGAATCTAAATTTCCATAAAAACAAGCACAAACTATTGAAAAACTTATATTCACTCCACTAGAAAACAATCAAAGATATACCTGATTACCATGATGACAACCAAATGACGTCACCCATGACGAGTCCCCTATCATCTATATATAAATACTGTCATCTTTGTTGACATAAAAATGAAATCGTCAATTCAACAAGTGGGTCTTGTGTAGACGTCTCGATAATGATCTCATAAATTATTGGTCTTCATAATTAATGATCTCATATATTTATATTGTTGGCCTGCACTAGCTATTATAGTGTTGTTTTTGTATTTTTCACATCTTCAAATTGCCACAAAATTCATGAAAACAGACGATTAAAACCATCGATTTGCTTATTTGTGCGCATGCATCAAGATTTGGTCTCTTCTGCCATGAATATAATCAAGAGTGGAGACCTAAAATAAATATAAAATGTGTGCGCTCTTACGTGGCTTCTGATGTATATCACAAACAAATTAAATAATGAATTCCATATTGTCTCTGTTCTAGAAATTTTGAGTCAACTAGCTTTGGCATTTGTAAATATATAGAGAAGTTAACTCATTGAAATGGTCGTTGGTTTAGGTATTTTGTGGCTTCTGATGTATATCACAAACAAATTAAATAATCAAATCACATATTGTTTCTGTTCTAGAAATTTTGAGTCAACTAGCTTTGGCATTTGTAAATATATAGAGAAGTTAACTCATTGAAATGATCTTTGGTTTAGGTATTTTTGAGTTGGAATCTGAATTCATATTTGTATTGTCGCACAAGGAGGTGGAGGTATCATAGAAAACTCTTCACTCTTTGTCAACTTTTTCCAAGTGAGCCATAACTAAAACCATCCCCGTCCACTTCCCTCAAAACCTTCATTCCTCTTTCAAAATATATTAAAAAATTTCCTCTTCATCTTGGCATGGAATTCCTCAAACATCAACTACCCTTCTCCACTATTAAGAAATCTATCCATATATGAGATGGGCTATTAAGAAATCTATCCATATACTTGTACCGATCTCATAGATAATGGAATTGAAACCACATGCCCATGAAGTAGGCTAAAATATCTATTATCATTCATATATAAAGTCTCTCATGCCTTTGTTGAATTATGGAAGAATAAAAATCATTTTGTATCAATGTTTCAGATAACACTCTAGGATCTATCAGTAGGATAAGAGAAAGAGAACACTTTGTTGAATCCAAATGCATAATATTCGATAGTTTCATATGAATTGTGGAAATTTTCTTATTTTTTTAAAATCATTTTACCTTTGACATGACAATTCTACAAGAAGATCTTACATAGACGCCATAATAATGATCTCATATATTAGTTTAAGTAGCATGCACCATTCAAAAAAAATGTTTAAAATTTTATGTAAAGGAGTTGGATCCATCAAATTTCTTCTGTGTATGTGTGCATCAAAATTTTGTCTCTTAATGTTTATATATATATATATATATATATATATATATATATATATATATATATATTTGGGTTGGTTGCATTGTATCACCAAACAAAATAGTTCAATGCCCATCCAAAAAGTTCCAATTATTGATCTATTTTGTTCGTTATCAAACTATAAGTTACTTTGTGAACATCAGTCCAATTGGTTGGACGGGGGTGGTTATGAAGTTATATACATCTATAGTCTAATTGGTCTTGTGGGTATTCTATATACATCCACACATTATTTGTTGATTAAAGATGGATTGATTTCTATGTTAAAGCATTAAATAGTTAAAGTTGAGTTACTTTTTTCAAATATAATATTTATCTTATTATGTGATTTTGATTGGGTGTAAACACAAATTTGTGTCACCTTTCGAGCTAGCTTTACAAATTTGGTGAGACCAAATCTGGGTAGAGACCTTTTGCCCAAAACAATTCCAGCCGAATCTAGGTGGTGTTGAGTAGATGCCACATAATGTGTACACGTTCACAAGGTTCCGACTGAAATTGATCTAGCCAAACCGAGTCTAGCCAATTTGATTTTGGTTGAAACCTAAAAAGTTATATAAGCCAAAAAAAATCCAATCCATCACTCATTTGTATGAAACGAGTTTGCTAGAATTGCGAAGCAAGAAGGGATACATGAGTAATTTGACCAGATCACGTATGTAGCAAATTTTCCCAATTTTTAAATATATTTTAAGTGTTATTGTATGTTTGTTTAGGTAAAAATATGGGTTCAAATGTGTTTTTAAAATATCAAGAGAAGATTTTCTGGAACTTGATTGTGTCACAATTTTTTAAGCATCAACGTTTCAAATCACACACAGTGATCCATCATCAGGATGAAGAGTGCAAGAGAATAGAGAAATATATATATATATATATATATATATATATATATATATATATATATATATATATATATATATACATATATATATATATATATATGTATGTATGTATGTGTGTATGTATGTATGTATGTATGTATGTATGTATATATTTTTTAATGTTTATTATTTTAAACACTTCAAATATTTATTATTATTACACATGTTCTTTTAAGTAGTGTATTAATTTTTAAATAGTGTAATATTAGATAAATTAGAAAATTATTGAAATATAGTAAAGTTAAAAAAATATTAGAAAAAATAGATAAATTGTAAAACATTATTTAGATAAAATAGTAGAAAACTATATAAAAAATATTAGAAAAGTTAGAAAATTTAGAAAATATTAGAACAATTAGAAAATTTAGAAAATATTAGTTTTATTATTAAATATATAAAATTATTTAGAGAGAATATTATAAAATTTAAATATTTTTATTTTGTTGTAGTTAGAAATCATTAGAAATTGTTAGGTAAAAGTTTAGAAACTATTATTTGAAATATTTGATAATAATCAAACAATTTAGAAAAATAGTACAAAAGTTTTTTTAGCAAAAGTAAAACTCTATCATTGAAGCAAATGAAACTGGTAACTACAACCATCAAATTGAACTAAGTCAGAGTCTACCTCTTATAGTGAGCCCAACTAAATTCTAATTGAAAACTTAGCATTGAACAAGTTATAAATTATAGGTAGGAGCAAAATTTATCATTGAATATAATTAAAACACAACATTAAAATTAATCAAACTCTAACTAAAACTCTCACATTGAACCAAATTAGACTCTAACTCCTATATTGAACCTTAAATCCAAATACGTTGACCTAAACCCTAAAATTTTAACCCTTTGTCTCTCTCTAACTCCTAAACCCCATCTCTATAAACCATAAAACTCTCTCTAACCCCATAATCTCTAAACCTCTCTCTCTCTCTCTCTCTCTCTCTCACATACATAACTTCATCTCTCCCAACCCTAACCTCCTCTCTCTCTCTTTAACTTTTCATCATTTGTATCTCTCTAACTCCTAAACCCCATCTCTCTTAACCTTAAACTGCTCTCTAACTCCATAATCTCTCTCTCTCTCTCTCTCTCTCTCTCTCTCTCTCTCTCTCTCTCTCTCACACACACACACACACACACACACAACTTTATCTCTTCCAATTCTAACCTCCTCTCTCTCCCTAGCTCTCAAACTTTTAACCCTATGTCTATTTCTAGCTCCTAAACCCGATCTCTCTAAACCCTAAACCTCTCTCTCTCTCTCTCTCTCTCGATCTAAAAATTTTAACCCTAAACCCCATAATCCCTAGACTTGTTATCTAGATTTGATTTGTACCTATTAGTGAAATAAAAAATGTAATGTATTTAACATTTCTTTATATGTTGTACAGTATGTTTGTTTAGAAAGATTCATTTAGTTTATTTTGATTTAATTAGTTTCTCAAATAACGTGTGTATATATGCATGTGCAAATCTCTATTATCAACTATCTTATTTTTTTGTTTATTTATTTCATCATTATGGCATCTGGGGATAGTGATTATGGAAAGGCTAGTGTGCATGGTCATCCCTGTAGTGGTTCATCATGTAGATCCACTACTAGTACCTAGGATGGGAAAATATTGTTCATTGAGACTATTCAACGCATATAGAGCACACTTGATGCTATTGATTAGAGCTTACAGGCTTCACCTATGATACAACATAGGGATACGATGGCTATGATTAGAGATTAGTTGATTAGTATGATGCACACTGCTGAGAGTTTTAACCCTTATGATAGGGTTAGTACATATTCTATAGCACTCTATCCCATAATATGAGTGGTGGTTTGAGGTGGAGGGGGATCGATGAGATGGTTTCATTGGCGAGTGTGAAGAGCATGTTCCCATATTATCGACCTTTCAAAAAGGTTAGAGGGTACCATTCTATGAGGTTTAGTGATCCATTGGTTGCACCTTTCATATATCCTCATTGGTTGGCTGCACATCACATGTGGCCCCAAAAGGATGAGTTCCCCTTATATTTTTGCAAATAATTGTTTGTAGAATCTCATCTATACATCAAGATGTTGATTACACTAATATCCCTAGGCATACTCGGTAAGGTTAGCGTAGGTTCTCAGATAAATTCAAAGACCCAGATGCTCCTGTGCTTGTCAATAAATGACAATTGATTGGTCCAAACCTTTTGGTAATGCCAAAATGTTTGGAATTAGCTACAACCAGAGATAGAATGACTGATGATACATGTAGAGATGTGTACGAGATGATTGCCACTATTGCTACCTAGGTGCATGAGATGTCTTCTAATCAAGTGCACAAATACATGACATCTTCATGATTCGTATCTATAGGTGGTCACAGCGCTGCATCATCTTCAACTAATGATATGTATCATGAGGTTGACATCCCATCTCCAATAGACATCTTTGTGGAGTCTTTAGTAAACCATTTGAGGGCTATCATTACATGTTTGTTTACTGATCTACTTTCATCCTATCAAGCTATTCAATTGTTGATTGGACAATCTCTTAGTGTGGTTCCATCATATGTGGGTGGTATCATCAAAGGTACATTAGAGGCAAAGGGTGGTCAGGGGCAGGAGGACATACATGTTGTAGCTACAACTCCAATGCATACCATAGTTGAGGAGGATGTAACCCACCCACTTGACCCCTATTGAGGAAGGTTCTTACTCACCTCAATGTTCATCATTTGTAGATATGCTCATAGATCCTACACTTGACATCAGAGATATGACCTTTATTGATACAGACCTAAGTGAGATAGGTGACGACGATGTCATATGGGGACTTGCAAACACATACACATCCTATGTAGTAGGAGACATGGGTTAAACATTACAAACATGTCTATTTAATTGTCTACATATCTTCTATTTAAATTTAAATATAATTTTAAATTCAATTTAGTAAAGTATAACTTGTGACATATGTTTTCTTCTATTGCATACAAACTACATCTAGAGCTCCTAAGAGTGGAGATGGAAAGATGCCTATTGACCCTATTCATCCTCACTCATAGGTAATTTTGATTGTAATTATGTTATTATTTATTGAATATATGCACATGGCCATCATATAGTTATTCTTATATTAGACACAGAATTTGAGATCTTGTGTTAGTCGCTCACATTGTGGAGCGCAACATGGTCATATTTGATATTTATACATGTCATATATATGAGTTTGGCTCATATGTTTTAGATGTTTGATATTGATTTACGATGATATCATTTAGATTTATGACTATGAGACATTTTACATTTATAATACACTCGTATTTGACATATTTCATATTTGTATGAGTTATCTAACCATTTTCATTTATAGTAGACATATTTGATATTTTCATGAGTTATGTGACCATTTACATTTATAGTTGACATATTTAATATCTTCATGAGTTATGTGACCATTTACATTTATAGATATTTATAAATGACATATTTGATATCTTCATGAGTTATGTGACTATTTACATTTATAGTTGAGAAACATGTTATGTAATGTCCCAAGAGACATGCCTAAGACATCCAAACAAATAATTTCTTTTTCAAGAGTAAATAAAAAATCAAGATACAAAATTAGCATGTCTATTTGCACGCCAATTCATGCAAAATTATTGTGTCAAACACAACACATTAGATATAACTAGACTACTATGATGATGTTTCACATGATGTACACAATGTTTGACATGAAAAACACTTGCAAGATATAATTATTTCTCCAAGAAAGGTGGCATATGAATTAAGAAAAACAATTAAGGAATGGAACTACCGTTGCAAACCTTTGATAGTGTAGAGCAATGACAATTAGGTCCTCATCTCATGATCATATTTTCTTGCAAAATCAACATAGGGGTGAAATGATGGAAACATCTATCTCAAATCCTTTTGTTGAAACTCATAATACTAAGAGAAACCTATGCAAGTGATAACATAACTAGGAAATATCACATCTCACTAGGTAATTAACAACTACTCCCTTGATGCAAGATTCACTTCTCAAAGATTTCCAAATTTAGGGGGAAATCCTTACAAGAGGTAGATTTACTAAGAACAAAAAATCTTCTATTGATTAGAGTGATGAGCGATCTTTGTGCAAGGACACACTTCTGATTACAAAGGATGACCTAGTTTTCATATAAGAACATGTGTCAACAAAAGCATAGAATAGGAAGCCTCATAAGGTGAAGGGAACAATTTTTATGTACATAGTTTCATTGGATTATGTTTGAGAGTACCTCATGTTTGATGAAACAAATCAATACATCATGCTATAAAACTAAATAGATAGAATGAACATACCAAGTAGACACTAACATGTAGAACAAAGGCTAGTTTGTCACTATTTATATGTCCTAAATTTCCATTAGAGTCTAACTTTATCATTAAGGTCCAATATCTAAGATTTAGTCTTGGTTTATGCATTATAATTATTTTTCTGTTCTTTAATGCTAATTGTACACCATATAGGTGAATATTTCTCCATATTTAAGCACAACATTCATGACTCACAAAAACAAGCTTACAGTATAAGTAAATTATGAGACAATAAAAAATGTCAATAGATCTTTGATCTATTGATGAAGTTGAAAGGTTCCAAATGAACACACTAGATACAAACTTTTCAACATCAGAAAAGATAAATAACCCTAAATTTTTAGCTCTTAGTTGAAAGAATCTAAACCTCCAAAAAAACAAACACAAACTTTTGAAAAACTACAATAGACATATTCCACTAGGAAACAAATCAAACACATGTTTCCCACACTCCTCACACTGCTCAACTTGATTACCACGATGAAAACTAAATGACATCACCCATGACGAGTCCACTATCATTCATATATAAATTCTCTCTTGTCTTTGTTGACATAAAAACGAAATCGTCAATTCAACTAGTGGGTCTTACGTAGACGTCTTGATAATGATCTCATTAATTATTCGTCTTCATAATGATTTCATATATTAATGTTGGCCTGCACTAGCTATTATAATGCTGTTTTTGTACTCCTCACGTCTTCAAATTGCCACAAAATTCATGAAAACAGACAACTGAACCCCTCGATTTGCTTCTTTGTGCGCATGCATCAAGTTTTGGTCTCTTCTGCCATGAATATTATCAAGACTGGAGATGTAAAAAATATATAAAATGCGTGTGCTCTTACGTGTCTTCTGATGTATATAGCAAACAAACAATCAGTCCCATATTGTCTCTGCTGTAGAAATTTTGAGTCAACTAGCTTTGGCATTAGTAAATATAGAGAAATTATCTCATTGAAATGGTCTTTGTTTTAGGGCTTTTTGGGTTTGAATCTGAAACTTGTAGAACTGGCAATGAATAACATTCATATTTGTATTGTGGTACAAGGCAGTGCAGCTATCAGAGGCAGCTCTCGTCTTGTCTATTTATAGATATTTGTGTAGGCTCTCCCGTGTTATCAACACAAGCGATTAAACAAGGCAAATGACTATTCAAAAGTTTCAAGATAGATAACAATTTTTTTCTTCAATAACATGGCTCTTAAGTTGTTAGCAGCCAAACACCAACTCTTCTCCCAAGGTTCAATATTGAAAAGAATAGGATGTTGCTGTGTATGTTCACAAGGCAATTGTTTTCCTGGATAACCGTATTTTGTCTATCTTAGTTAAAGATGAATTTAAGTTCTTTCATATTTCACTTATGTAAGTAAAGTAGTTATATTATTGGTGAGATCTATTATTATAACAATTTAATTGAAATTAGAAAAATCATGGTCATGGTGGACCATGAGTTGCAAAGTAAACATGTAGAATGTAGTGGAGAAAAAATATTTACCTCACAACTTTAGGTAGTAGACTCAAATGAACTTTATAGGGTAGAAGTGGAGATTGTTGAAGAGATTGATCAAGCACCTAACATGGATACTATAGAAGAAGCTATGAAAATAGAAGAGTTGCTCATTATGAGCATATAAGTTATATGGATACCTAAATAAGGTATACTTGTAGTGTTTTATGGTTAACAAGTTATTGTATCAATATTGGAAAAGGATGTTGTAACAACTTAGTTGAGAAAATGGTGGACCAGAGTTGCCAACTAAACATGTAGAAAGTAGTAGAGAAAAAACATTTACCTCACAAGTTGATGTAGTAGACTCAAATGAACTTTATAGGGTAGAAGTGGAGATTGTTGAAGAGATTGACCAAGAACCTAAAGAAAATACTATAGAAGAGGCTATGAACATAGAGTTATCCATTGTGTGCATAAAAGCTATATAGATACCCAAATAGGGTATACTAGTAGTGTTAGGTGACTAAGAAGTCATTGGTATCAAGATTGGAAAAGGATATTGTAACAACTAAGTAGGCGATTGATTTTTCTAATTTTTGTATAAAAAATAACACCACCTTCTGCCTTCAATGAAGATACTATCCCTATTGCCTAGATAAACAAATAGAGACATGCTTAGCCTTCGATGTATCGTCTAGATATATATTAGTTAACTCAGTCAACAAACATGCAAGGAGTTAAATACTAACTTCTTGAGTGAAATGAAGGTAATATCATAGAATGTCAAAGGCATTAATGCCTCTAACAAGTGAGCTTGCATCAAAAGATTGATTGATCCAAGTAGTGTTGGTATATTTATGCTTCAAGAAAAGCTAAGTCATGTGCTTCCAATGCCAGTGACATTTTCAAAAAGTGGAAAAAAGGGTGTTTCTTTTCTGAACCAACATTAGGGGCTTCTAAAGGGATGGTCTTATTTTGTAATCCAAATACTATCTAGGTTAGCATGGTATCTTCTCATTTTCATTGGCAACTATTGCAAGTCTCCTCTTTTGACAACTAGTTCATGTTATACACCATTTACTCTCCTGTAACAATAGATGCTAAGGGTAAGCTCTAGGATAGCATGTCCAATTCCTTTCTTTCACTCCCAATACAAAATTTTATCTTGGGAGGTGACTTTAATGAAATTATTTCTTCAAATGAAAAGAAGGGTGAAATTTTCTCTTCAGTAACAGGTATGCAAGATTTATCCTTCTTTATTTAGAATAATGGTTTGAAGGATGCTTTACCTTCCAATGGTACTTTCACTTGGACAAATCAGAGGAAGGGCTTCCATGAAATTGCTGAAAGGCTTGGCATATTTCTTCATTCTAGGGATTGGTTTGTACCTTCCAACACCATAAACTCTCTTATTTTTTCATTCATCTCCTCAGACCACTTTTTTGCTGCCCTAAACATTATTGACTCCAACTCAACCAAGAAAAAGTGACCTTCATTCAAAATTGAGAAGATATGGCTTTGTCAACCTCAATTGCTACCTTTCATCCAAATATGGTGGATTTCTACCTCATTCTCCAATGGCTCCCAAATGTATCAATTCCACATGAAACTCCTTCATATCCAAACCAAATCAATTGTGTGGAATAAAGAATTATTTAAAAATATTTTCAAAAAGAAGGAGTGGGTAGAAAGAGGTATGAACCAAATTCATGATATTATGATCCAACATGAATTTATTGCTCATTTGTTTACTCAATAAAAAGCCCTTCAAGAGGAATGGGTTGAATTTTCTCATAGAGAAGAAATGTTTTGGAAATAGAAATCTTAGGAGATTTGGCACAAGAATGGGGACAAAAATACATCATCTTTCATGTAGCAAGAAACATAAAAAAGGAAACCACTACCATTTTTTCTACTCATTTAGTAACTTCTAGTATTCCACTTTCTATTTCTTCTGATATTTCTCATGAAGAACAACTATTCTTCAAGCATTTGTTAGCCCCTCCCAAAAACCCCTCTTAACATTATTTTCAATTGAATTTTGAGTTGATGCTGAAATCTACACCCCTATCATATCAAATCCTAATAACAATATGCTAATGAAAGAGTTTTCATTGGAGAAAGTTAAGAAATTAGTTTTCTCCCTTCCTCCAGATAAGGCTTTATCTAGTTGGATGGTTTTGCTACAATCTTCTTTCAAAAATCTTGGGACATTATTGGATTTGATTTAATTCTTGCTTTGGAGGAATAAAAGAAAAATTGCACCATGTTAAGCCATTTTAACAAAACAAATCTCACATTGACACCAAAGATCTCCCAACCACACACATTTTATGATATCAAACCCATTTCTCTTTGCAACACTATGTATAAGATGTTCACAAATGTTATTTATCTAAGACTTTAATAGCTTATTCCAAAATCATTTTCCCCTTAGCAAGGTGGCTTTGATCGGGGCAAGGAGACAACTGATGGGGCTATGGTTGTTCATTGGGCCCTTCACACAATTGAACAATCTAAGTTACCATCTCATGTTATCAAATTGGATATGCTCAAAGCATATGGCAGAGTAAAATATAATTGTCTTTTGGATACCCTCATTGCTTTTGGCTTTTTCAAAAATGGTGTAAATGGATAATGACATACATTAGAGGGGAAACTTTCTCCACATTTATCAATGGTCAGTCAATAGATCCCTTCATAAGTACTCAAGGAGTTTGACAAGATGACCCACTATCCCTAGTTGTTTTCATTTTCATGGATGAATCATTAAGTAGGTCCATCAATCATACACATGAAACTGGTATTTGGGAAGGCATCAACATCCCCAATTCTACAATTGTTGTCACACATCCACTATTTGTAGATGACACAGTATGTTTTTTCCTTCCAAATTTTACAGAAATCAAGAATTTTCAAGGTATTCTTTCTCCTTATGAACTTTCTTTAAAACTAGTAATCAAACATAGAAAATCTACAATGTATATCATAAACATCAAGCACTCCCTCAAAGCTCTTTCACTACTCAAATTCCAACAAGCCAACCTACCTAGATCCTATCTCAAGATCCCACTTTTCATAGGAGTCAATAAGGAAGACTATTGGTGGTCTATTGTTGATAGACTTAAATTGAAGACTTCATCTTGTAAAGAAATATGGTTATCCCTCTTCAGAAGATTACTTCTTTTTAAAACATGTTTGGCAACTATCCCCAATTATTTCATTTTTGTTCTAAAAGCACTACACAAAAATCTCCAAGGAATGGAGAAGACCATCTCCTCCTTCATCTAGAAGGATAACATGAAAAATAAAAATAAATTCCCTTTGATATCACTGAAGGCAATATATCAGGATAAATTAGCTAGAGGAGTTTGGCTTCACGATCTACATTTGAGAAATCTTGCATTTAGTGCAAAACTTGGGTGGAAAATATAAATTATTATCCTAAGTATTTGTGGATATGTATCATGAAAACTAAATATATGGACAAAAACAATTCCTCCCACATTTTAAAGGTTACAAACCCCCCTTCTAAATCGACAATGTGGAATTTCATTTCCCAATCCAGAGAAATTTTGGTTAAATATGTAACCTAGGAAGTCGACAATGGCAAAGATGTCAATTTTTGGGCTGATTCTAGTCTACATTCCCTCCTCTCATTGACTCTCATATTCTTAGGATGATTGCAAACATTTTTTCTAGGACTATGGGCCATAAATTGCACAACTATATTATTGATGTGGATTAGACTTCAAGAAAAAATATTTGACATGATTTCTATTCTCTTCCAATTCTATTTTTTCATCAAAATCTACTTCAAGTAGAACTGAATAAAACACTTATCTTCTATTCTGACAAGAATGAATTTATTAAGGGGGATCCTTCTCCAACAAGACAATAGTTAGTTAAGGAAAGATATGACATTCTTCAAGCACTTGACATGCTCTCCAATACGCAATCAACTTTCAAATTTTGTTGGAATTTCTTAATCTCTCCTAAGGTAGGGTGCTTCACATGGCTTTCCCTTAAGAAGAGAATTCTCACAAGTGACAGACTTGTTAGAATTAATCTATCCCCACTTTTTTGTGCCCACTTTGTAGATCAGTTTATGAGAATGTTGATCACTTATTCCTTCAATGTTCATTTGTTAATGACTATTGGATATGGGCCTAGTATAAAATGCAAGTATATTTTCCCCTCCCAAATACTTTATGGCCACTATTTGAATCTTGGCCACTAATGTACAAAGCAGCTCATTTCATCTCACCATGGAATTTTATCTCTTCTTCCATCATATGGTCACTATGGTGGGAACAAAATAATAGAGTTTTCAAACATAATTCCTCTTCTTGACAAAGCTTCATAGAGAGGTTAGAAAGGAATATTGTTGAGATTGTTAACATTAATGTTCTTAAAGTAAGTCACCCATCTAATTGGTTTACTAATTGGGATAATGGTATTAAAAAATCTTGGCCTTCACTCAATATTCCATCTCCAAGAGTTATAATTATAGATCCTAAAACTATGTGTAGAAACGATGTCAAATTGTATCCTCCTATTTTTCCTTATGTGAAATTTAAATTTTGATGGCTCTTCCCATGGAAATCTGGGAAGATCTAGAGTTAGTTTTTCTCTTTGTGATGAGAGGGGGAACTTGATTCTAGATTATGCTATTCCCATTCCCTATGCAACAAATAATCAAGATGAGGCACTGGTTCATCTCTTTGGCCTAAGGGTTGCATCCAATTTGGACATTTTCAACTTACACATTGAAGGGGATTTGGCTTTAGTCATTCATTCTACAAAGTCAAAAACTTTTATTAATTGGAAGATTTCCTACATTATACAATAGGTGGGAAATATGATTTAAAAATTCTAAAATGTCATTATTAGACATACATGTAGGGAAGGGAATAAATTAGTTAATGCCTTTGCAAACTTGGCGACTAATGTAGCTAAGGTCTCTATCCATGATCATTCACCTAACTTATGAAATTTTCCCAATGTGGCTAGAATTCTACATATAGAGAGAATCCAACATGGATTTTAAATCCCTATGGTGATTTTTGTTCTCAATGATACATTCCTAAGAGGTCATGATATGCCATCATGGGGTATTGACTTTCATTGATTGTCACACATTGCATATCATTCCAAATCACACTACCTTCATTTTCCAAGGTCTTCCATGTTCTCTTTGGTGTACACGTAGTGGGGTATGATAAATCATACTTGATTTGGTGTCATATAAAAATCTCATGACATTTGTTATGTTGCATTCAATATATCATTTGTTTCCTCTTTTCGTCTACACCCCACTTCTTTGTATGATTACCTTCGCCTTGTAAAGACTAAGGATTTTGTGTGGCATTAGGTTTAAAGGATCATGATTTTTGAAAAAACTATATTTGAAAATAAGGAAGGGCCTTTTTGTTCATAGTGCATTTCGAAGAAAATGGAGCATGTTGAACTTAATCGATGAGTTGTAGTGCGTCTTCAAGTTTCTCTTCATCCATTCATGGGTATTATCTATGATGATTCCCTCACCACTATATTTCATATGGATTTTGATTTGTGTTCTTCAAGCATTAGGTTATTTTTAGGCAATGAGGTATTATCTCCTGGTTCAAAATGGTTACTTTTCCCACACCAACTAGTTTCAGTTTTCCTATCAAATGAAATGGATTTTGTTTAGTCTAATATTGATCTTTTAGAGATTGCAAAAAGGGTTATTAGAGATTGGTTTTTGTCTAATATTGTTCTTCATGATGCTTTGGAAAAATACTGGTTATGGTTGACTAAGGACTTCAACTCATGTAGGTGGTGTCATTCCCATTAAAAGACTAGGAAAAGGGTCTCCAAATGATCCAGTGTGTGTCATGGCTAAGTCTACCTTGGACACACTTTATTTATTGTATTTGAATAGGGTCATTTGAAGTAAAAATTTTGTGCCTTATTTTCTTTAATTGAACATTTCCATTATAATGTTGGGGCTCCTCTTCCTAGTCGACATTGTTGCTCTCTTGATTGTTGTTAGGTTACTTCTTCTAGAGCATTTGGACATGCATCATCTTCAAGGACTCCAACTAATTTCTCTTCTACTTAACCAAGAGATTCCATGGGTGAATAATATTGTCTACTATCAATTTTTTGTAGGTTGATAGCTATTTTTACTTCTACAACTATTGAGTCTATCGCATTTGTCCTCAAGAAAATTTTTGGTGTATATAATTTCATTGCTAGACTTTTGAATTTACCCCCATTTTTCCATACATTCTCCCTCTAATATTCTTTTGATGATAGTTATAGGTTTATTTCTTCTATAGTAGCCTCTATCTGACCGTTACCTTGTGGGATGTGTTAGAAAAATGGTGATGGGTATAAAGGGATGTGCACAATTCCTCCATATTGAGATTTTCAAAATTACCTCCACAGTCAATAAAAATGGTAGTCAGGATGTTGAAGTGGCATATGATATGATAAATAATATACTTGGACACTTGAACTCCTGTGGTAGTGACAAGGGGACCTCTTCTACCCATTTAGTGAAATAATTAGTGGCGGTGATTATCTACTTGTGTCCTTCTGAAGAGAGAGGTGCAATAATACCAACAAAGTCAAACCCCAACATGCAAATAGCCATGGCAGCACAATAGGTTGTAGATCTTGAGCTGGGGCTCAGATTAGATTAGCATGTTGTTGACAAGGTAGACACCTTTTTAAAAAATCACATGTATCATGCTCTAGAGTGGGCTAATAATATCAGGCTTATAGGATTTGCTTAGCTAGAACTCTCTCGCTCATGTGAGCATCACAAAGTCTAGTATGTACCTCTTTAAGAACCATTGAAGCCTCATTTTGGTCTAAACATTGAGAGAGAGTATCATGATAGCCACAATGATATAGGGTTTGAGCTATAACAGTATAACGGGGTGCTCTGCAAATAAGGTTTTGGCATTGGGTTCATGTGAGATGGGGAGATATGATACCATTTTGTTGGTAAGCATGAATTTTGTGTACCATGGGGATTGGGGACCAACCAAAACATAGACTCATGTTGATTCATCATTCTCGTATGCAAGTTTGTGTAGATACTCAACTAAGAATTCATACTATGTAGCCTCCTGTGAGATCTCTAAAAGTGAGCCAATAGTGGCCATGGCATCATTTTGCAAACTGGGTATCTATATGAACTATATTTAAGTAAAATATTCCCTTAATTGATTGACCAACTCTTTGTAAGGTTATAGCTTGTCATCTTTGGTCTAATATTCATCTAGAACATGTTTGATTATGAGTTGTGAATCTTTGAAGACCTATAGCTATGTGATGTTCCACTCAACTGCTATCTTGAGTCCTACAATAAAGGCCTCATACTTTGAGATGTTGTTGGGACACTAGAATTGTAGTTTAAAAGATTTAGGAATGTAATCTCCCTGAGGTGTGACCAAGAGTTTGATGGCTTCAAAGCCATGGGATGTGTATGATCTATCAAAGTATAACTTCCAAGATGACTGTTCTTCTATTTAATAGAGGTTCTCATCTGGGTATTCCATAATGAGAGGGTGATCCGCAACCAAAGGTGCATCTGCCAAGTGATCTACTATAGCCTAGCCTTTGATGACCTTTCTATCAATGTATTGGATGTTGAATTCACTGAGTAGCATGACCCATTCAGCCAGACGCCTTGTGAGTACTGTGCATGATAGCATATACTTTAATGGATCAATTTTGGATATGAGTTGCATAGTGTGGCTCAACATGTAATGATGCAACTTCTGAGTGGAAAATACCATGGCTAAGCAAGCCTTTTCCATTAGTTTTTAATTGAGCTCATAGCCAACTAAGGTACAACTGATGTAGTAAATAGCCCTTTCCTTTCCTATATCATCAAGTTGTGCTAAAAGAGCACCTAGTGTTGTGGAAGTAGTTGTAATGTATAATATGAGTGCATACCCTATAACTAGAGGAACCAAAATAGGTGGGTTAGCCAAGTATTTCTTGATGAGCTCAAAGTTGTGTTGGCAAGTGGGGTCCTGCTTGAAGTTCTAATCCTTTTTGAGTAGATGTGTAAATAGTTTGCATTTATCAGTGAGCTAGGAGATGAATCATCTGACTGATTGTAGTTTTTGCTTGAGTGTCTTAGGAGGGTCCATATCCATGATGGATTTGACCTTTTTAGGATCAATCTTGATATCACATCATGATACAATGAATCCTAGGAGCTTTCCTAAGGTAATGCCAAAGACACATTTCTTAGGATTGAGCATGAGACAATATTTAGCCAATCGATCAAACACTTCCTCAAGATGAGATAAGTGATCAAGGGAATTAAGAGATTTGACTAAAATATCATCTATGTAATTCTTAAGACTCTTATGGATTAGGTCATGGAAGATGACTGTCATTGCAAACTGATATGTTGCCTCGGTGTTCTTTAGCCCAAATGGAATCATGTTATAACAGAAAGTCCCCCAAGGTGTGGTAAATAATGTCTTATGTTGTTCTTCCTCTACTATCTATATCTAAATTCAAAGAAACCATCCATGACTGATAAGAGATCATGGCCTGCAGTAAGATCAACTATCATGTCTATGTTGGGTAATGAGAAATCATCCTTTGGGCAAGCCTTGTTGAGATCTCTGAAGTCTGTGCAAATTTTGATATCACTAGAAGGTTTTGTGATAGGTACCATATTGGAGATCCATTCTGAATAGTCAATCAAGCAAATGATCTTTACCTCTAGCAATTTTTCTAATTCTACTTTAACCAATAAAGTAACTTTGGGGTGCATCTTACATAGCTTTTTCTTGACAGGTTTGGCTTTTGGATCCACAACCAAATGGTGTACTACTAACTTAGGATCCAACCTTGACATGTCTTGATAGGACCATGAAAAGTGATTGACATTCTCATGGAGGACTTCAATGAGAAGATTCACCTATTCAGATGGTAGAGATTTTGCGATATATGTGATATGTGGTATTTTAGTCAGACTGATATTGACTGGTCTAGTTTCCTCTGTCAAGTCTAAAGATATGGGAGGCCTATGATCCTATGGGGGAAGGATGAAATCTCCATCCTCAGGTGTCTCTGAGAGGTTTTCACTTTTAAATATGTCCTTTATTTTAATTTCATTTTTTGAATCATCCAATGATGCCCCAGAGGAGTTTTCACTAGAGGATGGTTTTCTTTTGCTTTATTGCTTTTTTATTTCATTTTTCGATTCAATTTTGCAACTAGAGATTTCCTCCTCCCCAAAGTAACCTACTAGATCTAGTTTGTAGACATATGTTGATGGTGGTGGTGGCCATTTATGCGGTGTTTCTGCCCCCATAAATTCAAGGAGTTCATGCTCCTTACAGAATTCATCAACATGGACACAACTTGGTTGGTTCTAATCAATGAATTTAGGGTGAGTGAGGGGTAGGTCTATAAGATTTAGGGATAACTGGAAGAGCATAGAGGCTCCTAAGATAATTTCATCAAGGAAAATATCATCGTAGGCTTTATTTTCTACCTCTTTAGGAATGCCTTCGACCTCAACAGGACTATTTTGGATGTTGGTGAAGGCATGGTCGTCTTTCATAGTGCCCCCAATTAGAAGGAGTCCATAGCCTAAGCCTATCTTTTTCTTTTCTTGGTATGCCTCAATAGGTTATCTAATTCCTGATTTCAGATGGCCCAAACCACCTCCTTGATAATCTCATTTCTCAATAGCAATGCGATGTGACCAAGGATATTTTTGTTTCATGATCAAGAAGTTCTTCACTTTTAAGAGGTGGCTCTTTATATAGCCATGTGTTAATGTCTGGCATGGCTTCTTTTCCATCAAGGATACATAAATGTGGTAGGGCCTAGCTATCTGAGTTGAGAGGTGGTATCTAGCCTTGGTCCTTGATGTGTCAGGCACCCTTGAGTATGTGGATCAAGTGGTAGAGCCAGCAACAAAAACATTTGTGAGATTGTATTTGCCACAACCTTGGTAGTTTATCTTAACCATGGAAAGAGTGGAGGCTAAAATGGTATCTAAATTGTGGAAGGTTCTAGAGGAACTAGCCATGGTGTGTCCAACTTCAACTCCAAGGCACTAGTTGGTGTATGAATCTTCAACCACATTGCAATAAGCAAAGTGTTTAGGATCTGTGTGAATGGTTACCTCAGTGCCATTATGTAAAAATTTGATGCATTGATGGTACATGGATGGAATGGCCTTCATGTCATGAATCCATGGTTAGCCAAGGATGATGTTTTATGGAAGGTTAAGATCAATTATGTGACAAATTAGTGGAAAAAGTGACTCTAAGAGGGAGCAAGATGGTTCCTTCAGTGGTGCACTCCAAGTTGTCACATGCTTTGATGGTGATTACCTCATTAATGATATATGCCTCAGTGTATCCTACCTATTTGATGATTTTTTAAAGTACATATATTTAAAGCTGATCCATTATCTATCATGACCCATTTGACTACAAAGCCAATAACCATGACATCTATGTGAAGTGGAAGGATATGATTGGGTTCAACTATTGGGATATTAGAGGTCTTGAAGGACAAAGCACATGATGTGGAAATATGGCCAACCAATTTGTGAAACTCAGTGGCATTTATATCAGTGGGGACACATGACTCATGGAGAGTACTTTCAAGGATCTCTTGATAAAGTGGGCTTGTTTGAAAGAGATCTAGAATGGAAATCTAAGTTAGCATGTTTCCAAGGTGTTCTGAGATATTATATTGTGGTCCTAATTAGGGTGATCTTAATGAAGGTATTCCAAATGGAGGTAGTCTTGATGGTGTAGACATAGATGGGCCAACTATATTGAGTCGAGCTTGATGAGTAGTAATTGCACATTGGGTATCTAGGCTTTTGATGTTTATAACATTGATAGATAGCTCAACTTTTGATATACAGCTAATAAGGCTCCCATAGTCCAAGTATGTTGAGGTATAGTTTTGAGATTTATCTTGGTTATTGCCTTGTTTATTTTGAGCATTTTTGGGTTTGTTGGTAGGAGTTTTTATAGGTGCTTTTCCTATGTTTGTGTTATGAGGAGGAAAAACGTTTTGATATATCATTAACCCTGCATTGGGTGAAGCTTGTGCCCCCACTATGATCTCTTTATGGTCAATAAGGTCTTAGACATAATCCTTCAATTGCGTGCACTTAAGGGTGGTATGTCCTTTGACACAATGGATTTGTAGAACTCATTATCCCTATACCAGGATGCTCTAGATTGATTGGGTTCCAAGGGTTGTGTCTATGGATATCAAACAAGATTATCCTTGGCTAGTTTTTCAAATATTACATCAAGGGGCTCCCCTAATAGGGTGTACATGCATGGCTATCTCTAAACATGTGGTTTAGGTCTAGCCAAAAGTGTGATGGAATTAGTTTGATTTTGATGGGTGGGTACTTGTTGATTGTTCTACATAGGCAGTTGCTGATAAAATATGGTGGGAATGTTGGTAGCTACCCTAACAATATGAACATGTCGAGTGTCAGTAACACCATCTGTTACCATGTTTTGTAATTGCTTGGACCTCAGTCTTGTGTATTTTCTTTATAAACTTTGATGACACCATCCTTGATGAGCCCTTGTTCAAGTCCCATCCATTTTCCTTAATGTCTTTGTATGTTTATAAATAGTTCATAACCATGTGATGGGAAAGACTAGGATGTGCATTATTTATGAACATTTTGACAAGGTGACATTCTGGGATGGTAAATGAGATCCTAGTTGTGAGGATTTGCCAATGTTGTAAGTATTCTACAAGGCTTTCTCCTCCTTTTTTCTTGGTATGAACTAAGTCCACTATAGATAACTCAATCTTGACAAGATAAGCATGTTGAGCCACAAAGGCTTTAGAACGATCAGTGAAGGTTTTAATGGTGCCCTGGGGTATATGATAGAACCACTCAAGGGTTGGTCCTCCTAAGCTTTTCAGAAAAAGTCACTTGAGGAATACATCATTATAGGCCACTTCTTGGCAATGCATATAGAATTCTTTGACTTGCATGACTGGATCACTTTTCCCTCTAAATTTATCAAACTTGGGGATCTCAAAGTGTTTAGGGAATGGTGTCATTTTGATTGTTTTGTCAAACGGATATTGACAATCATTTTCAAATTTAAAAGTTTTGGAGGTTGTCCCATCATTGAGGGCCTTGAGAGCATTTTTTATTTGTTCCTGTTAATAGTTTATAGATGGGGTAATGGATGTCCCTGGTCCAAGTGCCCCTAGTGTGGGATACACAATAGATGCTAAAGGTTGATATAGGAAACCCTAATTTCCATATGGTGGTTATGGAAAAATAGGTGGCTTGACTAGCAGGATGGATGCTATGGGTTGTTGGGATGTAGTTTGTGCATACTGTTGCATCTATTGGTTAGACTATTGGTGGGGAAGGTACGTATGAGGGTGTTTCCCCTACTAGATAATTCTATGTGGATACCTAGGCATACTACTGGTGTGATGAATGTGGTTGAAAAGATGGTAGCATTAGCAATTCCTAGGCCATGCTTTGGGAATGTATACTTTGCCCAATATATGTTGGTTGTGCTCCTACTTGAGAGAGCAACTGAGTATTTATAGGGGCAAGGAAATTAATATGAGGAAAAGTGTTCATAGTAGGATATTGTAGTGGAGGGGTGTTTTGACTATTTCCCAAGGGTGGCATAGAAAAATAGTTGGTCATGGGTGGTAATGAATAGACTTGAGAAGTGGAGGATGATAGCAACTAGGGTATGGGCATAGTGATAGACCCTTATGTCATACCAACACTCCAAGGCCATAAAGGGAATTAGGCCAAAGTACTTTGGCTAGTAACAAGTGGATTGATTATGATGTTGGGTGGTATGGAAGATGAGGTATTTGACCCTAGTGGAGGCATGTCAATAGTAAATGAATTGGATGTGCTTTGGGATGAAAGGGAAAATATAGTGTTGCTAGATATAAAAGGGGGAATTTTTGAAGCAAGGAGATGGGTGGTGGAAATAGATGCAGATGATACACTTGGGGTTGGTTGAGATGTGGTATGTACTAAGGGTTGAGTGAGGATGGGATGGGCATTTTGTGGAATGGGAGCAGTCACCTGGGTTGAGGGTATATTCAGGTCTAAAGGTTCTATCTGTAGTAGTTGGTACCCATTGTTGGGTAAGGAGAAAGGATCATAAGGGCTAGAGGACCCTACAGATGGTGGTTGCCATCCAAGTAGAGGATGTGCAAGATCCATGTAATATTGGGAGGTGGTGGGCTTCCAAACTCAAAGGTGCCAACATTGTCCCTAAGAAATTTGTATTGTGATGGTTTCCTTATTTTGATCTATGATGGCATTAACAATGGTTGCATGGCCATGTTGACTCATGAAAGCATCAATATCTATGGAAGAACCTATGTCTTTAGGGATTTGTGGTGGTGGATCTGCTGGTGTTATGGAAACTATGGGGTAGGGCTAAGCCCGAGCTACATTACTGCTATGACTAGGATCCGTATCCTTCTTTTTCCATATGTTATGACCAAAATGTGTGGTGGGTGGCATCAAAGGATAATTTCCCTAAGGACGAAATGCAAGAAGGATGATGTTATGTGATGAAGTCATTTTCCTACATGTGACTAGGGTGGACTGATTTCCTAAGATGCAAAGAAAAGTGGGTACAAGTGTGTTTAATGATACTTTAGAAACCTAAATTATATGCTTCCAAATGAAGGAGATTGTGTTTCCTTTAAGCATGATCCTAAAAAATGTGATGGTTGTATCAGACCCTAAGATAGCCTAATGTCTATTTTTGAAAGATAAAGGAGGACCAAGTTTGTAACCTAACCTTTGGCTCAAGGTGATGTGGGACACAAGTGACAACCTATCTGAGAAAATGTTGGGTTTCAAGGATAACTATGAAGGTGGGATCAATAGAAACTACTTTTAGGGAAACAAAGTTTTAATGAAATGATGCTAAATGCTTCTAAGTAGGTGAGTAATTGGCGGAACATGCTAGGTACTAATGATGCATGTGGAGGATTCTTTGAAAACCCAAGGTTGATGCAAAAATGGGAGAAGGTGATCCTATTTTAAATGCTTGTATGGGATAATGGTTCTTACATGTAAGACCAAACCTATGAGAAGATAAGTGCACGCGTGTGTGTGGAAAAAGAAAGATCTAATCAGAGTAAGAAACATTAGAGTTGTTGATAAGGCTATGGTTGACACCTCGTTAGAGAGTTAGGTTCTAAATTTTATAATCCCACTTAATTTGTAATGCAATATCTATGCCATCTTTCTCAATTTGGTCTACCTTGGCAAATCCTGGGGTTGGGGGTGTGTTTTTTGTGTTCTGCTTCTATTTCCTTGTAAACTAGTATTTGTAGAAGTTTAACTTTTTTGAAGTTGGTCTTGGTTTGGCCTAGCATGAGATAACTCCAAGGGATTCGATCGCAACTATGGGGTTTAATAAGTATACCTTTTAACTTTGGGTTGGAAACATAAACCAAGTTGAGAAATAGCCAAGCTTTTAGGAATGGTAAAGTAGTGAAGTGGGGAAAACAATATTTTTAGATTTTTTGCGAATGAACTTGCTAACAATCTTTTGGTCAAGAGAAAAGATCACCTAGTTTGAAGAGAAATGTATTGTGTTCAGTCAAGTAGGATAAGTAAAAAGGATATTTTTGAAAGGGGCAAACTCTGGACTAAGGAAAAAAGGTTCGTTTGCAAATAGATTTTTCTTAGTACTATGTTTTTGAGATAACAAGTATAGTTTTGAAAAGGGTAAAGGTAAACCAAGCAGATGAAAGTTGTTCCAAATGGACTTGCTAACAACTTTTTTCTTTAAAATATCAAAAGATGGCATCTTTCAAAGAAAAAATGTGTTATGTTCAATCTAGTAGGATAAGTAATAAGGATATTTTGAAAGGGAAAAACTTTGGACTAAGGAAAAAGAGGATTTATAACTGGGGCTTGCATAGTGGTTTGTTGTTTGAGGGAACAAGCATAATTTTGGACAAGGGAAAGTTGAACCAACAAGACAAAAGTTTTTGCGAATGGACTTGCTAACAACTAGCTTTTTAAATAACAAAGATGGCATTTTTCTAACGTGTGGGATTTATGAGCAAACAATTTCTCAAAGGACAAAACAACTTTTAGAAAGACAAGATGATTTCTTTAGCAAACGGATTTGATAATAACCATGGAATTGTTTATACTTTTTAAAAAAAATTTCATGGGTCTTGAGCACAAGTAATATAATTCAAACACACGCTTTAACCCTAAGGTCAAATTTTTTGGTTGCAATATGCTATTACATAGCCCACAACTTTTTGTCTCCTAATTCTAGTGCAATATGTTCCTCTAATCAAAGAGGTGAGTCAATACAAGAGTCAGTCAACAAATGATACACATCAAAGAATATTCATGCAATGGAAAATAGAAGCTCCCCTTCTATAGGAACAATGACCCTTGGAGATGAAACCCAAGTTGCCTTATGCCTCTACTAGGGTAGTAAAATGGTGAGTAATCTTGAAGGATGTTGTTTCCCTTGCACCATAAATTAACATACCATGGAAAAAATCAAGAATTTTGACTAAAAAATGGTTGTAAATGGGTCTATGGCATCTCATCAAATGATTTTTATGTATGTGATCCACTTAAGAATCTATTCTAGACATGCTGAAATTGTCGAAGAGTATTCCCACCTCAGGCTACCTCTAGAAACACACCACCTGAAGTTGGGTGATAGAGTGAGAAACTTTACCTTTCCCCTCATTTATATACTAGCCATACTTTTTACCGGTTTGAACTTCTCATCAAAGGGGAAGAGCTTCCTAGAGATGGGTGAACTCGTTAGAAGCATTTGTAGCTTGTTGCAAATATCTTGCTAACAACTTTAGGTACATGTGTCATGTATTTTAAGGTCTTAAGATGCAGGAAATAGAGAAGACAAAGATGTGCTAGAGGGCACAATATCAAAACACACAAGGTACTTGATTCATTTCTATTTGGACACTTTAGTGTATCCTAACAAATTAGTTTCTAAAGACACACATGAGCTTAACATTCAATTTGTTCATTCCAACTTTACAATGATGGTCAACAAAAGAAAATTGAGCCAACAAAATTAAATCAATTGAGAAAGATTTGTAAAAGGAGGGAATAAAAGTGAGTTTATCCTTAAGTCATTCAAGATTTGATAGATTTATTTTAAGCCCCAAAATGGAAGTTTTTGCACATAATGTTCATTTGCACCTTAAATAAAGTTTTCATCGCATTTGGTTTGGTTTTAATACTTAGCATTCAAGAGTGGAATTTTTACTCAAACTATCCAAGCATTCCAATTTTTTTTTTTTTAAATTCTCTAAAGACTTAGCCATTCATTCCATAAAAAGTGAGATTTGTTCAGTTTTAGGCCTTCAAGCATAGTTATAATGACAAAAACTTGCAAGATACCTGTTAGTGTTTTGCTCCAAAAAGTACTTGCAATAGAGAAATGTCAAAATTTACCACAAGTTGGTCAAACCTACAAACTCATAGGTTTAGGTTGCGATCCTACAAGTGCAAGAATGTGGTTAAAAGTCACGGGATTGAGGTATAGTGACTAGTGAAAAAAATAGAAAAATAGGCCGCATGTTGAAAGGTTGTAGAGCGATCCTGTGAAATAGCGATCTTACAGGTCCTTGGAGAGCATTCCTACGAATAGATGGGTTGATAGATTTTCTTGAGGAGGGAGAAACTATGTTTTAGGGGTTGAATAACCAAGTAAAGCATACCTACCAGTCTTTTCTAGGGATCCCACTAGTGAAAATTAACATTCTCGTGGGAATACAGTCAGTGGGGATGTAGAGGATGGGATTAATGACATGTGGTTGACTATGGTTAAGAAAATAGTGATCTCACCTTTGTGAATTCATGTTCTCACAGGTTTATGGCTACAATCCTATGGTCACGATTTCATGTTCCCGAAGTGGCGAGATTGCAAACAATGTGCATATGAAAGTGATTTAAAGCATAAAACAATTTTATGGCTGGGAACGCAATTTTTGATGAGAGATCTATGTACTTGTAAAAATATTAGAAAATCACCTACACACACACACAACCATAAAATGTCAGTTTTGGTTAACCAAACATATAGCAAATAAAAACATGATTATAGTGAACCAAATGTGGGGTCTCACTGGGCATGCCAAAATGTATCACCTAATCTAGTAGCGTAAAATGAATACTAATCTAATACTGAAAATATTAACACAACTTAAATAGTTAACACTTAAGATAGGACCAAGGTTATCACCAAGAATAGTGGGCTCCTTATGGTATAACCGATGATGAAGTGGATATGTCACCAATGGATTGAGATGTGTGCTCATGGTGTGCTTAAGATTCAAATGGATGGGTGATTATCAAGTGTGTGTATGGATGAGGGTTTCAACAATGGAGGTATGGAAGGAATTCAACATTATGATGGTATTTTAGTAGTTTTTAAGCTCTAAAAATAGCATTATAACCTTGCATGAAAAGTGGATGATCTTTGTGAAGGGAGAGGGTTTCATTTATAGGCCAAGGGTTAAAGACATGGATGGTCAAGATGCAAGGATGAAAAAATGGTGAGGGAGGGTCAAGATGCACTCAAAGGGGAGGACATGGATTGTGCTTTTTTGGAGCCAATAGGAGAGTGACACATGTCACAAGGAGGATGAGTGTGAGGGGATGGGATAAGGATTGGTCAAGAGAGTAATGAGGGAGGTTGAGCATGTAAGAGGGATGTAAGAGTCATAAAGGAGACTTGTTGACTTTGGCTTGGGTGAGCAAGTCTTAACTCTTTCTTAAAGTTGTGCACATGTTTAGGAGGGGGATTAGGATTAGCTTAGAAAGGGGGTTAGGGGTTAAGTGGTTCAGCTTTGATGGGATAGGTTAGTTAGGTGGCTAAGTGAGGTTAATATGGGTGAATGGGTTGGATTAGGGGTTAGGATTGGGTTTACGAATGTTTTAGGGGTTGGATAATTTATTAAATGGTCTATTTAATAAATAAGGGATATGGGATTAAATTGAATAGATTTGGGATTTTATTTAATTTAATAGAGGAATAAAGTTTTAATTGATAATTTGATTTTGGGCTATCATTTGATTTTATCAATTGGACTATAATTAATTTAATTAATTAATTAACTTGGGGATGATAATTAATTAATTAAATAATAAATGTTTAATCATTAATGTCATAGAAGATGACTAAATATGATTACCTATTACGTAATCAAATTTAGGTGTCTACACCCATGTACACAATGCAATGCAATCTCTTATAAAGAAAAGAAACATGGAAAACCTCATGGGAAAAACCTTTCCCAAAAAAAGAGATGAAAAAAAAAGATTCATGTATGGATGGAGTAATCAAGACCCTCACATTATGACATACATCAAGTATATACAATAGAGAAGTATGAGAAGAACACAATTCCAAAAGAGGAAAAGGTTCACCCCATAAGAGAGAAGAAGAAAGGAGACAAGGTAGTCCCCCTCCCTCAAATGTAGAATGTCGATTAGTTATAGCTGCTCCAAGGTAGAAGTTGATCCATGACTACTAAATAATGTTCCTCCCCTTTTGAAGAAACAACATCATAGGTACAAATGAGATGCTTCCCCTATGTGTGGAAAGAATCCTGATGATGAATGGTGTCTCTGAAACCTGCTCAACTATCCCTGTGTCAATACTAATTGTTACCCCTTCCAACACTATTGAAAATAACATGAACAAATCTAGCAAGGATGGATGTAGAACCTGTCCCAAAGAACCATGTGTCTCCTCAAATGATAAAGAGAAATCATACAACTACTATACATAAGGATCCACAATCATATCAACCTATGAAGACTAATCATGTAGAGAATGGATAGGAGGGTCAGAGTTAGCCCACACAAAAATTCCTTTTCATCAAAGAGAAGATATATATCATCAATGATGTCTCGCAAATCTTTTATGTATGACTCCACAAACAAACCTAAAATATCTGCTATGTATTCATCCTCTGATGCTAAATTTGAAAGACAAGGTGTACCTTGCTATATCGAAATACATGCGCCTATCACTATAGCAATGTATGCATGTGGAATATGTTGATGATGTGACCACTTCCTACATTTTTCAATAGGATCCCACATATCTAAATCTGTTGAATCACCATCACTAGTGTCACTATCAGTTTCCATAGTGTATGAAGTGTGGAGAGGATTAGAGGATAAGTTGGGTAAACTTTTCTCAAAGTGAACATTCCTCTCTATGAATATCTCATGAGTCTCCGGATCCATAAGTCCATATGCCTTAACACTATCTTCATATCTGATGAAAGTACAAGGCCTTGGTGGTGGTGCCTTGCATTCCCTTGAAGATATGTTTGCCCATGCTAGACAACCAAAGACTCTGAAGTGTTTCACAACTATTTTTCTGCTACACCATGCCTCAAAAGGAGTTTTTATATCTAAGACATTATGAGGAGATCTATTAAGTATGTGTTTGGCACTGCTGATAGCTTTGACTTCAAGTGATGGATCAAGAGAGTTGGCTTGAATCATGTAACTTTCCATAGACTTAAGAATTCTAATCCTCATTTCTACAATACTTGTCTTTTGCAAACTCAATGCTAATAGATTCTGAACATGAATACCCTCAAGTTTACAAAAGTCTCTTAGTCTTGAATTCACATATCTGCTTTCATTGTCCAGATGAAGAACCTTGATGGCTTTCCTTGATTACTTTTCAAAATGACTCTTGAAGGCTAGAAACTTATCAAAAACTTCAATCTTGTGATTAAGAAAGTTGATCCATGTGTAGCGTGAAAAGTCATTAATGAAAGTGAGGATGTAGTGACGCTTGCTAACTAATGTCACTGCAAAAGGACCTACTAGAACTATGTGAACCAACTCAAGAGTGACTAATGCTCTACAAGACTTCCATTCATCATACTTCTCTTCAAGATGCATATTCATTGTACAAGTTGAACATTGACCCTTAGAAAAGTTGTTTGTAGGTAGACATTTGACCATATTGTGTTCTGCTAAGCTATTGAAGATATCTATAGTTAAGATGTCCAAATCTCTCATGCCACAATTTACTTTCTACATTTGAATGTAATAACAAGGCTCATGCATTTAATGTAGGCACAAAGGAGGAGAAAATGTAAAGCCTTGGATCATGATTAGCTTCACCAATTGCAATCATTGAGTTATCCTTAATGCTTTTCACTACCACTGAATCTAGAAGAAATTCCACTTTATTACCACCTCCATAGTGAGTCATTTGGTAGACTGAAAGAAGGTTGGATGTAAGATTTGGAACATATAGAGCATCCTTGAACACTCCATTGTTCATCTCAATTTCACCTTTACCTTCATCTTTCACCTTAGTGTCATTACCTACAAAGATGTCTAGTACCTCTAAATGTATCATGGAAGAGAAATCTCACTTTGACGTAGCCATATGATGTGTGGCACCTAAATCTATGATCCATTCTCCCTAATTAACAATGCTTGTGAGTAAAGCATGCTGTTTGCCCTTAGAATTTGAGGATGAATTTCCTTTCTCCTTATAAGCATTAGGTAGTGGAACATTGTGTTTCTTCATGATGTTATTCAACTCACCAATCTGTTTATGATAGCACTCATGTTCATTATGACCCAACTTCTTACAATAGGCACACTTTTTCTTCTCTTGATTAGTGTCACCCTTCTTATTTGTATTTGAGGAAGACTTGCGTTGTTGATTTGATGTTGGAATTGTCTTTTCTGCATCCTCTTTTTTGTTATTCTTCCACTTCTTTTTGCCCTTTCCTTTATTTGAAGTTTGAGCATCTCAACTTTGAGAACCCTCATTATTAGCCACCAATGCCTTAGACTTAGATGACTTGAGAATTCCCATTGATTGCAACTTCTTTTCTTCATTGTTCAATAGTTGAGCATAAGCATCAAAAGTGAGTTTCTGATAGGCAGCCCCTAATGTAGTCTTTGTGGTGTTGTAAGAAGAAACAAATGTGGAGTACTCAGATGGCATCTTATTATGAATGAGATTGATTAACTTGTCATCTTTAATAGGTCTACCAAAATCATCAAGCTTCATTCTTAATTCATTCACCTTAATGATGAAATCCTATATAGAATCAAATGTCTTAGGATCTAGGGAGACAAGTTGATCTTCAATTTTATAAACATCCTCCTCGGTAACTTTACCATATAGGTTTTTGAGGGCATCCCATGATTCCTTGGATGTGTTATACTTCTTGATTTGATAGAAGACCTTCTCTTCAACCCCCAACATAATATCACCTAGGGCTTTCCTATCTACCATTTCCCAAGAAGTAATTTCACTTTGAGATACTTGATCACCTGTTGGTTTAGGAAGGGTACCATCAACATATTGAGAAACTTTATTATGGATTAATTGATACCACATTTTAATAGACCATGTAGCATAGTTATGTGGTGTTAATTTTGGAAACTAAAGATTTCCCATGATTTAAGAAATGAAAACTAACAACAAGAAAAGAGGAACAGAACACCAAGAAACACCCCTCCTTTTCACTCAATAGAGAAACCCTACCAAATGAAAGATTTGGGCACTTATACTTAGTGCTTTTATAATATTCATTTGCCAATTTTGGCCTTAGTGGACTTCTAATTTTGTTGTGTACAACCTCTTTATGGAGTACAAATTTGGAACTTTATAATATACAACAATTTTGAAGCAATACAAAGCAAAGAAAGGACCTATTTTTGAAAGTGATATTTTTGTCCACACAATCTTATAATCTGATTGTAGATCTAGAAAGTAGATGAAAAATTACACATTTTCATAAAAAATGAAACCTAATTTCGAATCTAGATGAGCTCATACAGAGAAGTTAAAGTTACAAAATGTAGAATTGGATAGGTACAATCACAAAAAACTAAATTTTTTGACAAATATGTGCACCAAAACTAGAAAAAAATTGCACCACTTAAAATTTTAGGAAATTCTAGCTAAAATAAAAAATAATTACACCTGATTTGGAGCTCAGATGACTAAGATATGGCCTCCCAAAGTCGGACTATCAAATCAAAAAAGAATCAGGAGAGGGGTTTGATCAGGAAAATACGAGGTAAAATTTGACATCCAAATGATTGTCACAACAGTTCTAATTTTCCTATGAATGGCAATCAAGTAGCCATCAAATCTAGGCCAACAAAAAGATGACATCAGTAAACTTGGCCCTTCTGATGACATCATTGCTGACATGTCCTATATGGCCTGTACTGACTGTATAGAAAAAAGATGTGGCTTTGTATGGTTTTGCCACATGGTTGCTAAGTTGGTATTGCAGCCTCCTGCATGGATCACTAATGTGTCACACTAAGTTATCGCCCTGAGTTATCATGCTGAGTTGTCACACTGATGTGGACTATAAAGGTGGCTACTAACTTGGGCAATTGTAGGTCTAATGTGGCAGGTCTATCTTAGTGACTATGTGGAGGGGTCAAGTGGATGCCGCATCTTTTATTACACATGGGGGAGGCTAGTGCTTCATGGTAGACTGAGAGTGGTCCACAGCATAGCGTATTCACTATTTGACAAGTGTCCCAGAAGTGTGGTCATAGTTTTGAAGAAGATTTGAAGAAGCTAGCGAGTTGAAGAAGATTGTGCCAGAGTTTTGAAGAAGCTAGAAAGTTGAAGAAGATTGTGCCACAATGCTTAAAACATCCACCATAAATTATGGGTAATATCTCACATTCACTATGAGAATAAACCTGTAGTGGAATAAAAGGTACAACTTGATTTGGTTTAATAACTCGAGGTTGTCAGTGGGTATAAGGCTTGAGCTCGGCCAGATGTTATGTGGCCAAACTTGGTTGATGTGTCAGCTAGTTTGATTAAGTCATTGTTAGGTTATTAAATCTAGTCGATTTGATATGAAAATAGAAGGAAATTCTAGAATTGTGGATTAAACCACCTATGATGCCCGTCAGATATGGAAGCAATATTCCACTTGCAAGGTCTAAGGTTTGTCCACCTGGTTCCTACAAAAAAATTTCTCTATAGGCCCTATTGGCCAAAAATAATTTTTTTGAAAATAATTGCAAAGAAAAATCAATTACAGATCTTAAAAAAATTAAATCCACAGATCTAGTAAATCATATCATACTTGCAAATTGGGCCTTCGGGAGCTAGTTTGCAAAAAAAATTTGCCTCAAAATTGACTTTGGCCCAGCATAGGAAAATTTATAGTCAATTTTCACTGAATCAATGCTCTAGATGCAATGGTGAGGTCTTCTTTGGCTCTAGATGCTCCCAATATCTACGAATTCTCTGAATTTGAGTCGAGGTGTCCTTAGAGAAGTGAGGCAAGATTGGTCTCCAATGGTTATGAAATGATGCTCCTATGGCTCTGATACCATGTAAGAATTTTCCTTAGGGAAAATTTCACTCAAGACCAAGAAGCACAATAACTAGCACAAAAGACCAATAGAGTATGATCAAAACAACAATATGATATTCAATTCATTGTAATTGATATAATTGATTGATGTACAAGTACACTAGAGGTGCTTGTGTATAAAGGCATCTAGGATGCATCTAGAATGTCTAAGAGTTAGCAATATGATAAGCCTCACAACTAAGCACATGTCCACTAGGAATGGGTTATCCTCTATTAAGCATAGGAGTTAGTGTGCTGATGAGAGGATAAGCCTACAAAGGTGTGTCATGTAAATTTATATTGTAGACACCATATGCTAAATTGAGAGTGCGAACAACTGTGTTATCAACATGACAACTCAGTTGATTATGCAAACTCCAATGGTCTAGACACCATGTCCTAAAATAGAGTTGCTTACTCCTGTGTTGTCAACATGACAACTCATATGAGTACACAAACTCCTAGGTGTCAAACTAATAAATAATAAAATAATGCATTGACCTAAGTAAACTTAAGTAAAGTGTAATAAGTAAATACTTATTTACACCAACACTTTCAACTAATTTTGCAAGTCATATAAATTAGTGCAGGGAGCACAATTAAATCCATACAAAGTCATTTCACTGAATGAGTTCTATGTTTTGCTCCTCAAATTGTCTCTATCAATAAAGATAGAAGACATTTTTATAATACAAAATTCATGAAGCCTAGACCATTTTCATCTTTCAAACCTACAAAATGGGAAAAGAAAATAATAAGATCTAAAATAAAAGGAACTATTTGTACTAAATTGTCATGCAAAATGTAGCACTTTCATGTTTTTAATGTTCTTCATAAGCCAATTAAAGCACTCCTATAGTCCCTCACTAGATTTGGCATAATTGTGTTGGTAATGTATTGGGATATTATTTTTGATTTCTGGGGTAATCAAAGAAGTGATACTATTATAGTACTTGTATTTTAAATATACTCTATAATTCAAGAATAAATATCATTGCACAGAAAGTAGCTCCAAATTTAATTTTTAAAATGATTATAATATCTACTCATATTATCATCTAATTTGGTAAGATATATAAATTAGTATAGTTAGCACAATTAAATTCATAACAATCACATTATCATTTAATTCCCTAAGCTATATAAATTAGTGCAATTGGCACTATCAAATTCATAACCACCACCAAAGGAATATAAGAAGTCAAATTGAATAGTTTAAATCTATATCTCCTCAAATGGTTTCTATCAATAAAGATAGAAGAATATTCCATGATTCTCTGACCTCTCAAATGAATCTAAAGACAATAGCTAGAATCGTTAAGATCAATAACAGCTAGAGAAAATCAAGACTAACCTTGTTTTCAAATGTTAGTGCTTTGATAAAGGTACAAAATATATGAAATTAGAAAATAAAATTGAAGGATGAACAAACCCACTTCCTTTGCTTCTCTAGGCCAAATCCTCATTGTTGAGTCTTGTACCTACATTGCCAAACCATCTACATAAACAAAGGTGACTACAAGTGAAAAGGACAATTCATGCTAGTACAAATTATATGGTTATTCTTGAATCAATGAAAGAAATTAGAAACTTGAAAGCAATCAAGGATTCATGATATTTCTAGCATAAAAAGGGAAAGGATAGTATCGATCCTTCATTGCTCAAATCGTTAAAAAATGCATACTAGAAAATGAAGTAATTGATTGGAGGTAAGCTTAGATAGGAGTCTTGAATCTAAGCTTAATACAAAAATAGATGGAATTGTGACTAGCCATGCTAGACAAAGGAAAATGGAATATGAAGAAATACTCATCCTTACATTTTTCTTAAGGAAGATTTGCCAATGAAAGCTTCATGCATTAATAAGTATGCAATGGTTCCAACACTCTTGCCATGTTTCTAGCACTCCTATTTTCTAGCTTATTTTCTAATATCAAAATAAAATTACCTGGAGAAATGCAATTGAATACAACAAAGTGGAATAAACGAAAATCTCAATTTGAATTTTTTTTTTAAAAAATTTTATTAATTGATATGAAATTCCTTGTTTCCATTGTAGTGAAAAAATTTAAAGCCCTTTTCAAGAGACCATTGCATTATGAAAAATACAAAAATTAAGACACTGCTAAAGAGGATGAAAAAAAGATTTGGCACTAATTTGGGCACAAAGATTTGAATGTTAAACAACTTATATCTTTTCTCCTTGTCTTGATGAATACAAAAACCTAAATATATTTTCAAAGGTTCAAGCAAATCATATATCTCACATTTCTGAGATAGGATTACTAATTACGAGCATATCTTTAATTCCAAATGAGGATTGAGTTCCTTGGTGAATAGAATATTGAAGGCAGAGTCAGGGCACCTTTGTTTGTTGTAAGATGTCAATGCCCTCCATGGCCACATGTGTTAATTTGTATAGGGAAACTAGGAGTAACACATCATCTTCCATTGCCACCGCATGCCATGAACTTCTAAACTTTTTTTAGCCCAATTTCCTCTGCAAGAAAATAAAACGATTGTGAAAAAGTGATAAAAAACATTTACCATATAAAAGGATGACACACACAAAGTCTTAAGAGTGCTCTCGCAAATCCCAAAATTTACACAGAAGTCTACTCTGCAAGCATAATGAAGGTGGGAAGAGAGTGAGTGATAGGTAAATGAATAAGATAAAATCTAGTTTGAAGCATATGAGCAATATGGAAGCCCACAAAGAAATATATATAAAATGAAGGGAAAATGACTTGTAATCTCTTTGTAACACCATTGATTAAAACTGTAGGTAACTTGCAAATAAAGCGCAATAAACTATTGCAACCCCTAATTGCAAAATATTATAACAACTCCACATTGATGCCACCCTCTGCTCTCAGTTGTTGAATGACCACATGCACATGCAAATACGTGGAGCCTTCAAAATAGAAAATGTTCATGTTGTTATGAATACCTATCCTATTTTCTTCTATTTTGCCACAAGAAAAGAAAAATACCACTGAGAAAAACCATTACAACCAATGGAAAATGAGAAATAAATATTTTAAAAATATTTTAATAAAGAAAAATTCAAAGAAACATAGTATTTATAGAATTTCCACAGTTTTTGAGAAGCGGATTAATACTCGAAAGTGAATCAAAAACTTTAGTCTCCTACCTTGCAGCAAGGACTAATAACTAGAGCTCTCCATTGTATAGTGGGCACTCAAACTTTACTCTAAGATAAAAGCCATTGAAACCGAATGCAGATGGAAAGTTTTATAAAGCTTGATATCTAATTTACGTAATGATTAAGAACTTTAAAAAAACCTCGGTGATTTGAATATGCTATAAAATATCTTCTACTAGTGTTGACATGTGGAGAAAGAATTGTCCCAAGGAAATAACATGATTTTTCTGGCTTTCTTTATGTCTTCAAGTGCTTCATTAAATCATTGTTTCTTTACTGTATTGAGCATCAAATTGGCTGCAGAGTAAAGTATTATTTTTGTATGCTTTACATCTTCAAATATATTATAAGAACACTCATGGGAAGAGGCCAATTGAATCCTTTGAATTGGCCAAGAATTTTGTCCCAACTGTAATTACGGAAATTATCAAAATTGCGAGAACCCAAATATATCACATCTAACGTGGTTTTTTGTGTATATTTCAAAGAAAAGAACAAACAATCAAACACATTTATCTGCGTCTATAAATTCTCAGTCAAACCAACCTAGGAATTGGTAGACTTAAAAGAAACTAATTCCTTCAATTTTCTTTTTCAAGGCTTAAGGAGGTGGAGATAACAAAGGAAGTTTAATTGTTCTCAAACTTGCATGCAATACTCATTTTGAAAAACTCTAATACTCAATTATTTAATTAATCTATAATTGGTTCTTTCTCTATTTGTTTTCTATTGTGGAGTTCTACTTTCTTGGAAAGGGCCTCTCTCATTGTTGGGGATCTTTATAGCTATATACATAGGTACTTAAACATGGTTTTATTGATAAGTAGGAGATGATTTCCACAGATGATATCCATGGTTTTATTAGCAAGACTCATTTTCTAACTTGACGAGTTGAATTTATGAAGGTGTTATGAGGGTAGAGCAATGCATGTGTAAGCTTTCTATAATATTATACTTGACCTAGAATAGTATTACGTTCTAAATGTATTACTTTATTACTTTGCTAAATCAATATTTCCTTGTCTAGATATCTACCAAAAACACATGACACTCTTGAAATCAAGTTATCAAGTGCCAGTACCCCTCATTAAATATGGATTAGAGGTAGATAAGTGTCCTCATCATCTAATCATAGATCATCTATTTCTTACTTAACTAATTTATTCATTGTTTAACTAAGATTTAACCTATGGCCTCTTAAATGTATCTCATTGTTTTTTCATTTATCCAAATGATTTATATCTTCAAGTATACTTTACTTATTATTTTTAATAAATTTTCTTGCTCAATTATATTGAGAAATACTATTTTACTTTAGAAAAATAATATTTCTTTGGTTGTATTAAACAAGAGATATTCCACAGATCCCTACACCTAGTTTGTCCTCTTGTTCAAGTGTGAAGGCATGTTATATTGCTGTCCTCTTATATATGTGTGAGGACATGGCATTTTTGTAATTCCTTTAATCAGAAAATTAACTTATCCTTCTTAAGAGGATGACAACACTTTATACATATTATGAACGTTGGTATTCGCATAATTGAGAATTAAGTATCCAACTCCTCTTGTGATCTCTATTTAAGAGATGCTTCTCTCTCTCTCTCACTCTTCTACACATCATAATTGATGTTATTGCAATGAGCCTCTCTCTCTCTCTCTCTCTCTCTCTCTCTCTCTCTCTCTCTCTCTCTCTCTCTCTCGGGATTTTTCTTTACTTTGCCCCTTTTAAAATATCTTGTCTACTCTTGTTGACTCTTGAATTTGTATGTTGGCTCCTAGTTGTGGTTTTCTCATGGTAACAAATCTTCTTCATCTAACTCACTTGGATTTATTTTTTCTTTCTCTATTTATTAATCCTTTCATGCTATTAGAGCTAGGGTTACTAATCCTTGTTTTGAGTGAAATGTGTTGAAGCTCACCATTTTGTGGAGATATTTCTAGAAGGCGGTTGATAGCTCATTTCTAACTCATTTTATGCTATAGGTTATTTAATTTAATTTTTTAACATGTATTTTTTATTTTATTTAGAAGGCTTGCCACCAAAGAGTAAGTTTTTGAATTTTTCCTTTGTTTGGTTGGCTTTCTGCTAAACCAATTTGATTTTGAAGTTACACCAACTATTTATTTGAAGTTTTAATAAATAACTTTAATCTCTTTATATAGGTTTTTCTATCTAACATCCAATTTAGATAAGTTTCTGATTTAAATTTATATTAGATTTTAAATTATTTTAGCTTTCATAATTTTTGTTGTGTTAACCACAATGTTTTTGATAAGGAAAATAGGTTTTGAAGGGAGCCTAAAACCTTTTACAAATCAAGAAATTTTCAAAGAAGCCCAATCCAAACAAAACTACAATCCTAAGGTAAAATAGGTCACCCAACAAGACAAAGTGACCAAGGTTGCATCGCAGATAACACAGTACTCATCAGCCACACAAATAGGTTTTGAATGGGCACTTGAAACCCCAAATAGGTTTTGAAGGGTTATTTCTCACTTGTATCATCTTTTTTTTAAGCTATAATATTTCTATATAAAGATATTAATTTCAAGTTTAGTGTATGTGAAGGATCATGGTATACCAAGCTATGGCCTTAAGTGGCAATGGAAAATCAAGGTTACTCAACTTGACGTGAACAAATGAACATCTTATCAACCTTATATCAAAATCTAGTAAGATGAGAATCTGTAGGAAATTTAATATAGTTTCTAAACTACTAACCATTTTATTTAAAAAATAAAAGATCTAATAGTTGAACATTTTAGATTTCAATGCACTAATATGAAAATTTTAGGAAAAAAATAAAAAGTACATGTATGTTTTACCACCTTAATCATGATCAAATGATCATATTTTATCATAAGATTCTACTTGTAAGTAATAGACTCATTTACAGATGCAGTGCATATTTTTCTAATTGGAAATGGAGATCTCTCTCTCTCTCTCTCTCTCTCTCTCTCTCTCTCTCTCTCTCTCTCTCTCTCTCCCCCTCCCTCCCTCCCTCCCTCCCTCCCTCCTACTCGTACTCTCTCTCACTCTCTCTGCCCCTCACCTACTCACTCTTCCCTCTCCCCTTTCTCTCTTCCCCCTATTCTCTCTATCTATTTCTCTCATACTCTCTCTCTCCTTCCCTCTATCCCCTGGTCTTTCATGTACTCTCTCTCACTCTATGATGCTACTAGTGAACTAATTGGAAGTGCAGAGAAAACAATAGGTAACTTGTTCTATCTAGACCCATTTCGAAATATTTATTGGCATAATTTGAAGATGTTTGGCTATTGCATTTAAGAGCTTGTGTCATTGAACTTTGATAATTTGGTAGGCATTAGTAAGATGGAAAGAGTAAGAGGGTTACCAAGATTGAGAAAACCTAATAAAGTTATGTGCAAACAATGGTGAATGGGGAAAATGACAAATTCTAGTTTCAAGAGCAAGACCTATTCTTCTAATGATATTTTGGAGTTGGTTCATACTAATTTACCTAATCCTATTGGGGTAAAAATTTATTATGGTGACAATTACATTAGTATATTTTTTGATGATTCCTCTAGAATGATAACTATGATGTTTCTCAAAGAAAAAATCTATGCTTTTCAAATTTTTAAGTAGTATTTGGCTAGAGTTGAAAATGAAGAATGTAAAAATTTGAAATACTTGAGATTAGATAGATGAGGTGAATTCACATCTGATGAGTTCAATACATTCTACAATTACAAAGGAATCAAAAGACAAATGTGTGCACCAAGGACTCCACCACAAAATCAGATAGGTGAAAGGGGTGTGTACACCAAGATGGTGTACAATTTAGTGGACACCCAAAAAAAAACTTAAAATGTCAATAATCGAATCATTTTATATAAATTTCAAAAAGTGGCTAGGCTTGGATACCAAGCCTAGAAAAATACATGGAAAAAAAAACCTGATCAGATTATGCTATGCAAAACTTAATCGGGTTATTTAAAACCCAATTGAGTTTTGAAGAAATAAAAATAAAGTCCACTTTGGAAGCCATAACTTTCACATCTGGACTCCAATTGACTCTATTTGAAATGTGTTGGAAATCTATTGAAGAGATATACAACATAATGAAACTAAAATAAACTTGGAAATTAAGATTTTTTTTGTATCCATTATAATCAATCAAGGTCTAAAATAGGAGCAAATAGGTAGGTAAGTGTATTATCATAGCTTTTATCTTTCTATGACCTATCTCCCTCTCTTAATCCCTCTATATATTTCTAACATACAAAATCTCTCTCTCTCTCTCTCTCTCTCTCTCTCTCTCTCTCTCTCTCTCTCTCTCTCTCTCTCTCTCTCTCTCTCTCTCACACACACACACACACAAACAAGCATGCTCATGTATATTAACTCATAAAATCACTCTCTTACTAACTCAGAATTTCTCTCTTAATAACTCTTAATGTCTCTAATTATCTCACTAACTCCTAACCACTCTCTATATATAATGTTCAATCCATAACCTTTGTCTCTCTAACTAACACTTACCCCCTCTCTGACTAAGCCCTATCCCCTCCCTAACTAACCCCTAAACACACACACACTCTCTCTCTCTCTCTCTCTCTCTCTCTCTCTCTCTCTCTCTCTCTCTCCATCCAATCTCATTTTCTCCATATTTTTTACTCTCTCCATCCAATCCCCTATCCCTCTATCACTCTCTCCATCTCTCTCTCAGTATCTCTTATGATATCCTCTCTCTCTCTCTCTTCATATCCCCTACTCTCTTTATCTATCTCAAACATTGTTCTAACCCCTGATCCATCTCTCTTTGACCCCTTATCCCTAACCCCCCCTCTTTCTCCCCCCGACCTCTGATCCATAAAATGGGAACTTCACACACACACACACACACACACACACACAAATTAGGTGATATGATGGAGAGAGTGAGAAATATGAAGAGAATGGGATAGGATGGATAAAGAGAGAAGGGGGCATGAGAGAGAGGGGGGGGGGGGGGGGTTAGGAGTTAGTAATAGAAATGTTTTAGGATTTATTTTGTGTGTGTGTGTGTACGTGTGTGCATGCGTGCGTGTGCATGCGTGCACATGCTTAAGAGATAGAGAATTAAAAATATGTGGCATTTTTGTTTACTTATTGATTACACATTTGGAAAACAATGACTACCTATTTTAGGCTATGCTTAATTTAAATTGATGGGAAGTAAAATTTTGATGAGATAGGATTGACTTATCTACATCATGTTGTAGAGTTGTTCAATATTTTCCAAAAAAATTTAAATAGAGTCAATCGAACTCCGTATGTGAAACTTATGCCCTTCAAAGTAAAGCTCACTTTTAGTTCTTCAAAACCTAATTGAGTTTTCAATGTTCTTTTTCATATTCATAACAAGATTGGGTTATTTGAATCCTAGAAACATGATAGAATTATGGATTTGTAATAGCATAAGGAAATGAATCAAAGTCTTGGGAGACTATCTTCCCTCCAATTTTTTTCCTTCAAACATTTTTTTATCTTCTAAGATGAATTCTCATCTTTGCTTTCATCAAGTTTGCTAATGGTGAAGTGGATATCTCTAAAATTACTACCATAATATAACATGTCTTTCTTAGCTTTCTAACCTTATAATTTTTTCCATTTTCAGATAATGTAAAGTTTAATTACTTTTACCAATGCCTTCACATTCCTCACAAACATATGTCTACCATTTTTTTAATAAGTTTTGATATACTTAACCAAATTCAAAATAAAATATATATTATTGTTCTGCACTTGATTCTATACACTTATTAAAAAAAGTTTCTATTTTCAATTATTTTGATGCAAGTAATGCTCTACACATGGACACATATTAAAATTTTAGGATATAGTCACTTCAATAATTAATTAAAATATACTCATCAGAAAATTACAAAAAAATACACAAATTTTTGATATTACTCTTAATTATCATCCAACCAAAGCGTTATACAAAATACTAAATATAAATATGTTTTTTGTGATGCATGCAAAAACAACTATGTTATATTTTCTAAAGAAATTAGAACCTTTTTTTTGTGTGTGCAAGGTTTGACCCACCTAATCTTATCCATTTTGTAAAAAATATAGTATTTTAGAAAGTAGATTAAAAGTAATACAATTTATATATTTTACACATATTGTCATTTTGAGTGGATGAACCTCAGATGTCTCGTCCAAGTTCAGATTTACTTGATTTCAGAAAAAAAAAAGGTGTCAACTTATACCCCCTTTTTGAACACCATCTTGGTGCACTCAGCCAAAGAAGAAATGTATCAATCATGCAATATGCAAGAACATTGGTGATGGAAAATAATGTTTCACAAAATTATTGGAAAGAAGATATAAGTATTATTGTTTATACACTTAACCAAGTCCAAGTCAACAAAGGTACAAACAAAACCCTTTTTGAACTATGGTATGGATATGCAACTAATGTCAAATATTTCAAAGTATTTGGAAGAAAGTGTTATATATTAAAAGATTACAAGAATGAAAAAATTGATGCAAAGAGTAATAAACTTATATTCTTAAGATATTCCACCAAAACCAAGGCACAAAAGTGTTTGAACATTAATAATAGCAAAATCATGAAAAGTGCAAATGTTAGGGTTGATGAATTTGCATAAAAGAATGAAGAAGAATGTAAGGAACTTGAAGATTGCAAAAAAATTGTATACATCCATGGAGCAGAACCAAATACTTTACCTAAACAAGATAAAGAAACTATCGAGTATTAGCAAACATGAACTGTCGAGTTACAATAGATTGTTGAGCATTAGGGTGTAGGAGTTGAGTCATGGAGAGAGGAGACTAAACACCAAATAGAGGAAGCCAAGTTATAGTAGGAAACACCTAGATAAGATGAGCAAGCTCAATCAAGTGAATTGCAACAAAGAGAAAAAAGATCTAAACCTATTTTAGCAATATATGTAAGAAGACACCATACACCTGATCATCTCATTGGAGAAAAATATTTTGTATTCATGGAAAGAAATAAGTTGAATAATGATGCATGTTTACTATGTTATTTTGATCCAAGAACAGTTAAAGGTGAATTCGAGAATGAAGATTGGATTACATCAATAAATGAGTAGATTGATCAAATAGAGAAGAACAAAAAATAGACATTGGTACCAAAGAAAAAGGATAAGAATGTAATTGGAACTAAGTGGGTATTCAAAACAAAGTTGAACGAGAAAGGTGAAGCACAAGGAACAAAGCAAGATTGGTTTGCAAAGGATATGCATAGGAGGAAGGAATTGACTATGAAGAGACATTTGCTCCAATTGCAAGATTGGAAGGAGTAAGAACATTAATTGCATATGCTTCATACAAAGGATTCAAGGTATATCAAATGGATGTCAAATATGCATTTTTTTAATGGATTGTTGGAAGAATAAGTCAACATTGAACAACCTGAACAATTTTTTGAACCCATCAAGAAGAACATGGTATGTAATTTGCATAATGCATTATATGACCTAAAACAAGCTCCTACGGCATCGTATGAAAGGTTACATACATATTTGGTGAGAATTGGTTTTGCAAGAACTAAGGATAACAATCATTTGTATTTGAAAAGTAAATATGAGGATAATATATTGTTAGCATAAATATTTTTTGATGATATCATATTTTGAGGACATGATTTAAGGTGTAAATCATTTGCTAATGAGATGAAATAATTTGGAATGTCAATGTTTGGAGAGATTAAATTATGTTTTGGTTTGCATGTTTATAAAATGAAAGGACATATATACATTACACAATCAAAGTATATCAAGCACATATTGAAGACCTTTGGAATGGAAGATTCAAGACCAGCTAGAACACATATGGCTGTTGTACATAAACTTTCAAAGAATGGTGATTCTACTGAAGTAAATCAAATAGTGTATAGGTCAATAATCAGAAAATTACAATATGTTCTTCATAGAAGACCTTACATTGAATTAGTTTTTGGTATTATTAAAATATTTTATGCTAATCCTAGAGAGAACCATCTGATGTCTATGAAAAGGATATTAAGATATCTAAAAGGAACATAAGATTATGGTTTATGGTATACAAAGAATGACAAATTTGAGCTAAAATTTTACACAAATGTTGATTGGGCTACAAATATTGATTATAGAAAGAGCACAAGTGGAGGATCTTTCTTTCTAGGAAAGAAATTGATTTCATGGACAAGTATGAAGAAAAATTGTCTTTCATAGTTCATAATAGATGTTGAATATGGTGCAGCAATAATTTAGTATTTAAACATTGTGTGGATCAAGTAATTATTGGAAGGAATGAAGGAAGAGATTCTTAAACATGTGATGATATATTTTTGTAATACAAGTTTTATAAATATATCCAAGAATTATGTGATGTACACAAAGAACAAGCATGTTTCAATTAAGTATCATTTCTTAAGGGAATTAGTGCAAGACAAAGAAGTAAGATTGCAATATGTGAACATAAAGGAACAAATAGCTGATATATTCACTAAGGAATTACCCAAAGATTCATTTGTGTATCTAAGAGATAAGTTAGGGGTGATTCCCCTATCTAAAGAAAACTAAGGAGGGATGCAACAATGCATCAAATGTTATGATCATAATATCTCACAATTTGATGTAGGAGGTCACACTTTAGGAGTTTCCTAAAGGTATGAAAAGAAGGATAGTATTATGAGTTAATGAAGTTCCAAGTAGGAGCATGGTGATATACATTGACATAAAGGTCAATTTGTCTGTTAGTCACTCAACACTTAGTCAAATGGTTACATTTCTACTGAGCTTATCTTTGAGCTTGTAGTGTTAAGAAAGTTATTCAGTTGTTCTCAAGCCAAGTAGTCATAATATAGTGTCTATCAAGCCCCTAAGTTAGTTCGTAGTGTTTCCCAAGCTACATAGTGTTTATAGAGCTTCATAAACAATGTATAGTGAAAATTGTGTGTAGCAGAGGCTACCAAGCTATTTAGTGGAAGTAAAGAAGATCATAGTATTAAGGAAGTTTTGTAGTATTAACTATCTTCAACAGTGTCTACCAAGCTCACAAGGTTAATAAAGTGGATCTAGTGTTGACTGAGTCATACAATGTCAACTAAGTAATTTAGTTGCTACCAACTGAGTCACATAGTGGTGATTGAGTTCAAGATACTTTAAAGTGGTTAGTATGGACTGAGATCCAAGTTCAACTAAGTACCAAAGATTAACAAGCATTAATGGTATTTTCTATGTATCAGAACATCACCGAGTTTGTCTTTAGACCCTGAGTTACAAAAATTGGGTTGACTTTGTGAATTATGATGGAATTGGTATTATAGTCAACTTCAGTAAGTTATGATTTGGATTGGTATATATCTAATGCATTGTATCATATCCAAGTATGTATGTGAAGAGAATATGATGAGCAAGAGTAAGAGTTAAAGAAGGCTACAAGTAGTATAAGGGATAGTAGAGATTTATCTATCACAGTCAAGTGATCATTATAATACAAGGAATCTCAACTAGCAAATTAGAGTTGCAGATCAGAGATCAGCCACTAGTTCATCCTAACAGGTGCATTAGTCAAATCCTTTAACAGGGTAGACTTAACAATATTTTCTAAATATCCTAACGGAGTGCATACTTCATTGTATATTTGTAAATCCTTTAACAAGGTAGACCTCACAATCCTTATTACTCCTAATAGGGCAGATCACTAGAAGTGGTCAATTATAAGCCTTAACAAGTTAACTTTTATATTGCAGTACTAAAGCTTGTGGGTATCATCCCCACCCCAGTTTTACTTTCTAATTGAATGGTTTCTGGGTCATCATATCTTGTGTCAAATTGTTTTAAATGTTTATTTTCTTTCATTCTTTCATGCATTGAAGTAGATTAGAATATTATATGAAGGATTAATTGGAGAAGTAAAATAAAGTTTTACTAGTTTCTGATTCACCCCTCCCCTCTCAATAACCTTGTTTACCTTATATTTCCAACAAATATAGTCAAGGGAAAAGATGAAGGAGAGATAATTCAAAGATCAATTAGTAAATAGGACAAGGACATCATTTACAAGTGTCTTTGGCATTGTTGTCAAAGAGGGAGATGAGTGTCAATGTAATACCCCTCGTCTGTAATCATTGTAGGCTTAGTTGTTAAAGTTATATATGACTCTTCCATAGATGTATTATCCCTTATTTGATATTTGAAATGTAATACTTTGATATATTGAGTAATTGATTATGTTAGGTTGTAACGATTTCTTACTTATATTGATCAGGCTTTAATTACTCTTAGTTAGTTAATAAAATTGCTTATATGAAGATTTCATATGGTGTGTCTTGTACATATGTTACAATGATCACATGCTTATGTTATAATGATGTTATTTATATTTATGATTCACTATTATACTTAACTCATAATTTCATGTGTGTGTGTGTGTGTGTGTGTGTGTGTGTGTGTGTGTGTGTGTGTGTGTGTGTGTGTGTGTGTGTGTGTTTTACATTTATGTTTGATGTGCTTGATATGGTTGAGGAAGGGAGTCATAGTGACCTGTTAGTTGGGATCTACACAATGTACTACTCCTCATTATTGCTTATTTATCTTAAATATATATATCCACATGTACATGCTCATCTTTTATACAACTTTGTAGGTATCGACATTTAACTTCCCTAAATGGCAAGATGAGTGCACTCTCATGCAATAACTCAATGGTAAGAATGGGGAGATAATGTTCAAGTCCAATCCCAGCCATAGCCAAATTACTTCTCCTTAGAAGGAAGATGTGTATTTGACTTTCCACCCTTTTTAAACCCATTAGTTTATATTTGCCTATGTTGTTTACTTTTGAGTTTTGGTCAGTTTTGGTAATGTTTCTTTTATGTATATTTGACTATGTGATTTATTTGGTAAATGATTTAATTATAATATTTAAGTTAATCATATAATATGGAGAATATTAAATATTATTTGATTAAAATGAAAGTATTAAAATATGAGAATATTTAATTAATTAAAAACTAATTAAATGTGTGCTTTAATTTAAAAGACTTAATTTAGAAGTCTAATTTAGTAAACTGATTAAAGAGAAATTAAAATATGATGATATTTAATTAATTAGAAATTACTTAAGTATGTGCTTTAGTTCAAAAGATTTAATTTAAAAGTCTGATTTAAGAAGTTGGATAAAAAAACAATTAGAATATTAAAAGATTAAATATTTAATATCATTTTATTATTATTTATTTAATAATAATTAAATTAGAGTTGCATTTAATAATGAGTTTTAACTATTAGTATTACTTTAAATGATAAACTACACATTGAATAGTACTTGAACTAGTTAATAAAGTGGAGTAAAAGAAAAAAAAAATTAATTGAAAAGTCCTTTAAGTGTGCATGAAATTAAAGTAATTATTATTTAAAAAGTTAGTGGGTTTTGAAGTATTGGAGAATAGAAACCCTAGTTAGGGTTATGGTTCTTTACAAGGGGGTTGGTAGTTCATTTAAGAGACACTAGGGAGCACAGTATGAAATTGGATCAAAAGAATTGTTTAAAGTTTCAGAGGGTTTGCATTTGAATGCATTTACATATTGTCTCATATTTTAGCCACAATTTTGGGGTAGGTTTTGAAAACCCATTGTAGAGACTTATTGAAAGGTCTGTCCACTTTGTGTCTTCCTAGGTGCTTTCATAATGCTTATTAATTTATTGTATTAATTTTTGGATACAAAGTTATGTCATAGATTTTGAAAAGAAAAACTTATTGATGAAATTAAATCATACGGCTAAAAACTATGTGTTTTCTTATATTCTATTTATAGTCTTGTCATGTTTATTTTCATGATGGTTATCTTTATGGGTTGATTAGCTAGCCAAGTTAGGATGTGCATCAAAGGCACTTTGGAGATTTATTTTATAATAATTTGACTAGATGCCATGATGTATTTTATGATTCAAATTGAGATTTATTTTATAAGATATCTTTTGATGAAAATTTATGAGAACTTGAGTTTTTGAGAACCAAGGTTATTTTTGGGTTTCCTATTTAGGAACTGAATTCGACAAGTATTACTTTTGTGGTATGATACACAATTGTGGCTTGTGATTTTTCGGAAGGTAGTCTATGTGCATGTCTATGGGAGTGGATTGCAATAGGGATCAAGGCCCAAAGTAGCTACCAGGATAACTCATTGTAAGTTGTGTAATAAGAATAGCATAGTAATTAAACTTTTTAGAAAATATTTAAAAGATTTAAGTTAGAAATATTGCCTTGTCCATGCCTTGAGTTCTTGTATAGGCTAAATATGAGAATGGGATGATACCTAGTGAGTGGTATAAATAGCTTTTCTTAGCCTCATGAGAGGTTAATCTAGTTCTGCATGTGTCACATTAGGAGTCTAGTCTCAAAAGTGACCAGTCTAGGGTATGTCAATGCTTGAGGGTTTGAGGTCTAGTGAGAGACCAGTCCAATGTAACTCAAGTAATTTGACCATCTGATGACACTCTCTAGTATCTATTATGAGTCTCCTTCATGGTTTTTTTAATATTTTCCTATAGTGGTGTACTATTGGATATTACTTGTGATGATATATTTATTGTGAGTTGTTACTCATTGATTGGATGTCATTTATTGTTGATAGTTGACTTTTATTGATGAGTGTCAGCTATTTATTGGTGGCGTACTTATTATTGGATTTTTTTATTGTTGTTTATTAACTTTTATTGATGACAATTGTTATCTGTTGATTATTGTTCTTGGATATGTGGCTTTTTACTTAAGGTGGATTTCTTTCATTGACTTTGTATTGATTTGATATTGTATTGTATTTGGAATTTGGATTTTGACTTGGTATGTGATGTTGGTATTGGGATCATTGTCCTTCTGATTTTGATTATCTCTTCTTCTTGAGTAGTTTATGTACCCTTGAGGTAGATTTGACTATCAGGATTCCTTTCCTAGGATTGTTTTATGATTTGATTAACTATGTATGGAACACGCATTATCTCTCCTTTACGATGGGAGTGGAAGCCTGACTAGGTCACCACATGGTTGAAAGGTAGTGTTTTCTTACCATTTGGGTACCCCTCAGTTTGATAGATGTTGGATGCCCGTTGATGGAGTTGTACTATCATCATTCTTATTACTACCTCATATATTTCTATTTAGTTGATGTATATGTGTTATCAGGTTATTTTGTATTTTGATGTACTTATATCTATTCCTACATATCCTATGACATGTGCAATGGATGTTATTCATTAGATGCATTTCATTGTCTTAATTGCTTTTACACGTTTGCTTATGCGATGATATATTTGTTATTTCTTTATGGTCATGAAAATGTACTTGATACTTAAACTAATTATTATAAACTACTTAAACATGACTCGACATGAAGGAACCCTTGAGGAATGGAAAACTCTATTTTTAATAATGTAATTGCTTGTGTGCTTGATGTGTATGTGTATATTTCTTTTGCATTGTTACTTTGATGTTGTTTAAATTTTTTTTTTTTAAGTTTAATAAATTATATTGTAACATGTTAGGAAATTATTTCTCTTGGGTTCTTGAGTGGATCGTTACATTTGATACTAGAGCCTAGGTTTCAACATTGGGAAACTTAGGCATATTGGGTACCATCAGTTAACAAGTAGTTAAACTTGCAACAAGATTAAACAATAAGATATCAACAAAAACTCTAAACAACAAAATTGAAAACAATACAACTATGAAACTAAATCTTTGTGCTTCAAGCATTGTTGTCTAATTGTATATTTAATGTTTGCTATCTTAGTAGTGATAGTTGGCTTCTAGGAGTAAGCCTATTTTAAGGGGAGGAGGATGTAATACCCATCCTCTGCAATCATTGTAGACTTAGTTGTTTAAGTTATATATGACTCTTCTATAGATGTGTTTTCTCTTATTTGATATTTAAAATGTAATACTTTGATATGTTGAGTAATTGATTATCTCAGGTTGTATCAATTTGCTACTTGCAATGATGAGGCTTTAATTGATCTTAGTTAGTTGATTAAATTTATTTTATGATGATTTCATATGGCGTGTCTTAGAAATATATTTATTATGTCCTTAGGATGATGAGATATTCATGTTATAATATGATGTTATTTATATATATGATTTACTATTATACTTACCTCATACTTGCATGAGTATGGTGTGTGTGTTTGTTTTACATTTATGTTTGATGTGTCTAATTTAGTTGAGGGAGGGAGTCATAGTCACCTACTTTCACTCCCCTATATTGCTTTCTTAGCTTAGATATATGCACATGTACATATTTGTCTTTTATATAGATTTGTAGGTATTAGGCATTGACTTCGCTAAATTGCTATGATGAGTGTGCCATGTTGCAATAACGCAATGGCAAAAATGGGGAGATAATATTTAGGTCCAATCCCAACCATAGCCTAATTAATTGTCTCAAGAAGGACATGTATCTAACTTTCCAGCATTTTTAAACTCATGAATTTATCTTTGCCTATGTTGTCTTTTGAGTTTTTGTTAGTTTTGATAATGTTATTTTTATGTGGACTTGACTATGTGATTTATTTGGTAAAAAATTTAATTATACTATTTGAGTTAATCATATAATATGGAGAATTATTAAATATTATTTGATTAAAAATAAAATATTAAAATATGAGAATATTTAATTAATTAAAAACTAATTAAATTTGTGCTTTAATTTAAAAGACTTAATTTAGAAGTCTAATTTGGAAAATTGTTTAAAGAGAAATTGAAATAAGATGATATTTAATTAATTAAATATGTGCTTCAATTTAAAAGATTTAATTTAAAAGTCTAATTTAAGAAGTTGGATTAAAAAAAATTAGACTATTAAAATATTAAAGATTAATATCATATTATTATTATTTATTTAATAATAATTAAATTAGAATTGCATTTAATAATGAGCTTTAATTATTACTATTAATTTAAATAATAAACTATGCATTAAATCGTGCTTACACTAATCAATAAAGTGGAGGAAAATAAAATAAAATAAAATATTAATTGAAAAGTTCCTTAAGTGTGCATGAAAGGATTAAATAATTAAAGAAATTATTAGTTAATAAGTTACTGCCTTTTGAAATATTGGAGAACAGAAACCCTAGTTATGGTTATGGTTCTTTATAAAGGGGTTGGTAGTTCATTTGAGAGACATCTTTTGTTGGAGTAAAATTTATAATTGCATCAAAAGAATTGTTGAAAGTTTCAAAGGGTTTGAATTTGCATGCATTCATAGATTGTCTCAGATTTCAACTATGGTTTTGAGGTAGGGTTTGAAAACCCATCGTAGAATTTTATTAAAAGATCTGTCTATTTTGTGTCTTTCTGGGTGCTTGCATAATGCTTATTAATTTATTGCATTAATTTTTGGATGAAGAATGAAATCATAGATTTTGAAAATGGAAACTTATTGATGGAATTAAATCATACGGCTCAAAAATACGTGTTCTCTTATATTATATTTATATTCTTGTGATGTTTATTTTCATGATGGTTTTCTTTGTGGGTTGATTAGTTGGCCAAGTTAGGATGTGCACCAAAGGCATTTGTTAAATTTATTTTACAATTATTTGACTTGATGTTATGATGTATTTTATGATTGAAATTGAGATTTATTTTATAAGATTTCTTTTGATGAGCATTTATGAGAACTTGAGATTTAAGAACTAAGGTTATTTTTGGGTTGCATGTTAATGAACTAAATTCAACCTATATTACTTTTTTGGTATAATACACAATTGTGGCTTGTGAGTTTTTAGAAGGTAGTCTATGTGCATGTCTATGGGAATAGCTTGCAATAAGGGTTAGGGCCCAAAGTGGCTGCTAGGTTAACTCATTGTAAGTTGTGTAATAAGTTTTAAAATAGTAATTAAAATGTTTTAAAATATTATAAAGATAAGTTAGAGATTTTTCCTCATCCATGTCTTGAGTGCTTGTATAGGCTAAGCATGACAATGGGATGGTACCTAGTGAGAGAAATGACTAGTTTTCCTCATCTTCATGAGAGGGTAATATGGTTCTGCATCTATCACATTGGGGGTTCGAGGTCCAAAGTGACCAGTCCAGGGTAACTCAACACTTGAGGGTCTGGGGTCTAGTGAGAGGCTGGTCCAGGATAACTCAAGTATTTTACCCATATGATGACACTTCCTAGTATATAACCTAAGTCTCTTTCATGGTTTTTTTATATTTTCCTCTAGTGGTGTACTTGTTGGATATTACTTTTGATGGTGTATTTTTTTTGAGTTGTTAACCATTGATTGGATGCCATTTATTGTTGAAAATTGACTTTTATTGATGAGTGTCATATATTTATTGGTTGTCTACTTATTTTTGGATGTTCTTATTGTTGGTGATTAACTTTTATTGATGATGATTGTTATCTATTGAATATTGTTCTTGGATTTGTGCCTTTTGACTTAAGGTTAATATATTTCATTGACTTTATCTTGATTTGATATTATATTGTATTTGGAATCTAGATGTTGACTTGGCATGTGATGTTGGTATTGGAATGAGTGTCCTTTTGATTTTGATTGTCTCTTGTTCTTGAGTAGTTTGTGTACTCTTGAGGTTGATTTGGCTATTAGGATTCCTTGCCTAGAATTGTTTTATGATTTGATTATCTGTGTGTAGATCGCACATTATCTTTGCTACATATTGGGAGTGGAAGCCTTACTAGGTGACCATGCAATCGAGAGGTAGTGTATTCTTACCATTTGGGTCACCCTCAGTTTGACAGATGTTGGATGTTCATTGATGGAGTTGTACTATCATCGTTCTTATTCCCATCTTAGATATTTCTACTCACTTGATGTATATGTGTTATCATATTATTTTATATTTTGATGTACTTATATGTATTCTTGCATACCCTGTGACATGTGCAGTGAATTTTTTTCATTAGATGCATTTCATTATATCAATTTTTTTTACACATTTTATTATGAGATGATATATCTATTATTTCTTTATGATTATGAACATGTACTTGAGACTTAAACTAATTATTATAAACTTCTTAAACATGACCCAACATGAAGGAACCCTTAAGGAATGGGAAAATGTATTTGTAATTGCTTATGTGTACTTGATGTGTATGTGTATATTACTTCTGCATTGTTACTTCGATGTTGTTTAAACATTAAAAAAAATATAGTTTAGTAAACATTATAAGATGTTAGGTTTATTTCTTTTGGGTTCCCTAATAGGACGTTACTATCAAGTTCCCATCCAATATCTAAAGGGATGATAGATATATCAGAGGGAACATATCAAAAATTGTAGTGGATGAGAATTAGAATGAAACTAAGGATATTAATGAAATTTGATACATAGTATAGAGAGAGCTAATAGTGAAAATCTAGAGAATACTTTCCATTGCATGGTGACTAAAGGTGTCACCAGCAATGCCAAAGGAGAAGATTGTTGGAACTACAATTAAAATAATTATTATTATGTCATTCATTTCAAACCTTACCAATAAGACATTTGTTAATAGTGTAGAATGCCATATTATTTGATTGGTGAAGAGGATTTGAAAAGATAAATGACAAGATGAACTAGTGAAGTGGTTGAGCAAAGATGAGAAATGATCATAGAACTACAGAGGGCACTTGATTAGTCATTATTTGAAAAGATAATACGTTGTTTGATCATTTTATGAAGTGAAGAAGAATGATGAGTTGAAATGTAGAAGAGATGATTGATAGAAGTTGAGAAGTTAAGTAAAACATGAGTTTGATCGAGTAATAGGTTACTAGGTTCATGAAGAAGTTAAGAATTACAGAGTAGAATATTAAGGAACTTAAGTATTAGTTGAGTGATGGTAATGGCCAAGGAAAATGATGGGAAATTGAAGTAACATGACTGGACACAATATTGGCCAAGAAATCTAGTGTAAGCTAAGTGAGATAGATCAATAGTGATTGAGCTACCCAATGATGACCAAGTTGAAGAACATAATGATGACCAAGTGTTAGAAAATCAACAGTTTGTGAAAGAATCAAGATTTGAGGCCAACACAGTTCAATTTATGGAATAGTCAAAGCATGTTAAAGATAAAGATTGATGAGATAGAATATTCAATGCATGAATTGAGTTTGTTAATTGATCTAAGGAAAAAAATCAATAAGAAATTTCCAAAAGTTTCAAGAAATAAGAAAGTCAAAATAATGAACAAATACAATGAATTTGATCAAATCCTAAGACCTACAGTTATTTTTACGAGGAAAAAGATTGAATCTATCTATTTAAGGAAGAATCTAAGATATTTTTTATGTTAGTTGGTTGGAAAATTTGTGAAGAATAAGTGAAGAATAGAGTTGCAAAGGAAAAGTGAGTAGTTGGTGAAAGTGAGATTTCTTGAAGTGTTTCCATGAAGATCAGAGGTGGAGAATGTGATGAATACAAATCAATGAACTAGGAATGAGATGAATGGAGATTTGAACATGAAAAGTGTGTTGTATTTTACCATATCAAGCTAGATATTAATTTCTAACCATTTTGGCAGTAAAATCCTTTAATCAAGGTTGACCTAATAGTCATATTGTAAATCCTTTAAACAAGGTAACATTCTGATGAGATATTTTAAGACCTTTATCAAGGTCACTCCTAACAGGATGATTAAATCCTTTAACAGAGTCACACCTAACAATGTGTTTCCTTTAATAGGGTTGGCTCTTAACCAAGCTCACTTCAAAAGAGTGAAAAAGTGGTAGCATGTTACTTGGTAGTTTTTTCCCAAATTGGGTTTCCATGTTAAATCCTGCTGTCATTCTAGTGTGACTATTTCTCTGATGTGATAAGTTATTTAATCTAATATTTTTCTTCAATTTGGCTAATACTAAAATAGTGAACTAAGTGTTGATATGAATAAGTTGTGTTACCGGTAATTTTCTATATTGGCTAAGTAGATTTATAAGTTTGATTAACTTGTTAAAAGTTGAATTGCTACATCAAGACTTGAGGATAACTAATCACCCCCCTCTCATTTATTCTAATCAATCTAACATGGATATCCAATACAAGATTTCATATCCAATCATATAAAATATCTAATAAATTTTATTGGCATCGAAAACCAAAACATTATTCTCTTGATCCATCAATTTGAAAAGTACAATTTTCTCAAAGATTTCATATAATTTCATAAGTGACACACCAAAAACCTCTTCTTCAATTAGTTTAATGAGCTATTTTTTATTATTAAATCTTTTATATCATCATTATAGTGTAACCATAGGGAGAAAAATTCATTGAAAGCATAAGCGAAAGAAGAATCTAACAAATGAAGAGATTGAAGTGTACAAAGAAAGAGATAGGGTCATCCATTGGAATGAGATACAAGGTAAGCTACATATTAATGAAGGTGAGGCCATAAGCCCACCCATAATTGTGGTTTCAAGTAAAGAAGATCATGAAATTGAGGTTATATATGAAAATAATTTGAAAATGAGAATGTAGGGTTCCAAAATGAACTTGTAGATGTTGATAGTGGAATTGTAGACATTGGCAATAATAATCAAGTGATTGAAAATGAAAGAAATGACAAAAAATATTAGTGTACAAGAATAAAATTAATGTTACACATATCCAATTTATATGAGAAATGAAGTCCCTTGTGAGGAAGAAAACAAAATTCAAATTTGAGACCTTCAAGAAAGAAAAAATGGTTGGTTGAAATTTAAGAGAACAAAATGAGAAATTTTGATGGCAAGAGATCAGAAAGAGTCATTCGGTCATATGATTCAAGACCTTTTGATCAATTTGTTAAGCACGAGACATTTTTTCAGAAATTTCAAATGTTTGTGCACTTTTTAAAGATGTACAATATGAGACCTATACTAGTCAAATTGAATATTTGATGGAAAAAAATGGAGAGGAATGATATTATTGTGAGAAATAATTTTAGTGCTCTCAATTCTATTGGGTAGAATACCAAAGAAAAAAAAAGGGAGCCTCCTATAGGGTACTTATAGACTCCTTAGTAAGTAATCATTTGAGAAAGGTCATTTGATGAAATAAACTTTTGTTAACTTGAACATAAATCATTAAAATTTGGATACAAAACTTGCAAGAAGAGGAAGACCTGATGATCCTCCTCAAAATGATATGTACCCTTATCTTGGGAGGTCTCCACATTTTGATAAGAAGCTTACCAATTCTTTGAAGGATCAAATTCTATTATTTTGGAAATCTAACTCAAGAGTTTCACCAAATGTGAAGGATGTCTTGAAGTTGAGGATTGGTATTTGAGAGTGCACCCCACATCCTAAACATTATTTAGAGGTGAGTCAAAAAATGTTGCTCAACATTTTTATGAGACACATCCAACATTGAAATGTCACAAAGGTCTTTTGAATTCTTAAAGACATTTTTATGTGTACATACCGAGTTTTTAATTCACCATAAAATTTTGCACTTCATTTATTTTACTTTGCATACAAATGAAATGTTGGAGGAGTTTGATGCAAGTGCTCTTCCAAAATCATCAATAGAATTAAAAGATAATTTTCTATATCCTATAGATGATGGTTTATAATTTTATATAAATAATTTCTTAAATGAAAAGTGCTCTAGGTGTGGTGGTCTGGTGAAGTTCATTTCATATTTTCATGAGGATTGCAAACAAGATTTTGGAAAGTGAATTGTCTACAAAAAGGAACATGAAATAGTTAAATATAAATAAAAAAGTGGAGATGAAGGCTCTAGATGTGAGTTGGTTACAAAAGTGATGCAGTGCAAGGCTGAGTGAACTCCCGATGGAGGTGACCAAGCCCCCATCAAATTAAAAAAAATAGTGGAAACACAACACACAACACAAGATCAGACATAAATTCAACTCTTTTATTCATCAACACCTAATTTCATGCAATGTGTCAAGCTATAAGGTCTTCTTTGTTACGATCGAAAATAAAGAAATGATAGTAATAGTTCTGCACGATCTCATAAGATCCAAGAAAACCCTACCTACCCCATATTTGTAACACCAAATAAAACTAGTAGAAACTTCAAGAGAGATCTAAACTTGTGCTCATAGGCCACCAAGAAAACTTCTTGTTCCCTTAGCCTACAATCATCCCCTAGCTCTTCTCACAAAATTCCAACTCTAGATTCCTTCCTTGAATATTTGCTACTACTCCTCACCTACCTATAACACCACCCAACCACTCCTTTTATACTTGAATGCCTATAAATCATCCTATTACAAAAAGAAACATCTAGAGCCCAAACAAACATAATATTCCTAACTCAACTTACAACAATAATTAAATGTACATAGGAAGAGAAAAAAAAGGCCCTAAATAGGTCCTCATGCATCCCATGTTCAATCCACATTAAGATTACACATGTCATATATTAAAGACACTAGCGAGCTGATTGAATCTCCCAAGACACCTAGTTGGTGAACCAAACCACCGAGAAACAACAACAACCATTAAGCATGCCAAGTATATAGTGAGCATACTAAGAAAGCATGTCCACCAAGATACCTTTTCATCACAAAGATCATCAATTGAGCACCAACAAGCATAATTTATTTTCTTCGACCACTAAGTTCCTCGAGTGAAACTACAACTGAGAAATACACTAATAGTGACTTATTATCATCTCCTTTCAACTAAGTTCAACATCTTCAAGGTCAAAATCCAATCCAACATATAGGATTTCCATCTACTCTTGGATGCACATGCATTAGAAATCCCAAGTGGAAAAATATTTTCTTAATAGTTGGAAGAACATCTTCTAGGATTCAACACATAAACCCCAAATTGTCTCTTCACATTCATGTCCTCGAAGTCATCAACTTGTAAACTCTTTCCTTTGCTCCAATTTTTCAAATCCTTTCCTGTAAAAAAAAACTATTTACTCTACTTCCTTAGATCCTTCCTTGATGCACTACAAGTCTTTTCCCCTTTTTGATCTCTAACCCCTTGAGAATTCTTCAACTCAACTCTCCTATTTAGAGTCAAGTTCTCCCTACCAAGTTCTGTATTTTACAAAGTAATTAGGGAAAACTTCCAACCATCCTTCTCAATAGTAAGAACATTCTTGAAATAGTCATGCACTTCCCTACAATCATATTGCCAAGATCTACCAAGTAATATGTGACAACTACACATGTCCATAATATCACTAAAATTGATCAACATACAATCCAATCAAAAAATAAAAAAGACACTACTCCCTCACTTCCAAATCATGTTCATCTTGCATGCAACTAATCTTATAAGGACTAGAATGTCTCACTCTCCTCAAACCAAGTTTCTAAACCATCTCCTTGGGAACAAGGTTATCAGTATTACCACTATCCACAATCACATTCCAATATTTACCTTCAAAATTACATTGAGTCTTGAATAGGTTCTTTCTTTAACAAGGTTCCAGTAGCTTCTTACCAAATAATACTCATCAAAGAAACAAGTTATCCTCCACCTCAAGCACATTCATCAAGTCCTCATTGACCACAATATCTCTTCTATCACTAATCTTCCTATCAATATTAGGATAATAAAATGACCTATTTCATTCACCAAATCTATAGAAAGTACCTTTAAATATACTTCTACCTATTGTTCTCCTCTTTTGAACGAGTTTTGTTTCATCCTCTCATGTCTCCTTCCCTTGGGAATTACCTTGGTCTCTTCTCTTTAACTTATATTCTACCTTCAAAGCATACTCATAAGAATCCTCAACTAGATCTTTCTTAAAGATACCAATATCATCCTAAATATTAAATCTCAACCATTTAATACACCTAGCCACATTTTTCTTAGAAATTTCTCTATGTCCAGATTGAATAGTTAACTTCTAAAACTCCTTAGTATAATCCTTCGCAGTCATGTCTTGCTATTTTTTTACAATATCTTAAATAATTGAAGTTCAGAATCAAAAGGAATTAAATTAGCCTTTTATTTTATCACCATTAGTCTCCACCTAGTGATTTTAAATTCACCTTTCTCTTATATATCTATTGACAATTATTTCCATTATAAAGCAATGTGGCCTTTCAACTTAGTTTGTGCCAACTTCACTCTGGGTGGATCTCCAATATCCTCTAACTCAAAGTAGTTTTTTAAGTCAAGAATATAACCAATCAAGACCTTGGGATTCAAAGTAACTAAGAAATTAAAAACATTCATCTTATGTTGTATTTTCAACGAAGATTTGAGTCTATCCAACTAACTAGTTATGTCTTCCATAGATCTCCTCATTCAATCGACTCTATCTTTACCACTAGATCCACCAGCCTCAATGTCTTCAACAACTTCCTCATAACTATCTTCTATACCCGTGTTCCTCAATAAACCAGCTATAGCTCTCATAATCTAAGTGACAATATCATTCTTCATCAACTCCATCTTAGATCTAAAATTTGATCTAACTTTCTCTGAAATTTTAGTCTCCTCTACATCACGAAATTTTACAATCACTCTAAGGTCTAATCTCCTAAGAGGAATATTCTATGATCTTCAAAAACCTTTTACAAAAAATCTTACCCAAGTACCTTGTGATAGACCCAAGTTATTTACAAGTTAGAATGCAATGGGTCACCTCACATGAACAACTAGGAATAAATTCACAAATACAGGAATATAGATCTGCAATAAGAATCACATAAAACTGATGTAACCATTCTCTAATAATCATCAACTAGATCAAGTCACACTTTGATACCACATGAAGTAGTGCAAGGTTGAGTGAACCCCCAATGGAGGTGACAAGGGCCCATGTAAATAACCACATAATGGAAACACAACACACAACACAAGATCTTATATAAATTTAACTATTTTATTCATCAAAAACTAATTACATGCAATGTGTCAGGCTATAAGACCTTTTCAGTTATGATCTAATTTAAAGCAATTATGGGAAATTTTTTACAAGATCTCATAAGATCTAACCAAACCCTACCTATCCCAAATCTGTAACACTACAACAACCTAGTAGAAACTTAAAGAGAGATCTAAACTTATGCTTGCAAGCCACCAAGAAATCTTCTTGTTCCCTAAGCTCAAAATCTACCACTATCTCTTCTCACAAATTCATATCTTTATATTCCTTCCTCAAATATATATTACTACACCTTACCTACCTACAACACTACATAACCCCATCTTTTATACTTGCATGACCATAAGTTGACCTATTACAAATAAAATCATCTATAACCCAAAAAAGCATAATATTCCTTAGTCATCTTACAACAATCATTAAATTCACATAGGATAAAGAAGTAGGACACTAAATAGGACTTGACACATACTACGATCAATCCACATCATGATAACATGAGATAAACATTAAATAGGCCTTTTGGGTAATCAAATATGCTAATACTAGGTCAGTGAACCAAACCACCAAGAAAAAACAACAACCATTAAGAGTGCTAAGTATATACTGAGCATACTGAGAATGTGTATCCACCAAGCTTTCTTTTCACCAAGCAGGTCATCAACCAAGCATCAACAAGCATCACCAAGTTCCCCCAGTCATTGAGTTCCTAAGGAAAAACTACAACTAAGAACAACACCAATAGTGATTGAGCATCACCTCCTTTTAGCTGAGTTCACCAAATCCAAGTTGAAAAACCACTCCAACGTACAAGATTTCCAAATACTCTAGGATGCTCTTGCATCCAAAAGAACGTAACATAGTTGATTTATTTTATATTTCAAGAACAATATTTGTATAGGTATACAAGGAATAGTCACAAGTCCTAGTGGTTGGATCAATAATTCAAAATGTGTGAAGATTTTTTCTAGATAGACAATAGTGTATTAGTCATTGACTTTGCAGAGAACTATACATTGCAACCAAAAAATGAATTACAAGATTGGTATTATAATTCCATTTATATTGTTATTTTTTTGCACATAACATATTGAGATTATCTTAATATTACAAAAGATGACTAGAAGATAACTAGAGAATACCATTTGTATATGAGTGATGATACATATAACTCTCATGAGTATGTCTGACATTTCCTTGAGAATTATTTTGAGTGGGAGTGGGAAAATGATGTTTCTATAGATAGACATCTTATTTGTTAGATAATTGCACAAGTCAATTAAAAAATTATCATTTATTTTATTGGTTGTTTAGGGAGCATAGAAATGGGGAGCATGAAGGAGCATGATGGAGGAAGTGCATGTGGAAAGTGTTGTTATGTGGAGACTAATAAGACTCATAGGTTAACCTTTTCCCACTTTATTTGGTGTGATTTTCCCCTAGATTTTACTATGGGGGATTGAGGGCAATACTCTCAAGATGAGTTCAAGGGGAAGTACCCCTTACATGGTTCTAGATCAAACTCCCAAGTTGACTAACTTTATTATTGTAAAAGGCATTGGTTGCTATTTTTCTATTGGATGATCTATTCTAGCCCTAATTTGGTAATCCACAAAAATATTGTATAAAATGGATTAGGTTTAGGGATTTCACAATCTATGATGAGATTGTAGCTTCTTGTAGTGGTATTGAGTTGTTAGGGAATATATATTTTAATCAAGTTGTAATCACTAGATAATAACAATATTGGACTCACTATTTAGTGGATGTAGCCTAGGGATTAGGTAAAAGATGTTAAATATTTGTGTCCTATGTTTTCTATTATGGAATTTTATTCTTTTTTGATATTGGTTATATTTGTATGTAATTTTTATTTCTGCATTACTAATCCTAACATAAAGAGATCCCTAGTGAAGAATAAATTAGTAATTTTAGGTGCATAACTCCTTGATTCTTGTTCTATTTTTTATTGTTGTACTTTAGCATTATCATAAGGCGAATCTTGATTTGGAAGGATACAAATTATTTTGATTGGTTGAGTTAATATATAGGAGATAGGATAGATTTTTAGATATTTAAAGATTCTTCAAAAGTTCATTCATTTTAGAGCTTAGATGATAATACATGGGCCATTTGGACATGAGAGTTGGTTATTATTTTCCCATGTCTTTGGTGTGATTGGGTTCAGTTGAGTCAAGTGAGTATGTTGATACATGGGATCCACATTATCTAACTCCTTTATCTCTCACACTCTCTATACTAAATGAGGACATGGACTATTCACTCAAGTACAACCATCTTTTAGATCTTATATAATCAAGACATGTTTTTGTATTGATCACACCATGGCGGAATGATGGGAGATGAAATTAATCACTATCACATTCCATAAAAGGAATGAAGAATCTTTCACAACCAATGATACATGATGACAAGTTCACATATCTAATAGGTTCAATTTTTGTTGCAAGAACAAGACTACGCACATTCATGATTAGAGAGAATGGATTTCCTTCATTTGAAGGCCATGGAAGCACTAAACCATTCTCTTTTATTCACACCTTTTCATAGAATTCAATGTTAAGTTTGTGAAGCATGGAGAAAGATAAAATTTAAAGGAACTTTAGGATATTAAGAGTCCTAATCATGAAGAAATCTTGAATACTCTTAAGCAAAGAGATGACCCTTCAAGCGCACTTTAGTAGGTGAGTTCAACTCACTACATGTTTTTCCATGTTTAGTATGCTGAAATATTGAATACATCAATGGTAGTTCTCTCTTCATTTGGTTGAGCTGATAAACTTTTTTTTTTTATGTGGATTGTATGTATAGTTTGTTACATGTGTGTGTGTGTGTGTGTGTGTGTGTGTGTGTGTGTGTGTGTGATAAATAGAAGATTTAAAATGATAGAAAACTTCTATATGCATTGGATACTTATGCATTCATATTGTTTTATTGAACATATTATATACTTCTATTTTCTCTACTAATGTTTCTTTTTCCTTCAGACTGAAGGGATTGGAATGTATCTATATCATTAAGTGCCATTGGTTAAAATTATACATTAAGAATCAGAAAGAATGTCCTTATTATATAGGATTCTTTATATGTAGTTGTGTATCTAGTAATTTTGGTAATGGTGTATCTAGGAGATTTAATAACATTAATATATTTATTCAAAAAATTGTTGTATCAATGATATACGATGTATTTGTATGCAATGTTGTGTATAAACTCAAGCTTTTGAAATGATGAAATACAAATAAGAATGCAAATAATTGACTTGGATTTTTTTAAAAAGAGATATGGCCAAACATATCATTTTCATGTGCTACATTTTGATTTAAATGAGTTTAAATTGAAATATATTTTTATTAAAATGGTCAAATTATGTCAACATTGCATAAGAATGATGTTGTTAGTTCATCTAAGTCACATTGGTCATGTTTGCAAAGTTATTAGTATCACCAATGTAAAATTCCTAGGAGTTGCATTGTTACTCAATAATAAGATACACTACTCAATTTTGATGGTGCATCTTTCAAACTATTTTCCATGGGGCCAAACCATCTACTCCATTATCTCTAGTTGGTCTAGTAGATACTAGTGGACACCTTATTTTTCCCACTTAGCATCAAGAATATTTTGGTGCACAGATGACCGAAGTGTACAAAAGGAGCACTAACCCAAATTGGGTAGGAAAATTTTTGGAGGGTAATATTTTAGACCTTATGAGGGGTATCAAATAATTGTGAGGTACACAAGGATGGGAAGGACTACAAATACATAGATCATTTTTTGGAGTATTCCACTTGGGTTTTACTTGGTGACCTGATATTGATTAGTGTAAAAAGCTATAAAGTTGCTTAGTTGAAAGTTTAATAATTGTGCATCTTTCAAATCATTCATCATAGGAAAAAACTATCTATGAGCCATATTCTCTATTTTATCAAGTAAACACTAGTGGAGACTTTATTTTTCCTATGTAGCATCAAGAATTATCTAGTGGATGTTGTACCTAAGTGTTCCCAAGGTTCACCAAGCCAAATCAAGAAGAAATTTTTTGAGGGTGATTTCTAAGACCTCATGAGAGGTATCTAAGAATCATAAAGAGAAAAAAAACTAACTTGGGAAGGCCTACAAGTACATATATTAGTTTTGGGATTTTAAACTTGTATTTCATTTGGTAACCTAATCTCGATCAGTGCAAAATGTTGTAATGTTGCTCATTCAAATTTTCTCAATGTTGCATCTTTTAAACCATTCATCATAGGACCAAAATATATCCTCCATTGACTCTAATTAGTTGTGTAAACACTAATTCATACCTCATTTTTCCTACATAGCTTCAATAATGTCTTAGTACATGGTGGACCTAAGCATTCTTAAGGTGCACTAAGCCAAATCAAATAGCAATGTTTGGAAGATGATTTCTTAGACCTAGTAAGGGGTATGAGAGAACTATCAAGTGCTTAAAGACCAACTTTAGAAGGCATATAAACATGTAGATCAATTTTGGGATGTTCCACATATATTTCATTTGGTGACCCAATCTTGCTTGGTTAAAAAAGTTGCAAGTTTTCTCAATCAAGAGTTTCACAATGGTGTATCTTTTAGGACATTGATCAAAGGACCAAACTTTCTAATCCATAAACTCTTGTTGGCTAAGTAAAATCTAGTGCAAATCTTATTTTGATCGCATAACATCAATAATATTATGGTTTATGCAATACCTAAGTGTTCCTAGGGTGCAATCCAAATTAGTGTGATTTCTCATTACCTCATGAGGAGTATCAAAGACTATGAAATGAAAAAGTAACATCTTAGGAAGGCTTATAAGTGTGTCAATCATTTTGTAGGTATTCCATCAAGAATTCATTTGGCGGCCTGATCTTATTTGGTGCAAAAACTTAGAAAGTTTCTTAATCAAAAGTTTCTCAATGGTACATATTTTTCAAAATGTTTGTTGTAGAACCAAATCATTTCCTCTACCAACTTTTATTAGCCAAGTATACTAGTGAAGACCTTATTTTTCATTAATAGAATCAAGAATGTTTTGGCACATGCCAGAACTTAGTGTTTCCAAGGATACAAGACTCTTACAAAGTAGCAAACATTGGCTCAAGTATTTTATAGCTAGTGTATCATCTTATACTAGAAGAACCCCTATTTAATGATGTTTTAGTGCCTATTTATGATCATCAATCTCCTCTTCTCTTTCATGTCTTATTCCATTTTTCATCCTTCCTCCTAGTGGAATTGGGGTAAAGCCTAATAAATCCTATTTAAGGCTCCTCTTTTCATGGTCTTAAGCTCAAGGTATGATATATTTTCTCTAGGTCCCTTATTTTCATAAATCCATCCACTTGGAATCCTTCCACAAAAATAGGATTTTCTCAAATTTTGGACATGAATTTTGGATACGAGGACCTATTTTGGAGCCCTGAGATAGCTTTAAGGACTTCTACTCCTAGTCATCAAGGGCAAGATTTTCCCCTAATCAATTAGGGGAAAACCAAATTCTTGATGGGGCCTTATTTAAGCTCCTCTCTTTGGATCCCATGTTCTATGAGTTTGTGTGTTGATTCCTTGGTTGGTCATCCTATAGGTGTTAGTCAATTTTGATCTCTATATAAACACTTCCTTTTCCTCGTGTTCACATCATGAATTCAAAATTTCAAGAACTCTCCCTCTCTCTCCCTCTCACCCTCTCTCAAGTTCTCAATTTCTCAAGCATTCAAGTGTTTAAGCCTTCAAGCATCAATTTAAGCATTCCATTAGAGATAAATGAATCAAGTGTTCAAGCAATTGAAGGAGTTTATCTTTAAGATATTTTTTAATCCATTCAATATCCTTTGTTTCATTTTCTACATCCATTCATCTTCATCTTCTTGATTTAAATTTGTTGGTGAAGTCAAGAACATTACATTTGATTCAAGAGATCCAACTTTATAAGGTGAATTCAAACATTTACTTTGCATTCATGCTATTTTAATTTTTTCAAGTCAAGGTCATTTTACTGAGGAAAACCCCTTATTAAAATCAAAAACCCTTTTATTAAAGGTTTCATATATCAAATTGATGAACATGTTGTAGATTGAAGTACCCTTTTTGGTGTTAAGCACAATTAGCACCACACACCATCAATCAGGGTCGAACTTAACCCCTGGTGATTTATTTTACCCATGATCAGCAATTTCTCCCCTAAAGCATAATCTCTCCTTAATAGATCATTGAAAGATTTAAAGATTTCATCTATCACTCAGTTTTAGACCCAAATCTAAAGATTACCCCTCCTTTTGATCAATACATCAAGTAGAAAATATATCTTAAAATGTGTGTTTCTTTACCTTATTTTTCCATTAAATATTTCTCCTTAAATCTACTTTCCCACACATATCTAGAGAGAGCACTTAAGGGATCAAAAATATTCTCACCCATTCTTCCTAGATCTACTTTGCATTAGTGCTCCTTGTTCACTTGGATAGCACCAATTTTTCTAGGCCTAGTTCACTAGAATTGGGAGTAGAAGGATTCTTTTCCTTGTCTTATCTCCCTATATATTCATATATTCACATAAGTTATGTAAAGAACTTAGGGTTTTACTCTTGGTTCACATTTCTCCCTAAAAATTGGTTTAACACATCCTAGGATCTCCTTATATCCTACCAATTTAACCCAATATATATACTCATTAACAATAACCAACTTATCTTATTTTGGGGTCACACACACACACACACACCCAACCACCCACCCACTCACCAAGTATTCCAATCTCATCATCTCTTGTATTTACTCTCTCCTTTATTTGCAAATGTTCAACATGGATATATAGGGTAACTATACAATCACAAGACTTTGAGACAAAGCATGAAAAAGTCCTACTCCTTCTAAACCTTAATTTGCATAGACATAGGTGTTATTCATTTAATATTACCTCTAACATTTTAAGATGGCCTCTAATATTTTCATTTTTTGTGAACTATCTTATGAGATAGATATGAACATAGAATTCTATTATATAACAAAATAATAACATAGATACAAAATTTAAGAAATGGTTTTATAATGGTAAAATAATTTGATAAACTAACGAATTCCATGTAAATTAATTCAATAAATTTAAATGAATGCTTTCAATCCATGATAGACATAAAATATGCATATATGAGCATGTTATACACACACACAATTATTTTGTATAATATGTGGCACATGCCATCTCAAATACGAAATCTACATATGTAGATGCAATTTATAATATGTCATCTCAAAAATTTCCATATAGAATCACAAATTAAGAAACAACTACAAATTTTCCTTTGACATCCTAATTTACTTGTGGATTTTCCAAATGGAACCCCTTTGAACTATTCTTTTTCTTAAATGGTGTTTGCACGAACACAAAAGTGAAACCCAAAGTTAGAAAGGATCATAGGCTTATCTAGGGATATTTAGGATGTTGGATGGTAGCTCTATCTTGTAGTATATGTAAAAAATGCTCCCATGTGGCTTTGCATATTGTATTTCTAAAATCTATTTTTCCATACTTTTGGAGATAATAAGAAGCCCATTTTCTACTCTTACAAATTGTTGTTCCACTATTTCTATTAGGTGTTTGTGGTATTAAGGGGATCACCTTTCATCGATAATTAAACTAATTATCCTAATCATTTCAGCCTTATATCATCATCTAACCAACATCTTTAACTTCTTGACGTATTAATCGATTATGCCAACAATATCCCCTTTTGGCATTGATAGAAAATAGTTGTGATACTGGAGATATAAGTCAAAATATTTTCCTCTCTATTCTACCAAAGCATCAACTACATTTATTTCTATCCATTATATAGATTAATCATATCTTTCTAATGAATGTTACTCCCCCTTGGAGGATACTCATTTTGTACCTGATCAATCTATTCTTATTCCTGATCAATCTTTACTCATATACTTTTGTTTGTACTCACTCTCTCCTGAATATCCATACGTATCTTATCTCATCTTCTCCCTTCACTATATGTTAATCATTTCTTATGTTTGTATGTATTTGTATTCATCTTCTCCCCCTTTTAAAATAATTCAAAAAGTGACTAACAGGTTCTTATTTTTTCTTTTATGTCATTTCTTTCATTATTTGTAATTTATTCCTGGTTTTCTTCATGCTCCATCTTTCCATGAATTCTCCCTATGTCAAGTACTTCACCTATACATCAATTCATGCTTGATATTTTTAATTTATGTCATGAACTAATGCTTCTTGCATCTTTCTTTAGTTTATTGTCGCTAAGGGTAGGACCCCTAGTCTACCTCTTAGATACTCAAAACTTTCCTTAGGTAAAGGTATAGTAAATATATTAGAAACTTGTTCCTTTGTAGGAAAGTATTCCAGTCTTACTTCTTTCCCATGAACCTTCTCCCTCTCAAAATGATATTTTATTGCTATCTGTTTAGTGTTTGAATGCATTACTATATATAGTGCTCTAGTATTATCACAATGAACAACAACAAGTTATATGTTTCCTTATCATGTATTCCTTCCTAAATTTTGTTAATCTAGAGTACTTGTTGACAATTAACTATAGAAACAACACATCAGCTTCAGCAAAAAATTGTAAAATATAATTTTTTTCTTGCTTGTCCATGAAACTAATTTGTTACCTAGATAGAAAATTTTTCCACTTGTGTTTTTTCTTTCATCAATATTTCCATTACAATCAACATATGTATAAATATTGAGATAATTTTAAAAATTGCCTTATTTTTTATACCATAATCTATGACCTTTAGTTCCTTGTAGATATCTAAATATTATTATCACAACATTCATCTTTGAATCCTTAAGATTTGATGAAAATCTTGCAACTATACCAACATCATGGACAATATCTAGTCTTCTACGAACAACATATTGTAACTTGTCAATCATTGATTTGTACAATATTCATTTATATATTTAGAGTCACATTCTTTTGATAACTTGAAACCAATAATCATCAGTGTACCTATAGGTTTTGAATCCTCCATACCAATTTTTTTGGTATTTCCTCAGTGTACTTTGATTGTGTGATATAAATACCTTTCTTCATATGTTGTACTTGTAACCCTATGAATAATTTTATCTCTCCTATCATACTCATCTAATATTCTATCCTTATTTCATGAAAACATCTTTAAGCAGTCATTACTATATCCTCATTTTTATCTTTCAAGTAAACATTATTGTTATCACTGTTTTTGTGAAGTCCAATCTTAATTAGATAGGAGTTTAGTCTTTCATACCACTCCCTTAGTTCTTGCTTTAATCCATCTAATGATTTGTGTAGCCTAGAAACCATATTCTTACCTTTTTTAGTATTAAATCCTTTAGGTTGTTCAATGTAGACTTCCTCTTTGAGTATTCTATTTAGAAAAGAAGATTCTACATCCATTTGATAAACCTTGAATATTTTATATGCAACATAACCTAACAATATTATGATTCCTTGCAATCTTGCAAGAGGTAAAAAAGTTTTTCCATAATCTAATCCTTCTTGTGCATAACCTTTCTAGACTAATCTTGCTTTGTTTTTTATTACTTCGCCATTTTCAATTAACTTGTTCCTAAAAACCATTTTTTACCTATAATCTTCTTGTCACTTGGACTAGGTACTAGTGACCATGTCTTATTCTTCTCAATCATATCAACCTCCTCCTTCAATGGATTCATCCAATCATCATCCTTTGATTCATATTTTACCATTCTTAATTCCATCTCTAATAGTAAACATCTCTAATAGTAAACATGTAGGATATCTCATTGTGTATTGTCTTTGATGTTACACAAAATGTCATATCATTACCAATCAGTGTATTTCAAGCTCACTTAGGCATTGAAGACAATTTTTTGAGGCTACCGAGCAATCCAGAGTTTTCCTAGTTCAGAAGGTAGTGTCTACTGAGTTCATTCAGGCATTAAAGGAAAGTCTATGAAAGATGAGTGTTAACCAACATCACTCAGTTACGAAAGGAATTTTTTGAGTATGCATTGTTGATCGAGTTTTAGTAAGTCAACACCAAAAAATCATTTTTGAGTTAGTGTCTACTGAGCAAGGTCGACTAATGAAGAATTTTCTTATTTTGGTATATTGTTCAATTGGTTTATCTGATCCTTCTAACTAACTGAGAAGATGAATATTAATTATTCTAAGTTTTATTCAGTTGATTGACAATATGAAAGATATAAATAAATGGTAAAAATTAAGAATTAGTGTGTATGCAAGGAAGATTTTGAAGATCTAATGATGCAAAGAGGAAGTAAATTTGAAGGATAAGCAGAATATTCTTATGAAGTTGAAAGGATTCATTCGATTAGAACAGATCAAGTACATGCAAAAATTGAGATCTTTAATCAACAATTTAGTTGCATCCAAATTAGGTCATGTCATTGTTACTCTCTAACTATTATAGTAGTGATCTAAATTTATTAACAAAGTTGGCTCAAATCCTCTAACAAGGTGATAGTTCTATTAAATTGTCTAAAGACCTCTAACAAGGCCACTCCTAACATGATGATTAAATATTCTAACAAGGTCACACCTAATAGTGTGTTTTGTAACATTTTATAGGGTTGGCTCTTAATAGGGCTTACTTCAGAAGAGTGAAAATAGCAACTAGTTGCAATTGGTGATTTTTTCTAAATTGAGTTTCCATGTTAAATCTCGGTGCCAAATGTGTTCATTCTATTTCTTTTATGTCTTTGCAACTTAGTTAAAAGTAATCATAGATAACATCTTAAGATTTGCAAGTTAAGTAATTACTAAGCATTCTCAATGTTTATCGAGTTATAACATCTTTGTGTTTTTTTTTAGCATCAGAAAAGTTTAGATTTTATTGTTTTATTCTAACATCTAAGTGATCTAGGATTTATTTTTGTGGCAACTAATTCACCCCTCCCATCTCACTTACTCCTCTTATATTTCCAACAATTGGTATTAGAGATTTTGGTGCTTGCAAAGAAGGTTTCAAGGACCTAAGCTAAAGATCAAGATGTCTTATAGAAGAGAGATTCCCAAGTTGAACATAAACAACTTTATAGAATGGCAAGGACTTATGAGATTACATTTGGTGACTATCAATGATTCAAGTTGTAAATATCTTGATGCTAAATACAAGACTCCTACTAGAACATTATCAGTGGAAGACATTACTGAAAAGAAGAATCATAACATCATGATGATTGATATTGCATTTGCTCTTAGTTATGTTGAATTTGAGGAGGTAAAAGACTGCAAAAAAACTCATGCAGTTTGGACCAAACTGAAAGACATCTATGCAAGGGATGAAAATGTAAAAAGAGACAAAGCAGAAAGTCTTAGAGGTCAATTTAATCAAACAAAAATGAGACAAGATGATATAATTGCAAAATATGTGGAAAGAGTCAAAGCAAGTGTGAGCACAATCAAAGCTTCTAGAGGAGACATTGATGATAAAATAGTTGTAAGCAAGGTACTCAGAACTCTTCTTCCTATTTATGCAATTAGAGTGTCAACTATTCAAGAAATGGGATGTGATCCAAATAAAAAAATAACTTTGGATGCTCTACTTGGAGGATTCACAACTTTTGAGTTGGATAACTATGATAACTATGTTCCTAGTTCCAAAAATATTGAGTCTACATTTGAATCCAAACTCTCACTCAAAGAAAAGAGTAAGAAATAAAAGACCAATCAATTAGGAGGGTATGTGCAGGATCATGGTGTGCCAAAAAGTGGCGATGTGAAAAAAATAGAGTTTGAACACGTCTAAAAGCACTTCAAAATTTTCTCTGACTTTTTTTTCACCTATCCAGATACCAAAACTGGAAAGTAATTCCCAAGCCTTATCGGATATCCGATTTGAGATCGGATATCTGATATGAGATCGGATATCCGATATGAGATCCGATATCCGATACCATCAGCATAAAAATTGGAGGGAAAAACGAATTTGTAAGTGATATAACTAATTTGAGTTATGAAATATGTAAAGATATAATATATAATATATAAATATATAATATAATAACATAACTATTATATATATAATAATATATAATCTATATATTATATAATAATATTATATTATATTATATATATATATATATATAACGTAACGTAAAGATATAATATATAATCTATTAATATATAATAATATATTATTTTATTATTATTATTATTATCTATAAATATAATATATATTATTATTTTTACTGTATTTTTATTAAATATAATAACATAATATATTATATATATGTTATTAATACATATTATTATTATTATCATATATAAATTATAATCTATAATATATTATCATTATTATTATCATATGTAAATTATAATCTATAATATATTATTAATATTATGACTTATGTTATTAATATATAATAATATCTTATGTTATTATTTTTATAATCTATAAATATTATATATATATATATATATATATATATATATATATATAATTATTATTTTTACTATATTATTTCTATTGGAGTCATTTATATGGCTCGAAAAGGCTCACAGAATGACCTATGACCCCTTTCGACACATTCCATTACGATATATGTCCCTAAGGGATCCTAGAACCCCTATGGACATATTAGAATAGTTTATATGGGTCGAAGGGGGTCACATGATGACCTATGAACCCTTTCGACATATTACAAGATGACATATGTCCCTAGGGGTCCTAGAACCCCTAGGGACATATTAGAATCATTCATATGGGTTAGAGGGGGTCATAGGGTGACCTATGACCACCTTGGACACATTATATGATGACATATGTCCTTAGGGGTCCTAAGACCCCTAGGGACATATTAGAATCATTCATATAAGATGAAGGGGATTGTAGGGTGAAATATGACCCCCTTTGACACATTCCACGGTGACATATGTCCCTAAGCATCCTAAGACCCCTAGGGACATATTAGAATCTTTCATATAGTTTAAAGGGAGTCATAGGGTGAACTATGACCCCCTTCGACACATTACATGATGACATATGTCCCTATGGGTCCTAGGACACCTAGGGACATATTAAAATGCTTCATATAGGTCAAAGGGGGTCATAGGTTGACCTATGACCCCTTTTGACCTATTAAATGATGACATATGTCCTTAGGGGTCCTAGGACCCCTAGGGACATATTAGAATCATTCTTATGGGTCAAACAGGCTTATAGGGTGACTTATGACCCCCTTCAACCCATTACATGAAGACATATCTTCCTAGCAGTCTTAGGATGCCTAGGGACATATTACAATCGTTATTATGGGTCAAAGGGGGTCATAAATTGAGTAATGACCCACTTCAACACATTACATGATGACATATGTCCATAGGAGTCTTAAGACCCCTAGGGACATATTAGAATACTTCATATAGGTAAAGGGTGTCAAAAGTTGACCTATGACCCCCTTTGACCCATTAAATGATGAAATATGTACCTAGGGGTCTTAGGACCCCTAGAGACATATTTGAATCGTTCTTATAGGTCAAAGAGGGTCATTGGTTGACCTATAACCCCCTCTGACCTATTACATGATGACATATGTCGCTAGAGGTCCTAGGACCCTTAGGGACATATTAGAATGCTTCATATGGGTCAAACGGGGTCATAGGTTGACCTATCACCCCCATTGACCCATTAAATGATGACATATATCCCTAGGGGTCCTAGGACCCTTAGGACCCCCAGGGACATATTAGTATCATTCATATGGGTCAAAGGGGGTCTTAGGTTGACCTACGACCCCCTTCGACACATTACATGATGACATATGTCCCCAAGGGTCCTAGGATCCCTAAGGACATATTAGAATCAATCATATAGACCAAAGGGGGTCATAGGTTGATCTATGACCCTGTTCGACCCATTACATGATGACGTATGTCCCTAAGGGTCCTAGGATCCCTAAGAACATATTAGAATCGTTCATTAAATGACGACATATGTCCCTACGGGTCCTAGGAAACATAGGGACATATTAGAATCATTCTTATGAGACAAAGACAGTCATAGGTTGACCTATGACCCCCTTCAACCCATTAAATGATGACATATGTCAATAGGGGTCCTAAGAGCCCTAAGGACATATTAGAATAGTTTTTATGGGTCAGAGGGGGTCATAGGTTCGACCCATTACATGATGACATATGTCCCTAGGGGTCATAAAAACCCTAGGGACATATTAGAATCCTTCTAATGGGTCAAAGGGGGTCATAGAGTAACCTATGACCCCCCCTTCAACCAATTACTTGACAACATATGTCCAAAGGGGTCCTAGGACCCTTAAGGACATATTAGAATGCTTCATATGGGTCAAAGAGGGTCATAAGTTGACCTATGACCCCCTTTGACCCATTAAATGATGACATACCTTTGACATATTACATGATGACATATGTCTCTAGGGGTCCTTGACCTATGACCCCCTTCGACCCATTAAATGATGACATACCTTTGACATATTACATGATGACATATGTCCCTAGGGGTCCTAAGACCCCTAAGAACATATTAGATTCATTCATATGGGTCAAAAGGGGTCATAGATTGACCTACGACCTCCTTCGACCCAATAAATGATGACATATGTCTTTAGGGGTCCTAGGACCCCTAAGGACATATTAGAATCATTCTTATAGGTGAAAGGGGCTCATAGGTTGACCTATGACCCCTTTCAACCAATTACATGACAACATATGTCCTTAGGGGTCTTAGGACCCCTAGGGACATCTTAGAATTGTTCATCATCCATTACATGATGACATATGTCCCTAAGGGTCCTAAGACCCCTAGGGACATATTAGAATCATTTATATGGGTTAAAGGCAGTCATATGTTGACCTACGACCCCCTTTGATCCATTAGATGATGACATATGTCCCTAAGGGTCCTAGGACCCCTAAAGACATATTAAAATTGTTCATGTGGGTCAAAGGGAGTCATAGGTAGACCTATGAACCCATTCAACCCATTAAATGATGACATATGTTCTTAGGGGTCCTAGGACCCCTAGGGACATATTAGAATCGTTCGTATGGGTCAAAGGGAGTCAAAATTTGACCTATGACTACCTTCGACACATTACATGGTGACATATGTCACTAGGGGTCCTAGGACTCTTAGGGACATATTAGAATGCTTCATATAGGTCAAATCGGGTTATAAGTTGACCTATCACTCCCTTTGACCCATTAAATGACAACATATGTCCCTAGGGGTCCAACGACCCTTAGGGAACTATTAAAATCATTCTTATGGGTCAAAAGGCGTCATAGCGTGACCTATGACCCCATCTAAACCATTACATGATGACATATATCCGTAGGGGTCTTAGGACCCCTACAGACATATTAGAATGCTTCATATGAGTCAAAGGGGGTCATAGGTTGACCTATGACCCCCTTCGACCCATTAAATGATGACATATGTCCCTAGGGGTCCTGGATCCCCTAGGGACATATTAGAATCGTTCTTATGGGTCAAACAGGGTCATAGGTTGACCTATGACCCCCTTCAAACAATTACATGATGACTTATGTTCTTAGGGGTCCTAGGGCTCCTAAGGAGATATTAGAATCGTTCTTATGGGTCAAAGGGGGTCATTAGGTGACCTATGAACCCTTTCAAACTATTAAATGACTACATATGTCCCTAGGGGTCCTAAGACCCTTAGGGACATATTAGAATCATTCATATGGGTCAAAGGTGGTCATAGGTCATCCTATGACCCCTTTCGACCAATTAAATGACAACATATATCCCTAAGGACATATTAGAATCATTTTTATAGGTCAAAAGGGCTCATAGGTTCATCTATGATCCCCTTTAACCCATTAAATGATGACATATCTCCATAGGGGTCCTAGGACACTTAGGGACATATTAGAATCATTCTTATGGCTTAAAGGGGCTCATAAGTTGACCTATGACCCCGTTTGACATATTACATGATGACATATGTCCCTAGGTGTCCTAGCATGCCTAGGAACATACTAGATTCTATCCTATGGGTCAAAAGGGGTCATAAGTTGACCTATAACCCACTTCGACCTATTAAATGATGACATATGTCCCTAGGGGTCGTAGGATCCCTACGGACACATTAAAATTGTTCATATAGGTCAAAGGGGATCATATGTTGACCTATGACACCCTTCGACCCATTACATGATGACATATATCCCTAGGGTTCTTAAGACCTCTAGGGACATATTAGAATCATTCTTATGAGACAAAGGGGGTCATAGTTTGACCTATGACCCTTTTAGACCCATTACATGACGACATATGTCGCTAGGGGTCCTAGAACGCTTAGGAACATATTAGAATAATTCTTATGGGTGAAAGGGGCTCATAGGGTGACATATGACCTCTTTCACCCTATTACATGATGACATATGTCCCCAGAGGTACTAAGACCCTTATGGACATATTAGAATACTTCATATGGTTCAAAGGGTTTCATAGGTTGACCTATGACCCCCTTCGACCCATTAAATGATGACATATGTACCTAGCAGTCCTAAGACCCGTAGGGACATATTAGAATCGTTCTTGTGGGTCAAAGGAATTCATAGGGTCACTTGTGACCCCCTTCCACCCATTAAATGATGACATATATCTCTACGGTTCCTAGCACCCCTAGGGACATATAAGAATTGTTAATATGGGTCAAAGGGGGTCATAGATTGACCTATGATCCCCTTCAACCCATTACATGATGACATATATCCCTATGGGTCCTAAGAACCCTAGAGACATATTATAATCATTTATATGGGTCAAAGGGGGTCATAGGTTAACCTATGACCCCCTTCGACCCATTATATAATGATATATGTCCCTAAGCGTCCTAGGATCCCTAGGGACATATTAGAATCGTTCATATGAATTCAAGGGGGTTATAGGTTGACCTATGACCCCCTTCGACGCATTACATGATGACATATGTCCGTAGTGTTCCTAAGACCCCTAGGGACATATTAGAATCGTTCTTGTGGGTCAAAAGGGGTCATAGCTTTACCTATGGCCCCTTTAGACAAATTACAAGATGACATATGTCACTAGGGGTCTTAGAGTGCCTAGGGACATATTAGCATTGTTCTTATAGGTTAAAGGGGTTCATAGGGTGACCTATGACCCCCTTCGACCAATTACATGATGACCTATGTTCTGAGGGGTCCTAGGGCCCCTAGGGAGATATTAGAATCATTCTTATGGGTCAAAAGCGGTTATAGGGTGACCTATGAACCCCTTCGAGCCATTAAATGACTACATATGACCCTAGGGGTCTTAGGACCCCTAGGGACATATTAGAATCATTCATATGGGTCAAAAGGGGTCATAGGTTGGCCTATGACCACCTTTGATCCTTTAAATGATGACATATATACCTAGAGACATATTAGAATCATTCTTATGGGTCAAAAGGGCTCATAAGTTGACCTATGACCCCCTTTGACCCATTAAATGATGGCATATCTCCCTAGGGGTCCTAGGACCCCTAAGGACATATTAGAATCTATCTTATGGCTCAAAGGGGGTCATAAGTTGACTTATGACCCCCCTCTAACACATTATATGATGACATATGTCCCTAGAGGTCCTAACACCCCTAGGAACATATTAGACTCCATCATATGGGTCAACCTATGACCCCCTTTGATCCATTAAATGATGACATATGTCCCTAAGGGTCCTAGGATCCCTACAGACATATTAAAATTGTTTATATAAGTCAAAGGGGATCATAGGTTGACCTATGACACCCTTCGACCCATTACATGATGACATATATCTCTAGGGTTCCTAAGACCTCTAGGGACATATTAGAATCATTCTTATCGGTAAAAGGGGGTCATAGCTTGATGTTTGACCGCCTTAGACCCATTAAATAATTACATATGTCACTAGGAGTCTTAGAATGCCTAGGGACATATTAGAATCGTTCTTATGGGTCAAAGGGGCTCATAGGGTGAATTATGACCCGCTTCGCCCCATTACATGATGACATGTCCTTAGGGGTCTTAGGACCCCTAAAAACATATTAGAATCATTCTTCTGGGTCAAAGGGGGTCATAGGTTGACTTATGACACACTTCGACACATTATATGACTACATATGTCCCCAGGGGTCATATTAGAATGTTTTATATGGGTCAAAGTGTTTCATAAGTTGACTTATGACCCCCTTCAACCCATTAAATGATAATATATATACCTAGTGGTCCTAGGACCCCTAGGGACATTAAAATCATTTTTGTGGGTCAAAAGAGGTCATAGGGTGACCTATGATCTCCTTCCACCCATTAAATAATGATATATGTCCTTATAGGTCCTAGGACCCCTACGGACATATAAGAATTGTTAATATGGGTCAAAAGGGGTCATAGATTGACTTATGAGCCCCTTCGACCCATTACATGATGACATATAGACCCCTAGGGACATATTAGAATCGTTCATGACCCATTACATTATGACATATGTCCCTAAGGGTCCTAGGGACATACTACAATTATTTCTATAGGTCAAAGGGACCTATGACCTTCTTCGACCCATTACATGATGATATATGTCCATAGGGGTCCTAGGACCCCTTGGGACATATTAGAATCGTTCATATGGGTCCAAGGGGATCATAGGTTGACCTATGACCTCTTTTGATGCATTACATGATGACATATGTCCTTAGGGATCTTAGGAACCCTAGGGACATTATAATCGTTCATATGGGTCAAAGGGGGTCATAGGTCTTCGACCAATCAAATGATGACACATGTTAGTAGGGTTTCTAGGACCTCTACGGACATATTAGAATTGTTTGTATGGGTCAAAGGGAGTCATAGGTTGACCAATGACAACTTTCGACCCATTACATGATGACATAGGTCCCTAGGGGCCTTAGGACCCCTAAGGACATATTAGAATGCTTCATATAGGTCAAACCGAGTCAGGGGTCATAGGTTGACCTATGACCCCCTTTGACATATTAAATGACAACATATGTCCCTATGGGTCCTAGGACCCCTAGAGACATATTAGAATCATTCTTATGGGTCAAAGGGAGTCATAGGTCATCCCTTAAAACCATTACATGACGGCATATGTCCCTAGGGATCCTACGACCCCTACAAACATATTACAATGCTTCATATCGATCAACGGGGGTAATAGGTTGACGTATGACCCTCTTTGACTGATTAAATGATGACATATGTCCCTAGGCATGCTAGGACCCTTAATGGACATATTTCGTCATGTAATGGGTCGAAAGGGGTCATAGATCAACCTATGACACTCTTTGACACTCTTTGACTCTTTGACCTTTTGACTCTTTTAATGGGTCGAAGGGGGTCATAGATCAACCTATGACCCCCTTTGACCCATAAGAATGATTCTAATATGTCCTTAGGGGTCCTAGGACCCCTAGGGGCATATGTCGTCATATAAAGGGTCAAAGGGGGTCATAGGTTGATCAATAAGAATGATTCTAATATGTCCCTAGGGGTCCTAGGACCCCTTTGAACATATTTCATCATTTAATGGGTCGAAGGGGGTCATAGGTCAACCTATGACCCCCTTTGATCCATAAGAAGCATTCAAATATGTCTTTAGAGGTTCTAAGACCCCTAGATACATATGTCATCATATAATAGGTCAAAGGGGGTCAAAGGTCAACCTATGACCCCTTTCAACCCATAAGAATGATTCTAATATGCTCTTGAGGTTCCGAGGACCCCCAAGGACATATGTCATCATGTAATGGGTCAAAGTAGGTCATTGGTCAACCTATGAACATCTTTGACCCATAAGAATAATTCTAATATTTTCTTAGGGGTCCTAGGACCCATAGGGACATATGTTGTCATGTAATGCATCGAAGGGGTCCATAGGTTAACCTATGACACCCTTTGACTCATAAGAACGATTATAATATGTCTCTAGGGGTCTTAGGAGAATATTTCATCATGTAATGGGTTAAAGGAGGTCATAGGTCAACCTATAACCCCCTTTAATCCATATAAACAATTCTATTATGTTTGTAGGGGTCTTAGAACCCCTAGGGACATATGTCATCATTTAATGGGTCGAAGGGGATCATAGGTCAACCTATGACACCCTTTTACCCATATGAATGATTCTAATATGTCTCTAGGGGTCATAGGACCCCTAGGGACATATGTTATCATGTAATGTGTCGAAGGGGGTCATAGGTCAACCTATGACCCCATTTGACCCATAAGAATGACTCTCATATGTCGCTAGGGGTCCTAGGGACATATGTCATCATGTAATGGGTCAAAGGGGGTCATAGGTCAACCTATGACCACCTTTGACCCATATGAACAATTATAATATGTACTTAGGGGTCCTAGGACCCCTAAGGACATATGTCATCATTTAATGGGTTGAAGGGGGTCATAGGTCAACCTATGATCCCTTTTAACCCATATGAACAATTTTAATATGTCCTTAGATGTCCTATGACCCCTGGGGACATATGTCGTCATGTAATGGATTAAAGGGGGTCATAGGTTGACCTATGACTCCCTTTGACCCATAAGAATGATTCTAATATGTCCTTAGGGGTCCTAGGACCCTTAGGGACATATGTCATCATGTAATAGGTTGAAGGTTGTCATAGGTCACCCTATGACCGCCTTTGACCCATAAGAATGATTTTGATATGTTTCTCATATGTCATCATGTAAAGGGTCAAAGGAGGTCATAGGTCAACATATGACCCCCTTTGACCCATAAGAATGATTCTAATATGTCCTTAGGGGTCCTAGGACCCCTTTGGACATATGTCATCATGTAATGGGTCGAAGGGGGTCATATGTCAACCTATGATCCCCTTTGACCCATAAGAAGCATTCGAATATGTCTGTAGGGGTTCTAAGACCCCTAAGGACATATGTCATCATGTAATTGGTCCAAGGGGGTCACATGTCTACCTATGACCCCTTAGACACATAAGAACGATTCTAATATGTTCTTAGAGTTTTTAAGACCACTAAGGACATATGTCATCATGTATTGGGTTGAAGTGAGTCATAGGTCAACCTATGACCCCCTTTGACCTATATGAATAATTCTAATATGTCCCTAGGGGTCCTAGGACCCCTAGGGACATATATGTCATCATTTAATGGGTCGAAAGGGGTCATAGCTCAACCTGTGACCCCCTTTGACCCATATGAACAATTCTAATATGTCCCTAGGTGTCCTATGACCCATAGGGACATGTCATCATGTAATGGGTCGAAAGGGGCCATAGATTGACCTATGATTCTCGTTGACCCATAAGAATAATTCTAATATGTCCCTAGGGGTCCTAGGAACTCTAAGGACATATGTCGTCATGTAATGGGTCGGAGGTTGTCATAAGTCACCCTATGACTCCTTTTGACCCATAAGAATGATTCTAATATGTCCCTAGGGGTCCTAGGACCCCTAGGGACAAATGTCATCATGTAAAGGGGCAAAGGGGGTCATAGGTCAACCTATGACCCCTTTGACTCATAAGAATGATTCTAATATGTCCCTAGGGGTCCTAGGAGCCCTTTGGACATATGTCATCATGTAATGGGTCGAAGGGGGTCATAGGTTAACCTATGAGACCCTTTGACCCATAAGAAGTATTCGAATATGTCCCTAAGGGTTCTACGACCCCTAGGGACATATGTCATCATGTAATGCATCAAACCTATGACCCTATTAAACCCATAAGAATGATTCTAATATGTTCCTAGGGTTTTGAGGACCCCTAGGGACATATGTTATCATGTAATGGGTCGAAGCGAGTCATTGGTCAACCTATAACCACCTTTGACCCATAAGAATGATTCTAATATTTTTCTAGGGGTCATAGGACCCCTAAGAACATATTTTGTCATGTAATGCATCGAAGGGGGTCATAGGTCAACCTATGGCACCCTTTTGACTTATAAGAATGATTCTCATATGTCCCTAGGGGTCCTAGGGACATATGTTGTTATGTAATGAGACAAAAGGGGTCATAGATCAACCTATGACCCCCTTTGACCCATATGAACAATTTTAATATGTCCCTAGGGGTCCTAGGACTCTTAGGGACATATGTCATCATTTAATGGATTGAAGGGGATCATAGGTAAACCTATGACCCCCTTCAACCCATATGAACGATTCTAATATGTCCCTAGGGGTAAACCTATGACCCCCTTCAACCCATATGAACGATTTTAATATGTCCCTAGGGATCATAGGACCCCTAGGGACATATGTCGTCATGTAGTGTGTTGAAGGGGGTCATAGGTCAACCTATGACCTCATTTGACCCATAAGAATGACTCTCATATGTTCCTAGGGGTCTTAGGGACATATTTCATCATGTAATGGGTCAAAGGGGGTCATAGGTCAACCTATGACCCCCCTCGACCCTTATGAACAATTCTAATATCTCCTTATGGGTCCCAAGACCCCTAGGGACATATGTCATTATGTAATGTGTCGAAGGGGGTCATAGGTTAAGAATGATTCTCATATGTCCCTAGGGGTCCTAGGGACATATGTCATCATGTAATGGGTCAAAAGGGATCATAGGTCAACCTATGACCCCCTTTGAACCATATGAACAATTCTAATATGTCATTATTTAATGGGTTGAAGGGGGTCATAGGTCAACCTATAACCCCTTTTGACCCATATGAACAATTTTAATATGTCCCTAGGGGTCCTAGGACCCCTAGGGACATATGTCATCATTTAATAGGTCAAATGGGGTCATATGTCAACCTATGACCCCCTTTGACCCATATGAACAATTCTAATATGTCCCTACAGGTCCTAGGACCCCTAGGGACATATGTCGTCATTTAATGGGTCAAAGGGGGTCATAGGCCCTATGACTCCCTTTGACCCATATGAATGATTCTAATATGTCCCTAGGGGTCTTACGATCCCTAGGGACATATGTCTCCATGTAATGGGTTGAATGGCATCATAGGTCAACCTATGACCCCTTTTGACCCATATGAATGATTCTAATATGTCCCTAATGGTCCTAGGACCCCTAGGGACATATGTTGTCATGTAATGTGTTGAAGGGGGTCATAGGTCAACCTATGACCCCCTTCGACCCATAAGAACAATTCTAATATGTCCCTAAGGGTCTTAGGACCCTTAGGGACATATGTCATTATGTAATGGGTTGAATGGGATCATAAGTCAACCTATGACCCCATTCGATCCATATGAATGATTCTAATATTTCCCTAGGGGTGCTAGGACACCTAGGGACATATGTCATCATGTAATGGGTCTAAGGGGGGCATAGATCAACCTATGATGCCCTTTGACCCATATGAACAATTCTAATATGTCCCTAGGTGTCTTAGGACCCCTAGGGAGATATGTCATCATTTAATGGGTTGAAGGGGGTTATAGGTCAACCTATGACCCTCTTTGACCCATAAGAACATTTCTAATATATGTTTTCATTTAATGGGTCGAAGGGGCTCATAGGTCAACCTATGACCCCCTTTGACCCATAAGAATGATTCTAATATGCCCCTAGGGGTCCTAGGACCCCTAGGGACATATTTGATAATGTAATGTGTCGAAAGGGGTCATAGGTCAACCTATGACCCACTTCGACCCATAAGAACGGGTCTAATATGTCACTAGGGTCCTAGGACCCCTAGTGACATATGTCGTTGTGTAATTGGTCAAGGGGGTCATAGGTCAACCTATAACCCGCTTTGAGTCATATATATTAATAATATACATATATATTAATAACATATATATATATATATATATATATATATATATATATATATATAACGTTATTGTATTTAATAAAAATATTATGTTATTATATATATTAATAACATATATATTACGTTATTATATTTAGTAAAAATAATAATAATATAAATTATATTTATAGATTATAATAAGAATAACATAATAAATTATTATATATTAATATATTATATGTTATATCTTTACATTACGTTATTATATATATATATATATATATATGTATGTATGTATGTATGTATATATTATAATACATATTTACATAGTAATATAACAAAAGTAATTTATAAATCATAAGCTATAACTCTTAAATTCGATTTTCCCTCCAAAATGGGTTGGGATTTCAAATTTCTCACCAAAATTCATCGAGCCATATCGGATATCCGATTTGAAATCGGATATTCGATTTCAAATCCGATATTCGATTAGGCTTGGTATTCACCAAGCTTATCCGGTCAACCCAAAAGACGTCTTTGAAGAGGGTTTTAGTGATACTCAGACTTCAGGTAGCCATATGACCATGTTATTTTGATCGAAATTGAATGAAACGAAAAAAAAATTTTAATATCGCACTCGAGCTTCCATCGATATAATTTCTATCAAATTTTGAGTTTGATAAGTATTTATTAGTTAATTATCAATGAAGATTATTATGAAGTGTTGATTGACATACTAATTGAAAAATAGCTATAACTTTGAAACGGTATAACATTTTTTAAATCAAAAAATTGCATCACATTCTATGCTTTACCTAGTATAAGAAAAAAATAAAAAAAATTAAATCTGATAAAATTTTCTATTAGTTAAGGTGGTCAGACATGGGACTTTTTTTTTCTAAACTTGTTTTGGTAGAAAATTCATATTTAATTATTTATTTGGAATAAAAATACCAAAAATATGAATCACATCTAGGCATGAGTCTACTTTTCATATCTATAATTATATTTTAAAAATATTATAATTTGATTTTGATTAAGGTGGTCAGACATACACCTACTGTTTATTTTTGCCCTGAAATTTTGTAGTACTGCATTAAAATTCAAACATTTGACCAATCAATTATTTTTTTCTCCTGATAAGGCCTATTAGTTTAGAAACTACATTCAAATTCCTACAGATTATTTTCTTACAACTTTTTGATATAAATTCCATAACCACTTCAAAATTATGTGTCAACATAACCTTGATTTGCTAATTTTTGACTACCACTTAAGGTCATAGCTTCGTACACCATGATCCTACACATGCCTAGGAAGTGAAGAAGAAATCAAAGAAAGTTATAATAGTGATCTTGAAATTGTTGAAACCCTACTTGCAAATAAATACTCCAAAGATAGAGACAAGTACAAAGGAAAGATTCCTCTAATCTATTTTTCTTGTGAAGAATTTGGTCATATTGCTGCTACATGCCCAAATAGAGAAAACAAGGATGAAGGGAAAAGAAGTAAGTATAAAGGCAAGAAGGAATTCCAAAGCTACAAGGAAAATAGTAAGAAATCTTGTTTTATGGCTAAAGATTATGATAATAGTGAAGATGAAATGGTATATATTATTGTAAAAGATGAATCTAATGATGAAGGAGATAAGATGGAACTTATCTCTCATGTTAGCAAAAATGGTACATGGATTATTGACATTGGCTTCTCACATCATATGACTGGAGGCTTTTTAAAAAAATTGAATACATGGAACATTATGATGGAGCTAGTGTAAGATTTGGAAACAATGAACCTTGTTGCATAAAAGGAAAAGTTTATATCTCATTAACCCATGAACTTATATGTAATAATGCCTATTGGGTTGAAGGACTAAAGCATAATCTACTAAAAGTGGCACAGTTGAATAACATTGGATTCAAGGTAGAATTTATGAATGGGAATGCCAAACTATTGGATGGAAAAAGAAATTTGGTTGGATCTAGCAAGCAAACAAAAGGTAACCTATTTTATCTTGATCTTAGTGGAAGTTCATGTTTTATTGCTTAAGTAGAAGAAAGTTGGTTATGGCACAAAATATTATCTCATGTAAACTTTGATAATCTAGTTAGGATAAGCAAAAACAAAAGAGGAAGAGTTATTCCTAGTTTGAAGAAACTTGATGTCGATCTATGCAAGAATTGCCAAATTGGTAAGATGGGAATGATTAGTTTCAAAAGTAAAAACTATCATTCTGAAGAAACCATAAAGCTTGTGCATACAAACTTATGTGGACCTATTGGAATAGAAAGTTATAATGGACAAAAAAATTCATTCTTTTTGTTAATGATTGTTCCAAAATGATGACTATAATGTATTTAAAAGAAAAATCAAAAGATCTTCAAAAATTCAAATGGTATCCGGTAAGGGTAGAAAAACAAACTAGATAGAATTTAGAATGTTTGTGATAAGATAGAGGTGGTGAATTCATCTCCAATGAATTCTGCATTGAAAAATCAATTAAAAGACAAGTATCAACCCCTGGTATACTAGAGTAGAATGGCATAGATGAAAGAAGAAATAGATCCATCATAGATTGTGCAAGAACCTTGATGATAGAAAAAAAGTTGCAACCAAATACTAGAAGGAAGCAATCAAGACTACAATTCATACATTGAACTGAGTATAGCTAAAGAAAGACACTTATCAAACTCCTTATGAACTATGGTATGACTAAAAATGTAATGTAAGTTACTTTAAAGTATTTGGTAGAAAATGTTATATCTTGAAAGAATCTAGAAAAGGAAAATTTGATGTCAAAGGTGATAAAGGAATATTTTTTATTATAGAAGATTTGATTACTATGAACTTGATACACTACCAAATCTATCTAAAAGAAAGGAAGCTTCACCTCCTGAGTCCCCAAGATCTCTAACAGCTACTGAGTTTTAGATAGTACAACCTAAGTCACGGTTTGAAGGACCCAAGTTGCGGTCAGAAGCTATCGAGCTGCTTCAAGAACAAATTGAGTCTGATGGACCTGATTCATAGATAATGGGACCCAAGTTTGAAATTGAATTTTATAATGAAATCAATAAATCCAAAGAATTTTTGTTAGCAAGATATGTCAGAAGGCATTATGCACCTGATCAGATTATTGGAGACAAATCAGATGGTACAATGATAAGAGGCAAATCAAAAGGTACATATTTACTTGTTGAATTTGAACCTAAATTTTTTTAAGATGCTTTGAAAAATGAAATTTGGACTGAAGCAATGAATGAATAAATAGAACAAATAGAGAAGAACAAAAACTAGACTCTTGTTCCTAGACTCAAGGATAAAAATGTAATTAGTACATAGTGGGTATTCAGAAATAAGCTAAATGAAGATGGAAAAGTATCTAGAAACAAAGTAAGGTCGGTATGTAAAGGCTATTCTCAAGAAGAAAGTATTGATTATGGTGAAAAATTTTCTCCCGTTGCAAGACTAGAAGGTGTTAGAACTTTATTACCATATGTATCTTATAGAGGATTTAAAGTTTATCAAAAAAGTGTGAAATTTACATTCCTGAATGGAATTCTTGATGATGAAGTCTACATTTAATAGCTAGAAGGTTTTGAAGATCCTACCAAAAGGGACATGGTCTGAAAATTACACAAGACATTATATGGTCTCAAGAAAGCTCCTAGAGCTTGGTAAGAAATACTTCATAACTACTTAATACAGATTGGCTTTCAAAGAACAAATGATAATAGTAGTCTATATATCAAAGAAGGACCACATAAGAAGATTATGTTGGTAGAAATATTTTTTGATGACACCTTATTCATAGGAAATGATGACTTGTGCAAGGCATTTTCAAAAGAAATGAATAAGGAATTTGAGATGTCTATTTTTGGAGAGATAAAATCCTTTGTTGGATTACAGATTCAACAAAAGAAAGATGGTATCTACATTACTCAATCTAAAGATATCAAGGAGATACTAAAGAAATTTGGAATGGAAGACTCAAGACCAGTTGGAACCCCTATCTCTACTAGACATAAGCTTCCAAAAATAATGATTCCAAAGAGGTAGATTAGACTACATCTAGATTAATGATTGGAAAATTGTAGTATGTAGTGCATACAAGGCCTGATATTGCATTAACAGTTGGTATGGTGGAGAGATTTTTAGCAAATCCCAAAGAAAATCATTTGATGGTAGTCAAAAGAATCATGAGATATCTTAAAGGTACTCAAGAATATGATTTATGGTACAAAATAGGAGGCAATTTGGACTTAAAAGTATTTATATTTGCTAATTGGGCAGGAAGTATTGATGACAGAAAAAGAACTAGTGGTGGAGCATTCTTTCTTGGTAAAAGACTAGTATCTTGGACAAGCAACAAACAAAATTGTATCTCTCAATCCACATCAGAGTAGAATATGTGGCAATAGCAGTTAATTGTTCTAACATTGTTTTTTTCAAACAATTGATAACAAGGATGAGGGTAGAAATCAAGGATCTAGTAGTCATATACTGTGATAACACTAGTCCAATTAGTATATCAAAGAATCTAATAATGCATATCAAAACAAAGCACATTGCTATAAAATATCACTTCTTAAGAGAGTTAGTACAAAGATAAAGAAGTAAGATTAGAATATGTAAATGCAAAAGAACAAATTGTAGACATATTCACCAAGCCACTACCCAAAGATGCATTTTTGTATCTAAAAGGTAAGTTAGGGGTCCTTTCCCTATCTAAAGCTCATTAAATAAAGTTTAGAGATGCATCAACCAAAGCATGTTGAAGATCAATCAGTTAATGTTGAATTTGCAAGGGCATATTACAAATGAATCACTACTTGAGGTACATTAATATTCATCGAGTATTATCTTTGGCATGAGATGTCAAAGAGGGAGAAGTTTACTATCATATCTCACAGAAATTTTGTTGTTGCTGAAAAGAGGGAAGACGAAAGTTTTCTAATAGAGGGAGAAATTGAAGATAGAAAGAGTTCACACTAATAGAGGGAGTTCTCATGGATAAGAATCAAAATGAAACTAAGAATATATTCCTTACTTTATTCCTACTCCAAAATTTTATTGTGCTACAACATGTTGTGTTGCCATCAATACCAAAGAGGGAGATTGTTGAATATAATTGATTAATTGTGTATTGTCATGGATATTACACAAAATGTCATATCATTAATAGTTAGTGTATGTCAAGCACACTCAGGCATCAAAGACAATTTATGTGGCTACTAAGAAATTCATAGTTTGCCTAGTTCAGAATGTAGTGCCTACCAAGTTCACTCGGGTGTCAAAGGAAAGTTTGTGGAAGATGAGTGTTAACCAAGCTCACTCAGTTGCCAAAGAAACTTTGGGAGTATGCAGCGTTGATCAAGTTTCAGTTGGTTAATATAGGAAAATCATTTCTAAGTATGTTTCTACCAAGCAAGGTAAGATAACAAAGGATTTTCTTATTTTGGCATATTGTTTAATTGGTTTATTTGATGGTTCTAGCCGACTGAGAAGATGAATATTAATTATTTTAAGCTATATTTGAGCTGACCTGACAATATGAAAGATATAAATAAAAGGTCAAATTTGAGAATTAGTGTGGGTATGCATTGAAGATTTTGAAGATCTAATGATGTAAAGAGGAAGCAAATTTGAAGGATAAGCATAATATCCTTATGAAGTTGAAAGGATTCATTAGATCAAAAAGGATCAAGTACAAGCTAGAATTGAGATCTATAATCAGCAATTCAACTGCATCCAAATTAGGTCATGTCATTATTACTCTCTAACCATTGTAGTAGTCATTCAAATATCTTAATAGACTTGGCTTAATAGCTATTTGTAAATCATCTAACAAGGTGGGAATTCTATTGAATTATCTATAGACCTCTAACAAGGCCACTCCTAATAGGGTGATTACATCCTCTAATAGGGTCACATCTAATAGTTTATTTTGTAAGCTTTAACAAGGTTGGCTCTTAATAGGGCTCACTTCAGAAGAGTGAAAATAGTAACTAGTTACAACTGGTGGTTTTTCCCAAATTGGGTTTCCACGTTAAATCTTGGTGTCAAATGTGTTCATGATATTTTTTTTATGTGTTTGCAACTAAGTTAAAAGTAATCATAGGTAACATCTTAAGATTTGCAAGTTAAGTAATTATCAAGCATTCTCATTGTTTACCAAGTTACAACATCTTTGTGTGTTTGTTGAGCATCAGCAAAGTTTAGAGTTTATTATTTTATTCTAAAATATAAGGGATCTAAGATTTATTTTTGTGGTAACTAATTCACCCCTCCCCTCTCATTTACTCCTCTTATATTTCCAACAGTTCATAAAAACCCATTTTACCTATAATGTTCTTGTCAATTGGCCTAGGTACTAGTGACCATGTCTTGTTCTTCTCAATCTTATCAACCTCCTCCTTCATTGGATACATCCAATCATCATCCTTTAATTCATCTTTCACCATTCTCAATTCCATCTCTAATAGTAAACATGTAGGATATCTCATTCATAACTAACTTTTGATTAACACTCTTTTATTCTTTTCTCCAATTATAGCAGATAAATTATGATTTATCCATATATGCCTTGGATTACCTATTTCTTTGTTTTGAGTTCTTTCATTTCCTTCAACTATTTTATCAATTATAGTCTATTTATCAATTTTTTATTGAACATTACTTGTTTTGATAGTAGTTGGTGGCATTGTCTCTACTTTAACTAGTTCATAGTATATCAATTCATTATATCCTTCTAGTTTAGTCATACTATCTTCTTCGTTATTTTATGATCAATCATCAATCTTTATGTTTTCAATACTATTAATCTTGCTATTTTTTCTTGAGTTTAAGAACTTGTAAGCCTTTCTTTAAGTGTAGTAACTAACAAATAGTCCTTCATCACGTTTAGTATCAAACCTTCCTTTCATCTCATCTTTCTTAATAAAACATTTACTACCAAATACTTTGAAATAACTAACATTAGGTGTTCATCCATACCAAATTTTGTAAGGCATCTTTTTTTTAACTGTATTAAGTTGTACTCAATTCAATGTGTAAATAGCAGTACTTACAACTTCTCTCCAAAACTTATGTGTAGCCCCTTTTAGTTTCAACAAGGTTTTGGCACATTATACAATCAAACTATTTTTTTTTTGGTGATTCCATTCCTTTTGGGTATTCTTATTTTTTTCAATTTTATTTTGATTCTATTCTCATCATAGTATTCATTAAACTGATATAAAGTAAACTCACCTCCTCTATCATATCTAAGACATTTCAATATTTTACCTATTTCCTTCTCAACTCTTTCCTTATACATCTTGAACATATAAAAAGTTTTTTATTTAAATTAAAGAAACATAATAGACATAATCCTTAAATAATCCCCAACAAATATAATGAATTACTTATCGCCATGGGATAAGTGTGCCAAGATGGTGTACAAATGGGAGGGTATAAGTGGGCACCTTTTTTCTAAAATTATGGGAACCTAATCTTGGAAGACCCATTTGAGGGTCATGGACTAAAAATGAGAAAATGTATAAAAGAAAAAAAAAATGTAGTACTTTGAATCTAGTTTCTATAATACTAATTTTTTTTCAAAATGCATAATATTAAGAAGGTCAAACCCTGTGTGCATAGAAAATTATTTTTTGTTTTTTGTTAAAAAATATAACATAGCTATTTCTATGCACTCCACAAAACATATAGTCATATTTATTTATTTTTAAAACTCTTTGGTAGGATGATACGAAAGAGTGAGAGCTACAAGTTGTGTCTATTTTTATAATTTTCTTATGAGTACTTTGTTTCCTATGATTTTCTTTAGTGGCTTTATCCTAAAATTATGGTACCTCTTCATATGTTGGGCATAACGTGCATCAAAATACTCTAAAATCAACACTTTAAAAAAAATAAATGTATAGAATCAAGTGTAGAACAATAATATATAATTTATTTTGCATCTATCTAAGTAGATCAAAAGTTATTTAAAAAAGGTAGATGTATGTTTGAAAGAATTTTCAACACGTTGATTTAGAAAAAATAACTTCACAATGCTAATATTGTCCATAAAATTTTTTAAAAAAATTATATGGTTAGAAAGGTAATAAAATGTTTGAGATTATGTTGGTAATTTTAGAGATACCCACTTCACCAATTTGCAAACTTGATAAAGTCAACAACAAGAATTCATATTAGAGGATGAAAAAAATGTCTAAAGCAACAGAAATGGAGGAAAAACTTAAACTCAAGCCTTTGGGTGGTTTAACAAGCCTATTACCAAGCCTAAATATAATTATGTTTTTCTATTAACAAAATGCAAGCATGTTATGCTTAGTAAGAATAAATTATCATACTAGACATAATGCAATCAAGTTATGCTCAGTAAAACTATAGTAGAAATAACACGATCATGTTATATTTGTGTAAAAGTAAAGTCAATTTTTTGTATGCTTTACAGGCATGATTAGGCCCAGTTAAAGAAGAAAATACCCAAAAATGGATTGATTTCACCAAATAAATGATAAGATTAGCTAGGGAACTCTAAAAAAATCTAAATCCTGAGTTTCATGCTTTGAATCAGCCATGGATGGGACATAATAGAACCATATTAATTTTCAATCACTTAATCATCTAAGTTAGAACATTGTGAGAATAATTGGAAAAAATACTATAAGGAACATATGTGTATTACCAAAGATTGGCTAAAGGCCACCATAGAAGGGGTGTGGTGGAGGGACAATTCATAGGGAGTTTTATACAAAGATTCAATTGCCAATTCTATGAAGGAAATTTTATCTTCTAGAAATCACATTATGGATCTTGCAATCATTTAGTCTATTTTTCATCTAGACTGTGACCTTTATAGGGTAGACCTAATTGCAATACAAAATAATAGTGTAATGTTGGGATATAGGAGAGAGATTATTGTGGTTGAATAAAAAGATAAATCATCTTGTGAAGAAATGATAGAAACTTCTTTGGAAAGGTCTAAGGTATGTCAATTCATTTTAATAAACTTTCTCTTTGATTCTTATCATGTAAGAAAATTGAGAAATGGGATTTTATGTATGTTGAATAGGAGGAAGAAAGGTCTATAATTGAGCCAAGGATTAGATTCATCATAACTTTTTTTAGGTACAAGCTTCTTCACAAGTATTCCACAACAATCTAGTAGCTTCATAATGTAGGAGCATCAAGCTTGGATTTTGGTTCAGCTATGATTTTCATGGTTAGGGATGTGTTGGAGACACATTGGGGAACCTTTCCTCATGATTTCATAGAGATTGGGTGGATTGAGTTGAAGTTGGAACAATTTTTACCTTGTTGTCGAAACTGCATTTTTCTTGTTTATGGGTGCATGTTGGAAAGAATGTAACTAATTATCCTTAATGAATGAGGAGCTAGGAGATATCATGATTTTACTTGGATATCAATTTCTAGACATTTAATTTCTATTATAGGCTGACTTGTGGCATTTAATTTATGTATTTTTATTTAATTTGTGTTCTGGGCCAACTTGTGGCTTGGATTGGTATAAGTAGGGGTTGTGGGGAAGTCTTTAGTCATTATTCATTCATGATGGAAATAATTTGTGGGAGCACCTTAAGGGCAATTTTCCTGAGTTTGTGAGTAGATCGCCGAATGTGAGGCAGCTTACAGTAGGATTGTGATGGAGTTGTGAATGTATGGACAGAGCGTCGAATGTGAGGCAGTTTACACTTGAATCTTTGATGGAGCTTGGAGAGGAAGAATAAATGCAAATTTGGAGCAAAGCTAGAGTTATGGCTTAGGAACTAGAGGATATCTTGGGGGACCTATGGGTACAAGTGTGGATTCTTCTTGGTGTTATTATCTAGTTATGTATCTGGACTAGCTGAGATTAGTTCTAAGTTGGATCATTTTGGATCTTGTGGAACTAATTTTGTAATTTGCTATTTTTATTTGGCCCTAACCCAAAAGGCCTTATAGCCAAGCATGTTGCATGTAATCAGTTGTAATTTGGTATTAGATCTTGCATTATAGTTTCTTGTTGTTGTGTTTCTATTGTGTGGTTGTATAGTTGGGAGCTAGGACATCTCCTTTGGGGATTCTCCTACCTTGCACTATGTTAGATAGTATCAGAGTGAAGGTTGTTCCTGAGTGTATAGAAAGATCACTGAAGGTGAGGTAGTTTGCACTAGGTTTTGAGTGGAGAAGTAGATCTAATTTGATCTTGATCTAGGGGTGGATTTTCTTTTTGGAGTCCTAGATCTCTTGGTTGTGAGGTGGCAGATTTTTGGTCCTGAACTTGTGATGTGGTTCCTGATTATTCATGCAAAGTGGCAGGTTGTTATTTGACTTGCAAAATATTCAAGGTTGTCACAAGAGGCATGGGAAGGATTTGTTGTAGAGGGTTTACAAAGATCTTGGAAAATGGCTCTAAGAGGATTAGACCCTGAGATGATTGCAAATCTCCATGATGTGGTTGAGAGGAGATTTTCTTAGATGTGTACTCAATTTGAAGCTAGCTTGGCTAATTAATTTAAGGATGGGGTGAGGAAGAAATTTCATAGATGTTTATGGAGCTAGAGTCTACCAATCCAGAAGAGAGTTGTTTGACTAGTTAACAGACTTGTTCGTGAGAGAAGATGGCATAGCAGGGTTGAGGTTGGTTTTTTTTTATCACTTTGTGGAGTATAATATAGAGCTTATAGAGCAGCTAGATGTTGTAGCTAAAGATATTCTTAACCTTTTTAATGCTAGGATAGAGATTGGTTTTCATGATCGGTTGGATAAATTTGACATGGAAATTGTAGAGCACTTGGTCATGGATAATCTAGTTGTTGTTGGTGATGAGTTGTGTATTATAGAGCATCTTGTTGTGGGAAATGATATTTTTGGGGTTGTGAGTTTGGAATTTGTTGATGGAGATCTACATATTGTTGCTAATGTGGAGTTTTTTGTTGTTGGTGTGGATTCACTAGTTGTTGATGTAAAAAGGGTTTGCTAATGAAGCATTATATTCAGTTTGTTCTTGAGTGTGAGCATGTTGATTGGGTTACTAATATGTATTTGATTCTGATGTTTCAATAGATGAAACATAGATGGTTAATTTTTAGAGTTTTTCTATTGACTTTGATGAAGTGGAAGCCTTTGGTGAAGATGAAGTTGGTTGGAGATCTTTCTTTAGGCATCAAAGTGTGGGACAAACTTTTCTATTTACCTAGGGAGTCTGATGTAGGAGCATCGAGCTTGGATTTTGGTGGAGCTATGATTTTCATGGTTATGGATGTGTTGGAGACACATTGGGGAACCTTTCCTTATGATTTCATAGAGATTGGGTGGATTGAGTTGAAGTTAGAATAGTTTTTACCCTATTGCGGGAACTACGTTTTTTAGGTTTTTGGGTGCCTATTGCAAAGAATATAACTAATTATCCTTAATGAATGAGGAGCTAGGAGATATCATGATTTTACTCAAATATCAATTTTTGATGTAGGCAAGGGAAGAATAACTAGGGCCAAAGGCTCACCCAGCTATCCAAACCACCCTACAAGAGTTAACACAACAAAAGAAAACACAACAACAACCAAAGGAGGAAGAGAGAAATACTTTTATTGATTCATCAAAACATCTTCATACATGACTAGCTATAATGCCTTCTAGGTTATGACCAATTACAAATACATTCACATTCAAAGATCCAACTGCAAATTCATACTTTTAGTTCTTCTTTGCAATCTACTTCCAAAAAAAAAATTCTTACCTAACTCTAAGCCTAGAGACTCTATATATGCTTTCCAAAATGGCTTATAGATCATTTAAGAAAATTAAATTAGAGGAAGGCCGACCCAAAAATGGTCTGGACACATCCCAGGAAAAGATCTTAACATAAATCTCACAATCAAAGTAAATCTCGCAATTCGGCTCACAGAAATCATGTCCAAATGTTGACACTTGGCACATGAAGGGTCACTCAACATACACTAGGTAACTCAGCACATGAAGATTCATTTGGCATAAACTGGGTAACTGTTATCATTTTTTTGCCCCGCCAAGATTCAAATTTCAAATGTCCAGCCCATCCAACGGCTAGTCTTAGAATTAATATTATTTTAATGCCTAAGAGACATCAAAAAATCTAAGTGATCAAACCTTGTAAAAGTTTCTACGGCTCGTAGGTTCTCTGTCGTTAGATCTAATGAGATCGACCGTCAGCACTATGTCACTTTTCAAAAGTTGCACGGTGGATAGCATAGTGACATCGTGCCCTATCGATGCATGTCCGGTGGGTCCAATTTGTAGGGCATTCAGGGTTCTTCAGCGGGTCAAAAAAGTTTCACGGTGGGCGGTCAGCTTCATAGGTCGGAGATGAGAAATGTCGATGAGGTGCTATGTCGCCATCGAAAAACTCATGAGTTTTTTGATAGTGACATAGTGCCTAATGGAAAGTTGCCACAGAAAAGAACTTCAGGCTGGTGAGTTGGATCCCATTTTGTACTTTGTTTGCCTAGTAAGAAGGGTCCTCGATCCATGCTAACAAATCAAAACATGCCACATCTGCGAGGAAGATCTACTCAATGAGTTGAGGCAATACAAGTTGCCAGAATGATGCTACACGGACCAATGTGGGGATGCCATGTGTATTATGGGGCCAGGGTTTCTAATGTGATCAGTAGGATCAGGGAAAATCTTTCGTGGCCATCGAATCAAAGTCAGATCGACGGTTGGTGCTATCTCACCTTCTGAAGTTGTGCAGTGAATATGATGGTGACATAGCACCCTTCTGCCACATGTCCGATGAGTCTCAGATGTCAGTGAGGATTCGTCAGACAGTTGGTACATGGTTAGTTCCTATTCATTAATGTACTGAGGGGAATGATCTATCTTGCTCGCCATCGGATCAGTCCAGATTGATGATAGGTGCCATCTCGATATGGTGAAGTTGTGCAGTCTTTGCCATGGCGACATAGCGCCTCAGTGACACGTTTCAGGTGGGGTTGTGTTATCTCGTAAACCTCAGGGGTGATGCTAGGTGTGCTAACAACAGAGGAGCAAAGTGCAAAGCACAATGAGTCTTCATGATCATCAAATTAAGATGTATCGATGGATGGCGCCATCTCGCTAAGGTGAAGTTGTGCGATCTTTACCATAGCGACATAACACCCATCCACCACGTGGATCGGTAGGGCTAGGTCTCACCAAAGTATGCCATGTGTCATTCGAATGTGGTGTAGTTGCTGAGGTGGTGCAAAATATGAGGGGCCTAGGGTAAGGACAATAGTGATACGATGAGTCTTCATGATCATTCAATTTTAAGGCCGATCAACGATTGGCACTATCTCGCCATCGAAAGCAGCATGGTGGATACCATGGCGACATAGCGCCTTGCTGACACATGTCTCACTAGCTTGGCCAAGGTTGATGGTTAACGGCTGGCAGTTAAGTTTCATGGTCAAGTTTGTAATCATCACAGTTAATGATAACAGTTTGAAGGGTGGCGCGGTTAGTTCAATAAAGGGTGGTCAACACAGAAGGACTTAGCAGGGTGGCAAAAGGATAAAAAGCTATTGGTCCACGCAGCTCATTCTGGTGCCAAGGATATGTTGACTTGCTGACTCTACTGATTCATGCACCAAAAAGGGAAAATAGAGGGTTATCTTGCGGATTTGATCTCAGCGATCAATCCAAACCACTAGAAATGAATGCGAAACATAGAAGGACACTCCACCGTCTCAGTCGATCCATCTACCTAGTCAGAGTTTAGTTATGGCACTATTTTCAGTCCTCTTAGGACACTTGTTGCAACAAAGATCAGATTTTCCTCAAATTTCCATGATTGTCCTCCGCAGGACTTAATGGCAGGTAGCTGCAAAGTCACTTCAGCTAGAAAAGATCTCAGTTATGCCTGAACTATAAAGGCAGATTTTGTAGTTTTTGAAAAGGGGGACTCCTTTCTGATTTCTCTGCTACTACTTGCAGATTTGTAGTGTAAAATTCCCTTTGTCTCTAAGCTCTATAACATTTTGTATCATCTCATTCAGCCATCAATGTGTATGTGCATCTATCTTGCCTCTCATTGGTGTATTGTTGAGATCTGTGGCTTGCATACTGTATCCATTTTCAACCTATTGAATAATATATAAGTGAAATTCTTTTTCTTGTGTTATCCAGTTTGGTTTCCTGATCTGTATGTGGTTGTTGATTGACATAAGTATGGGTGTGTATGTCTTTTGAATGTTATCTTGGTTTTGTAGTGCATATATGGGCAGAAATGAGTTTGAACACTCTATTTTGGTGCATCACCTCCTTAGATTAGAATTAGGTAGATTTGTTTTCATGCTCTCCTTCTCCCTTTTCCTCTCCAAGAGTAGTTAGGTGCACCCTAATAATAAGAGGAAGCTGGCCTTCTCCAGAGACTCAACCTCATAGTTCAAGTCCCATAGCTTGGAGGTTGTTTCCATGTTTCACTAGGTTGTCCTCGCACATAGGCCTTGGACAAGGGTGCAAACCTAAGTGACAACTATTTTTGGCATGCTGGGTGGGACAGTTTTCAAACAAAATTTAAAGTCTACTGGTGTCAAAGAAGAAAGAGTTTTAAGATTAATGCTAAAGAGGTAGTGTTGGCTTCAGTATTCAAACCTTCAAGAGGCTGATTCTTCAAAGTACGTGGCGACTCTAAACATCAACAAATCTGGTTCCAGGCCAAAGTTCTAGCGATTCATGCCCAGAGCTGAAACAAGGGCATTTTTTAGAGGTAAATTTAAATATCAAGAGCTTTCTCTTTCAAATCCTAGAAGAAGGAGGACTAGAACTTCATTATCACCAGTTAGGGGTGTATTAACAGTTAATATACCTATAATATATGTCTCTACTCCTCCTACTGCTTGTACTCAGCCTAGATTACCATCAACACTCATCAATAGAACACTTGTTTACATGGCACAGCCAAGAGTTCATGCTTTTGCCACCTTTAATGGTAGAAGTCCTCTATTGTTAGCCCAAAGACATGATATACCAATATCTACACTCAAAAGTATACCTAATTTTACTAGTGAAACTTCCATCTCCCCTTTAGAGCATATCCAAGAAGTAGCAAACGTCTGTAATATTCATGGTATCATAGAGGACGATGTTGCTGTCAGACTTCTGGCCTCATCTTTAAAAGAAAAAGCATTACAATGGTATAGAGGCTAAGCTCATGGTTCTATAACTAATTGGGATGGACTAGGAGCAATGTTATGCAAACATTTTGAGGATAGGAGTGACCATCTGTCACTTTTAGAGCAGTTGACTACTATTAAAAGGCCCCCCCATGAATGTATGATTGATTTTAATTATAGATTTCAAAAGACATGGGATAGAATACCTACTACAGTGAAACCTACCCCCGGTAATGCCTTCTTGCATTACCTTAGAGCTTTTAATAGTGATATTGCCACTACAATCCAAACTATGGGAGGAGATACCTTGCCTAATGCTTATGAGATAGCCATAAAAGCTAAGAACATCCTGATACAAGGAGGCAAACTAGCTCCAAGGCCCCCTATGCCTTTCTTTCCTGATGTTCCCAACCACCAACCAGCAATGGCCCCTCTTCCTACAACTTCTACATCAAAAGCCCTTACTCCAGTTCCCCAAGCGTCCACATCCTCAAATGGGATAGATGAACTCAAAGAGATGCTCCAAGGTCTAGTGTTGAATACAGATAAAAGAGAAAAGACCCTGGATAAACAATTGCAAGAGTAGGGGAGGGAGTTGAAAGACCAAGGAAAGAGATTAGAGGATAGTTTCTCTATGATACAAAAAATGAGTAACAAGGTGGTGGCCTTAGAAAGGCAGCAAGCTCAAAGCAGCAAGCCTCCCCAATTGCAATATCAAGCTCCAAATGGTGGTAGGCCTCCTAACCAATGGAATAGCTCTTTTGATCAGGGTAGGAAAAATAGTCATGCTTCTGCTTCAAGCTCAAATCAGAATAGAGCTATAGCCCCTCAAAATAACTTGGCCCAAGATCAAGATTTCTGTCCTTCCTGCAACTATTCTTATACCTATTGCATGTGCTAGAAGGCAGAATCTTATTTAGCCCTGACTGACCAAGAACCTGCAGCAAAGCAATCATACAAGGAGGATCATCCCAGTGAGGCCTCATATACTCAAGAACATGATGATTGCTCTTTCATGAATCATCAGATTGGGGAGCATTGTAATGTAAACCAGGATTCCGTTGCTCATAACACAAGAAGTAAGAAGAGAGCTATGGAACATGTTGCCCCTCCTTCTCCTAAGCAGGCCTCAACTTCAAGTGCTACATGAAATGTCCATTTTTTTATTTTACATGATATTTCAAGCCTCAAATCAGATCTTTAAAATCAAAAAACCAATATTACAAAGATCCACCAATTTCTGAATAAAACCCAAATCGGGTATGACCGAAATAGTGCCAAGAGCTTCACAACTTCACAAATTATTAATAAATCTGAAGATGGACATTTTTACAAAAATTTCAGTAGCATAACAGCCTACAAAATGAAATTTTCAGATCTATATAGCCTTTACACAACAGTTCACAAATGTAGGACAAAAACTATGCTCATCGGACTCTCGAAATTAACACAAAAATGCCCGAAAACACCACAAAACACTAATAATATATCTCAGAAGTTTAATCACATCCCAATACATATATTCAGCTCTATTTTAACATTTTAAAGTCTGAAATATAGAAGAAACCCAAACTGATATGAAATACTCAACTGAAAACACCAAACTCATACAAAAAACACACCCAAAAACCCACAAATCTGCACTGTTCAGCACAAAGGCAAACTCTGTATGAGCATGCACATGGAATGGCTTCAAACTCCCATCCTTAGCCTTCCTAGAAAGTTACAAACTCCCATTCTTGGGTCTCCTTGGAAACTTGCAAACTCCCGTTCTTAGGTCTCCTTCTCCACAGGTTTGGCAACCTCTGAAGAATAACAAAGAATGAGCAAAAATCAAGTTCTGGAAATAGCCCAGAATGCCTCCAAACCCCTTAAAAGAGGGCGTAACATTAACTCACATCCAAGAGGGGTTAATAAAACATATTTTAATAATAATTTTCATTTATTAGTCCATTCACTTCCAAATATTTATCCCCTTTTGCTGAAACTTCACCTTTTTGGGCCTGCCTGCCTTAGCAAAGATTATTTCTTTTAATTATTTGAAAAGGTAACATGACACTACACCTCATGCACATGCAGAAAATGAACAAACAAGTACTTCACATCAGCAAAAGCAAGATTCTAGAAAGAAAGATGCAAGTGATCCTTATGTTGCTCCATCTCAAACTCTTATAAATGCAGCTCCCAAAGTTTCTACCAAAGTTCCTAATATGTCATTCAATGTGGTAGAGCAAATGAAGAAGACCAATGTGAAAATTTCTATGTGGGATTCTGTTGCTACCATACCAATGTAGAAGAGGATGCTACAACAAGAATTAGAGAAGATTGAACCCAAGGATCAGCCATCTATCATGGTGAGTGCCATAAGTCTAGTACAACCAGCAGGGGATGTGGAGACAAATAAAAATGTTAGACCTCCTCCATTCTATGTTTCTTTGATTATATGGGGCAAATTAGTCCACAATTGCATGATAGATTCAGGAGCTAGTAGCTCAGTAATGCCTAGGTGTGTTGCTGATGCTTTAGGAATGAAATATGAGCCCATTGTTAGGGATGTGTTACAATTAGATGGCAGTACTGTCAAAACTATAGGTATCCTTAGGAATGTGGAGATGGCCCTACATGCATGCCCTAGTTGCACTGTGATTCAAGACATATTTGTTGCTAAAGTCAAGCCCTATTTTGCTATCTATCTTTCAAGAGACTTCACTGCTCAAATTGGTGGATTCATATCTGCTGATTGGTCATATATATCTTTTAAGACTAGATATGGAGCCAATACCTCAATCAAAGCAGAACCTCAAGCCCTTCATCACACTGAATCCTACACCCCCAATCCCATCAACATGAATTGCCCTATTCTAGAGATGGACGAAAATGACATAGTAAATGAGCCTACCACTTCCATAGTAAAGATTCCTAATTTCTTCTTGGATGAATGGGAAAATGCATATCAGTTTGAACCTATGTCAGAAACTCTTGAGATAGGCCTTAGCACATATTGCATAATAGAGAAAGATGCTCAAGTTCCTGATCTAATTGGGACTAATGAGGATATAAGTGGAACATGGAGTATGTACTTTGATGGCTCAAGGAATAGAAATGGATCAGGGGCTGGTGTTATGTTGGTCTCTCCTGCACAAATAAGATACTACTTCTCCTTTAGACTCCAATTTAGTTGCACCAATAATGTGGCCGAGCATGAATCCTTGATTCAAGGCCTCCTACTTGCCCAAAAGAGAGGAATTCAAGCCTTGAAAGTATATGGAGATAGTGATTTGGTAGTCAATTAGGTGAGAAACCAAAACATCACCAAAAATGGCATGCTCAAGTCTTACAAACACAGAGTCTGGGATTTGCTTGAGGGCTTCAACGCATTTAATATTTAGAGCATTCCTAGGAAAGAAAATAGACATGTTGATAGACTTGCAACAGTGGTTGCATCTTATGATATACCAGGGAATCTTGAGGAGAGGAAGAAGCAACAAATAAAGGTGGTAGTGAGGCCTGCCATCCCTGACAACAACACTCATTGGCAGGTGTTTGATTCTGATGAGCAAATTGTGAGTTTCTTGCAGAATGAGGCAGAATTCTCAGATAGTAACCAGTCAAGACTGCAAGATTAGTATGGTGATCAGATCATTCACCTTAGTTCTAACAAGTTTCCCAAGGGTTTCATTACCTTGGACAATGTCTTTAATCCTGATGATCAGACAAGAGGCAAAGGAATGAATCTAGCTACAAAAAAGGATGATTATGCCCCAGTTACAATTGCTGATGGAAAATCTTTGAATATGGGAAAGGTATGTTCTGAAACTGAGCAAGAAAACTTCATTCATTTATGTTAAGAATTTAATGATGTATTTGCTTGGACATATGATGACTTAAAAGGGTTTGACCCTAGTTTGTTTCAGCATACCATAGATTTAATTGATAAGGCCAAACCAATAAGGCAAAAACAGAGGCTAGTGAATCCTAAGATTGAACCTCTAATGAGAAAAGAACTATCCAAGTTGATAGAGGCTAATATAATATTTCCTATCAAACACTCATCATGGGTAGCTAACCTTGTCCTTGTTAGGAAGAAGAATAGAGAAATTAGACTATGTGTGGACTTTAGGGATCTTAATCAGGCTTCCCTTAAAGATCACCATCCTCTCCCTTCCATGGAGCAGATTCTGTCCAAGGTCAGTGGTTCAAGGAGATTCTCTTTTCTTGATGGATTCTCTGGTTATAATCAAGTGTTGGTTAAGAATCTGACAGATATAAGACATAATTTACTACTAAGTGGGGCACATATGCTTATTGCAAGATGCTATTTGGACTAACAAATGCAGGTGCCACATTTCAGAAGGCAATGGAGATGGCCTTTAAAAAATTAATTGACAAGTTTGTCTTAGTATACCTTGATGATATAACTGTATATTAAAAAAATGTAGAAGATCATTTTGATCATCTAAGATAGGTATTTCTAAAATGTAGAGAGTTTGGGGTCTCCCTCAACCCAGCCAAGTGTGTCTTTTCTACAAGCCAAGGAAAACTATTGGGACACATTGTATCTGAGGATGGGCTGACCATTGATCCAGAAAGAACAAAGGCAATACTTGCCCTTTCTCTTCCTAAACACAAGAAGGGGCTGCAAAGTCTCCTTGGTAGAATAAATTTTGTAAGAAGGTTTATCCCTAATCTTGCTACCGTGGTGAAACCTCTTATAGCTATGCTTAAGAAAGGTATGGTCTTCTCATGGACCAGGGAAGGGAAGGAGAGTTTTGAAGAGATCAAGGTAGCCATAACCTCAGCCCCTACTCTCATGAACCCAAATTTTGGAAAAGATTTCATCCTCTACACTCTAGGTGGTGATTCAAGTATCTCTGTTGTCTTGACTCAAACAAATGACAAGGATGAGGAGCAGCCCATAGCCTTCTTTAGTGAAGGGCTCAAGGAATATGAAGATAAGTACAGCTTTTTTGAGAAGCAGGCCCTTGCGGTCATCAGAGCCTTGAAGAAATTCAAGCACCTTTTGTCCCATAATAAGATCCATTTGTTGGTTCTCCATGCAGGTGTAAAGGACTTTCTATTAAGCAAAGATATCAGTGAAAAGAGAGCTGGATGGATCACTAAGGTAATGGAATATGATGTTGATATTCATATTACCAAGCTAGTAAGAGGGAGAGGATTGTGCAAAGAAATGTTATCAAGCCAGGATTCAGATGGAGAGGCTGCTATGGTAATAATAGAGTAGCAAGAGTTAAGAAATGTTAGTGGTCCAAGGAGCTGGATAAATGATATGAAGAGCTTCTTATCAGGGAATGGATACCCTCAAGGATTGGACAGAGCTAAAAGAAGACAATATAGACTATAGTCCATTCCCTATGTTGTAATTGATGGTATCCTATTTAGGAGGGATTTTAATGGGACCCTATTGAGATGCATTGAAGGGGATCAGGCTGAGAAGATGATTAAGGAACTTCATGATGGCCCTGATGGTGGCCATTTCTCTGCAAGAACAACTGCCATGAAGATCATGAGTGCTGGTTATTATTGGCCATCTCTGTTCCATGATTGTTATGGATATTTGAGAAAATGTGAGAAATGTGCTTTCTTCTCAGGCAAACAGAGGCTTGCAGCTCTCCCCCTTTGTCCTATTTAGGTGGATCAGCCCTTTACCCAATGGGGGTTGGATTTTATAGGCCCCATTAGTCCTCCATCTAGTGCAGGTCATAAATGGATTTGGGCTGCTACTAATTATTTCACTAGATGGACAGAGGCAGTTGCCTTGAAGGATGCCACAGAACCATCAGTTGTTGAATTCCTTGATGGAATTGTATCTAGGTTTGGTGCTCCTTCTACTATCATCTCGGACAATGCTAAGTCTTTTGTTGGAACCCAGATTTGTGCATGGGCAATGAATCACAATATCTACCTGAGCACATCATCAAATTACTATCCCTAGGGTAATGGTTTGGCTGAGTCTTCCAACAAGAATCTGATCAGAATCATGAAGAGGACAATAGAAGACAATCAGAGGGTCTGGCATAAGAAATTAAGAATTGCTCTGTGGGCTGATAGGATAACACCCAAGAGATCTATTGGAGATTCACCTTTTGTGCTAGTATATGGTAGGGAGGCCAAACTCCCAAATTCATTGGAATTCCCATCCTTGGAGTTGGCTCATCAGCTGGAATTGATTGAAGATAATGCCATGTCAATAAGAATGGCAGAGCTGATTGAACTGGAAGAAAAGAGAAATAAGGCTATGCAAACCCTAGAGATACATCAACAGCAGATGAAAAGGAGTTTTGATAAGAAAACTAGGGTTAGGACCTTCAGAGAAGGAGATTTAGTTCTAAAGTGGGATTCAGATAGGGCAAAACTAGGAAGACATTCCAAATTCGATGCACTATGGAGTGGCCCCTATCTGATCACCAGTTGCAATCAGGCTAATGCGTTTCAATTGAGCAGGTCAAATCATGAAGTTTTGCCAATTCCAGTCAATGGGATCTATCTGAAGCCCTGTTTCTAAAAAATTGAGAATCCATGTACATAAGTAAGTTTAGTTTCTTTTTTTTTGTTTCCTGCTTTTCAAGAAGTGCGCAGGCACAGTCATCTTCCTGTGAGGTAGCAAATTTTGAGGTGTCTCAGGTTGTGAAGGAAGTTTTTTTTTTTTTTTAGTTGTAGTTGCAGAGCTAGGGTTTTCAATGTTTTGATCTCCTCACAGAAGGGTTAGGGTTTTGCAGTTCTCAGATTTAGACTTTTTTTACTCCATGGCCCAATGGATTATTTACAAGCACTGGTCATGCACATAGTAGGCTTGTGTCCCTTGTGAGTTGCCAGAAATGTTATCATTTTTTTCGCCCTGCCAAGATTCAAATTTCAAACATCCATCCCGTCCAACGGCTAGTCCCAGAATTAATATAATTTTAATGCCTAAGAGACATCAAAAAATCTAAGCGATCAAACCTTGTAAAAGTTTCTACAACCTGCAGGTTCTCCATCGTCAGATCTGAGGACATTGACGGTCAATGCTATGTCACTTTTCAGAAGTTGCACGGTGGATAGCATAGCGACATTGTGCCCTGTCAACATGTGTCCGATGGGTCTAGTTTGTAAGGCATCCAGGGTTCTTTGGGGGGTCAGAAAAGTTTCATGACGGGCGATTAGCTTCATAGGTCAGAGATGAGAAATGTCGGTGAGGTGCTATGTCACCATCAGAAAACTCAAAAGTTTTTTGATAGTGACATAGCACCTAACAAAAAGTCACCACAGAAAAGAACTTCAAGTAGGAAAGTTGGATCCCATTTTGTACTTCATTTGCCTAGTTGGAAGGGTCCTTGATCCATGCTAGCAAATCAAAACATGCCACATCTGCGAGGAAGAGCTACTCAATGAGTCGAGGTAGTACAAGTCACCAGAATGATGCTACACAGACTAGTGTGGGGATGCCACGTGTATTATGGGGCCAGGGTTTCTAATGTAATCAGTAGGATCAGAGCAAGTCTTTCGTGGTCATCAGATCAAAGTGAGATCAACGATTGGTGCTATCTCGCCTTTCGAAGTTGTGTGGTGAATATGATGGCGACATAGTGCCCTTTTTCCACGTGTCCGATGAGTCTCAGATGTTAGTGAGGATCCGTTAGATAGTTGTTATGTGGCCAGTTCCTATTCATTGATGTATTGAGGGGAATGATCTATCTTGTTCACCATCAGATTAGTTCAGATCGATGACAGGCACCATCTCGCTATGGTGAAGTTGCGCAGTCTTTACCATGGTGACATAGTGCCTCAGTGACACGTGTCAGGTGGGGCCGTGTTATCTCATAAACTTCAGGGGTGATGCTAGGTGTGCTGACAGTGGAGGAGCAAAGTGTAAAGTACGATGAGTCTTCACGATCATCAGATTAAGATGTATCGACGGATGGCACCATCTCGCTATGGTGAAGTTGTGCAATCTTTACCATAGCGACATAACGCCCATCTGCCACGTGGATCAACAGGGCCAGGTCTCACCAAAGTATGCCAGGTGTCATTTGAGTGTGGTGCAATTGCTAAGGTGGCACCAAATATGATGGGCCCGAGGTAAGGACAACAGTGATACGACGAGTCTTCATGATCATTCAATTTTAAGGCAGATCAACGGTTAGCGCTATCTTGCCATCGAAAGCTGCATGGCGAATACCATGGCAACATTGCACCTTGTTGACACACGTCTCGCTGGCTCGGCCAAGGTTGATGGTTAATAGCTGGCAGTTAAGTGTCACAGTCAAGTTTGTAATCGTCATAGTTAATGGTAACAGTTTGAAGGGTGGTGCGGTTAGTTCAATAAAGGGTGGTCAACACAGAAGGACTTAGTAGGGTGAAAAAAGGATAAAAAGCTATTGGTCCATGTGGCTCATTCTGGTGCCAAGGATATGTTGACTTGTCAGCTCTACTAATTCATGCACCAAAAAGGGAAAATTGAGGGTTATCTTGCGGCTCTGATCTCGGCGATCAATCCAAACCACCAGAAATGAATGCAAAAATAGGACACTCCACCGTCTCAGTCAATCCATCTACTTGGTCAGAGTGTAGTTATGGCACCATTTTCATTCCTCTCAGGACACCTGTTGCAACAAAGATTAGATTTTCCTCATATTTCCATGATTGTCCTCCGCAGGACTTAATGGAAGGTAACTACAGGGTCACTTCAGTTGGAAAAGATCTCAGTTATGCCTGAACTATAAAGGCAGATTTTGTAATTTTTGAAAAGGGGGACTCCTTTCTGATTTCTTTGCTACTGCTTGCAGATTTGTAGTGTAAAATTCCCTTTGTGTCTGAGCTGTATAACATTCTGTATCATCTCATTTAGCCATCAATGTGTATGTGCATCCGTCTTGCCTCTCATTGGTGTATTGTTGAGATCTGTGGCTTGCATACTGTATCCATTTTTGACCTATTGGATAATATATATGTGAAATCCTTTTCCTTGTGTTATTCAGTTTGGTTTCCTGATCTGTATGTGGTTGTTGATTGACATAAGTTTGGGTGTGTATGTCTTTTGAATGTTATCTTGGTTTTGTAGTGCATATATGGGCAGAAATAAGTCCGAACACTCTATTTTGGTGCATCACCTCCTTAGATTATAATTAGGTAGATTTTCTTTCATGCTCTCCTTCTCCCTTTTCCTCTCCAAGAGTAGTTAGGTGCGCCCTGATAGTAAGAGGAAGCCGGCCTTCTTCGAAGACTCAACCTCACAGTTCAAGTCCCACAACTTGGAGGTTGTTTCCATGTTTCACTAGGTTTTCCTCGCGCATAGGCCCTAGACAAGGGTGCAAACCTAAGTGACAACAGTAACTCAGCACATGAAGGAATTGCTATAGTAACTCAGCATATGAAGGAATTGCTAAAGTAACTCGGCACCAACTACTATAGTAACTCAACACCAACTGAGTGCTACAATAACTCAGCACCAACTAATTTCTATAGTAACTCAACACCAACTAAGTGCTATAGTAACTCAGCTCCAACTAAGTGCTACAGTAACTTGGCTCCAACTCAGTGCTATAGTAACTCGGCTCCAATTGAGTACTACAGTAACTCGGCTCCAACTGAGTGCTACAATAACTTGGCTCCAATTGAGTGCTACAATAACTTGGCTCCAATTGAGTGCTACAATAACTCAGCTCCAACTAAGTACTATAGTAACTTGGCTCAAATTGAGTGCTACAATAACTCGACTCTAGTAGTATATAGCACAAACTCCTTAGGAATCAAATAATGTCTCCACTTCTTCAATGCTTGAACAATAGCATAAAACTCTTGATCATACATAGAATACTTCCTTTTAGCATCATTCAACTTTTCACTAAAGAAAGCAATAGGTTTACATTCTTGAATTAATATAGCTCCTATTGTGTTACCAATTGCATCACATTCAACTTGAAATACTTTGTTGAAATCAAGTAAAGCTAATACAGATAATTCAACAACCTTTTGTTTCAAAGTATCAAAACTCTTATCAGCTCCATGTGTCCACTTGAATTTCTTTTTATTTCCCCTCATTTTTTTAGTCATAGCATTACAAAAAACATTGAAATTCTTTATAAACTTTCTATAAAAACTAGCCAAACCATGAAATGATCTTACCTCACCCACATTCGTAGGTGTAGGCCATTCTAAAATTGATTTAACCTTCTCAAGATCCATCTTCAATCCATCAACTAAAATCACAAATCCCAAATACACAATCTCCTCTTGCATAAAAGAACACTTCTTTAGATTAATCAACAACTTTTCCTCTTTCAAACTCTACAATACTTGTCTAGTATGTTGAAAATGTTCTTCCTTACTCTTACTAAATATCAGAATGTCATCCAGATAAACAATCAAAATCTTACCCAAAAATCTTTTAAGAACTTCATTCATCAACCTCATGAAAGTACTAGGTGCATTAGTCAAACCAAAAGGCATAACCAATCATCCATACAAACCATCTTTGTCTTGAAAGCAATCTTCCATTCATCACCTTCACTAATTCTAATTTGATGATAGCCACTCTTCAAATCAATCTTGGTAAAATATTTTGCTCTACTCAAACAATCCATTAAGTCATCCATCATCAGCATAGGAAACCTATATTTCACTATTATCTTGTTAATAGCTCTAGAAGTAGTACACATTCTCCATTCTCCATTCTTTTTAGGTGCTAATACAATAGGTATAGAACATGTACTCAAGGTTTCTCTGATCAAACCTTTCTACAACAACTCGTGCACTTGTCTCTTAAGTTCTTCATTCTCTATAGGTGTCAATCTGTATGGTGCTTTTTTTGGAAAATTAGCTCCAAGAATCAAATCCATACAATGACTTGTACTTCTTACTAGAGGTAAACCATCAGGAATATCATCAGCAACAATATCCTTATACTCATTCAACACTTCTATAATTTCTATTGGTACTCAGCTATCATTATCTACTATCACTCGATTATTACTAGCTTCTACTGCTTGATCGTTACTACCAACACTCTGTCCGCTAGGAACTATGGCAAAAAATACTTGATTCTTCTTCACTTCCTTTTCAAATTGCTTTCCATTAACCATGCAAACCTTTATTGCAGTACAACTGGCCTCATCTAGACTTTCAATCAAAGGCAAGAATATTTACTTCTTCCCATTCACCCAAAGAGTATATTGATTCAATCTTCCATCATGCATATCATATCTATTATATTGCCAAGGTCTACCCAATAGAAACTAACAACAATCCATAGGCATAATATCACACAAAACTTCATCAAAGTAATGTCCAATCTTGAACTTCACAAGGCATTGCTCACTTACCAATATCTTATGCTCATCTTTGATCCATGAAACATGATAAGGTTTGAGATGTTTTAGCCTCTGCAATTGCAACTTTGTAACTAGCTCTTTTGATGCCAAATTTGTAGAACTTCCACCATCAATGATCGCTTTGTAGCATTTTTCAGCCATCTTGCATCTTGTCTTTTAAAGACTTATCCTTAAAACAGGTTCCTTATCACTTCCCTTATTACATAAGGTTCTTCTTACCATCAATTTTTTTCCAGCCTCAGGTCCACTTGATGAACCCTCATTGTCTCCTTGAATCATAGCATTTTTCTTACCTTGTCCACTTTCACAAGATCTACATTCAAAAAATTTATGCCCCTCTTTACCACATCTGAAACAATTACCATGAAATCCACCACTAGAATAAGAATTACCTCTTTGTTGGTAAGAATTAGTGCCTCCTTGGTAAGAATTACCACTTTTCCATTTGGTCTTGCCTTTTTCATCATTCTTCCTTTTAGATTTTCCTTTATCCTACATAAAATTTTCAGATCTACCACCTTTACCATAAGATCTACCTCTACCTCTTTGTCTTTGTTCATGCTTCTATGCTAAGATCTCCTCAGCATTCAAGGCATATTGATATGCTACTTCAAAACTTTCCAACTTCACAAAATTTATTTCATCTTGAATTCTAGATCTCAATCCATTAATGTACCTTACAATTTTCTCAACATCATCATCCACATGTCCAGATCTAATGTCCAATCTATAGAATTCCTTAGTATACTCTTTCACAATCATGTCTTTTTGTTTCAAATTTTGCATCTTTCTCAACAAGCTAACTTGGTAATTAGTAGGAAGGAATTTGTTCTTTACCTTGTTCACCATCTTTGGCCAAGTTCTAATCTTCTCCTTTCCTCTCCTTTGTCTATTAGTTTGCATGTGTTCCCACTATAGTGATGCATGACTTTTCAACCTAGTTACTACAATCTTCATCTTTCTATTATCAGGAGATTTTTCACACTCAAAGAACTTCTCCATATTAGAGATCCAATCCAACACAACATTGGTATCCAATTTTCCATCATAAGGAATAGCTTCTACAATAGGATTTGAATTTTCCCTAAACAACACTTGCAACAATCTTTCCTTATCTTGATCTTCTTTAGGTTCTAGATTATGGTTTGGTGTTGTTGCTTCATCATCACTTACATCATCAAGATGTGCTCCTCTCATCTAGTCTATCTCCACATCATCTAACCTAGCTATAATTTGTCTCAACTGATTGAATATAGCATCATTGGCATTTGTTCTACCATGAACCATCTTTACAAATTAGGTTCCTACAAGATCGTAACCCTCTACAAGTTATAGGTCAAATCCATAGATCTTCCACCCTACAACCAAATCTGAATTAGGATTCTACATGATCCAATCTCCACAAGGATGAACCTCAAGCTTTGATACCAACTGACATAGGTAAGGGAAGAATAACTAGGGCCAAAGGCTCACCCAGCTATCCAAACCACCCTACAAGAGTTAACACAATGGAAGAAAATAGAAGGAAAAGCAACCAAAGGAGGATGAAGAGAGAAATACTTTTATTGATTCATAAAAACACCTTCATACATGTCTAGCTGTAAGACCTTATACATTATGGCCAATTACAAATAGATTCATATTCAAAGATCCAACTACAAATTTGCACTTTCTATTTTCCTCTACAATCTACTTCCAAAAACTTTTTCTTACCTAACTCTAAGCCTAAACACTCTATATATACTTTTCAAAATGGCTTACAAATCATTCCAGAACATTACATAAGAGGAAGGCCAACCCAACAATGGTCTAGACACATCCCAAGAAAAGATCTTAACATAAATGTCATGATCAAAATAAATCTCACAAGTCAACTTGCAAAAATCACATCCAAATGCTGACACTCAGCATACATTGGGTAACTCAACACATGAAGAGTCACTTGACATACATTAGGTAACTTGGCACATGAAGGAATTGCTACAGTAATGTGGCACATGAAGGAATTGCTATAGTAACTCAGCACCAACTAAGTGCTATAGTAATTTGGCAATAACTAAATGCTATAGTAACTTAGCACCTACTAAGTGCTACAATAACTTGACACCAACTAAGTGCTACAATAACTTGGCTCCAACTGAGTGCTATAGTAACTTGGCTCCAACTGAGTGCTACTGTAACTCAGCTCCAACTAAATGCTACAGTAACTCGACTCCAATATGCAGAATGAACAAAAATGAGAAGGATAACAAGACAACCTAAGATGCTCCTACATCAATTTCTAGACATTTAATTGTTGTTGCAGGCCAACTTGTGGCATTTAATTTATGTATTTTTATTTAATTTGTGTTCTAGGCCAACTTGTGGCTTGGATTGGTATAAGTAGGGGTTGTGGGGAAGTATTTACTCATTATTCATTCATGATGGAATAATTTGTGGGAGTGTTTGAAGGGTAAGTTTTCCTAAGTTTATGAGTAGATCACCGAATGTGAGGTAGCTTACAACAAGATTGTGATGGAGTTGTGAATGTGTGGATAGAGCCCCAAATGTGAGGTAGTTTACACTCAAATCTTGGATGGAGTTTGGAGAGGAAGAATAGATGTGAATTTGGAGTAGAGATAGAGCTATGGCTTAGGAACTAGAGGATCTCTTAGTGGACCTATGGGTACAAGTGTGGATTCTTCTTGATGTTCTTATCCAATTGTGTATTTAGACTAGCTCAGATTGGGTGTAAGTTGGATCATGTTGGATCTTGCAAAATTGATTTTGTAATTTTCTATTTGTATTTGGCCCTAACCCGAAAGGCCTTATAGTTGGGCATGTTGCATGTAATCAGTTGTAATTTGGTATCAGATCTTTCATTATTGTTTCTTACTGTTGTTTTTCTGCTATGTGGTTATATAGCTAGGGGCTAGGAAATCTCCTTTGGGGATTCTCCTACCTTGCACTGTGTCATTTTAGGTTTCATCTTCATCACACATTATCCATGATATTCTAATAGTTATAGGTGTCATCTTCATCATTAGTCTTCCTTGATAGTCTAATAGTCGTAGCTGTCAGCTTAATGACAAGTTTTCCATGATAGTCTAGTATAAGTTGTAGGTGTCATCTTCATCAAAAAATTTAGATATATCATGTGTTAAGTGCAATCAAGGTGAATGTTAACTAGGTCTTCCCACTCTCAAAAATCTCACAAATCCTTAGAGTCTGTAAATATGCCACCACCACCATATTTGGAGGGCATGGAAGTGAGACCATCATTATCCTATGTGGTACACTTAATTTTATATGTTGAAATCCTTGTGTCACTTATATACATGAGCTTGTTTACATTAAAATAAATGTTTGTATAAGTATCTAGGTTTAAGTATGTATTTATATGAATTTTCGTGTTAATGGGGTATGTAATTTTGTCAATAGTGTTAGTTTGTTGTAAATATTATTATTTTCATGAAAAAAAAAATTCATTTGGATTTCTCAAGAAAATTTTGTACAACCATTGAATCCTAATTTTAAAAAATCTTTAGAATGGAAAGAGCAAGAACAAGAATAGACTGGTAGATATGGATAGAGGTATTAAGTTGATACAAATAGAATTTTTAAATCAAGTTGGGTTTGATATAGTTTTTGACAACTAGAATGCTTTATATGTTGTCATCCCTCCTATATCTTTGTATAAGATCATGTTAAGTTGTGCTTCAGTGCACCTTCTTTTTTAAGGTATCTATAGAGATTATCACTAAACAATATATTTATGTTTTCATATAGGTACTATAAAAGGACAAGGAGGTCTAGTTGGGAGAAAGTTCCATAATCAGTTGAGATGAGATATCTAATATTATGTTTTCCTTCTTGATTTATGAAGTAGGGTGATCCTTTCTATTCAAATTATACCATTACTTTTTATTAGGTTTTTCTCTTGAATTCTCTCCATACTCTCTCTCTCTCTCTCTCTCTCTCTCTCTCTCTCTCTCTCTCTCTCTCTCTCTCTCTCTCTCTCTCTCTCACACACACACACACACACACACACACACAATCTCTCCTTCCTTACCCTTATCATTCATCTATCTCTAGATATAAAGCTATTGCAAATATAATAGATGTATCTCCTCAATTAACAAATATAAGTGCTTCCAGAAACATGTTCTCTCTAGTGTATTGAAAGGGGTCATGTGGGTTCAAAGTGTGTCAAAAGGGACATTACGACCCCTTAAGATTCCTTAAGATCCCATAAGATCCCTTAAAAGTTTGTTTCTTAGTATATGTACAATGAGGATGATTTGCCACTACTTGAGCTACTAGTAGATGGTGAGTATTGATCATCATCATCATCTGATATATGATCACATGCATATCTTACTTCTTTCCTTTCACTTTCCCCTTCTTAGCTTTTTAGGTATTTATCTATAACTATTTTCATGGGTCCAAGAAGTGCTTCCCACTATTTCTCATTAACCAGGTGGGCTTTGTCTCTTAATCCTAAGTAGTTCACTAATAGTTCCATTCTTAACATAATTAATAACTATACTCTCCATAGCTAGTTTTCTTCTTCATTGGTGCAATATTTTCTCCTCAATTGAACATTGTGTAATCAGTTGATAAACAATCATAATGTTTCTTGGTCAATCCTTTAGGAATGTGATTGGCCATTTAGATCCACAAAAGGGTTGAAATATAGATCTAGTAGAACAATAGTATTAGATTGATCAAGTGTGTCTTGAGGGGTTGTAAGACCCCTTAGGGAACACTTGATGGCTACAATATGTTGAAAGGGGCAATAAGGGGTGTTAGAACTTCTCGAAAGGGGCATTACTTAACCCCTTATGACCCCATATGACCCCTTAGGACACATTACCAAAATCATATGTACCCTAAGAGATCTTATGACCCTTAGGGAACACTTGATGGATCTAATACTAATTGATGTAGTGTAAGGTAGGAGAATCCCCAAAGGAGATGTCCTAGCCCCTAGAAAATAATAAGATAGTGGAATATAAACAATAAAATAGTGATTTAGATCAAGAATAACACCAATTCTCATAAGAGAGTAATAAGATTTAAATAAAATATGCCTAGTTGTAAGGTGTTCTAGGTTACAACCAAATACATAAGTAATTACAATAATAATTCTACAAGACTTCGCAAGATCCAATTCCTAACTAGTCCAGATCTATAGTCTAGCAGAGAACACTAAGAAGAATCTAAACTTGTTCTCATAAGACACTAAGAAACCTCATTTCTTCCCAAGCTATAGCTACTAGCTCTGCTCCCAAACTTTGTTCTCTCAACTATTCCTTGCTTCCTCCATGTTGGATGAATAATAATCCTCATGACTCTAGACTCTATAAGACCCTCTACTTAAACTAAACCAAGCCACAAGTTGGACTAAAAAGTTACATTAATTAAACACAACCACATTAAATTTACTCATCAAGTCATAAGTTGGCTTGCAATAAAGATTAAATATATAACATAAATTTAATATTTAGGAAAGGCTCTAAGTTTACAAAGCATAAATAACTCATATGAAAACATAAGAGTATAAAAACTTAGACATAGGTCCACATGTCAATCAACCATTCAAATCCAAGAGTTCACATGCCAACTCACACAAATAAAAAATCACAAATACAATCTCCACAATCTATCAGTAAATCAGGAACACACGACCATCACACACCAAAATGGATCTAATTCTAAGATGATAACTCCAAACTCTATGTGCACTTAGGAAAACCTTACCCAATATGTCTCTAACACATCCCCAACCATGAAAACCATAACTCAAAAAATTCAAGAATAAAGAACCTATATACAGAATTCTAGACTTCCCTAGGATGCTCCTACATCAAACACTATAGGTGCAAAGAAAATATGTTCTTAATAGCTAGAAGAACATCTTTCAAAGTTCAACACATCAACCCCAAATTGGTTTTTCAGATACATTTTGCACATCAACTTGTACACTCTTGCATTTGTTCCACTTCTATAAATCCTTTCCTACAACAACCATCTTCACAACTATCTTTGGAGTATGACATGTCTTCTTTACATATTGATCTCTAACCCTTTCAAAATCCCACAATTTGACTCAGCTACCAAAAATAAGGTTCCTTCTACCAAGTTCTGCATTTTGCAAAGGAATCAAGAAATTCTTCCTACCACCCTGCTCAATAATGAACATATTCTTAACACAATAATGCATAGCTATGCAATCATACTATCAAGTTCTACCAAGTAATAAGTAACAATAACTCATGTCCACAATATTACACAACACTTGATCCTTATACTATCCAATCTAGAAATCAACAACACATTGCTCCCTCACCTTGAAAGCATGTTCATCTTATAACCAACTAATCCAATCAAGACGAGGATGTCTCACCTTTTTCAAACCAAGATTCTAAACCATCCCCATGGCAACAAAGTTATCAGTACTACCACTATCCAAAATCACATTGGAGATCTTACCTACAGACTTACAATGAGTTCTGAACAAGTTCCTTTTGACAAGTTTCCAACTTCCTCTATCCAAGAAATACTCTTCAAACCAAAAAATTCTTCCATCCTAATCAAGTTCATTCACCAAGTCTTCAACCTCTTGCACCACAACAATTCTTCTATCACTAGCCTTGTTAACATTAACATTCAAAATATATGTGTCTTTCTTCACCAGATGTGTATCAAGTACCTTTAAATGCACCTCTATCTATTCTATTTCTATGTTCATTAGGTTTTGGTTCATCTTTAGTAATTTGTTTATTCTTTTCAGGTTATTCCTTCTTCTATTTCCCATTTTAATTACCTTGATGTCTTCTCTTCAATTTTTCTTATGCTCTCAAAGTGTACTGATAAGCATCCTCAACTGAAGCAATATTCAACATACCAATCTCATCCTAAATATTGAATCTCACTCCATCAATGTATTTAGCTACCTTTCCTTTAGACAATTCTCTATGCCCAAACTAAATAGTCAACTTGTAAAACTCCTCAGTATAATCCTTCATAGACAAACCCATCATTTTAATATTCTATAACTTCTTAAACAATTCAAGTTCATAATTAGAAAGGATGAACTTAGCCTCTAACTTTGTAACCATTAAACTAGTGATCTTCATTTCACCTTCCTATTCTCTATCTCTTTGCAATTATTTCCACCATAAAGAAGCAAGTCCTTTTGGCTTAGTTTGTGCCAACCTCAATCTGAGCATATCTCCAATATCCTCTAACTCAAAGTAGTCTTCTAATTCACCAATCCAATCAATCAAGTCTTTAGGATTCAAAGTACCCAAGAAATTAGAAATATATATCTTGCACTTCAGCTTAAACTAAGGTCTAGATCTACCCAACTAACCAACCCTATCTTCGATAGGCCTTTCCATGTAGTTAGTTTTTTCTTTTCCACTAGATCCAAACTTAAAATTCTTTAGGAGCTTTCTCATAACCATCTTCAGTACCCACATTTCTTGGTACACTAGCAATAGCTCTCATGTTCTCATCTTTATCATCTCTAGCTCAGAGCTAAAATTTGACCCAACCTTCTCTAAAATCCTAGTTTCCATAGCATCAAAGAGATCTTCAATTACCCTAGGATCCAATCTTCTCAAAGGCATCTTCCAAGGTCTTTGAAAACCTAAAGAAACCTTCATCTCTAATAAGATCAAACCTTCACTCTAATACCACTTGATATAGTGCAAGGCAAGAGAATAGCTAAATGATATTTCCTAGCCCCCAACAAATAACCACATACCATAATATAATAATAAAAAGGAGATTTAGATTCAGAATATAACCAATTCTCATAATTGAATCATAATATTTACATCCAACATGCCTGGCTATAAGGCCTTTTGGCTTACAACCAAATACATAAGCAACTATAATAATAATTGTGCTTGAGATCTTGGAAGATTCAACCCCTAGCTAGTCTAAATCTACAATTTGGTAAAGAACTCTAAGAAGAATCTAAACTTGTGCTCACAAGCCACCAAGCAACCTCCTTTTTTCCCAAGTCACAACTACTATCTCTGCACACAAACTTCTCTATCTTAGCTACTCCTTGCTTCCTCCATGCTAGATGAATAATAATACTCATGACTCTAGACTCCATAGTGCCTTGTACTTATACTAAACCAAGCAAAAATTTGGCCTAGAAAGTTACATTAATTAAATATACCCACATTAAATATACTCATCAAGCTGTAAGTTGAGTTGTAAAAAACATTAAATACATTACATAAATCAAGTACTTAGGACAAGCCCAAGTTTACAAAGCATAACTAACTCATATGACAACATAAGAGTATGTCCACTTACACATAGGTCCATGTTCCAATCAATTGTCTAAATCCAAAATCACACATGCCAAATCACACTAATAAAAGCTCATGAATACAATCTCTAGAATCTTCTAGTAAATTAGTAACACACAACCATCAATCACCAAAATGTCCCCAATTGTGTAAACCATAACTCTACAAATTTGAGCATGAAGCTTCTGCATAGAGGATTGTTGACTTCCTTAGGATGCTCCTACATTACTATTCTTTCACTAGATCTAGATTTCAACCCTTTTCAATCACAAGCTTAAAGGATTGGCCAAGAAAAAACTACTATTGTATATCAATTGATTACAAAATATTTAGTTGAGGAGAATTTATTTTAGCAATCAAAAAGAAAACTAGACATGGAGAATCCAGTTTTGAATTTTATAAAGAATGAAACTATTAACAACTTACTCAGGATTAAGAGAGAAATCCCACCTAGTTAATGGAAAAGAGTTGGAAGAACTTCTTGGACTCATGAAAAAGTTACAAATAAGGACCTAAGGAGATAGGAATGGGAAAGCACCATAGGAAATAAGTAAGATATGAATGTTATCCTATGTTAGATGAGGACTACTCACCATCTACTAGTAGCTCATGTAATGATAGATGGTCTTAAGTTCATATGTACTCAAAAAAAATGTTAGAGAAGTGAAAAGTGTTGTAGACCAAACTATGATGATATATTATTATTGGTAAACACTGATTTTACCTATGCATAAGAAATTCTACCTAGGGTTGCATGGTTGAGACCTCTACCTTATCATGTAAATATTGATGAAGTTACTATAGATATTACAATTTTATTGGTAGAATAAGTAGACAAGAATGTCGAGCCATTTGACAAATATGAGTCAGCTAAGGTGAAAATAATAGTTCAAATCAATGCACCTTAGCTAAATAAAAAGAGGAAAACCATGATTAAAAACCTAGAGAAAGATATAGGAGGAGTCAATCAAGAGATGCCTTTGCATATTACTAAAGGAAAAGGAGAGGATGTAACCAACAATGATGATGATACAAGAGAAGATGATGAAGAAAAAGTAAAGGAGATAGTAGCTATGAAGCCGTAGGCTTAGAAGGGTAAACAAATTGTTATTGTTGAACATAGTATAAAGAATAATCTTAAGAAAGTGGTAGCAAAGGCCACACCTACACTAACAAGGGTCACAAAGAAGAGAACAAGGGTAGCTACTATAATTTTGAAGCCCCAAAAGAAAGGAGTTGTGAAGATAATCAAGCCTACACTAGTCAAAATCTCAATAAAGAGGAAGTCCACTAATATGGAAGTTGAGTTGAGCAAACAAGAAAAGAAATCAAGAAGAAAGCTCATTGTGCAAAAAGATGATGAGGGGGATGAAGCACAAAGGACCGAGTTAGAGGACTTGAGTCAATTCAATTGGTAGTACACAAGAATCCTCAAAATATTTATGAGGTGTGTGAAAACCTTAGGAATACTATAGGATTATCTAGTTTTCATTACGTAATATATGAAAAATTGATCAAAGAAGGTAAGATTAAAGTAGAAGAGGTTGTAATAGATATGCTACTAAATTTCAAGTATACAATTATAGAGCTAGGGAAATTGATTCCTGAAGAATTTTATAATAAGATTGATGGAAATTTGAAGTTTGCACTAACCACTGAAAGGAAAATAAGGGAATCTAGTTTGGCTCATAATATGCCTAAATTAAATAAAAGCTAGATTTTTTTAATCTTTGAAATAATACACTAATAAGTTTGTACAAAAGAGGAGAGAATTTGGTATGCTGAAAAATAAGATAGAAGATATTGTTGGATAGATTAAAATTATGTGGAAGAAGATTTATGGCCTGATGCATGTTGATGATGATAAAAAGGATGAGGAAGGAAAGGATGACCAAGGAAACATTAAGCTAGATAGCACTAAAGATTCTGATGATGGACAAATTAATCTTGTTGATACTTTTTAAAAACTAGTATGACTAAGTGAATGGAATATAGAGACTTTCACTATTGATGATGAACCTTAAACAAGTAATGTTAAGGAAATCATGATAGATGTAGTACAAAAAAAAATAAGCCAAGTTCAAACTGAGTCTATGCAATTACAAGACCATGCAAAGTTGATGAACCCTAACCATGCATTAGTGAAAATTAAGGATTATCAAAAGATTGAAACATAGGTGGAAACTCAACTGGTTGAAATTTCATCTACTCTTTTTACTATATCAAGTCTAGTTGGTAGCTAGGGTAATGTGCAGGTTGGTCTTGACAAGCAATAGAGTGTGTCAGCCAATACAGGAGAAACCACACAAGTGCCTATGAAAATAAATGAATCCACTAAGAGAAAAGAAGGAGATGAGAAGAAATATGATAGCCAATATGTTAAAATGATCAATCTACTACAAGTCAAAGACCACTAGCCTTGGGATCTCAAAGTGAGGGAAGTAATGAGGTAGGCCAGTCAAGTTCAACTAGTGAACTCCAGATAGTTGAGATCAAGGACAAACAAGATGAATTTGTACAAAATATAGGTATACCTATAATTTTAGAAGAGAAAAAGAAATGGTATGTAACCAAGGACACTTGGGATGATAAAAGAGTCACACAAGCTGAGTTTGGAGGTCAGAGCATAAAATTTACAAGTAACAATGTTGAGCTCTAGCATACCAAAATCCAAGGGAAAGAGGTTGAACAAGAAGGTGAGGTACTCACCTCAAGCAATAAAATGAAAACCTACCACACTTGATGAAGTGATTTTCATTCCTAATTGGGACACAAACAACTTAACATATGATCAAATGAAGACACTTTAGGAGCTATTAGCAAGAAAGACAATAAAAAAGAAATGAAAAGAGAACAACAACAAAAAGAAGTATTGTATGAGCATAAGGACATATTAACCATTTTTGTTGATAACCTCAATGAGAAAAATCCAATCATTGACAAATTGGTTCAAATAATGGAGAAATTAAATGATCTAGACATTGACACAAATGAAAGACTTATGCAATGGTCTGAGAGAAAGTTTGAGAAAAAAGGTGATGGAGAAGACTGCAACTAAAATAGTTGTAGGATAGGTATAACTCACAAAAACTTGTAGATGATTTGGAGAAGGTAGTAAAAAATGTATATATCTTGTTTATATAGTTATGTGATGTTTCCCTATTTACAAAAGAATAAGAGTACAAATGGATAAATATAAATTTGGTTTATAGTATAGTGCAAACAAAATGAACATAGATGCAAGTTCTAGTTCAATTCACATTCATAAATTGAGATTTTTTTAAGGGAGACAATTTGAGTTGCAAATAGAAGATAATAGAATAAAAGAAAGGCTCATATCAATTCAAACTATGTTGACACATCACTTGGAGGTAATGTAGAGACATTTGCAGAGTGTTAGAGGGATAGTAAAGAGGGAACCCTAATATTTCTATATCAAAAATATAATATGGTTGATCAAGAAGAAAAATTATAGATTGAATTCCAAGCATTAGAGTCTATAAGGACTTCATGGGATAGTACATTAGAAATGATTTTGCAGATTCATATACCATTTTTGGACAAGTATGGTTTAACACCTGCTAGTACCCTACAACAACTATGACAAAAATAAGGTAGAAATGTAGTCAATGATCAAACAATTATGTTGGTATATGTAAAAATAAAATTTTGTTATATATTTTGGGATTAATAAGGAATTGGTTTGACTAATGCTCAGAATGTGTAAATAAATAGTTTTGAAAAAGAGTTTGAAAATTGCAAGTATAGAAGTCTATGTATAGATCGAGTTAAAGTTATGGATTATATTCTTAGGGGAAGTAATTATTTTGAAGTTTTTAAATATCAATATTTGATCTTGATAAAGTGTTTTTGCCACTAATGCCAAGGGGGGGAATTTTTTACCCTTTAGGAAATCTAGTATTGTCAATTAGTGCCAAACACTTATTCATTTAATAGGCAGAGTTATTTGGTCTATGTTTTGAATAGGTCATTATATTTAGACTGAGTAATACTATGTGAAGGAGAAGAATAAATACTCAATTTTGACTAAGAAGTAGTTATTGTTGAGTAATCCAAGTGTCACTGAATACTCTAGTGGTTATTGATTCTTTCAACAAGAAACATAAGTTGAGAGATATAGAGGCTGAGAAAAATAGTTGAAGCCAAGTATACTTAAGGCCAAGGGAAAACATGAAGAATCAGTTTGTGTTGAGTGCCAATAAGGTATATGTGTCAAGTAACACAGTTTTGTATAAATATTTGAAATGGAACAAACATTGATGTAAACCATTTTTTTCAAGATGGAAGCATGTTTTATAGATTGAGTAAATAATCAAGGATTCAATTACATTTCTAATAAAGGATCATGAATCCCTATTAAGGATGATTAACCAATCGAAAAATTAGAAGGACTAAGTGGAGAAAGTGATGAATCTAGATCATTGATTATGATCTAGAAGATTCACCAAACAACTATTTAGGGAGGGTTTTAGACCTAATTTCAAGAGGTTGTGAATGAGAAGTTTGGGTGCGAAGTTGGAGGTGAATACAGTGAAGTAAATTCTTGAGCTTTTCTAAGGAGACCGAGTAGTATAGGGAGGAGATAAAGTATATCTATCATGGAGAGGTGATATCAATTTGCAAATAGAAGATTTATTATTAGCATTCAAACTACATACCAAAACATCAAAATGTTGATATATTTTAATAGGTGTTGTAGGGTAAATCTCTTAACAAAATGGTTTTAATATACCTATGTAAATCTCCTAAAAGAGTGATCACTTAATTGTGTAGCTAAAATCCTTTAATCAGGTAGATCAAATAGTATTGTAAGCTCTTAACAGAGAAAACCCGTCACAGGGTAAAGCATCAGAAGTGATCAAATGTTGTAGCCTTAAGAGGCACACTTTAGTGCTATAGTAGTGAAAAGTTTGTGGGTGTCATCTCTATCACATTTTTACCTTCACCTTGCAGAGTTTTTGTGCTACAAATCTTTGTGTCAATTTTTTTTACATGTTTATGAGTTTTATTCATGCAATTAGGTATTTGATCTGATATTATATTGCAGTGAATGTTTGATATGTTATAAGGTTGAATTGAGATGAGGGTTATTGATAAACTTATCAAATATGGTTCATGTTTGAAGCGTTAAAGTTGTATAGATCTTGATTCATCCACACCCCCCCCCCCCCATCCCAACCCTCAAAAACTTACTTTCCCTCTTAGATTTCCAATAAATAACTTTCACTTCCAATAGGATCACATAAATCTCTATCTACTAAGTCTAGAATGTTTTCTATAGAATATACCTTTCTATTAAAATTTGAATGAGCAAAAGAAAGTCAATTTCCCAACTTAATGCCCCACATATGACTAAGTCTTCTCAAACCCATTGTTATTCTATATGAGCAGTTGTATCCATGAGAGAGGAAACATACTCATCTTGATTAATGTGTTAGTTCCCCTTATAATTTGTTTATTAGGTTATCACTTGATAATTTTCTCAATAATTAGTTATCCTAAAAACTTCATAGGGCCCTAACCCCATTATAACTTGCTCTCTTAACAATGCACCTAGAAATCCACCCATGTGCTCAAAGATTAAATGCAAAAGTCCATAGCGACACAAGTAACCCCAAAATAGGATAGGTCTATCATATCAACTAGGAACCCAACAACAAAATTTGGAATATTGTATATGCATTGTATTAAGTAGAATCTCATGGGGATTCCTCTAATTTGTAAAAAAAATATAATTCTAAATATTTCATAAATTAATGCATATAACACTATTTGGATCCGTTCCAATAGTTAAGAAACATAGCACCTCCATGTATGATAGGGAGAATAGGGATGAACCAATCACTGATTCATGCTTCTTGTCTACCTCTGGGACTTATGGTGTCTTGCTAGACCACCACATTGAATTATATAACCTTTTTCAAACAAAGATCCCCCAATCCAAAAGCCTACTCCACTATCTTGATCAATTTCCACTTCTTGTTGCCTGCCAAACTCTCAAACTAAATGAAGAGCAGTATAAGTCTTCAACAAAACTAGGTCTTTTTTACCATTCTTCTCAACCAATTTTAGGATCATGGAAGGTGTTTCAAAACCTTGCAATGTATTCCTTTTTCATGCTAAAACAACTTTCAATGGTTAGGCTTCCTACTAATTTCACCCTTTTCTCTCAAAACAAGGCTACAAGGAAGAGCCCCAATTAGCCCTATTTCACCTACAAAATAGGGATTTTCTCACATTTATTCCACTAAACCTTCCAAGGTATCTTCATGGAAATTTTTAAATTTTTTGAGATCTTTGAGATTTTCTAGGTTTTAGGCCCTAGAATGGTCATACAGCACTAGTGTTGAAATGGAGGGTTTTTGAGGGTTTACTAGGCCAACTTGTTGTTTGACCTTGTAAGGTGCCTTAGTGGATTTTCCACACCCTCTCCTTCCACTTAAGGGGTCTCCTCTTACTCTCTTACAAAATTCACGTTCACTTCTTCAAATATTTCCACAATTCCTACAAGAAACAAGCTCTATTATATATTTGTTCCCTAATCAGGTATGCTTTGGCTTGCCTAGAGTAAGAGCTTAAAAATGCTTGCCATGGTTTTGAAGGGCCCTTATTTTGCCATAATATGGTACATTTAGTATAGTCACTATCCCCAAGAGGCCATACAATTCCTATGGTGGGATAGTGAGTTATCTCATTTCTTATGCAAGCTGTTGATAACTAGATAGCAGATTAGTTGAAAGTAAAAGATTTTTCAAACTAACAAACTATACACTTTCAAAACACACTTTCTGAAACAAAAATGTTCTAGACTATACTATCTACAATATCAAAAGATACAATACACAAAAAAAGTGACAAAAACCTTCAAAAAATTAGTTTCATAGTCTTTTTGCACTCAAAAATCATGATATAGCATGTTGTTTGTACAAATGACAATTACTTCTACATATTTTAGGGTTTTGACAGTATTTATATTTCTTATTAGGTGTAACCCTTCCATATTAGGGCTTGTATTTTCCTTCTCCATGGTTTGAAAATAAAACCAGCACTTTCTTGCAAAATCAATATTTCTTGCAAAAATTACAAAATTGCAATCTAGCAACTTTTACAATTTTTGATTGCTTGCTATTTTTAACACTCCTAACTTGCTATTTAGGCTATCCCTTAGCATTTCCATGCTGGGGACCCTTTGCTAAGATAGTGACTTATCCGCGTTGGTGTAAATACGTATTTACTATTTACACTTTACCTAAGTTTACTTAGGTTAATGCATTATTTTATTATATTGCAATATTTTATTATTTATTTAGGTGAGACACTTAGGAGTTTGTGCACTCTTATGAGTTTTCATGTTGACAACACTAGAGTAAGCAACTTTAATTCATCATATGGTGTCTACAACACTAGAGTTTGCGTCATTAACTGAGTTTCCATGTAGACAACATAGTTATTCGCACTCCTAATTTAGCACATGGTGTCTACAACATTATTTTGTGTGCTACACATTTGTAGGTTTATCCTCTCATCATTGCACTTACTCCCATGCTTAAGGAAGGATAATCTATATATGTTGTACATGTGCCTAGTTGTATGACTTATCATTTTTTTGACTTCTATGCATTCTAGAATATTTCCAGAGGCCTTTATATATAGGTACTCCTAGTGTACTTTCAATCAATATTGAATGAATATATCATCATTTTGATCATACTCTCTTCGGTCTACTATTCTGCTTGTGATTGAGTTCCTTGGTCTTGGGTGCATTTTTCCCTAAGGAAAATTCTTACATGGTATAAGAGCTCAAGGAGATTCTCTTCACATAGTCATTTGAGACCATTGTTGCTTCAACAGCTTGACCTGAATCCAGAGAATCTGTAAAAATTGGGAGCATCCAAAGCCAAATTGAACCTTGCCATTGCATCTGGAACATCAATTCAATGAAAATTAGAATAAAGTTAATCATGAGGCAAAACTTTTTTGTAAACTGGCACTTGAAGGCCCGATTTGCAAACTGGGTATGGTTATTTAATTGATCTGTTAATCTATTGTTTAGATCTGAATTTTAATTTCTCTACTTTTTCATCAGTTTCTTTCTACAATTTTTTTGTGGAAATTCTTAGAATTTTTTTCACCTAGTCAGGCTTGCAAAGAATTTTTTTTTTGTAGAACGAGGCAGTCACACCACGGCCCTACAAAGAATGTTCTACATTGAATTCAAAATATTCTACTCATAATTTGGTGGGTTATTCACAATTTTTTAGTGCATAATCCAACTAGCCAACTACCCGTCGACGTCCTGAGATCTTCCAGCGATTGCAGATTATTACCCAATGTGCACCCACAAGCCTGGCAGCTTCATTGCTCAATACCCTAACAACATTCTTTTTAAATTTCATTGGAGTCTATCCCACAAGTGATGTGGGATTAAAACCCTAGCTCCGGCTTCGGTAAAATTATCTTTGGAATTACAGACTTATTTTTCGGCACGAACTCTTGTTACTAATGGCAGCAAACATGTCTGGCTACTATCAAGTTTCCCATTTCCAATTATTTTAAAGGCCACACAGACCACGCCACATCTACACATAGGTCCATGCAGACCCACCCTTCAAGCCATCATCTCCATACCACGCAACAATTTTTTATTGGTCCACCTCAATGCTTAGTACATGTGGAACCCCTATACAATTGTTATGCTACATCCGCATAAAATCATCTGACACGTCAACCTCCATGTAGCTAAATCTATATAGTCCATGTGGACATCCAGTTAGCAGATGCACCCTCACATGTCATCCATTTGTACGATTTGTACATGATGACATTATTCTGATGTCAAACTAACATCATCATAGGGTCCAAGTTCACTGATGTTAGCTATCTACAAGCCTAAATTTGATGGTCATCTGACCATCATCTAGGGGGAAAATAAATTTTTTGAAATGGTCATATGACCATCAAATTTAACCCCATCTTTTGCTGATGCAAACCCTCTCTAGATTGATTTTTGATTTTGCATTCTAAATTTGGGAGGCCATATCTCAGTTATCCAAACTCCAAAAATTGGGTAGAATTTCCTAAAATATTTAGTGGTGTAGCTCTTTTCTAGTTTTGGTCCAAAACTAACTCCACATAACTATGCTATATGGTCCATTAAAATGTAGTGTCACTTAATGCATAAAGAAGTTTCTCAATATGTAGATGGTACCCTTCCTAAACCAATAGGCGATCATGTATCTGCCAGTGAAATCATTGATTGGCAAACAATGGATAGGAAAGCCCTAGGTGATATTTGTTTGGGGGTTGAAGACAAGATCATATATCAGATTTAGAAGTCTCATAAATCCAAGGAAGCTTGGGATACCCTCCAAAACCTATATGGTAAAGTGTTTAAGGAAGATGTTTTCAAAATTGAATATGAGCTTGTCTCCTTAGATCCTAAAGCATTTGATTCCATAAAGGATTTTATCATAAAGGTGAACGAATTAAGAAAAAAACTAGATGATTGTGGGAGTTCTATTAAAGATGACAGGTTAATCTATCTCATTCATAATAAGTTGTAATTTGAGTACTCCACATTTTTTTTTACTTATAACACATCAAAGACTACATTAGGGTCTGCCTATCAGAAAGTCTCTTTTGATCATTATGTTGAACTATTGGATAAGCAAGAAAAGAAGTTGAAATTAACGAAGATTCTCAATTTGCCAAAATCTAAGGGATTGGTAGCAAATAATGAGGGTTCTCAAAATTCAGCTGGTCAATCTTCAAATAAAGGAAAGGGTAAGAATAAAAAATGGAAGAATAACAAATTAGAGGATACAAAAAAGACAACACCACAATCAAATCAACAAGGCAAGTCTTCCTCAAATTCAAACAAGAAGGGGGACAATAATAAGGATAAGAAAAACTATGCTTATTGTAAAAAATTGGGTCATGATGAACATGAGTTTTATCATAAGAAGATCGATGAGTTCATGACTATCATGAAGAAACATAATGTTCCACTACCTAGTGCTTACAAGAAGCAAGGATCTTCTTCAGATTCAAAGGGCAAAAAAAAAGTACACATGGAAAATTCAATTTCTTCATCGAAATGTATTATTGACTCAGGTGCCTCTTATCATATGGGTTCTCCAAAAGGGAATTTTTCTTCATTGATGTAGTCTACGGTACCATACATCTTTGTGGGAGATGATACAAAAATGGAAGTTGAAGGGAAAGGAAATGTGGAAATAGAAAATGGAGAGTTCAAAGATGTTCTCTATATTCCAAACCTAAGTTCTAATCTCCTCTCAATTTACCAAATCACTCACCTTGGAGATGGTCATAAAGTTGAGTTCCTTCCTAACTCAATAAAGGTGCCCAGTCTAAAAGATGACTCATTGGTTGTAGTGGGGAAAGTTAATCATGACAATATTTTGTATTCTTTCTCTCACTTTGTGCCCAAGTCTCCTTCAAAAGCCTTGTTGACTCAATCCAATTCTCAAATCCAATTATGTCATGAGCGGTTTGCTCATCTTTCCTTCCACTATCTTTAGTGACTTTTTTCAAACAAAATGGTCAAAGGTCTACCTACAATCAACTTTTCCATAGGTGAATGTTCAATAGGTTTAGTGGATATGCATCTAGAGGAGAATTTACATAAAGGGAAGGCTTCAAGATTGCCAGTTGTTCTTCGGTTGGTTCACATGGTATTAATAGGTCCTTTTGCAATGACATTAGTCAGCCAAGGTCGCTACGTACTTACTTTCATTGATGACTTTTCATGCTACACTTGGGTCTACTTTCTTCATCACAAGAATGAAGTGTTGGACAAGTTTCTAGCCTTCAAGACTCATGTTGAACAGAAATCAAGAAAAGCCATCAAAGTTCTAAGGATGGACAATGAAAGCAGATATGTGAACAAAAGACTTAAAGATTCTTGTAAAATTGAGGGTATTGATCTTCAAAATCCACCAACATTTATTCCACATAAGATAGATGTTGCAACACTAAGGATATGAACTCTTAAGTCCATGGCAAGTTGCATGATACAAGCCAAGTCTCTAGATCCATCACTTGAAATCAAAGCAATTAGCAGTGCCAATCACATACTTAATAGGTCTCCTCATCCTACCTTACATGGAAGGACTCCTTTTGAGGCATGGTGTGGTAGAAAACTAGTAGTGACACACTTCAGAGTCTTTGGTTCTCTAGCATGGGCAAACATATCTTCCAGGCGATGCAAGGCACCACCACCTAGGCTTTGTACTTTCATTGGATATGAAGACGATATAAAGGCATACAAACTTATGGATCTTGAGACACATGATATCTTTATGGAGAAGGATGTAAAATTTGAGGAAATTTCACCCAACTTGTCCTCTAATCCTCTCTACACAGCATACATTGTGGAAATGGATAGTGACACCAACAATAGTGCTTCAACAAATTCAAATACATGGGGTTCTATCAACAGTAGTAGTGAGAGGTCATGGCATCAATATAGTTCACATGCATACATATCCATAGTGATAGGTCCAACAAAGTAGGGTACACCTAGTCTTCTAGCTCCAGCAATAGAGGAGTTATTTTAGGTTTGTTTGTGGAGTTATATTTTAGTAGATATTTTAGGTTTGTTTGTGGAGTTATACATAGCAGATTTGAGGGACATCATTGATGATATACATCTTCTCTTTGATGGAGAAGATCCTTCTTCAGTTGTTTAACCCTCATGTCCATTCTCTACATGATTGATCTTCATAGATTGATGTGATTGTGGATACTTATGTATAGTAGTTGTAGGAGGTCTCTTTATCATTCGAGGAGACAATATGTTCTTTGGGACAAGTTCTCCATTCATTCTTGATAGGGACAGTTGAACAAGTTTTAGAGACATTAGTGATCATTGGGATTTTTTTTATACATAGGGGAAGCATATCATTGTTACACATAGTGGATTTATACATAGCGGAGACATTAGTAGATATTTTAGGTTTGTTTGTGGAGTTATACATAGTGGATTTGAGGGACATCATTGATGATATACATCTTCTCTTTGATGGAGAAGATCCTTCTTCAGTTGTTGCGAGGGCTCACTCTAACCCTCATGTACATTCTCTACATGATCAATCTTCATAGATTGATGTGATTGTGGTTACTTATGTATAGTAGTTGTAGGAGGTCTCTTTATCATTCGAGGAGACAATATGTTCTTCGGGACAAGTTCTACATTCATTCTTGATAGGGACAGTTGAACAAGTTTTAGAGACATTAGTGATCATTGGGATTTTTTCTATACATAGGGGAAGCATCTCATTGTTACCTAGCATATTGTTTCTTTCAAAGGGAGCAACACAATTCAGCAATTTTGGATCAGCTTCTACATCAGAGCAGCTATCACTGATCGACACTCTTCATTTGAGGGGGTGGGGGGACACTATCTTCTTCTTCTCTCCTATGGGGGGACCTTTTCCTCTTTTGGGATAGTGTTCTTCTCATATTTCTCTATTGTATATACTTGATGTATGTCATAATGGGGGGGTCTTGATTACTCCATCCATCCATGCATCTAGTTTTTTCATCTCTCTTTTTGGGGGAGGTTTTTTCCCTTGAGGTTTTCCCTCTTTCTCTATTTTATGAGAGATTCCATTTCATTATGTGCATGGGTACCTAACATGGCCTAGTAGTTGGGACCTATCATGGATTTCATCCTAGTTCTTGTGAACTTAAGTGCATTCACCTAAGTTGCACTTAAGCAGGGGTGTTGGTGTAAATATGTATTTACTATTTACACTTTACTTAAATTTACTTAGGTTAATGCATTAATTTATTATTTATTTAGGAGAGACACTTAGGAGTTTGCACACTCTTATGAGTTGCCATGTTGACAACGCTAGAGTAAGCAACTCTAATTCAGTACATGGTGTCTACAACACTAGAGTTTGCATCATTAACTGAGTTGTCATGTAGACAACATAGTTATTCACACTCCTAATTTAGTACATGGTGTCTACAACATTATTTTGTGTTCTACACCTTTGTAGGCTTATCCTCTCATCATCACACTTACTCTCATGCTTAATGCAGGATAATCCATATCTGGTGGACATGTGCCTAGTTGTATGACTTATCATGTTTCTAACTTCTATGCATTCTAGAAGCTTTCTAGAGGCCTTTAGTGTACTTTCAATCAATATTGAATGAATATATCATCATTCTAATCATACTCTCTTTGGTCTATTGTTGTGCTTGTGTTTGAGTTCCTTGGTCTTGGGTGAATTTTTCTCTAAGGAAAATTCTTACAATCCCTTAGGTTATTCATTACCCTATGGTAAGGTATATCTTGATTTTTAGGCCATTTATGACTCTTCCAAGGACATTTTTACTTCCTACACCCTAGTTATCACACCAAGGTCCAATGACCCTTATTCTACTTACAAAGGCTCTCTTGGAGCTTTAACACAACAAAATTAAAATGGTGAGGGCCCTATGTTTCAAGGTGCCCCTACATCATACTCCCCATCAAAGAAGCTAAGTCCCCTCTAAAGACAAAAGGTGGAGATCTATGCCTTTAAGCTTGAACTAGTTCTTAGGGACCCATGTATCCTTTGAGTCTAGTTTTCCTTTCCATTTGACAAGGTTCTCCTTGTATGTGCCATGTCTGGTCCTAGTATGAATCTAAGAATCCAATATCCTCTCTACTTGAAGCTTTGGCTTAGGAGGTAAAGCTTTTGTTTGAGCATCCCTCTGAGATTTCTCCATATTTTGATTCGCATCAGTAAGAGGGCCTTTATACCTAATTAAAGCTACCACATTGAAGATGGGAGAGATCATTTGGCAATCCAACCTTGTAAGCATTCTACCCATACTTGGCCAGTACTAGACATGGTCCAATTCTTCTCATTTGTAGCTTTGTAGAGGTTCCCTTGTCCATTCTTGCTTTGTTAAAGTGAACCATGACCAAGTCCCCTATACCAAACTAGACTTCTCTCTTCTTGAGGTTAGCTTTATCCTTAATCTTCTTGGTGTTATAAATAAGGGATTCTTTCACTTTATCATGCACTTCTTTCATAGATTGACTAAAATCTTTAGCATAATCATTATTAGGTATTTGACCATCTAGGTTTCTCAATTCACATACACCCCTAGGATTTATTCCATATACAATCTCAAAGGGACTCTTGCCCGTAGTTCTATTAGTGTTTTCATTATAAGCAAACTCTACTTGGTGAAGGACCAAATCCCATGTCAAACCATACTCCTTGGTTAATCATCTTAGCAGATTGCAAAGTGTCCTATTGACCACTTTAGTCTAACCATTAGTTTGAGGATGGTAGGCTGAAATAAAAGAGAGATTGTTACCTAAACTTTTCCATAAGGATCTCCAAAAATGTCCCATGAATTTTCTATCCCTATCAGATACAATGCTAGTTGGAAAACCATGCATCCTCACAACTTCCTTGAAAAATAAGTAGGTAATATGACTTGCATAATGAGTGACCTTGCATGGAATAAAATGACTCATTTTGTTAAATATGTCCACTACTACATAGATGCTATCAAAACCACTTTTTGTTCTAGGTAAACCAACCACAAAATCCATACTTACACATTCCCATGGTTTTCTTGGTATTAAGAGAGGCTGATAAAGTCCTACATTTTAGAAGTCCCCTTTGCTCTTTGACATATGATGCATTTCTCAACATAAGCTCTGACATCTCTTTACATTTTAGGCTAGTATAAACTTGCATAATGAGTGACCTTGCATGGAATAAAATGACTCATTTTGTTAAATTTTTCCACTACTACATAGATGCTATCAAAACCACTTTTTGTTCTAGGTAAACCAACCACAAAATCCATACTTACACATTCCCATGGTTTTCTTGGTATTGGGAGAGGCTGATAAAGTCCTACATTTTAGAAGTCCCCTTTGCTCTTTGACATATGATGCATTTCTCAACATAAGCTCTGACATCTCTTTACATTTTAGGCTAGTAGTAGTAGCTTTGAACCAATTCCAATGTCTTATTCAAGCCAAAATGGCCACTCAAACTTCCATTGTGTTTTTCCTAAATAAGGTTCTCCCTCATGGAAACTTTTGGAACACATAGCTTACCACCGTTAAAGAGTAATCCATTCTACAATGTAAAGTCTACAAACTGACCATGAAAGTGATTTAAGTGCTCTTAACACACCTTGTATGTTGCTGCAAAATTTTCATCAGTTTGGTAGAGTTCTCTAAAAGTATCCAACCTTATGCTCCTTACTTGGATTTCTTTGACAGTAAGCAACCTCCTACTCAAAGCATCAACTACCTTATTGAGCTGCCCCTTGTTGTGCTCTATGGCAAAGGTATAGGATTGCAAATACTCCATCCACTTGACATGTCTATGGCTTAGCTTATCTTGAGAAATAAGAAAACTCAAAGCCTAGTTATCAGTGAATATTACAAACTCCTTGGGCAAGAGATAATGCCTCCACTTCCTAAGGAATTGAACAAGTTCATAGAGTTCCAAATCATAGGAAGATTACTTTTATTTTGCTGCATTTAGCTTTTCACTAAAGAAAGCCACTAGCCTATTGCTTTGACTTAAGACTCCTCCCATTTCTATATTACTAGCATCACATTCTACAACAAAAGGTTCATTGAAAGTAGGTAACCTTAGAATAGGCTTAGTAGCTACCTCTTTCTTTAATGTTTCAACTCCCTTGTTTATTGTTGGTATTCACATAAAATTGGTCTTTTTTCCACCTTTGATAGTATCCATCATGGGAGCACATATCCCATTGAAGTTCCTGATGAACTTTCTATAGTACTGAGCTAGGCCATGGAAACTACTCACTTCACTGGCATTTTTAAGAGTTGGCCAACTCAATATTGCTACAACTTTGTCTTCATCCATTTTTAGATCTCCTTGTGAAAGAACAAGGCCTAAATAGACTAATTCCTTTTTCATGAAATCACACTTATCTAGATTGATGGTTAAGTGTTTTTCTTTCAATTTAGAGAACACAATCCTAATATGCTCTAAGTGTTCCTCTTTACTCATGTTGAAAATTAGTATATCATCTAAATAGACTACCACAAACTTACCTATGATTTCTTTCAATACCTCATTCATGAGCCTCATGAATGTACTTGGAGCATTGCAAATGCCAAATGGAATAACTAGCCATTCATAGAGTCCTTTAATGGTTTTAAAGGTTGTCTTCCACTAATCTCCCTCTTTTATCCTAATCTAATGTTAACCACTCTTAAGGTCTATTTTGGTGTAGTAGTTAGCCCCTCCTAATAAATCCATTAAGTCCTCAATCCTAGGTATGGGAAACCTATACCAAATTGTGATCTTGTTTATGGCTCTAGAACCTGTGCATAATCTCCATGTTCATCCTTTCTTATGTGCCAAAATAGTAGGCACAGCACATGAACTGATGCTTTTCCTTATCAAGCCTTGATCTGTCAACTCTTGCACTTGCTTTGCAACTTATCTATTATATTCAAGAGTTAGCTTGTAAGGTGCTTTGTTTGGAAGAGATGCTCCTAGAACCACGACTATTTGATGGCTGATTACTCCTTTAGGTGGTAGTACTACTAGTGTACCATCTGATATAATTTCCTTGAATTCATCTAGAATTTGATGCACCTCATGAGGTAGTGCCTCCTTCTTAGCTTCTCTTTCTTCCTTGGGTTTCACCACAATGGCATAACCCACTCCCTCTTCTTTGTCAAGATTCATCATGAACTCTTTCCTCTTTAATAGCAGCACATTAGGTCCACTTCCTTAGTTATAAAATTCAAGAAATGACTAAATTTTATAACTTACCCCATCCTTCTTGAAGGTGTATGAATTGAGCTCACCATTGTGTATGGCTTTCCTATCAAACTACCATGATCTACCTAATAATAGGTGATAGGCATCCATGGGTAAAACATCACATATAATCTTTTCTTTATATCCTCCTATGGTGAACTCAATCAATGCTTTCTCATTTACCAAAACATGCTGCTCCTTGTTTAGCTAGGTGACCTTGTAGGGAGTTCTATGAGGTATTTTTGGAATCTTTAGTTATGGCTTCCTCTGAAATGATGTTATCAGTATACCCTAAGTCTATGATAACTTTGAAAACCTTTCCCATTATCTTACATCTCACTCTAAAGAGTGATATTCTTTGCTTTGGATCTCCCTTGACTAGTTATTTAATCAAGATCCTCTTTATCATCAAATTCTCCCCACTTTTGGAATCCAACTAGATATCAAGTGAATTCACACTTGAAGCATCTTCATGGATGTAGGCTACCTTCTTTTCTCCTTGTGATGTTGATCCATTTTTAGGACATCTATAGGCAGGATGCCCAAGTTGCTGACAATGGTAACACTTCATTGTAGCCAAGTAGGATGGTCCCCTTCCTCCTGGTGATCCACCTCAGCCTCTACCTCTTCTTGAACCACCTCTTTGACTAGTTTCTCCACTTTGTTCAGTTAGCTTGGACTCACCTTGGGATCTACCTTCATTTATCCTACCTCCATAGCTTCCCCTTTGTCCTTTGCCATCTCTACCTCTCCCTTTGTTCTTTGAGTTATGGTCTTGCTTTCTTTTTCCTTTCTCTTCCACCTGTAAAGTCATTTGATAGCATTGATGGACTATTTTAGGAGTGACAAGGCTCATGTATTCTTGGATAGACTACTTGAGTCCATTCATATATCTTGTCAACCTAATGCTTTCATCTTCTACCACCTTGGACCTTAAGCATAGTTTTTGAAACTCCTCAGTCTAAGAGTGCACATCCATATCTTTTTGCCTTAGATTTTTTCTTCTTCTATGTAGTTGTATTTCATAGTCTTCAGGAATGTAATCTTGTTTGATTTTAGTCGTCATTCCTTTCCAAGTAGCAATGGGACTTTTCCCTTCTTTTTCCCTCTCTATTTGAACAAACTTCCACCAAGTTAGAGCAGTACCTCTTAACCTTGATTTTGCCACCTTGAATTTTTGAGCATCAAAGACACCATCACATTCAAAATAGTTCTCCATTCCTTCAATCCATTCCATGATGAGGTCTGGATCCACCTTGCACTGAATAGAGGAATGCCTTTCAAGGCTTTACTATTTATTGCCTGTAATGCCTTCAAGATAGGCTCTTCTAGTATAATAGGTTTTGGTGTTGGAGTTTCTTCCTCCAACTTAGTCTCTTTCTCTTTAGCTTCCTTTTCTTCTTTCTACTTTTTATTGTCCTTGATTTTATTTGTTGTTTCTTGGACCTCACTCAATAATTGTTCAAGTTGTGCCAATCTTTCTCTCAAAGGCCTGTTGTCTTCCTATTGTTCTTCTACTTTCTCCACTTTTTCTTCTACCTTCTTGGCTAATTAAAAATTGGTCACCCTTGTTATGGAACCACTGGATTCACTAGGTGATAGCATTCACCTTGATTTGCACTTGCTTTTCCCATACCTTTTGTGAGCTCTAATACCACTTGATAGGGAGAATAGGGATGAACCAATCATTGAATCATGCTTCTTGTATACCTCTAAGACTTAGGGAATATTGCTAGACCACCACATGGGCTTATAGGACATTTTCCAAACAAAGATTCACCAATCCAAAACCTTACTCCACTATCTTGATCAATTTCCACTTCTTTCTACCTGTCAGGCTCTCATATTGAATGAAGAGCATTCTAGGTCTTCAAAAACTAGGTCTTTTTGACAATTCTTCCCAACCACTTGCAAGATCATGGAAGGAGTCTCAAAACATTGTGATTTATTCCTTTCTCATGCTAAAAGAACTTTCAATGGTTAGGCTTCCTACCGATTTCACCCTTTTCTCTCAAAATAGGGCTATAAAAAAGAGCCCCAATTAGCCCTATTTCACCTAAAAAGAAGGGATTTTCTCACTTTTATTCCACTAAAAATTCCAAGGTTTCTTCATGCACCTCTATTAATTTTGTGAGAGTTTTGATATTTTCTAGGTTTTAGGCCCTAGAATGGTCATACAGTACTAGTGTTGAAATAGAGGGTTTTTGAGGGTTTACTAGGCCCACTTGTTGTTTGACCTTGTAAGGTTTCTTAGTGGATTTACCACTCAAGGGGTCTCCTCTTACTCCCTTACAACCTTCATGTTCACTTCTTGAAATATCTCCACAATACCTACAAGAAAAAAACTTTGTTATCTATTTTTTCCCTAGCTGAGCATGCTTTGGCTCACCTAGGGAAAGAGCTTTAAAATTCTTGCCATGGTTTTGAAGGGCCATACTTTTTCCATAATATATTACATGGAGTATACTCACTATCCCAAAGAGTTCGTACAATTCCTATGGTCGGATAGTGAGTTATCTCATTTCTTATGCAAGCTATTGATAACTAGACAGCAGATTGGTTGAAAGTAAAAGATTTTTAAAACTAACAAACTATACACTTTCAAAACACACTTTCTAAAAAAAAAGCTCTAAACTATCCCATCTATAATATAAAATGGTACATCACACAAAATAAGTGACAAAATCCTTGAAAAACTTAGTTTCGTAGTCTTTTTGCACTCAAAAATCATCCTACAACATGTTGTCCTTACAAAAGACAATTACTTTTGCCTATTCTAGGGTTTGGAATGTATTTATATGTCTTCTTAGGTGTTTAAATTTAATATTAGCTCTTGTATCATCCTTCTTCATGGTTTTAAAAGAAAATCAGTACTTTCTTGCAAAATCAACATTTCTTGCAAAAAGTCCAAAATTCCAATATAGCAGCTTTTTCAATTTTTGCTTGCTTGCTTGCTATTTTTAACACTCCTAACTTTCTATTTAGGCTATCCCTTAGAATTTCCATGCTAGGGACCCTTCCCTAAGCTATTTACTTATCCCTTAGGTTACTCATTACCCTATGGTAAGGTATATCTTGATTTTTAGGCCATTTATGACTCTTCCAAGGACATTTTGACTTCCTAGACCCTAGCTATCACACTAAGGTCCAATGATCTTAATTCTACTTACAAAGGCTCTCTTGGAGCTTTAACACAAAAAAAACTAAAATTTTGAGGGCCTTATGTTTCAAGGTGCCCCTGTGCCAATGTACCATTAATTGCGTAACTATACCTAAAATACAAAAAAAAAAACATATTATAGTATTATTTAGGCTTTGAAGTGCCACAAACAATTTTAGTCTAATGAATGTACATCAAATCTTGTGTCTTATTTATGTTTGGAACAACTACTATGTGTATGCTAAAATGTTGACACACTTCTATGAGTCATTATATCCAAGATTTCTCAAAAAAGAGGTCTCGAATGATGGCTCATAGCTCTCTATTCATGGAGTGCAAGGGTTTGTAATGGAGGCCCTTAGTTTGACCTAGTTTGTGCCCATGCAAGTATACCATAAAATAAGAGATTCAAAGATCAAAATATGAATGCAAATGATGATGCAAGCTAATCTATACAATAACAATGCAAAGCAATGCAAGAAAGGAAATCTAATCTATTAAATGAAATAACAATGCAAGATTAATATATAAGAGCAAATATGGATCTAAGCTAATATGAAAATGCAAGGATTGATCATGATGATGGAAGCCATGGATGCATGAGAGAAGAAGACAAGAAGATAGAAGTTCTCCACAAAAATCTTTAATTCTCAAACTCCTTCTCCAAAAATTGCTCTCCAAACCTAGAGCATAACAACAGCATAATTGTGGATGTCAAAATGAGGAGAGGGCTCTCCCTTATAAAGAAGAATGGGCAATTAAAATTAAGGTGCAATAAAATTTAATCAAGGGTGGAGAAAGAATGATCTGTGTGAGACAAAATTTCACCAATGAGAAAGAGGAGGAAAATTAAATGGAATCCCACTTAGAAATATGTGCATTAAGTGTAGAGGAAAAAAGAATTTATTCAATTTTTTTTTATTTTTTTTTTCAAGTGGAATTTTATTTAATTAAAAGGGATCTTTTAATTCAATAGGAGATATTTAATTAAATTAAAAGAGGGGTTATTCTATTAATTAATTAAATGTGGATCAATTATTTAATTAAAAGAGAGGTTTTATTTAAATTATATAAGACTTAGGATAAAATAATCAAACCTTTGGAAATGTTGAAATAATTGAATTAATTAAAATTTGATCAAAGAAATTGATTTGAATTGATTTAATAAAATATTGTAAACCATTGATTTAGAAAATTTGATAAACTGAATAATGGGGGCCCATAGTCTAGGTGACCATTTTAGGGTGCATACATTTGCCCCTCTTTGACTAATGTGTGATCGATTTGGGAACACATGTACTCAAAGAAAGAAATTACAGTGTGAGATCGATTTGGGATCACAAAAAACCTAGATGTGTGGTCAATTCAAGAACACATCAGGACAAAGAGTACAAATAAATTTTGACTTTAAAAAGTTGATAGTAAAATTAATAAATTTGAATAAAGGATTGAAGTTCATAGGTTTTGCCCCCTTGTGATTGAAATAAAAATGAGATAGAGGAGAAACAACAAATTGATCTAAATTGGATCAAATCAAACAAAAGATAAAGTTCTTGATGTAAGATGAAAGATATAAGAATCACAAAACCAAGGTAGATCATCAAGAATGAAATATATGCCCTAAAGGTGAATTAGAAGAAAGGAAGTGGGGTGAAAGCGAATGGAAGGTAGAAATTTGGAAGATATGAAAAGAAACAGAAAGAAGAAAAGAAAATTTTTCATAAGAAATAAAATGCCCCAAAATCAATCAACTGTTTAAGATAGAAATTTCAATTGAGATCATGAAAGAAGATAAGGAAATGAAGATCCAAACATGACCACAGTTGATTAAAAGTCCAAAAGAAAGATGACCCTCTCAAACTCATAATGCAACCTAAAAATACAAACTAACATGATGTCTAATAATGCAAGCTACATGAAAATACAAAGGTGTACTTGCAAAAGAGATACTATAACATAGGATTTTGTGTTCATCATTCATTAGAGAATGTAAAAGAACTTATTTTTATCATTGGACCATTATTAATGGACATCAAAAAATCACACAATCATCACTAATTACAAGCACAACTATGAAGATATGAATGTGATTTATATTGGATAGGAATGTGGAATATTCTAACATAAGTGTCAAAGACATAAAGTTCAAGATGACTTTGATGCTAGCTTACCCAATTTAATGTAGCAAAACCATGCTTGCATCAAGGCATAGATGTCAGGATGACCATAAGAATGGTTGTGCAAAAACAGTCAACATTGATACCTCAAATCTCCTAAGTGTTTCAAGGGGACAACAAGAGACACTCTAGAGTTTCAACACCACACCCACAAGTAGAAAAAAAATAAAAACATGCCCCATGCCCCAAGTCCTCTAGCTATGCATCCTAGAGAGACTTATTAGACAAGGACACTCAACAAAAATCAATAATAGTTAGCACACAAAGAAAAGATCATGACATAGGTCAAGTATTAAGTGTCATGTTTTAAAAGTTTAAGTGTGTTAATTGATACTGAGTTCCAGGATAAGGATCGAATTCTTGCAAGTAGGTAAGATCACATGACGAAACTAGGTAAGACCAAATCAATAAGTGTTGAAAAACACTCGATGTTAGGGCTTGTATTGAAAAATATAGTTGGGGTGGTGTTGAAAAACACCATTTGCAAGGTTTTCTAAAGACTAATGCAACCAAGAGACCAGAGCTAACATAGTTATGCCTGCTAGACAAAGACCAATTCCAAACCAAGGCAACAAGGACAAGGCATGATGGAGAAAGGCCAAGTGTTGAGGACACATGCTAAGAAATAGGGGTGCAAAGGCCTCAAGTAGCATCTGTTTTCAGGTTGTCACCACTTCAATTTTTTAAAATTTTCATTTTTGGAATATATAATTTTTTTGGAGATATACATCAAAGCGCTTATTACTAATATGATCATTTTTTTAGGATATTTTCCAATTTTTAAAATTTTTAATAATATATAACTTTTTTGGATTTTTGAAATATATCATTTTTTTTCAATTTTTTCATCATCAATAAATATATACATAGAATCCCCTCATAAAGAATGCCCATCAAACTGCCAAGAAAGATCACATCATGTAGTCCCAATGTCTAGCAAGGTGGAGGACAAGAGGGATTAACAAGCTAGCAGAAGAGATGGAAGACAAGAGAATGAAGGAGGATGAAGAGAAGAAATCCTCAACCACAAACTCCTCAAGAGTACCCAAGCTAGGGAAAAATTGTCATGTAAAGTACATTTGGACAAGTAATGAAAGGCTAGCATAGGATAAGTCATGAAAGCATAATGCAAAAGTAAGAAAGGATCTAGTTCAAAGAAGTAGAAATGTCAAGAGACTTCATAGCATCGTGTTTTACTCTTTTTTTTATTAGATCAAAGACCAAATCAGAAAAGAATAGTGAAAGGCTAGAATGAATGGACGAAAATAGATATGAAGGCTAAACATAAAAGGAATGAAAGAACGATCATTCTAAAATAACTCACAAGATAGCCAAATGTTCTTTTATAGATCAACATTGTCAATTTTATAGAGAGATGACGGAATGGATGAAAGATGTAGAAGAACTATATAGGATACCTGATTGCCAGGTTTTCATCACAATACTTATCCTAGGCACCACAAGGGAGTGGTTTTCGCCATAGGAAAAATTTCTTTCTTTTTAATTTTTCTACCAAGGTGCCTGCTTCCAAGTTTTCACCAAGGCACACTTTCAATTTTTTTCAGTTTTCAATTTTTATTTTTATTTTGTGTTTTTTTTTTGAAAGCAAGCTTTTTAGATAATGCTCCTTGAAAGGATTAACTATGATATGCCAAGGATTCATAATGATATGCTCAAAGATGCTGATAGGGAAAGGAAAATGGAAGAGAAAAATGGAGGATAAGGTTTTATCTTGAAGGAGATGAAGGGGTGCTTGATCTTGATCTTTCTTGAAATTCTTATCTTTAGCCTTTTGAGAATCCTCTTGACATGGAACCACTTCTAAGGACAATGGAGTATATGAGGTTTTCATGTTAGGATCTTGAAGAGGTAATGAAGGACTAGCTAAAGTGGGCATAGTAGACATAGTGTCACATGAAGGTTGAGGATATTTAGTCTTAGAAGCATGAAAAGGATTTTCAGCCAAGTGTAGATTAGCTTGAGTTTCTTTTATAGGTAACCATTGAGGATAACTATAGGGAACCACATAAAAAATAATTAGGACCTTTATTTGATGGAATAATATTTTATAGCTTTGAAGTTTTGGGAGCTGCATAAGTATAGGAAGAAATGGAGGTATCAAGGAAACCATCACTAGACATAGGTTCATCAGCATGATCTTGCTCAAGAGAAGCATCTTCATTACATAGGCCTTTAGGAATCTCAACATCAATGATTTCACCATCAATAAGATCTTGAATTATACATTTAAATGCAATACAATTTTTAGTTTTATGACATTTTCCTGTATGGTAGCCACAATAGTGATCATCTCTCCACTAATAATGTTTTACTTCAGGTTCATAAGGTGTAGAATATTTGTATGGTAAAGTAACAATATTTTTTTGCAACTAACGTCTCAAGAACCATGTCATATGAAAATCCCAAAGGGGTAAAAGTCCTCTCAAAAGTATATTTAGGACCATTTCTCTCATTGCGGTCAAAGATAGGCCCATCATGAAATATTGGCACATTCTCAAAGGAGTTATTACTCACTTTCTCTCTCAAGAGGTCTTTGGATCTAGAATGTGAAGAAAATTGATGTCTTCGAGTAAAAGATGTATACCTTAAAGAAGATGATTGACATTTATGTAAAAGTCTTAAGGAAGATTCATGTAATGATGCAATCATTTTCTCTAGCACTTTCTTCATTTCTATCATGTGTCTAGGGAGACTAGTAGATAAGTCTTGATACTTTTTAATAACAGAGGAGAGTTCATGATCATCTAGACTTCACTAAGGTTTGGTAGCACAGGGTTTGAAGTCCATAGTAGTACTAGGTGATAGGATGACCCTAAGAAACGTTGATACCAAACTAAGATAAAAAAAAAACACGCACTTGTCCAAAAGAGAGATGATAAGATAGAATTTTTATAGTAGGCATAAACCATCACTACCATAGAGGTGCCCACAACTTTGGGTGAATACCCTAGTAGATATGGATTAAGAGGATGATTTACCCAAATTATAATTAATTAAAATCATTTTTTTATAAAAGTGGATAGACAAGAGATTACTAAGACTAATATCAAAGAATCCAAAGGTATATCTTTCTCAACAAGGATGGTCTCTAACTCACAGGCTCCAAACAAGGTCACTTGTGAAATCAAATATCACTAATTCAAAGGGGGAAAGCACAATAACCCAAGGTGCACACAAGCTTCTAACAACAAGGTAAATAGCCTAATCTGAACCAAATTAACTTAGGGAGACTAGAAATAATAGGATAGCAAAGCAATTTGATCATAAAATCTCAACTCAGGAACTCAGAATTTATTTGTTTTAAATATCTAGGTAGGTGTGATAAATTTTGAATCATGAACTAGGCACACAAAACAACAATCAAGAATTTCAAGAAAACATCTTCAAATAATGAGCAAGGGAAAAAGCAACCTTGCACATGAACAAAAATAGTGTCATAGTATCAATCTAGTCCCTAGAACCACAATTGTGTATGTTCTCAAAATATTTTCCAATCATGCACATAGTCTTAGAAAAAAAAAATTGGCACCACTATGGTTCCTAGTAATGTTTAACTCTATAGCTTTTGTAATCTAGAGTGGGCGAAATCTAATCGTGGTGCACCAGGGTTTTGACATATTCTAAGAATTTAATCAATCAAAGATACTGAGGAGTTCTGACAACCCAAAAAAAGACTACACCCATGAGGATTTCCCCCACAAGGACATTTATATAATAGTTGCTACAACCACATCAAAAATGGCTATTACTAATTGAGGTTTCATCCATGTGGTTGACTCAATAAAAAAAATTTCCACTATAGTTAACCCTCCCTAAACAAGGAAGAATCAAAAAGTTGTACCACATGGGGACTTGGTTTGGATTCAAGGGTTCCAAGTTTCTGATGTGCCCAAAAGGGAATAGAGCATACTCCTCTAGCCTCTTCACCTTACCCAAACATAGAAACTAAGATTCTTTGACATGCTAGTTCAAAATTACCTCACTAAATTTTTGGAAAAGCCAACAACAAATACCATCAATCTCAAAAGATTAAGTACTAATGGATGTTAAGGACAAACTCAAGTGGAATAGTGAGATAATAACAAATATCATTCCCTACCTACAAGGGGATCTATCATTGAGAAGAGCTTCACATGTAAGACAAGCAAATGAAGCACATTCCCTCAAGAACTCTAGAAATAGTGTTGATAGGGCCTAATTACTATGTGAAACACATATGTGTGAAAGTAAATCTAGATCCAATTTTAGAGCACCAAATGAAGTGTGAATCTATGAAAGCATGTAAAAGCTCTCAAGTCAAACACATGAGAGGGTTCATTTCATTTCCAAATCCAAATGTTATAAATATCCAAAAAAATACCTAGTAATCTTTGCAATGTGTCTTTTCTCTATTGTACCTTTTGTTTATGCTTGAATGCTCACTCACAACAAACAAAGCAATAAGCAAAACAAGCAAACACAAGATATGCAATATATATCCAACTTATGCAAAACTAGGGTTAGATCTTTTTTTTTTTTTTTAAGAGTGATAATAACTAGCAAATGATCCAAATGAAAGCTCACATCATGCATTGATCCATGTAAAAATTAAATGCAAGTTATTCATTAAATGCACATTTTTTAATATTTATTTTTGACCTAGTCAACAAGATTGGACCTATATGATATAAATTTAGATTCAAAACCCTAAATGTAAAAAAGAGACCCGTACCAAAAATTAGAGAGCTTTCAAAAAATGTCAGAATTTTGAAAATATCTTTTCATTTGTGCCATAGGGACTCATTTTGTCAAAATAGACCAGTTTTTGGAAATCAAATTATTGAGCCTTAATATGATCTCTAAAATTAAAACACAAAGAACCAACCCTATTTAGAATTTAGAGACCTTTCCAAAATATATTTTTTCTTAAAAAATTGTTAATTTATGCCCTAAAATGATTTTTCATGAAAAATCAAGAAAAAATTATAAAAAATAGAAAATACCTCAGAAAAATCTAAAAATTTCACTGGAGCTTCTCTAATATGTTACCTACCTGCAAAAAACTTCAGACCAAAACACCAAGCTATTTGGGAGATATGATCAAATCTTTAAAATCTAGGGTTTTTTTTAAATCTCTAATCAAATCCGCATAAGGGGGTTAGCTCAAAAAATATCTAAAACTAGCAAGTAAAGGTGGGTTGCCCCATGGTGGGCACCAAAAATGTGTGTTAAAATATCAACACACTTTTATGAGTCATTATATCCAAGATTGCTCAAGAATGAGGTCTTAAGTGGTGGCCCATAGCTCTCTATTCATGGAGTGCAAGGGTTTTTAATGGAGGCCCTCAATTTGGCCTAGTTTGTGCCCATTCAAGTACACCGTAAAACAAGAGATTCAAATGCATTGCAAGAAAGGAAATCTAATCTATGAAAAGAAATAACAATGCAAGATTAATCTATGAAAATAAATATGGATCTAAGCAAATACGAAAATGCAAGGATGGATCATGATGATGGAAGTCATGGATGCATGAGAGAAGAAGACAAGAAGGTAGAAGTTCTCCACAAAAAACTTTAATGTTCAAACTCCTTCTCCAAAAATCGCTCTCCAAACCTACAACATAACAATAGCATAATCGTGGATGTCAAAAATGGGGAGAGGGCCCTCCCTTATAAAGAAGAATGAACGATTAAGATTAAGAGGCAATAAGATTTAATCAAGGGTGGACATAGAATTATCTATGTAAGACAAAATTCCACCAATGAGAAAAGAGGGAGAAACTTCTTTTAATTAAATAATAAATATTTAATTAAATTAAAAGAGAGGTTTTTTTCTTAATTAATTAAATGTGGATTAATTATTTAATTAAAAGAGAGGTTTTCTTTTAATTAAATAAGACTTAAGATAAAATGATCAAACCTTAGGAAATGTTGAAATAATTGAATTGATTACAATTTGATCAAAGAAGTTGATTTGAATTGATTTAATAAAATATTGGAAACCATTGATTCAAGAAATTTGATAAATTGAATAATGGGGGCCCATAGTCTAGACAACCATTTTAGGGTGCATACACTATGACTTTCCAATTGAGTCAAATTAAATTATATTCTACAACTTTATTTGTAACCTTGTTTAGGGTATATATCATTGTTAAATTATTTTGCACAATATTTGTTTGAGTCTTCATCTCTTGATATGTTTGTTGGTTTTATGTTATATCATTGCATATGTTAATACAAAAAGTTTGTTTTCTAATAACAATTACAATTCAATAAATGGTATTTTGACAATATTCTAAAATATCACTAATCAAAAAATAGTGTTAGAAACATACATGATCAAAGCTAACCACAAAAGCTATAAAATCATGTAAGCTATTATTAATCACACCAATAAGACCATCAAAATAAAATGAATTAAATATAAGATAAGATAAGAAAACCATATGATCCCTCATTGCCTTTTCTTTTTTTCCTCTAATATGATATGTTTTTCTCGAGTGGATAAGTGCACCAATAATATGAAAGAAAGTATGAAACAATTGATTGGATAAGGATAGGGAGATTTCAAAACTGTAGTTACAAGAATGAGATACAAGAGTCCTATTTATGGAAAAATTGAGATAGATTGGATGGCCAAGATTAATTTGAAATTCAAGACAATCGACTAACAAGATTAAATGAGAGGACAAGCTAAGGGACAATAAATTGGAAATTGTATTTCTAAGTTGGTGAAAATATATAAATAAAATAGTGTTAAGTGAAATTAAATATTGAAAACAGTTATTCTAAAAAAAAAATGTCATTTGCAAGTGGAGAAAAAGATGAGTGACAAATATAACGTAGGTGAAGCAGAAAATGGAAGGAAGAGAGAGTTAAGTGGAAAAGAAAATTAGTAAGTTGGGGACAAAATATCCTGAAAAGAGACAGGTAGAATAGGAAAGTGGAGTAGAATGTAATAATTAAAAAATATTAATATATTCATATTTAAACAATTACACAACTAAATTTAAAAAATATTTAATCATGAAAAATGTGGTAAATAAATAATTTATTCATCAAAGGAAAGAGATATTAAGTTGGGGCGGCAAATTAATAGTTATTTGTCTCTAAGAAAAAGATTAAATAATTTATATAATTATTTAATTGGGCAAGTAACAAGGATTGGTTGACAAGACATGATAAACTTAAAGAATGAAAGTTAATAATCAATTAAATAGTTTCCAAGAACAAAAGTTAGTAATTAATTAAATAGTTTCTATTATTTCATTAATGAAAAAAATACACAATATTGACTAATGATAAAAGGTCAAACATACAATATAAAACATAATAAGAAAGGAATCATAAATATTAACTATTTTTAAGTGTCCATAATAATATGCAAAGTTCTTTTCTCACAAATGTAAATACAAATTACATTTCAGCAAATGATATTTTCAAAACACCAACTTTTATATAATATTGATTAAAAATAATATATAAATAAAGAGATAGCATTTATTTTATTTTATTAAATTGAACTAAGCTAAAACAATAACAAAATGAGTGAGAGAATGTGATGGTTGCCATGTAAAATATAAAACGTTTGTTTACATAGATACCCCACATTTCCAAAACATTTAGTGTTTAACTTTACGTACACATACCAAATGCCTAGTTTCTTTTAGACAAATCTCCTCACACAATTATGAGAGAACATGAATTTATTTGTCGCATTGTAGTGTGACGTGGACCCCACACACGCGCCTTCCACATCAACTTCATTCGGGTATGAGAGGAGATTCGCTTTAACCACCATTCCATTTCTTTGACTCTTGCACTCTTCCCTCCTTTTTAAGTCTAGAGAGTTCTAACATACTTTTTATTTGGATCTTTTCCATGTATATCAAATTTAGATATAAAAAATGCTTAAATTTAAATATCTATCCAAAGTTTTTTTTGTTTTTTAATTAATATTTGAAGACAAATTTGTTTTATAGTTAAGAATACTAATAAAATATTATAATTGCTTATGGATTTTCGTAATTGATTCGCTTTTTTTTTAAATATCAAATGCAATAATATAAAAAATATATAAGCTTTTTAATATTATTCTCAAATTATCGAAAATAAAAGATATTTTGAAGTTATCAATTGAATAAGACACCAATCTAACATACTTAATATTTTATGTATGGATTTTCAGCTAAGATTACTTTAGGCTACAATAGTGGTTTAGTTTCCATAACTTTGGGTTGTCATTAAATTGTTTGTAAAGGGTTTTAGGTGCCCTTAAAAACCTTCTTGCATATTTTGACTTATGGTAGGTTGGTTGTTGTTTGTCCAAGTTCTACCTTTTAACAACTTTTTATAAGTATGTTTCAAATCCCAACAAAAATCCATTTGTACTAGGTTTATGGTCCCTTTAAAGCCTACTTTACCTTTAATCAAAACCTTCAACATAAAGAGAGCAGATTCTAAGGTGGTACAAAAAAAATAAAGAGAAAGAGAAGAAATTTTACCAAATATAGCCACAAGCTAATGCCATAATAAGAAATATATATAGATAAGGCAATGCAAAACCAAAACAATTTAAAGCTTGGTTTTTTCACTTTATACGGTGGGTCATGTTTGAACTATGCATGTACATTGGTGTTTAATTCATGATACACATATTTTCACAAGAAATGTAAGGAGAGACTTCAATCAATTGTTTACATGTTAAAAACAATGATGTCAAAAGTAGGCTTTCCATCCTATATTATTTTTATCATCAAAGTAATAACAACGAAAGATCCTCCTCTTATTGTATCACATCTACATTATGTTCCGAAACAATCCTAAGAAGAAACTTAATAGGATGTAATACAACATAAATCTTAGATCCAATGCACAACCTATATTAATAAATGATAAAATAATTTTTGTAGAAGTATTGACCACCTTTAGCTTAACCAAAACCAATCAAGTTTTGATATGACCATCAAGATAAACATGACATAGATTCTTATCAACCCTTACCTTAATGAGTACCCTAGTAAACTTAATTTTGGGAGTTTATTTTCATTCCTTAAAGATATATTAATATTTTTTGAAGGACTAAAGAGAGAGAATTTATGTCATTGAAAATGTATTTATACCAAGCTAACCATGTCTTTGAGCTACATTTGTATATTTCATTTCTTTAATATCAAACCAAGATTTTCTCATTTAGCAAGAAAGTTCTACCATTAGCAAAGATTCCAAGGTAGATTTCTCTCCATGTAGACATTGTGTTTAAGAGTAGTAATTTACTAAAATGTTCGATCATTTTTAAAGCTTCTCAATGTGTGTGAAAATGTGTGTCTCTTATCTACTTCTTACTTTTATAATGTAAATAAGGTATTGTAACATAAAATATTGGATTGAACAGGGATTGAGGGTGTTATCTAACCTTTTGTGCATATTAGGGAAAAATAAAGAGGGACATTCAAACATGACCTTCAAGAGAAGCCAAGTTAGATAACACAACCCAAAATGGATGTAGGGTTGTCAATGCCAAACCCAAGTCCTTTCAAATGTGTACACTAAAGGATATCTTCAAATGGTTCTTCATTCCCCCTAATGTTACAGATTGATTGATTTTGCTTGATTAATGCAACTTGAAATTGACTAAATGTCGTCCCTTTAAATGGTTGTTCATTCCCTTTAATGTTATAGATTGATTGATTTTATTTGATTAATGCAAATTGATTTACTAAATGTAAAGAAAGTAAAGTCTAAACATATATGAAAATCACATGTACATAAAGAGATCTAATTTAATATTACAAAGTAACTTCTATGAAATGACAAAGAGGAAATCAAACTCACCTTAAGGGCTAGTAGAGGAAATTAGACGAGATCTAAAAATGGACAAGAAAATTGTAACATAAACATAAACTAAGCCAGATCTAGAACCTACAAGCTAAAATCTATTGATTATGAAAATCTAGAAGCCACTAGAACAGTTTAAATTCTTGAGGATACAACAACCTAGGTACAGGTTGAGGTCTACGTGTACTTTCTTTGCACTAAGATTTTGAGGATCCAAAGTTTTGATAGAGACTATAACCCTAAGTCTCCAATTCTATAGATCTGGAAGTCCATGAATCTACTCCTACACACAAGAAAAAGAGGATTTTTTCTTGGTCAAGCCCCTATTTAGGTATTAACCTTCAAATGAGAAATAATGTACAAAAGAAAGACAAATAAAAATATTCACCTCGCTTGTCAAATCTCTATGGATGGATTTGAATCCATTATCCATTAATATGTATAAATTTTTGTATGTAGATGTATGTATGATGTGAGATGTCTTAAAAAATACAATTGATATACCTACACCAAATCATAGATCCATGGGTGTAAGTATGTTCAAAATCTTGAGTGGTTGAGTACTCGAGGAGCTTGTGCAATGTTGATGAATATAGATGTCCTTTCTTGTTGGCCAACTCCACTATCTCCAATGAAGATGAATAATCTATATCTATGGAAGGAAATGCATGCTTTATTGAATGGAATGAAGGCCTTTACTAAATCCTTTCTTGCTTGGTTTGAACTCCTTGAATTCATTTTGATAATTTTCTTTTAATTGATAGAATATATATTTTATTTCAATTTGATGGCATGAAAAATGGATAGTGAAATGAAGTGAGAAAGCCTCCTTTTATATTAATTTTGGGATCTAAACTGAAAAGGTTGACTACAGTGGGAAAGAAAGAAGTAAAAAGCCTTGAAATGGTCCTAGAATCTCCCCAAAAGAAGCCTCTAGGTATACATTGACCTTGTGCTATGCCAGGTATAGGTCAAGCTTAACCTATACCTAGTAGATATATTGTGTGTGAATCATCTCTGAGATCTTGGGAGTGGAAAAGAAGTGGTTGAAAATGGACAAAAACCTGAGATAAATGCAAGCATAAATACATCCATGTTCTAGGAGATCCTTCAAGGGGGCCTAAGAAGTCTTTGAGCTTCCAAATTAATGGATGGTATAGCTACATATTATCTAACTATTTCCTAGTTAGTCTCTACTTACAAGTGTTCACATGTTACTCTTACTTAGTGGATTAATAATCTTGTACATGTATGTGATCATATCCCCTAGTTTTCAAATGACATTGGATTAATACACTTGTCATCATCCTAGATAGTCATTTTTTCAAAAATTTCTATAAACAAGAACTCAGGTATTTTTTTTCATGGTGAATACATTATTCACATTTGGTATAATATATTTGCATCTTTAATTGTCAATTTATATGCACTTGCTTTTCTATTCTATAGAATAATATTTTGGTTTTTATAAGATATCCTAGGAGCTTGAATGCTCGAGTGAATTAAGCATGCTATCAAAAAGTTGAACAAATTTGTAAATAGCCTATTCAAAATTGAGAGTGGCTTTTGGCTTAACTATTGCAAGTATTGCAAATCTTAGTACTTGGAAATTTGAGTATGATCTTCTCTTGCATCAACTGCTGACTTAGATTTTGTTTAAATCATAGAATTATAAGATTTAAAGATTTCTTCTTTGTTTTTTTAATTTCTCATTTGGATTTTTTTATAAAAATAACAATAAACCTTTTCATTGAGTCTGTACAACCCAAAAAACCCTATTTAATCATTTCTTTCATGTGACTATCTCAATTTTGATGGACAAATAACCATCGTCGAGCAATTTCTTACCATTACCATAAATATGTTTCTTTATTTGATCACCACCCAAAAAAACAATTTTGAAATTTGGCAATCAAACTTGAAAAGGGACATATCTCAATCATTTGAGCTTGTTATTGTGAGAGCTTCATTTGATTTGGAATAGAATTTAAAGCTCTTTGTAGCTGTGTACAATTATTATTTACTTTGGTCTTTTTTTCCAAAAATTAAAATTGTCACAAGTTTTATTGAACAAATCTCATTTTAGGGACTGTCAAGACCCCATTCCTATTCCTACATAACATAGTCAAAGATGGAGGGTCTAGAATGGATCTCCTAACCTTGTTAAAAAAATATAATTCAACTAAAAAAATGTAATGAAGGTTCCACTTATATTAATCCAAAATACTTACAATACATTCTCATGGGCCCTCTCCTATGCAAATTACAATAGAACCCATCAACCATACTTGTGGGCTCATAGATTAAAGTTGGGTTATTACCATCTTACATGTAAAATAAGTTCAAATTATAACTCCAAAATCAATATCTATTTATCTCTCTATCTCATTTTCATAAATTTTAAGTGTAATTGAATACTTTCTCTGAGCCTTAGAAGTGAATTGCATAAACCTTATTTTGGCCCAAAGCCCAATGCCTAGAAAAGCATGTATGGTATCCCAAAGTAGTCCCTATCCTAAAGAAGTTGAATGATGAACTTTAGAGACTTTGCAAGAGCATATGAGTTTTTTTTCATTGCCTCTCTTAGCTTAGGGTTCATGCTACTTGACTGGATAAACTTTTGGTTCAATTAAATATTCAAATAAATAATCCCATAGCTACAACTAATTATATTGGTTTTTTCATTTTCACTGATATATCCATGTTTTAATCTACAAGTAAAGATTAGTACTTATGGTAGAAAGTCATAAGGTTTACCAAGATGCTTATACATAAATCCCTAGTGGTTCTTTGAGAAGCTTGTGCCTTACAAATTTCTACTATTATGAATGATCCAAGTTATTCCATTTTAGTTTCTAAGCTCCATGTTATATCCTAATCTATATTTCCTTTCCACTTGTCTTGATACTCCCTATACTATTTTTTCCATTATTTTTTAGTTCAATAGTAAAAAATCTACTTGGTCTACTCTAGTTATTATTCATAGGTATTGGACTTGAATATTGTTGCCCTCATTCAACTAAAATCCACAAAATTGGTAGAGATATGAAATTCTAAATACTCTTTAGTAATTCAACCACAATGATTTTTTCTGGACACAAATCTTTAGAGAATCTTAAGCAATAACTTCATCATGTTTAATTTTTGGTATATTCCTACAAGAACATCTTTATTTTGGAGGTACATCATGACTTCATCCCTAATATTAACATCAATGGTATATCTTGGAGTCTTCCTAGTCCTTGTATTTGTCATTCATTGTTTCTAGATGTATCTTAGATTTCTTGTACACACAATCTCCATGTGATCTACAAATTTGTATGCTTCTACACACATTTTAGCCTTTGATATGATGTCTTTGAGTTTAGAAATTTTCTTAGGAAGGGATTTCATAATAACATCAAAAACATTTTTCCTTATAATTTGGTTTATTGAATTACTATATGAAAAATAAATATTGGTGTAGAATTAAGTCTCAATTCCCTACATTGACTCCTACAAAGCATTTAAATGAGTTTCCCAAGATTTGTCCCACTACTTCCATTCTCCCATCAATTTTAGGTTGGAATGTGGAGATAAAATCCAAGTCTATTTTCATATTCCTTCATATTTGTCTATAAATATCTAGTAAACTTGTGTACTAATTCGACATAATTCTCTAAGGCACTCCATGCAACCTTACAATCTCTTGGAATAGGAATTCAGCAACATGCAACACATCATAATTTTCATTATAATGGATGAAATGTGTCATCTTGGAGAATCAATCCACTACCACAAATATGGAAATATTTTCTCTTTGGCCATGCGAAAATATGAACACAAAATCCTTGTTGATAGTTATTCAAGGAATTTTTGGAATCATAATAAGTTGGTAAAATATGATATTCCTACTAGTCTCATAGCTACTTGATAGGTTCTACATTATTAAATAAAATATGAAGAAAAAAATAATACTTACACACTAAAGCTATGCATTTTGCAATGTCAATGTTCCCTCTACTCCTCCAAAAAGTTTATCCTTGATTAAATTTTCTTGTATTGAGCTCCTTGGAACATACATTTGGTTCCCTCTGAATAACATCTCATCCTAAATGGAATAGTATAGGAACTTGTTTTTAAAAGTAACTACCTAATACCTACTTGGATTTAGAGCCTCCAAGATTTAATGAAAATGTTTGTATGTCCTTTTTTAATGATGTATAATGCAATGAAACAAATATTCCCATGAAGCCCAATTTAATGAAGAAATTAAGATATGCAAGAACCTAATGCATGTAATGAACTAAGAAATGAATTTACATAAGTAATGAATGAATGAATGTATGCACATTTAAAATTTTCATCCAATCATTCAATCTAAAATTAAAATGACTATGGAAATATATGATTTGAATGCTAAATGGACACCCAAAGATGACAAATTGAGAATATATAACATAAAAAAAAATCTTAGAATATATATCTAGATAATGATTATAGATTTAGAAAGAGAAGATAAAGCTTTTATTTGAATGCTAGGTTGGAATCAAGGTTTCAGTTCAATCTTGGGAACTTTCATCCTATATTGTGAATTTCTAGGCACCAAAATAAATGCGGTACCTTAAAGCACTACACTAGGCCTCTATTAAATTCCTCAACTTGATATGTAAGGTCAACTCTCAAGAGTCCTTGACTATGTTATTTTTGACGAATTTTAGAGCCAAGCTTTATCTCTATATCTTGATCATGTTTCCATCTTTGGTCTTTGTGTGAAACTTTTAGTTGGACCTAAATCTATACATAAGAGGATAAAAGTGGTATCTGATGTCGTGTATGGATTTCTTGATTGAACCCTACAATAATTATGACTTTAAATAGAAATATGAATTGAAATGCTTAGTTGATATTATTATATACCTAAAATTGATGATGAAGTATTATTAGGATAATGATGCAAGAGCATCCTGAGTTACCTTGTAATCCTACACTTTTTGTTCATTCTAGCAGTTTAACCAAGTTCTTTTAGAGCTTTTTGAGTTGTCATTCTAACCTAGTCCTTTCAGACCTTGTCGAGTTGCATTTCTGACCAAGTTCTTTTAGACCTTGCCAAGTTGTAGTTTTGACTGAGTAGTTCAGTGTGAACAAGCTCTTCCGATGTCAGCCAATTTTATTTAGTTTGAACCGAGCTCTTCATTTGATGATTGAGCATTTCTTCATTCATCGGGTGAACTTGTGTTGCTAGTGCTCAGTTCCTTCTTTGACCATATTTTTTGTGTTTTGGTTCTTAGTTTGAGCCAACTCTTGTATTTAATTTGGATTGTGAAATTAATAATAGGATCTTGTCTAGGAATGCGCATTGACCATTTTGAGGTCAGCCTTTCTTTTGGTAATGTTCTAGAATCTTTTGTAAGCCATTTTGGAAATTATAAGTAGAGTTATTTGGTTTATTCTAGGGTAGAACATAGGAGGAAGAGGGACTTAGAGAGTTCAAGGAAAATGTTGTGAATTTGAAGTTGTATAATAGATCTTCAAGTTGTATTTTTTTGTATTTGATCATAACCCAAAAGGCCTCACAACTAGGCATGTATGCTGAAAACGTGATGAATCAATCAAAGTGCTTGTTCTCTCTCTCTCCTTCATGTTGTTTTATATCTATTTTCTTTTGTTGTGTTTACTTCGCAAGGTGTTTGGGTAGTTAGGCCCTTGACCCTATCTATTCATTATCCTGATTGCGCCAGGTGGTCTCACAACTTGAGTATCATCCTTGTGGAGATTGGATCATGTAGAATCCTAAGTGAATTTTCTTGTAGGGTGGAAAATCTTAGGATTGGACCTATAACTTGCAAAGGATTATAGCTTGCAAGTTCACCTGATTATAAAGATGGTTCAAGGTAGAGGAAATGTTGACAATGTCATATTGGATACATTGAGATGAATTGCAGCTAGATTAGATGTTGTGGAGATAGGCCAGAGGAGAGGAGAACATCTTGACAATGTGAGTGATGTTGAAGCAATAGCACCAAACCCTAATCTAGAACCCAATGAAGATCAAGATGAGGAAAGATTATTGAGAGTATTGAATAGGGCACATTCGAAGCCTACTCTAGAAGTTGTTCCTTATGATGGAAAATTTGACACAAATGTTATGTTTGATTGGATCTCTGATACAGAGAAGTTTGTTTAGTTTGAGAATACTCTTGATAATAGGAAGGTGAAAATTGCAGTTACTCGGTTGAAAGGTCATGCATCACTATGGTGGGAGCATTTGCAATCTGATAGACAAAGGAGAGGAAAGGAGAAGATCGGGATTTGGATAAAGAAGAAGTTCCTTCCTATTAATTACCAAGTTAGCTTGTTGAGAAAAATGCAAAATCTGAGACAAATGGACATGACTATAAAGGAGCATATTGACAAATTCTTTAGATTGGACATCAGATCTAGACATGTGGATGATGATGTTGAGAAAGTTGCAAGGTATCTAAATGGATTGAGATCTGGAATTCAAGATGAAATAAGTTTTGTAAAAGTGGAATGTGTGGAAGAATATTATCGATATGCCTTGAAATCTAAGGAGATCTTGACAAAGAAGCATGAACAAAGAAAAAGAGGTAGAGGTGGTAGATTTCAAAGAGGCAGAGGTAGAGAAGGTGGAAGATTTGACAATTTTGTGCTAGATAAGGGAAAATTTTGATGGAAAAATGATGACAAAGGCAACACCAAATGGAAATGTGGTAACTCCTACTGAGGAGGTACTAGTTCTTACTGAGGAAGAGGTAATTCTTATTCTAGAGGTGGTTTTTGTGGTAATTGTTTTACATGTGGCAAAGAAGGGCATAGATCCTTTGAGTGTAGATCTACTAAGAATGAACAAGGTAACATAAATGCTATTATTCAAGGAGAAATTGAGGGTTCACCAAGTTGACCTAAGGTTGGACAAAATCTGATGGTGAGAAGAACTTTTTGTAATAAGGGAGTTGATGAAGAACCTATTCTAAGGAGAATTATTTTCAAGACCAAATGCAAGATAGCTAGAAAATGCTACAAGTGATCATTGATAGTGGAAGTTTAAAAAATTTGGCATCAAAAGAGTTGGTTAAAAATTTGTAGTTGTAAAGGCTAAATGATCCTAAACTATATCATGTTTCATGGATCAAGGATGAGCATGAGATATTGGTAAGTGAACAATGTATTCTGAATTTCAAGATTGGACATTATTTTAATGAAGCTATGTGTGATATCATGCCTATGGATTGTTGTCATATTCTATTGGGTAGACCTTGCCAATATGATAGATATGTTATACATGATGGGAGATTGAATCAATATACTCTTTGGGTGAATGGGAGAAAGCAAGTATTGTTGCCTTTGATTAAAATTCCAAATGAGCTTAATTGTACTACTGTGAGAATTTACATGGTTAATGGAAAGCAATTTGAAAAGGAAATGAAGAAGAATCATATTTGTTTTTCAATAATTCCTAGGACACTGAGTTATGCTAATCATAATTGAGTGATAAGAAAAATGATGACTGAGTGGCAGATAGTAATAACTGAGTGATAGAGGTTAGTGGTAACCGAGCAACAAGAAATAGTGGTAACCAAGTGGTAGACAGTAGTAACTGAGTGATAGCAAAAACAAGTAGTATTAATTGAGTGCTAGTAGAAATTGCAAGTTTACTAATGAGTATAAAGATATTGTTTTAGAGGATTTACTTGATGGTTTACCACCAATAGGAAGTATAAGTCATACTAATTTTCCAAATAAAGCACCATATAGATTGACACCTACAGAGAATGAAGAACTTAACAGACAAGTGCATGAGTTGTTGCAGAAAGGTTTGCTCAGAGAAAGTTTGAGTCCATGTGTTGTACCTATTGTATTAACACCTAAGAAAATTTGAGAATGGAGAGTGTGTACTAATTCCAAAGCTATTAACAAGATCACAATAAAATATAGGTTTCTTATGCCAAGGATGAATGACATAATGGATTGTTTGAGTGGAGAAAAGTATTTTACCAAGATTGATTTGAAGATTGGTTATTATTAGATCGAAATCAGAGAAGGTGATGAATGAAAGACTAATTTTAAGACAAAAGATGGTTTGTATGAATGGTTGGTAATGTCATTTGGTTTGACTAATGCACCTAGTGCTTTAATGATAATTATGAACGAAGTTCTCAAGAGATTTTTGGGTAAGTTTGTGATTCTTTATTTGGATGATATTATAATATTTAGTAAGACTAAGGAAGAACATGTTGAGCATGTTAGACAAGTATTACAGAGATTGAAAGAAGAGAAGTTGATGATTAACTTGGAAAAGTGTTCTTTTATGCAAGAGGAGATTGTGTATTTGGGATTTGTGATTTTAGTTGATGGTTTGAGAATGGGTCCTAAGAAGGTTAAAGCAATTTTGGAATGGCCTACACCTAAGAATGTGGGTGAGGTAAGATCATTTCATAGTTTGGCAAATTTTTACAAGAAGTTTATAAAGAGTTTTAGTTTTGTTTGTTATGCTATGAATGAGACAATGAGAGGAGATTAAAAGGATTTTAAGTGGACACATGGAGCTTATAAGAGTTTTGAGACTTTGAAACAAAAGGTTGTTGAGCTACCTGTATTGGCTTTTTCTAATTTCAATAAGGTATTTCACGTTGAATGTTATGCAAGTGGTAGTACAATAGGAGTTGTGTTGAGTCAAGAAGGTAAACATGTTGCTTTCTTTACTAAGAAATTGAGTGATGCTAAAAGGATGCATTTTGTGTATGATCAATAGTTTTATGCTATTGTTCAAGCCTTGAAGAAGTGGAGACATTATTTGATTCCTAAAGGGTTTGTATTGTATACTAATCATAAAGCTTTACAGTACTTGGGAAGTCAACATAAATTGAATCAAAGACATATAAAGGGAGTTCAATACTTGTAGAGTTTCATATTTGTGATTAAGCATAAAAGTGGAGTTACTACCTAATTTTTTGATGCATTGAGAAGAAGATGTTCTTTGTTCATCAAGATGACGGTTGAAGTTCTTGGTTTTGATGAAATGAAAGAGTTGTATGATGTTGAGCTTGATTTTTTTGAGGCGTGAAAAGAGTGCAGAGCACCAAATCTATTAGTTCACATGAATAAGTATGATGAGTATTTCATTCAAGAAGGTATGTTGTTCAAAGGAATTCAGTTGCATATACCAAGAAGTCCTATGAGAGTTAATTTAATTAAGGAAAAGAATTGTGGTGGATTGGCTGGACATTTTAGAATTGATAAGACATTGATTTTGTTGAAGGATAAGTATTATTGGCCACAGATGTATAAGGATGTTCAAAAAATTTTAAGGAGTTGTGGATTTTGTTAAGTTGAAAAAGAAATTAGAATACTGGATTACATACACCTATTTTTGTTCTTGATAAACCTTGAAGTGACATCGGTATGGATTTTGTTCTTGGATTACCTAAGACAACAAAAGGGTATGATTCTATATTCATTGTGGTGGGTAGATTTTCTAAGATGGCTCATTCATACTATGTAAGAAGACATCAAATGTTGAGCATGTTGTTGAGACCTTTTTCAAAGAGATTGTTAGATTGCATGGATTACCAAGAAGTATTATTTTTTATAGAGATAGTAAGTTTATTGGTTATTTTGGAAGACTTTGTGGAAGAAGATGGGTACTGAGTTAAGATTTAGTTCTACATTCTATCCACATACAGATGGGCAAACAAAGGTTGTGAATAGAAGCTTGGGTAATTTGGTGAGATGCTTAGTTGGAGACAAACCAAGTAATTGGAAGCTGGTATTGGCACAAGCTAAGTTTGCATATAATAATAATGTGGATAGGATTATAGGGAAAACACCTTTTGAGACTATTACTAGAATGTAGCCTAGAGGAATATCAGATTTGAGGGATGTTTCTAGTAAAGAGAAGTGATGAAGGTGAAGAATTTTATGGTTTTATGGAGTCTTTGCATAAGGACGTAAAGTTGAAGTTGGAACAAAGTAATTGATGCAGGAGCATCCTGAGTGTAAGAGAAATCTTGCATCACCCAAAAATATTTTAATTTCAATCTTTTCTATTTTAATAAGGACTACTAGATAGGGTGGTAACTATTTATGGGAACTTTCTATTATTAGTAAGTTTTTCCTATGATCTCAGGATGTTCTCATTTTCTATAGGAAGGTTCATTTTAGAGTTATAAGCTTACCATAAAAATTATCATTTCTCCAACTTAAGTATCAAAGAAGTTATTGTGGATTTTCGGTGGAAAAAATTGTAGAAAAATCTTCAGACTCGTCATTGGAGGCCTTATAGTGCCAGGCTGAGGTCCAAAAACTCAACAAAAGGGCACTTGCATGGTTCCAAGCCTATAGATCAAGAGCTTGTGTTTCTGAAAAGTGGTTATAATAGCCAATTGTAGCAATGTTTCATGGGTTATGGCCTTCGAAAGTTGGGCTACCAAATTTTCTAAAATAATTTGTCAAAGTTGTATTTAGCCAACTCTATATGTATTGTTAGGGTCTGTTAGCCCTAGGTATTAACTTTGAGCATCTAGAACCTTCTTGGATGGCATAAAATTTCCTATTTAAGAAAGGCCCAAAAATTTTCTAGGACAACTATGGGTGATAGTTTGTAGTTTTTCTTGCAGATTACTATAATCAAGGTGCCCATGTGGGTTAGCATATTATACTTATGAATTCTGTAATTCTACATTTGTGGCGCAAATAAGAAGTCCATATTTTGTTCTCCCTTTTTTTTTTGTTTCTTCATTTCTATTATGGTTATGGTATTAAGAGAAGCACCCTTCATCAGTAATCAAAAGAATAAGGAGAATGTTGATAACTCTAGAAGACATCTTTTTTTTGAAGTTGGTGATGAGGTGATGGTTCATTTGAAGAAATATAGATTTCCTATTGGAACATACAGTAAGTTGAAGATGAGGAAGTTTGGACCTTGTAAGATCTTGAGGAAATTTGACAGTCTAAATGCTTATGAAGTTGAGTTACCTAATGACATGGATATATCTCCTATATTCAATATTGTTGATTTGTATAAGTATTGTGAGTCAAATGATGAAGTTATTGTATCAAATTATTATACTAAGAAGAGGATTAAAGAGGTTGAATAGGTATCAAATTAGAGAGTTGGTAAGATCACAAGAGGAAAATATTACTATGAGTATTTGGTAAAGTGGAAGATTAGACTACTTGAAGATGCTACATGGATTTCTCAATCTGATTTGGATTTAACTCAGGTTGTGATACTTGCATGATTTAGGAGAATAATTTCTTTCAACCCTTGTTGTCTGATGTAGGAGCATCCTAGGTTGCCTTGTAATCCTGCAATTTTTGTTCATTCTTGCAATTTAACTAAGTTCTTTCAGACATTTTTTATTTTTAGTTCTGATTGAGTCCTTTCAGACTTACAAAGTTGTAGTTCTGATGAAGTCCTTTTAGACCTTGCTAAGTTGCAGCTTTGACTGAGTTCTTTCAAATCTTTTTGAGTTGCAGTGTTGACTGAGTAGTTTAGTTTAAACTGAGCTCTTCTAGTGTCAATCAAGTTCTTCCTATATTGATAAAGCATTTCTTCATTTTCTAAGTGAACCTGCATTACTGATGCTTGGGGCCTTCTTTGACTGAGTCGTCTATTTTTTGGTTCTTAGTTTGAGTCGACTCTTGTATTTAATTTGGATCATGAATTTATTGATAGGATCTTGTCTAGGATGAGCATTGACCATTTTGAGATTGGTTGCTCTTTTGGTAATGTTTTAGAATATTCTATAAGCCATTTTGGCAAGTATAACTAGAGGTATTTGGTTTAGTCTAGGGTAGAACTTAGGAGTAAGAAGGATTTAGAGAGTTCATAGCAAATGTTGTGAATTTGAAGTTGCATTTTAGATTTTGAAGTTGTGTTTTTTTGTGTTTGGTCGTAATCCAAAAGGCCTCACAACTAGACATGTATGTTGAAAACTTGATGAATCAATAAAAGTACTTTTTCTCTCTCTCCTTGGTGTTGTTCTCTATGTGTTTTCTTCTATTGTTTTTACTCAGCAAGATGTTTGGACAATTAGGTGTACCCTTGGCCCTACTTGTTCATTCCCCTCCTTAAGCCAGATAAGAACTTCATGCATTTTATTAAATAGCATGAAAACCCCATCATTGCATGATAACTAAAGCATAACTAAGAATTTTTTATGTAGTTTGTTGCTTCTGGAACCTAGATCTACCCTTGAAGAATAATTTCTCTTAAATTAGAATACAAGTGATGTTTTGTGATTTTATGTCTTGAGTTTTTTAAATTTATTAGGATTGATTAATTATATATTAATTTCAAAGTGAAATCACCTTTTGAACAAATTTGAACTATCATACTTTTGCATAGAGATAGTTTTGGAAAAGGCAAGACCGCCATAATATCCTCTTACAATTTTAGCCAAAATGTATTGATCAATGTTTCCCCAAGCAACATTGACTAATTAAAATTAGCCTAAAATTACAAGGATGTGAGATAATAGGATGTGGATTCCATACATTTTTTCTTATGAAAATATAAGGTTTAGATAAGGGAACAATGCATTGAACTTTGAAAAGGAATAGGACCCATATAAGGTTAAAATGAAATAAGATAAAGGGAACACTTAAAATAAGAGCCCAAATAATAAAGTGTTGATTTATTAGAGTGGAATAGGACTCATGATATTAATTTAAACTCAATAAGGTATACTATTATGCATAAAGGAATGAGAAATACTAAAAGTAGTGCTAGGAGACTATGAAGTTGGACACCCTAATTAAAGGTGTACAAATCACAATGCTACAAGAATATGTGCTAGTTTTTTCTTGTTTCCCTTTCTTTTCCTTTTTATATTTCTCAATAGTTCACTATCTCAACCTTTATCATCACTCCCTTTCTTCTTTTATGATTTTAAATACATTGTTTATCCTATATAATGTACCATTTTATGAAGCCTTCTTATCAACTAAGGGAAATGTCTTCAATAAACTGAAGCATAATTTTTTTTCCTTCTTATAACAAATTTATTTCAAGGTCAAACAAATTTATGGATGATATGATATGGTTTTAGGAAAAAATATCAAAACATGTGCTCCCATTGGATCATCAACAAAAACCTATCACTTTGATGAAAAACACATTACTCTATCTTTTCCAATGCAAATTACAAAACTAATGTCTTTCCTTATATAAAACATTTTGATGAATTATTCATATTATTTCAATGCATTAATTGATATAGGGTCATATCGTGTTTATTATAATTTATGATAGTGGCATGTTACTTAGTCTTTTGTTTAAAGGATAAAGCAAGATTTGAAGGGACCTTGAAACTCTTTACAAAGGTATATCTATAAGAAATAAGAAAGGAAAAACACTATAGATCCAAACCTCAAAGTAGGCCAAAATTATCACTCCATAAGAAACTGCAAAAAAAAAAAAAAAAAAAAAAGTTGGTGAACAAGATACAAATTTTCAAATTACTATCATCAAGCACACAATTTTAAGCCATTTTTTGAAAATTGACCACCAACCATACACAAAGAAAAGTTAGTTTTAAAAGGAACCAAAACCCTATTCAAAAAAATGGAGAGAAAGAAATAAACCAACAAAATCAATAAAGAAATCAAATATGTGGAAATTGTACTACCTCTAGGATCCCTTTGACCTCTATGAGAACCCTAACCAAGGTTCGATATGCACATTTATGCTTAGGTATGACCTCTCTTTCATCTTCCTACAATAATATATGAATAATAATCCTTTAAAGATATAAATTAAGGGGAGGTATGACTGAAAATTGTGAAGAGATTAGAAGGTAGAGCAATTGTATGAATACCAATAGCCAAATATTCATGATTATTAGCCAAATTAGGAATTATATAATTAGTTGAAAATTTCAAAGCCAATTCCACATCCCTAGAATATACTCAAAATTATAGAACTCTTTCATAGTAAGATGATCTCACCAAGAGATTTTTTTTCACCATGCCATGTCACTACAAATATTTATGACAATTTGCATCTAGCTAACTAAATATCCAAATGCTTCCTAAAATAAAATAAAAATACCCTTGTAATTAGGAATCATGTACAATGGTCTATCACAAATAATCAAGATAACCTCTACATGCAATGATGGTGAAGTTTCAATATCCTCAAAAATGTGGGTAAAAGTAAGATGGTCATATATTAGAGAAGGATAATCATGCATAAAAAATACCAATAACATTTGAAATAGATTCAAATAAAGAAAAATCCCAAAATTGGACAAGCATATTACGAAGTCTAATCCAAGAAGAATAAAAACACTAATAGATTTAGAAAGAGGGTTGAGGGAACAAAACCAAGGCTTAGAGAAAGCAGGTATTAACTACACAACGAAACACACAAGACATTTTATTGTCTTTAGTTTGGGCCCTCCTTCTTGATATGTGTTTTATGTTCTTCTAGATGTGGATCCTTGTGATGTTTTGATTTATTTTAGATTCTTATGTGTTATATTATGACTTTGTGTACTTACTTCATGACTAGTTGATATGAAATTTCTTGTATATTATTTTTTAGTAGGGTTTTGTCATGCTTCTAGTCATGGATATAAAATTCTTCTTGTGTGATTCTCTTGTGGTTATGAGTAGAAGAATATTCACTTGTGGTTAAATGGAAATTATTTATGATGAATGTTTTAACATGACATTATATTATGGGTCATGCATCTATAGTGGACAACTTAGGGTTTTTTTTATGTGGTTTCATCATTGAGTAAACATTTATTTCATATTATGGTACAATAGAACATGATATTTAATGATAATAAGTTTTATGATGTTATGACCTATTGGTATCTCTAAATCTTGTTGTGTATTAGTGTCAAACACTTAGTCATATATAAGGTAGATTTAGTTAGTCATCACTATGACTAAGCTAGTCTATATAGGCCAAGTTATGTAAAGACTTGTACACAATCAAATATATCTCAAGCTTTACAAGAGTCAAGCAAGTCTTTGGTCACAAGCACTTTTCATTTTAAGCCAAGTATAGTGAATATTGAGCAAACAAAGCACATATTTTCTGAGTTATTCATAAGGAACCGAGTAAGTTGAGACCAAGCAATAGTAGGAAGAACAATTATGACCAAGTAATAGAGTAGTGTGTGTTGAGAAACAAAGAGTGAACATAAAAGTTAGCACTACTAAAAACTTTGAGGTAAACCATTTCAAAACCAACATGGACACGACATCTAATAATTTCAAATTTTTTATGGAGTTGTTTCACATTAATAAAGTGGATCACTAATCCCTATGAGGAAAGAAAAACCAATCAGATGAAGAAGAAAAAAGGGAAATGTCTAAAAAACTCTTTAGAAGTCTTTAAATAGGTAGATCCAAACCCTATTTTTTGTATATACATATATAGATAGATATAGTGGAAAAAGATCAGGAATGAAAGTGCAAATTTTGTGAAGGATGGAAAGGAATTAAGTGTTGGATGTTCCATGCATAAAAGAGTTGTGAAGAGAAGAGGTAGTGACCTTATGAAGATATAAAGGATAGTGTAAAGACATATTAGATTAGAGACCAGATCAAAGATTGGAGAAAGGAGATCTATAATTAGTAATTAAGTGTACACTGAAGGATCGAGTATTGAATCATAACTAAATCAGGGAGAATCTCTTAATCGAGTGGTTTTAACAAACCTTTGTAAATTTTCTAATAGATTCCTTACTTTATTGTAAGTGCAAAATAGTTTAACAAGGTAAGACCTAATAGTTTTAAAATATTTCAATAGGGAAGACCCCTTATAGGGTAGATCATCAGAAGTGATCAAAATTGTAACCCTAATAACTTAACTTTGTTATTGTAGTAGTCAAGATTTGTGGGTGTTATCCCCACCCCAGTTTTACCTTCACCTTGGAGGGTTTCTAGGTTACCAATTTTTTTGTGTTATGTATTTACATTTGATGGATGTGATACATAGATAGATTTATTTTAGCATTTGATTTTAAGTTATGCATAAAATAGATATGAGAAGGTTAATATGGTGAATGTAGTAAAGTTTTTTTGAATAATATAAGTTTTATAGATCCTAATTCACCCCTTCCCCTCTTCTTAGTATCTTAGTTTCCCAATTAAACTTCCAACAATTGGTATCAAATCATTGGTTCTCTTGAAGAAGTTTAATAGCTTTTGAGTTCAAATCTTGGAGATGGAGGCTTAAAAATTGGGAAAGGTTATTGATAATCAAGTGATTGACATTTAGCTCATACTACAACAACTTGAAGTAGCAAGAGAGGAACTCAAGAAATCACTAAGAAAGAGAAAGGAAATGGCCATTCAACAAAATGATACATTTTATATAGAAGTTGATACTCAAGGATTTTTTGACACTAGGAATTCAAATGAGAGTGATACAACCATTGTAGATATACTAGAGAAGAACAATATCCCGAATAAAGAAGTTAAATGATTGAAGAGAAAATGTGAAATCCAGTCAGTGAGGCTATGTGAAGTGACTAAACAAAGGAAGAAAGTTGAAGAAGACAAAGTTGTGGCTAAGGAAGAAAAAAGACAAATAACTATCAGACTTGAAGAAAGTTCATCTAATGTGCAAAAGCTTACAAACATTTAGCTAGACATGATGAATCAATTGATGATTGCAAATCAAGAATTGAGAAGGAAAGACATGGAGATAGAAAATTTGAGATCATAGAGTGACCTACTAAGGAATGATTTAAGATCTAAGAAATAACATGTGGAGAGGATGAACAAGCCCAGTAAAGAAATAAAATACTTTGAGGAACTGATGAGATCACCTAGGTCATCTGGCAGCACTTCTGGATTAGGTCATACAAAGCAACATTCATCTACTCAACAAGGAGAATCATCCAAGAGTGGAAGGATAATGAATGCAAAATTAAAATTAAAACCAACATGCTATTATTGTGGTAAACTTTGACATAATACAAACATCTATAGAAGCAAATATGGTATGCAAAATCCTAAACCTAAGTTTATTGGTTATTGTTTTTATTGCAAGAAGCAAGGACATCAAATACATGAGTGTAGATTAAGAATGAACAATATACCTATTACACCTAGATTTGAGGGATATTGTCATAATTGTCAAAATTTTGGACATAAAGCATATGAATGCAGATCATAGACAAAACCTGGCTGAACAAACAAAAGGCAAGATAATGCATCTAAGAAAGTTTGTTCTAAATATCATGAAGTTGGACATGTGAGAAAAAATTAAAAGACTCGAGCAACAACTCCAAACAAATATCACATCAAGGGTAAAGGAAAAATAGATTTTGAACAAACATAGAAAGAGATGAGTCAAATATGGACAAAAAAGGTTCAAGCTAAAAGTAGTGGAACAAATGGAGTTAAGATCACCCAATCCAATTGAGAAGGTGATCACACCACTTCAAACTAATCAAGAAAGGTATGCAATGAACTATACATTTAATGGTTTATGGGTAAAAGTACAAAGTTGTGTCATCTTTCAGGCTAACTTATCAAAACAAATGAATTTGATAATTTCAATCTAAAAATCATTTTTGTTCAAAAATATGGTCTAGATAAATTCAATCTAGCTAAGTTATATATGGTCTCACACTTTTCCAATTGGAAATGTTTATTAAATACATGTTTTATACTAGTTTGTATCTAATTACTAAAGAAATAAAATTATTTTACAAAAATGATGTTTCAATAATTCTTACTACTTTTTATGATATATTTTTAATAACATATAAACTCCATTTTATAGAGCTAAAAGTCAAGAATATTCTAATATAGATTTTATAGTGTTTTAATTAGATATAGCATATTGTTATTAAAAAATACTACCAACACATATTTTAACACTCGAAAAGATGTCAATTTTGGGAAAGAAAAATAAAATTAAATCATATAAAAAATTAAAAAAATTATATGACGTTCTAGATGAGAGAGTCCTCTTCTAGAATATATAATTTTTCTTCTAGTTAGAATATATTTGTTTTGAAAAATGTGGTGGGAGATGAAACCTATCGATTTGAAGGTTTTGCAAATGGAGTTGCAAGCTTTGGGTTTAACCATGGAGGAAACTCCATAGTTAAGCGCACTCAAGCTAGAGTAGTACCGGGATGGGTGACCTCCTATGAAGTCTCGATGCTTCACCTCTATGAGAATAACCTAGATCCAATGATTGCTAAGTGTTCTATTTATTCTCATGAGAGATGGATTCATGTTGAATCACATACTCATGAAACATGGGTCAATGAGTTTGACTCAAAATCACACAGTTAAACCCTGATAGCAATATCACAATATGACTTGATGTGGAAATTATCTCCTACTTATCAATTGATGAGCTTAAGGGGCATTCTAATGAATGGTTCATAAGGCACAACACTTGGTGAAGGTTTTTCAAATGGGGTTGCAAGCTTTGAGTTTAACCATTGAGGAAACTCCATAGTTAAGCATGCTCAAGCTGGAGTAGTACTAGGATGGGTGACCTCCCGAGAAGTCCCAGTGCTTCACCCTTGTGAGCATCACCTAGATCCAATGAGTGCTAAGTGTTACATTTATTCTCATGAGAGATGGATTCATGTTGAATCACTACTCATGAAACATGGGTCAATGAGTTTGACTAAAATCACACAATTAAATCCTAATAGTAACATCACAATTTGACTTCTTGTAGAAATTATCTCCTACTTATCAATTTCAAGTGAGTTGAAATTTGAATCATTATAAAAGAGAAAATATAGGTCTAAAGCCAATTTTTATTTTTCATTGTTCTAGCTATATATGTTATCTATAACATAGTCTAAAATCAAAGGGAAATAAGTTTATTTTCATATAGTTTTGTGGTGGGAGCTAGACCCCTAATTTTGAGCATTTTTTAGAAACTAAAAAATTATCTATAAAAAATAGGAAAATATGTCAATTCTTATTCCTAATCATTATTAAAAATCATAATCCTAAACTTCATCCATTTCTCCACATTTATGTAGTTTACTTAATTTTTAAATTTTAAATAAGAATACAAGTTTTATGTCATTGGAGGTGAAAAATTATACTTTTGTTAGTCTTTTCCTTTACAAAAGGGTGACATAAGTTTGTGCTTTTACCCTTATCTTACATCAATTCCTAACATTAAATGTGCAAAAGTTCATATATACATGAGAAATGATGCACTAGAATAGATCTATGGAAAGAAAAGTGCAAAAGAATAATTTATATTTTTGGGTGTCAAACATCAATAAAAATTATCTATATTGACCGAGAATTGCAATATGGAATGAGCAACCCAATGGAAAACTGATGTATGGACCAAGTTAGATGGAATTGACCAAGTTGTATAATGGTGACGGAGTTCAAAAGTATAGTAACGTCCGAGATAGTTGGATTCCACCTAATGCAGGACATAACATTAATGGAGACCCTAACTTGAATGAATGGAGGTATATATCAATAATTTGAAGGTATTTCACACACCTTACATTCAAATTTGAAGAGGAAAGAGTGATTTGAGAAACTTGGAAAGTGATTCTAAAGAGATTTTAGAGCAGATTTGGAGGATGAAGTGTGATCAAATATTGGTCTTCAGTTGTGTTGAGCTGCTCAAAAAGAAAAGTTTTAAAACCCTAATACAAGAATATGGAATCTTCATCATCCACAACAAAGAATAAAGGAGAAAAGGTTAGTAATGTTCAATTGGTGAAGAGTGACACTTGTCATCCACCAAAGTTTTGTGTAATTCTTGAGATTTCTATGAAAGGTGATTCAATGGGTGTGCTATCATCGATATATAACACCTAAATTTATCATGATTCATGATGTAAGAAGTTGTTACATGTGCCAAATTGGAAAATTTGATGACTATGAGATTCGTGCAGCATTTGAAAATTTGAGTGAAGCAATATTAAAGAATTAATTCAAAAATTTTGAGAGGAAAGCGTCAACTCATGCCCTAAATTTTTTGAGGAATTTAAAAATTGAATGGATTAAAGCTATGTTGAGAAGACTTCATGATATGGAATTGAGGTTAGAGAATGGACCAATAAAGATAAAAAAGAAGGTGATACATGATGTTACTAGATACCCTATATTTCATAAAATGAAGTCAATGAGGTGACACATAAAGGAAGCTATTGAAGCCAACACCAAAGCCAAGTGGAATAGATGTGGCATGTATATTTCCAACAACACTGATCCATTAATCAAATTTTATGTGAGAGTAATCTCTCATAAGTTTTATCAGTCGAGCCAAGTGAATAGTGTGTCATGTATGATAGTTGATCGAGCATCAAAGATTGTGTTGAAATATCATGAATATGACCTTCTCAAGTTACAACTATTGCAACTAACAAAGAACCTAACATCAATCAGGAAAGCAAAGAATTCAATTATAAGCTTGGATCATTGATTATGTGTATTTTATTTTACACTCAAAATTATTTTCTAGCTATTGGGAATGTTCTGTGGAAACAAGGTAAACCAGTTTCAAGGCAAATTGGTGACTTCATAACACAATTGGGAGAAAATTTTGAAGATATACTAGATGCATATTTTGAAGAGTTCAAAATGAATATGAGAAAGAGAATAAGGATTCATCCATCTATAGTTGAGAAAGATTATAATGATGTATGTTTCTTAGTTGACACAGATAATACATTTGTATAGGTGGATTAGCCAAAGACAGCCTAGCTTAAACCTTTTGGTTATGTAATTATTAGCAATAATATGAATGAAAGGATTGTTGTACTATTGAATGAATAAATTTATGCAAAGCCTGAGCTCTTTGGAAAATTTGAAGAAGCAAAAGCTAGAATCATAGTAGACATCAAGATTGCTTCTCAAGAAAAGAAAATGACGAAAAGGATTGAAGACCTAGAAATAAGACTAGGCACACTAGGCAAAGGAAATGAACCTTTGATGTTGACTCAAGGTCTTGGAGAAGATGAAAAAAATAATAGTGTTGTTGAGGAAGAGGAACAAAGTACAGAAAAATAGGGTAAAGCCCTAGCATTGGTCACCACAACTACAAAGAAGGCTGAATATATGAGAAATACTAAGCCTAAGGTGATGAAGGTTGAAAATAAGATGACATACAAGCCCCTCTCTCCTCATGCACCACCAAAACCAAGGACCAAGCTAGCAATAGCAGCTAGTGTTGATCTACCAATCAAGAAAGGAGTGGTGAAGATTACAAAACCTAGTAGCAAAAGTGTAGAGAAAAGAAAAGTGTCATCTACTACAAGCCAAAAAAAGAAAAGAAGACTAGTGAAACATAAAGACATTGAAGAAGAAGGTGTAGAACAAATTGAGTGTGATGAATCTAGACAACACCAAGTCATTCTACCCACAAAGCCAAAAACTATTGACGAGGTATGTGCTAGCATCAGGACTTCTACAAGCCTATTAGATTCAAATATTTAAATTATGATACATTGAACAATGTAGATAAAATTAAAGTAGAAGAGGCAATGAAAGAAATGATGGATAATAATAAGTTTCCCTCTATAGAATTTGAGAATAAGATTCCAAGTGATTTATTTAGTAGACTTGGTAGGAAGTGGCAATAGGAAACAAAAGTTGTGAAGAAAATAAGAGAAGCCAAATTGGCCAAGATTATTCCTGAGTTGTCAAATAAACAAAAGGAAACATTTTTTGAAAATTATAGGAATCAATTTGCTGCTAAATTTAGAAATTTTATTATTTTACTGAATAAAATTGAAGTTGTTATACAACAGAATGAATTACTATGGAAAATCATTTTTGGGTTAACCACAAGAAGAGAAAAATAGGAGAAATAAGTAGATACAGTAACTATTGAGGATGATCAAAGTGATGATGAAAGCTCACGTGTGTCAATTCCACAATGCAATGTATCAGCCATTCATGACAGTACACCTGACACTCATGTATTACAACAAATAAGGGACTATCCCAAGGCAAGAGAAGCCAAGAAGAAATTAGAAAAAGTTGTAGAACAAAAGGAGCTGGATAAAGACTCAAATGTAGATCAATCTATGACTAGTCAAAGAGGACCATATTTCTCAAGACCTCAAGATGAGGGAGATAAGGAGACTAGAAAGATAGAAGAGGGGATAGGAAAAGAATATGTAGTGTTGAGCGCATCCAAGAACTGAAGTTCAAGCTAGACTGAGTGGTGACACCCCATCACCTACTCCTACTCTAGCAGTGTTAATCAACAACACTCCAAGATAGAAAAAGGGAAAGAAGATAAAGGGGATTTCTCTAGATAATATTGTTAGTTTGGAAGAAGTCATCGATATGCCAAAAATAGATTCTAAGCAATCTAATTTTTGAGCAAACAATTATCTTGCAAAACATCCTTTCAAGAAAGAAAAATAAAGAAGATATGAGGTGAGAACACTAATAGAAATAGGTGTTGCATGACATAAAGAACATATTTGTTGATGCCTTTGATATTCAATAACTATACAATATACTATGTGATGTGCCCATATTCACTAACGAATTTTAGGAAAAAATTTAGAGGATTCAAGATGAAATGAAACAATCAAGTAGCTCTATTTCTTAGTCAGCTAAATTGAGCTCAATGCATTACAATAAACTATTATTTTCACAAGGAAGGTTGGTCAAGCTACAAATAGTTGATAGAATAATAAGGGCCAAACTCATTTCTATGCAGTCAATTTTGATACCTCATTTAGAGGTTATGCAATGTGAGCTAATTTCAAAAAAAAAGATCTAGTGCAAAGAGATCATAATATTTTGATTATTGATAGCTTAATTGACTTGGCAGCCAATCTAGAGCTCAAAATTCATATCTTGGAATCAGATAGAACCACATGGGATCATGCTCTTTCCTTGATCAATTAGATTCACAAACCATTTTTTGATAAATATGATTTGATTCAACTAACTCAACCCCAGCAATAGACATGAGTGAAAAAAACAAGGGGGGTGATAAGTTGAAGGGGGAATGAATAATGAAATGACAAGATCAAGAGGGGAATGACATGAAATAATGGTGATTTACACATGAGAATAGAAATATACAGAGATTCAGAGTCAGAAAGAAGATAAGGTATGGTGAAGCTACAATGAGATTGATTTGAGTCATGAAGAGTATGTATTGTATATTGTATTGTAAAAAGGAAAAAGTTTCAAAGTTTTATAAGAACGAAGTCATAGGCTTAGGGAAGTACTAATATTTTTGTATTGTAAATTTTTAATTATGAAAAAGTATTTTTTCCACTAATGTCAAAGGGGGAGATTGTTGGTATCTCTAAATCTTGTTGTCTATTAGTGTTAAACACTTAGTAATATATAAGGTAGAGTCAATTGGTCATCACTATGACTGAGCTACTCTATATAGGATGAGTTATGTAAAGACTTGTAAATAATCATGTATATGTCAAGCTCTATAGGAGCCAAGAAATTATTTGGTCACTGGGTAGTTTTTAGTATAAGCTAAGTATAGTGAATGCTAAGAAAACATAGCACATAGTTGTCAAGTTGTACATAACTAGTTGAGTAAGTTGAGACTAATCAACAATAGGAAGAAAAATTATAACAAAGCATAAGAGATAGTGTGTGCCAATCAACATAGAGTGAACATAAAATTCAGGAATGATACAAACTTTGAGGTAAATTGTTTCAGAATTGACATGGACATGCCATTTAATAATTGTAGAGTTTGTTATGGAGTTGTTTTGCATTAATGATGTGGATCACCAATTGCTATGATGAAAGAACAACCAATCATATGAAGAGGCAAAAAGGGAAGTGTCTAGAAAACTCTTTAGAAGTGTCTGAATAGGAAGATCCAAACCCTATTTTTTAATATACATATAGAGATAGATATAGTGGAAAGAGATCACGAATGAAAGTGCAAACTCTATAAAGAATGTGAAGGAGTTAAGTGTTGGATGTTGCATGCATGAAAGAGTTGTGAAGAGAAGAGGTAGGGACCTTATGAAGAAGTGAAGGACATTGTAAAGATATATTAGATAGAGATCATATCAAAGATTGAAGAGAGGAGATCCACAATCATTAATTAAGTGCAGACTAAAGGATCGAGTGCTAAATCATAATTGAATCAAGGAGAATCTCTTAACTGGCTAGTTTTAACAAAGCTTTGTAAATATCCTAATAGAGTCCTTACTTTATTGTAAGTGTAAAATATTTTAACAAGGTAAGATCTAATAGTCTTATAAGATTTTAACAAGGAAGTCCCCTTATAGGATGGATTATCAAAAGTGATCAAAATTGTAACCCTAACAGGCTAACTTTGTTACTACATAAGGGAAGATTTGTGGGTGTCATCCCCACCCCAGTTTTACCTTTACCTTGTAGGGTTCTAGGGTTACCAAATTTTTGTGTAATGTGTCTACATTTGATGGATGTGATACTTAGATTTATTTCAACATTTGAGTATAAGTTATGCACAAACTAGATATGAGATGGTTAATATGGTCAATATGGTAAAGTTATTTTGAAGAACAAAATTTTTATAGATCATGATTCAGCCCCCTCTTAGTATCTTAGTTTACCAATTAAACTTCCAACAATGACCTGGTGTACCACCTTCTTCTACTATGTTGTGCACTTGTTGGTTTTATGTGCATTGCACCGTGGACGATTAATGATTTTTTGTAGATGGAGATTTGGTGATATTTTCATTATATGATGAGAGTGACATATTTGTATAATTTAGTTGGTGTATGTGTTTATTAATGGTATATGGTGATGTTTATTTTTATGCTATGAGTAATTAATGTTTATTTATCTTTATTCTTATGCTATTAGTCTTATGAATCACGTATAGTTTGTTCATATGAAGAGGGACAAAGTTGTTACTCATTTGAGAGCTCCACAAAATGTCTTGATCCCCTTATTTACTTATCATTGTTTGATATCATATATGTATAATTTTTAAGTTTATTTCTTATACAATTGTTTTCAAGGATTGTGATTGATGTGTTTGTGTGAAGAGGGATACATTTTTAGTTGTAACTCAATCATGAGTACTACATGATGTCTCGATCCCCTTCATTGTTTGTGACTATTTGATATCATAGATGTATATGTGCTTTGACTATTGTACTAGTGTAGATAGGTATTAGGAATCAAATTTTCCTTTTTTGGAAAGTACAAGTATGTATAAAATAAAATGTAACCTTGATGTTGGTTAAACTTTGAGGTAATCATGTGCCCAAATTATTTTCAACCAAAATTATTTTTTATTTGTTTGGAAGAAAATTTTCTTGATGTACTTAATACCCATCAACTATCATATGGAAACATTCAAGTATTGGTATGTGTGATTTGTGCGAAAATGTTTTAGATTAAGGTAAAAATAGGTTTTGAAGGGGACTTGAAACCCTTAATAGAAAAGAAAAAGAAAAACCATGAAGCACCACCAAGTTTTACAAGGACTTGAAACCTACAATTTAAAAGTTGCAAAATCAGGTTTTATAGGGACTTGAAACCACAAAATAAGAGCATAAAATGAAACAAGGTTTTACAAGGACCTAGAACCTAGTTTTTTTATAAAACAAACAAAAATCAATGAAGAACCAAGACCAGGGACCAGTTACCAAGACTACTACCAAAATAGAGACTAGATACCAAGGACACTACTAACTACTATTGTAGCTCTTTGATCATTTTCACCACCTCTTTGCCTCCTCTGTAGTACTTTAGATGGTATCAACAGAAGATCCCCCAGTTACCTCGGCTACCTTTTTCCTTGAGCTCTGTCTGGTTCTTTTACTTGGACCACCTAGAGACATGATCTCTTCATTAGTTCTCTTCCCTAAGCTTGCAGTTGTTGCACAAATTCTAGAATTAACCTGCTCCATCTTATTGCCACTCTATTTGATCAATAAACGAAGTTTGAATTCATATTCCTTTAGTTTATTTGGTATGTTACCAACCTGAACTCCAATCTGAGTGATCTTTACACAGTCAATTTCTTGGTCCTACTGCATCTTTCCCACTTTTCTTTTCAAATTCATTAATTCATTATACATCTAGGAGTTGGCTTGAAGAGAGGTATCAACCTTAAGCTTTGTAGTATGTAAGAAAGAAATCATAGTATCCCTACCAGTAGATCCATTCTTTTCCTTCCCCATTTCTTCCTTACCAATAGACTCATCCTCCTCTTTCCTTATATCTTGTTTAACATTCACCGCATCGTTGTTAGTAATGTCCTCCTTTTCCTTCACCATTACTTCTTTTTCATCCCTCACTCCCTGGGTATGCTCACTCTAATTAATTTCCTCTTCACCAACACTACCCAACCCTATATTTTTATCATTTCTTTCATCTATCTCATCCTTACTAGTCTCACTCTTACTACCATGGTAACCTTCCAAATTAGAACTGAAATCTCCCACATTCATATTCTCCCTCTCCTCCATTTTTTTTCACCATTATTATTTGAGTTATCAGATTTAGTAATCTCTTCCACATTTTTGTAATGGGTTTCTTACTTCAAATTCCTCCTTTTCCTGCTAACCCCTTCCTCACCCTTACTCTTCCTAGAGTAAGTTTTGCTAATAGAGCCCTTCTTTTTCTTAGAGGGAGGGGAAGACACAGTGGCCTTGTTCTTACAACAATCCTCAATTAGTAAAATTAACCCTTCATGTAAAATCAGATGGGACTCTTTTTTCCTATCGGCTTGAAGACTTTAGAGTAAAGAAAATCTCAGATAAAAAAGAAATGAGATCCTATCCTTGTGCCTAAAGTGATTCAGGAACACTAAATAAAATTTATGAACACACTTAGCTCTACCATCTAAAATAAAATACTCATGGATGCAAGAGAGCACGTCCTACTAGATAACCTTAATTTGACCCAGCTCATAAAAGTCACCATTCTTCTCCAGGTTCTTTTCCTCCTCATTTGTTTACTGCAAAAAACCAAAGTTGAGTGGATAGGAGGAAATAAAGAATGAATCAAGGCCAAGGTATTCATTAATACAAATAAGGTGCTCATTAAAACATATATGTGTGAAGCCAGGATAAAATTCACATTAATGTACTTTCTCAGGAAAATAACACTGACTTTCATAACCCCAGTTCCATATATCATTAAATTTCTAATCTTAGAAAATATTTCTCTCCATCATGTGAGTTTTATCATAATTAATAAGGGATTTTAGATCCACACTCCTGCTTAAGTCATCATGCCATGTCATCTTATACTCTCGTTGGATAGCCTGATTGGCAATCCAATCAACCACAACATTACCTTCATGGAAAGAATGAGATACAAATACTTTGTCAAATTTATTCATTAAAGATTTAATTTCCATTACACTAGCTTCAATTGACCAAGTAATCGAACTCTTACCATTAAGCATATTGACAATGTTTAAGGAATCTCCTTCCATCCAAATGTACTAGAAACCAGTTTCCACTATTAACCTCATTGTATATATAGTTGCAGTATACTCAACTTTATGGCTATTAGAAATTCCAATAGGTATAGCAATAGCATCTATTATGTTACCTGTATGGTCTCTTAGAACTTCTCCACAACCTGCTTTACCCAAGTTTTCCTTACCAACACCATCAAAATTTCCTTTAAGCCATCCCATAGGAGGAGCCTTCCATATAGTCTTCAATCTTGGGTCTTCTTTCTTCATATTAGAACCCTTGAAAAACATTGGATTGTCAATTTGAAAATCTTTATTACATTTTCTCTAAGATTAAAAATTTTCCTTAATTTCCCTAACAATGTTTTGGCCAAGCACCCACTTTGGCATTTCTTTATTTCTAAAGATTCTGTTATTTCTTTCTTTCTAGATACCCCACCAGAGATGGGGGAGAGTAATTTTCCATGGGAAATCAACATCAGTATCCTTAGATGGATAGATCCAACTTTCAAAACAAAGTTCTACATTTTGATGAACCCAAGTAATATTCCAGTAGTTGAGAATAGAGCTCCATACTTGTTGTCTGTAAATACAGTTTTTAAAAAAATGATCTCTATTTTCAAAACCTTCTTTACATAGATTGCACCTATTAACCACATTAATGCCTCTCTTTTGCAAATTGTCCTGAGCAAGAATTTTATTTTGAAGCAAGATCCAATAAAAGATATTTATTTTTGGTAGAAGACCCTTTATCCAAGCTTTTGTCCATAAAGGTTGATTACCTTTCTCCTTAGTTTTGAAAATAGAGGAAACTTTGAACTGTCCACTAAGATTAGCACTCCATATCATCTTATCCTCCTAAAGGGGATACAAAGAGAAGGCATTCAACATAATTTGGATATTATGAAAAGCCTAGTTAACATCAACAAGGTTTACCCAATTTTTTTTATTCCAATAATATTTCACAAGAGTCCCATACAAGTGTTTACATCTATCAACTTGGGTCCTATCCTCAAAGTCCTCAATCAGGGGATGATCCATTATCCAAGTATCTTCCCAGAATCTGACTTTCTGGCCATTTCCAATTTTCCATGAACAACCTTTGCTTAAGGTATTCTTAGTTTCTTGCACAACCCCCTCCTATTGGATAGCCTAGTTGGCAATCTAGTTAGCCACAACATTACCTTCATGGAAAGAATGAGATACAAATACTTTCTCAAACTTATTCATTAAAGATTTAATTTCCATTACACTAGCTTCAATCGACCAAGTAATCGAACTCTTACCATTAAGCATATTGACAATGTTTAAGGAATCTCCTTCCATCCAAAGGTACCATAAACCAGTTTCCACTAGTAACCTCATTGTATATACAGTTGCAGTATACTCAACTTTATGGCTATTAGAAATTCCAATAGGTATAGCAATAGTATCTATTATGTTACCCGTATGGTCTCTTAGAACTCCTCCACAACCTGCTTTACCCAAGTTTCCCTTAGCAACACCATCAAAATTTCCTTTAAGCCATCCCATAGGAGGAGCCTTCCATATAGTCTTCAATCTTGGGTCTTCTTTCTTCATATTAGAACCCTTGAAAAATATTGGATTGTCAATTTGAAAACCTTTACTACATTTTCTCTGAGATTAAAAATTTTCCTTAATTTCCCTAACAATGTTTTGGCCAAGCACCCACTCTGGCATTTCTTTATTTCTAAAGATTATGTTATTTCTTTCTTTCTAGATACCCCACCAGAGATGGGGGAGAGTAATTTTCCATGGGAAATCAACATCAATATCCTTAGATGGATAGATCCAACTTTTAAAACAAAGTTCTACAATTTTTTATGAACCCAAGTAATATTCCAGTAGTTGAGAATAGAGATTCATACTTGTTGACTGTAAATATAGTTTTAAAAAAAAATATCTCTATTTTCAAAACCTTCTTTACATAGACTGCACCTATTAACCACATTAATGCTTCTCTTTTGCAAATTGCCTTGAGTAAGAATTTTATTTTGAAGCAAGATCCAATAAAAGATATTTATTTTTGTTAGAAGACCCTTTATCCAAGATTTTGTCCATAAAGGTTGATTACCTTTCTCCTTAGTTTTGAAAATAGAGGAAACTTTGAACTGTCCACTAAGATTAGCACTCCATATCATCTTGTCCTCCTAAAGGTGATACAAATAGAAGGCATTCAACATAATCTAGATGTTATGAAAAACCTGGTTAACATAAACAAGGTTAACCCAATTTTTGCTAGTCCAGTAATGTTTCACAAGAGTCCCATACAAGTGTTTACATCTATCAACTTGGGTCCTATCCTCAAAGTCCTCAATCAGGGGATGATCCATTATCCAAGTATCTTCCCAGAATATGACTTTCTAACCATTTCCAATTTTCCATGAACAACCTTTTCTTAAGGTATTCTTAGTTCCTTGCATAACCCCCCAAATAGAAAAAGAGAATAGAACATTAGTAGATGACAGAAAACAAGATAAAGGATGAGCATTAAAAAGATACTCATGTTTCCATATATTATTCCATTCCTTATCATCATGATAAAATCTCCATCCTTGTTTGCCTAGAAGAGCTCTATTCATACTTCACATTGATCTAATTCCCAATCCACCTTCCCTGATAGGTTTACAAATTTGATCCCAAGCTATCAGAGCCATTCTCTTCCTTTCCTTAGTTCTAGACTAGAGAAAATTTCTTTGAATTTTATCAATAGTATCTGCAAATTTCACCGATATTCTAAAAAGACTCAAAGCATAAGTAAGGATTCTTTGGAGACAAGCTTTAAGGAGGGTAGTTTTACCATCTTGACTCAAAAGGTTACCCTTCCGGCCCACCAATTTCTTATTAAACTTCTTTATGAGATCTTCCCAAAAAGAGACTAGAGCTTTAGGTCCCAAAGGGAGACCCAAATAAATACAAGGAAAAGATCCTATTAAACACCCAAGAATTTTAGCAATTTTGTTATGTCTTGGAGCTAGGATATTACTAAAAAAAAAAGAGCTCTTATTCTAGTTTATTAACTGACCTAAAGTAGAAGAGTACAAACCAGGGGCTTTCTTGAGATTTCTAGCTTCCTTGACTTTAGCTTTGCCCATGAAAATAGTTTCATCAACAAATTGACTATTACAGCAAGTAAGAGGTTGAGAAGAAGGTTGCAAACCTTTAATATCCCCTTGCAAAACTAATTTCCCAACATATCTCCCCAAGCAATCAGCCATAATAATAAAAAGAATAGGGGATAAAGGATCTCCCTGTGTCAATCCTCGAGAGGGACTAAAGAATTTAGTAGAGCACCCATTCACCAAAATAGCTATAGAAGTAGTAGAGATCAACTGAGATATAGCCCTTACAATCTTATGATTAAACCCAAAGGCCTGTAAAATCTTAACAAGAAAAGCCCATTCAACTCTCTTATAGGCTTTCACAATATAAAGTTTCATGATAAAACCTTGATTTTTAGAGCAAGATAAAGAATGAATATTCTCGTGAGCAGCAATAAGAGAATTAAGAATTTGCCTACTTGGGATAAAATCATTTTGTTGAATAGTAATAAGAGATGGAAGCACCAAAAGCAACCTGGATGCGACAACTTTTGAGATAATCTTATAAATTGAATTACAAAGACTAATAGGCCTGAACTAGTCTAAAGAATTAGCCCCAATCTTTTTAGGAACAAGACATAGGAAGGTAGAATTGATCTCCTTAAGCCTTCTTTTAGCCCCAAAGAATTCTTTAATATCATTACATACATCTCTTCCAACTAGTTTCCATGCCTTCTAGAAAAAGAACATGGGAAAACCATCTGATCCTGGAGACTTATCCCATCCTAAGGAGAAGACAGCTTTTAAAATATCCTCTTCCTTAGGAATGGAACCTAACAATTTATCTTTTTCCTCAGTAATAAGAGAAGGAATCACCTTTAAAAGTTTAGCTTCAGAGTAGAAAGATGGAAAAACCTAGTATTCTTATCTCCTTCATTCAGCCAAAATGATCTAGATCTTTGCCTCCAATAGGTTTCCTCTTTAGTGACAATGTCATGATATTCTACCAATTTTTCATTCTCTTCTCTAACAAGATCAAAATTATAACCTTCCTTCTGTATCTTGCCCTAAATATTTTGGAGATCTTCCTTAATACTTTCTTTACTCTCAAAAATATTAACAAAACATCTTTTATTCCATATTTTAACCTCCTTTTTAATATTTCTTAATTTTGAAGCCACTCTAAAAAGAGTAGCTCCTTCAACATCCATGTTCCACCATTCAGCTAGTTTACTCTCAAACTGTGGGTGTTGCATCCACTTTTTTCCAAACCTAAAAGGAATTTTTTTTTGAAATTTATCTTTTCAGCAAAAAAAATCAAAGGAAAATGATCCAACCCAATTTTCTATAATGCCTCCAGTTTACAAACAAAGTCTTTAGTCCAATCTAGAGAAATAAGAGCTTTATCCAATCGAGCCTGAATACAATCATTACCTAGCCTCTTATTACTCTAGGTAAACTCAATTCCATGAAGATCTAGGTCTATTAAACCCTCCTTATTAATGAAATCCATAAGATCCAGTCTTCCATCTAGCTGGCTCATATTATCTCCCTTTTTTTCATAATCATAAAGAGGAAAAATAAAGTCCCCCATGAAGATCCATCAACCAAAGTAATATTTACTCTTTATATGAGAGTGTCCCATACCTTTTTCCCAAAGTTCTTTATATTTGGAGCATACATATTAACAATATACCAAACATTATTCTAATCAATGCTAGTAATTTTAACCACCATGAAATGTTTACTAGCATTCAAAACAATTACTAAATAGTAGGATTTTTTCCATAACATCAGAGTTCACCCTAAAGCTCCTTCTGAACTACTTGCTTTTAAACAATAATCTTTAAAAGACTTGATTTTTTCAGCTCTCTCCTTCTCCATCTTTGTTTCTTGCAACAACAAAAAATTTAGTTTATGCTCTTTAAAAAAATTCCTAACAATGTCAAGTTTATGACTACTATTCAAACCCCTAATATTCCAAGAAATAATTTCCATGTTTGTTTTTTAGGGGTAAAATCCAGAATAGTTGTCTATCTTCCATTAGCAATATTCTGCATACTTTCCATTTCTCTGGTTCTCCTAGAAGGTTTCCTTCCAAGTTTCTCTAAACTTCCAACATTTGGTTTCACCTTGGCTTGTTGTTTCAATTTACTACTATAGTCTCCACTCCTTTAGGAACTGTATTACTATTCTTTTCTATCTTTTTACTTTGACTCGGTTTATGTTTCAAATCCTTACCTTCCTCATTTTTCTCCTCAAATTCAAAATCATTCCTAAAGGGAACAATTTCTTTGCACAAAGGTGTCTTGAGAGGCTTAGAAGTAACATTCTAATTTTCAATCAACTAGAAATTCTATGATTCTTCTAGCACCATTGATTTACTAGTATCCAACAAAATTTCACCCTCTTCTAATTCCTCCATCTCAACTAGATCTTCCCAGTTTGTCTCAATCTTCTGATAAAGAACTAATTGCTTCGTCATATCCACCATATTCTCTATATTTTTCTTAGGTGAAGCAGAGTCAAGCATCACCCCAATCTCCTAATTTTCACTACTCAATTTTTCCTTCAAGGCCAAATTTAACATTTTACCAGTTTCTTTAAATTCCAAGTTGAAGTTATCCTTCACTTCTTTTGCACAAATAACTTTAGGTTTCCAAACTTTCTTCTAGATTTTTACTTCTTTCTTTTTATCTTCCTTATTAGTCTTAAGATTTTTGTTATCTTTATTAGGACAATTTTTCACCCAATGACTCTATTTTTTATAGGCAAAATAGGTATTTGGGAGATCTTCATATATAATTTCTTGCATTCTTTTCCCTAATTTTGAAATTAGTTCCACTTTTCTAGGGAGGTGATTCAAGTTTTCCACTTTCACATATAATCTGGCACTCTAAAGTTTAGATTTCAAGGTCATTGCATGATCCATTGTGATTAGTTCCCCAAAGGAACCAGCAATTCCTTTAAAGATATCTTCATGCCAAAATTCTAAAGGAAGGCCAGGAAGTCTAACCCAGATCAGCATAGTTAAGAAGGCATCAGATAAATCCATATTTGGCTCCCATTTTTTAATAGTGAGAGTAATTTTGCCAAACGACCATGGACCTTTGCAGAGAACCATATTCATATCATGTTTGCAATTAAAAACAAATGAAAAGAATCCATTCAACATAGGAGCTATATCAACTTGACCATGGATAACTCGTTTTTGTTTAATCATTTTTTTCAAAGTTTCTATATTTGGTCTAGCCCCCATAAATTTTCCCACAAGAGTAAATTCCATAGAAGATACAGAGAAATCAACAATTGGATCCGAAATAAATATTTGAAACTCACCTTTCTCCCAGCAAGATTTTGATGTGACTGGAGGGAAGGATGATTTTCTACTAGATTTCCTACCAAATAGAGAAGACCATGTCCTTTGATCACCTAACCCTTTCCATGAACCTTCTACATTCCTCTTAATATTGACCTCCACATTCTCCAAAGGATTCTTCTCATTCTCAAGTACCTGACTAGGCATGTGATTTGCAGTGAAAGAATCCAAAGAAAGGTCCCAGACCCCACAACTAGTGGTACCAGCATCTATAGTTCTTTCAAAATTTGCCAGATTTTCCTCGATTCATCCTTCTAACCCATTAGAATTTGCCACATTTTCCTCGATCTGTCCTTCTGTCCCACCAAGATCAATACCTCCTGCAAGATTCTACCCTTCCAATTTCTCGCCTAGTAGAGAGCCATCTAATTCAAAAACACTTCGAGCACTAGCCATTATGACACATTATGTTACTATATATTTGTGTGAAAATGTTATGAGGAGTCTCTAGTTTTCATTTTAATTGGTTTCCTTATATGCACACCTATGTCACCCAACAAAACCAATCAATGATTCAGGTGTAATTATTGTTATTATATTCTAGCCTTAATATTTCTTATTCAAGACTTTTGTATTTTTTTGTATGATTGGTGATTTATATTTTTTACTGAGATATTCAGGGACTTGATAAAAAAGTAACTTTTACCTTATTTGATATAACTAGTTTTATGAGAAGTTTGGGGATATTCTTCAAAAACTTGAAGAAAATTTCACTTTTTTCAGAGGGAAAAACTTTGAGGAAATATTTGTGTGGCTTCTTCCCTTTAGATTCATGGAGCTGAGTTATATTTCTCTTCTAAATTTTTTATTTTGGAGGAGTTTTTATTTTTTCTTTAACTCCTTTAAGGGTTTCTTTCTCATAGAAGGTATGTTGATTCTTTTTCTTCAAATATTGCCTCAAAATCATTTTGATTGTTTTGTATTGTTGTTATTATTCAAATCTATGATATTTATGGAAGATATTTCCTTTTTGCTGAATAATTCTTCTAATTCCATTTCAAGTTTATTATATTTTTAGAAAATGAGGGGTTTTTTATTACATCCATAGTTGGATCATTTATATTTTAGATTTTTAATTACTTGAATGTATTTTTGGGATGTTTACATTATGAGGGAAAATGGGTTTTCATATTTTTTTTATTGTTATTGGGATTTATCTGTGTATTTTTTAAGTCAAACTCATTGACCCATGTTTTATGAGTAGTGATTTGCACGAATCCATCTCTCATGAGAATAAATGGAGCACTTAGCACTCATGGTATTTAGGTAATTCTCATAGAAGTGAAGCATCAGGACTTCCTGGGAGGTCACTCATCCCAATACTATTCCAGCTTGGTCATACTTAATTACATAGTCTCTTCCATGGTTGAAGTTGTATGCAATAGAAACTAGTGTGCAAAATGATATAAAATCGAAATTAAACATCCACAAACTAATATCAAAGAAAAAAATATGATCGTTCATAAGAAAACCAAAACAAGAATTTAAACCGTGTATCTCCATAGCCTCCTTGATGCATAGATGTAGTCAAGTGATCATAGATGTGTGCTCAATGATGTGCCCAAGATTCAACAATGGGTAAAATTGGATGGATTTGTGAGAATCTAAGTATAAGAAAAAAAATATTTGATATTTTTTAGCTCTCAAATTGGTATAATAAGTTTACTCAAAAGGTGGATGATTTTTGAAGGATTGAGGGTTCAATTTATAGGAAATGGGTAGAGGAAATGGATGGCCAAGATGTAAAGCAAAGAGGGTGTCAAGGAGGGCCAGGAAGAAAAGAGAAAAGATAACATTGATTGTGCTTTCTCAAATCCATAGCATAGAGACAAGTGTTGCAAGGAGAAAGAGTGAGGAGATAGGCTTAATGAAGGGTCATTTAACTAAATGAGGTGTAAAATAGACTTGAATTTTCTTTGGTGGGAGAGGGAGATGTGGCATGAGAGTGGACTTGGCCTCTAAGTTAGGGAGACTTAATTATGCCATGATCTCTACAAGTGATATGGAGAGGTAATTTAGACATGAATCATTGTGATGTGGCTCAGTTAAGATGGTGAGGTGGATTTATTAGAAAAAAAGGTTGGTCAAGGAGTTTAATTAAATAAATGAATTATTTAATAACAAGAGGAATTATTGGTGCATGGGTTGGGTAAAGGCTAACTGTTGGGTTGGAGGGTTAGTTTATGGTTGAGGATTTTAATTAATTAAATTAATGAAATAGAGAGGGATTTTTGAGATTTAATTAAATGGGTTATGCATTTACTTAATTTAATAGAGAAAAGGGGATTTGATTAATAAATTAGACTATTGGTTGTCTTTTAATTTATTATTCATATTATAATTAATTAATTAAATTAATTAATAGGGATAGCATTAAATAATTAAATGTTTAGTATGTGCTTACATATTTGCATGATTAGATTTAGGTGTCTACAAAATTGACTTTTCTTGCAATCCCATTTACAAAACCTTCACCAAGTGTTGTGCCTTATGAACCATTCATTAGAAAGCCCTTAAGCTCATCAATTGATAAGAAAGAGACATTTTCCACAACAAGTCAAATTGTGATATTTCTATCAGGAATTGCGAAAAAAATCTCCTACTTATCAATTTTCATGTTGTATTGGTATTTGAATGTTGATTTTTTTATGAATGTTGAACCTTGATATGTTTGAATATGATTTTTATTTATTTATGGGTCCTTGATTGATTCTCCCATTGTCTAATTGTACCATTGAGATTATTCAAGGAAATTTAAATCCCATGAATACCTTGTATTGTTTCTTACCCATTTTCAAGGTAATTTTGTTTATGAGAATGCTTGGAAAAGTGAATCAACACTTGTGAGTGTATGTAAAATCCATTGGAGCTACTCTTGCATGGTCAAGATGGATATAGTATTGTCAAGGGATATTATGAAAATCTCCCTTGTGTGTATGGATGAGAGTGACCTCACCCTATGTCATGTGTATGGTGCTTGAGTGGATGTTAATCGAATGGTGGGATTGGCTCTCAATGAGCAGACCAAGGCACAAAGGGGTCATGAGGGTGACCCATTGCAAATTTTTTAATGAAGTGATAACATAAATAAAAATAATGGGGTTAAGATGGTTAATCAAGATAAGTATGGATATGTGAACTTTTATGCACTAGCCATAGTAGACCTACACATACTGGACACAAAGATTCTTCCCACATGCCTTATAGACCTAGATGTATTGACCACATAAGTATTTGAAATGTAGCTAGATGTTTTGGCAGGTCCAGATCCTAATCTCCATGAGAGTATTTCTTGGTTATCACATGGGCTTGGTTGACATGCAATGAAACTCTTGTTCTTAGACTACACACCCACTCATATTGATCTATGAGTTAGTGAATCTATGATGTGAGTCTTGTATGATGTATGGTATGGGTATACTAAGATTACTTGTGGTGTACCTAGATAATGAGTGTAGAAGCCTTGATTTTATTATCGTGTTTTTTATGGATATATGAGGTGTTGTATAATTTTTATGTGTATAGCCTATGTGAGAACCTTTCTTATGTGTGTAAAACACATGGTTATCTCTATGAGTATTGTAGGATAGGGCTTAAGGGTTCCTTGTAGTTAGGTGGTGTGACCAACCACCATTGGGGACCATGTTATAGGTGTCAGCTAGTCCTAGAGAGTAAATAAAAAACTTTTAGAATTGTGGCTTTAGAATGTTGTATCATTAGTGTTTCCATGCATTAGATCATTATGTTGTCTTCTAGCCATTGTATTATTGCTCATTGTACATTGGATTGTAGTGTTTATTTAGATATCATAAATCATGTGATTGTGATTGTGTAATTAGACTACCATGATGTAGTCAGAACTGTAGACACCTAAATCCTTTACAAAATAAAGTATTTTTCTTTTCTGAAAAAAAAAATTGATGACATCATCATGTATTAATTAATTAATTATTTAGTTAATTTATTTATTTTTATGTCATTAAATCCCTTTTTCTTAATTAAAAATATTTAATTAAGGAATCCCTTCCAAAAATGTTTAAATCTTATTTAAACATTATTTTTCTTATTTATTAATTATTTAATTAATAAATTCACCAAAAATCCCAAAATAAATATTTAATTTATTTTTTGCCCAAAATTTGGCCAATTTCCTTAAGACCACTAACCTCTTCCAAAATCTTCTAATCCTTCTTTAATTTCGATTAAAGGCTAATCCCATCATTTTCTACCCTTAATCCCAACTCAAAATATTTAACTAAGGTTAAATATTAATTCTCATATTTATTTAAAATCTTTTAATAAATATCTCCTCAAACCAAACCTATGAGATAAATAAACCTTATTTATCCTAATCCTAAGCCTATCCCTAAACCCCCTTTTTAGCCTAATCCACCCCATCCACCCATACTAACCAAGCTTAGCCACTAACTCACCCACCCTCATTAAATGCCATCCACTTGCATATCTCTAACAAGCTTAATCTAATACTAAATCTCCTCTAATCCCCCCCCCCCCCCCAAACTTTGTCACATTCCCTAAGCAAGCTTAAGACTTTCCTAAACCAAGCAAAGTCAACAATCTCAACTCTCTCCAAAATATCCCAACCACCCAACCATGAATGCTCTTACAAAGGCCATAAAGACTCTTACAAGCCCATTCATTGCTCTTACAAGCCATTATGAAGGGTCTTTATGAAGATATTATCCCTTGAGCCTCCTTTGTTGACTCATCGTTACCCTTTCCCCCATCCACTCACCCTGTAACATGTGTCACTCCCTAATTGGTTGTAAAGAAGCACAATCCATGTGCTCTCCTCTCATGCAATTTGAGCCCTCCATGAGCTTTTCCCCATCCTTGCATCTTAGCCCTCCATCCCTCAAGCCTCTTGCCTATAAATTGAATTCCCTCCCAAGCCATATCATCACAATCTTTGTGTTAAAGTTATAATGCTAGTTTGAGAAGCCAAAGCCCTTAACCATACCCTTATAATGCCAAATTGAGAGCTCATAAAGCTACCAATTTGCCATTACCCATCTCCACCATTAAAGCAAACTTGAAGCCCTTTGAGCATACATACTAATCTTTCATTTAGACTCATCTACCAAGCAAAGAGCTAATTCCTATTGGGAGAGTCCATTCATTTGGCTCACATTCCTAATTAGGGGTTCCTCTTTAGTCTCTCTTATATGTTATATTAATCTTTGTTAGTTAATGCTTTTTTCTCTTAATAGATTAGTGTTTCTTGCTAACATATTAGTATATACATTTTGGCACGCCCGGTGGGACCCCACCATGGGTCATTCATTCATCCATTTCACCCTATGTTTTGTTCTTATGAACTAACCATCTAACGTTTGTTGTTGTTTGAGTGGGTTGTAGGGTGTTTTGCTTATTTTTGCAGGTTAAAAGATGCACTTAGGAAGAAGACATACCCTCTAAAAACTTGAAAATAATCAAAAAAATAAAAAATTTCTAGAAAAATCTGCACATTTCAGTTCTGTTCATGCAGTGTCATATCTACAGATCAGCGTCTCCGCAGATTGGCGTCTGCGCCTGGTGAACTATCATCTGCACTTGGTAAACTATCATCTCCGCAACCTCAACTGTCATCTCCATAGATTAGCATCTACACTTGCATACTATCGTCTCTACTAGATACTCTGTCATCTCCACCGCCACCTCTAATATTCTGTCATCTCCACCGCCGCCAAACTAAACTGTCGTCTCTGCAGTTCAGCGTCTTCGCTTGGTTTCCTATGTTTTGTGCCACCAAACTAAATTGTTGTCTTCGTCTCTTTCTCTGTCGTCTCCATAGATTGGTGTCTCCGTAGTTTAACGTCTCTGCAGATTGGCGTTCCCCATAGTTAAGCTTCAAATTTTGAGATTTTTGGGTTACTAATCAAATTGGCTTTTTGTAGCTATTGCAGATTGGAGCACATATGAAACCACTAATTATGTTTTTTGTAGGTTCTCCCTACATGGTTTAATGCACTTGAAAAATGAACTTGAATGTTTAAACACTTGTCTTTGAATGCATGTTGCTAAAATGAACTTGAATGTTCAAACATTTTTCATTAAATGAATGTCGCTCAAACACAATCTTGAATGTCATGGATTAAAATCATTTTTTTCTTGGAATGCATGATTAAAACAAAAAATCCAATCTTGAATGCCATAGATCAAATAATCATCTTTTGGAGCATAAAAAGAATCTACATTCTAGAAACTTCCTAAATTATAAAAATCAAATAAAGACGCTCTAAGTGAGTTTGTAGTTGGACTCACCCTCTTTAATCACCCATCAATTTAACCATTGGTTGCAATCTCGGTGCCATCTATGGTGATGGGTCCACCTAAGAGGGTGTTAAGTGCTCCACAAAGATCAAACTTCACTTGTGTTTTTGTTAGTTTTTCTAACTTAGAAAATTCTTTGAATGCACATTAGGCTCGCTAACACTTCATTTGGGCATTAAAATTTCAACAAATCTTGACGTGGAGGGCCTCCGGGCACGCGCTTGAAATAGAGTTTTACACATCTTTCTTTTTGGGCTTAAAAAAAAATCACACCAACTCTTGAATGCCTTAAATAAAATTAATTGATACTTGACGTGGAGGGCCTCCGAGCGCGCGGGTTTACTTTCTTGTTGACCCTAACTCTTCTTCTTGTTTGCATTCTTCAATCAATTTTTGCTTTGTTGGCGCATTTCAAAGTTGGAATTGAACATTGTCTCCTAAACATGAGTGCTTGCAAAGTCTAGATTAGCACACATAAGAGTCAATTGGTAAAAGAACAAACGTGTTTTTTAGCCCGAGGTCATCCAAGTCTTCTCTCCCCTTGTCATCTTTCGAGGCCATCTTGGGTGCATAAGATTAGGATCCAAAACCTTGTTTCTCTTTTTAGGAGGCCTGCTTGGGGATTTCATCACCCCTTGGATGACCTCAAATCCAGCGTTCCGATGGAGTATAAAGATCGGGAGGTGAATCTAAAGACACCTCTCTTGGAATCAAGATTTTGTCACTCGGGCTAAGCCTTAAGGAACTTTATACCCTTGAGAAGTGAAAGAGGAGAAGTGGGTTACCGCTCCTCTTGGCTATGTGACATCTTTTTGGTTTCATCTACGGATTTGGGCCTCACATACCTTGGGTATATCAAGGACTCCCTAGCTAAACCAACTGTTAGCCTTGTAGACAACCATCTAGAATGTTAATGTGTTTGAAGTGACTGATCGAAACATTTGTAAAACATACACACTCCTTGGCACAAGTATCACATTTTGAGAATCAAAAACTTCTATCTGGTTGTTCCTATCTATTGCTTGATTTTTTATTTGTTGAATGAATGTTTACTAAACTTGGTCAATCCTAGCTTAGGGCATACTTACCGTAGTCACTACCTATTCTAGAAGTCGAACGAGTTGAAGCAAAACAATCGAGATCTCTCAAAACCAAGCAGATTCAGGAATTGATGTCAGAACAACCCAAACCCAAACCCAAAATGAAGTTTCATAAAGTCAAACTCAAGCCATCTCAGGAATACCAAGAACTTTCAGCCAAGAGAAAGGAAATAACACCAAGCCCTCGAATTGCCAAAATCCACAAAGTAGAGGACAAAGCTGCCGACGAAGCCCTTCAAGATGCTTGGTTAGATCGCACTATCCAACTTAACCAACATCCAGGAGTTAACCCTGCTTATGCATTACCAACTAGGCATGATTTCTATGATTAGACCCCCTTGTTTCTCCACATCTTCTTGCATAAGCTTCACTTTAGAGTCATCCTTGTAGGTAAGCCAGCCATCTTTAGTCCTCCCCTTAAGCATTTTAGCTCATCCATCTCATTAAGAACCAAACCATCTAGCCTACGATCCAAAACTTCACATCCAAGCCTTCAAAATTGTTGTCACTTTGCCAAAAGTTTGCCATTCCTAACATCTTCCAAACCCACCAATCTCACCAAGGCTATCTCTTTGACAGAGCTTTGTCTAGGGTAATCTAGCTTTGTCACTTGTTATCCCTCATCACCTTGAGCTAAACATTGGGATCCACAAGTGGTCAATCTCATGTTCTTCTTAAATGATCATCAGTCTATCCTTAAGTTGACACAATCACCACCAAGCTTGCACATAGGAAAGCAGACCTTTCATGCTTTGGCAACATATCTTTGAAGTTAGAATCCCCAACCCAATCCTCCTTAGGTTTTTTCATACAGCTTTGCCTCAACCTAGGAAATAATTTGCATAGAAAAGCCTTCCCCCTTTGTATCTATCAGCATTGTTGCATCTCATCCCTAAGAATATTCTCCATTTTCATGCCACCCGTCACTTGTTTAGCCAAGAAGAAGAAGGAAACAATGGAGCCCTATCATTTGGATCAAACAGCTTCACTCCCTTTGAGCACCCAACCATCCTTCAACCCAGAGAATACTATACCATCACCTACTGACATTGAAGCTTTCATGAACCAACCAAGAAATGCAGTATTGGTGAATGCCATTATAGACAAGAACAAAGAAATAATCATGGCTAACTTTCGAAGGGACAGCATAGGAACCTTCAACTTTGGAAGACCTCCTCCCTTATCAGATCCATCTCACCCATTGTTTGGACAACTCCCACCATCCATAGGCTCTTATGATTCAAATTATCCTCAATATGTGCCAAAAGAAGAGCCTCAACCCACCCCATATGATCCAATAGACCCAAACATATCAGCCTCCACTCAAGTTGAAACCTCCCTTCCGCAAACCAATCCAGTAACCACCACTCCACCATTGGTCCATACCACTCCATCCCAAACCCCCTTTTCCTAAAACACCTCATCATTCATTCCCTTCACTATTGTTGTTGTTGCTCTCCAACCCAACCTTCCAAATCCACCCATCTCCCAAATTAGTGCTAGCATCTTTGGCCAACCTCAACAATATACAACCAGGATGCCACCCATGGGGCCAATTAATCAACCCTTCATCACCCCCATCTTGTTTACCTCAGCTCATAACACAATTCCATATTTTCCACTAGGTTCGTGGAGCTCAGTTCCATCAGCCACAAATCCACAAGCTACTACCCTCACTTTACAAAGCTATCAAACCCCACAAGCTACTACCAATGTTCTGCCAAGCTCTCAAGTGACCCAAGCTCCTGCCACCCCTCTACCAAGCTTTCAAATCCAACCACCAAGCTATCAAATCCCATCAGTTCCATTTCCAAGCTTTCAATTCCCACCACCTCCACCACTAACTAATCCATTACCTCTTATTACCAACTATTTTTCTATGCCACTTCTAGGAGGAAATCCACCACCACCAACCACCAATTACTTGGCCTCTTTTTCCATGCAGATACCTTCCTAAATGGGTCCAAAACCCACATATATTGGTCAAACTCCTCAAATCCAAAATCAAGTTCCACAAGCTCCTCGATCCTTTCCCCAAGCTTCACAACCATCTTATACCTTACTTGCACAAAGCAATCCATTTATCCCATAGCTATCTTATGTTCCTCAATCCCAACCTCAAATCCAATATCAACAACAAGCCTCACAACACATGTAGCAATATGTGCCACCTCCACCTCAACAACCCATCATCCACCATTCAGTTGCCCAAGCCATGTACAATCCCTACCAGCCCATACCTCAAAGCCATCCATATTCCATTGCCCCATCTAGTACATACCTACCTCAGGGCACTCCTACATTGGGGGCACCCTAGCCATCACCCATTAATTCAGAATGGGAAGCCATGAAGATAGCTTTGAAGAACATCCAAGAGGAAAATGATCCAAAAACCTTCAAATTTGAGAATGTGTGTCCTTACCCATTTGACAGAGCTATTACTATGACTCCATTCCCCAAGTATTTTGAGACACCAAGTTTAAAAAATTCAGAGGAAAAGGAGACCCTGTCACACATATCAAAAATTTTTACATGCACTGCCAATAAGTGGCATACGATGATGTCTTCCTCTTGCGTCTCTTTCCCAAAAGCTTGGCCGGACTAGCTCTTGAATGGTTTTATAGAATAACATATGGCACAATTAAAAACTTTGCTGAATTGTCTGAGGCATTTGTAGCCCAATATGCCCATCTTGTTAAAACAAAGCTATCAGTAGTGGATCTTGTCCACACTAAACAAAAAGGTGGAGAAAGCCTTCCCAAATATTTGCAAAGATGGAAAACCCTTACCACCCGCATATCTTGCACCTTGCCAGAGTGCCATTTGGTGAAAATATTTATTGATAATGCCCATCCGAGCTTGGCTCACCACATGACCATGAACTATTTGCAGACCTACAAAGATATCAAAGAGAAAGGAATGATCCTTGAGAAAGGACTCATTAAAGATGGTGTGGTCAAGATTTACAAAGAAGCCAACCAAAATCAAACACATTCAAATGACAAGTCTAGGTATTGGAACAAAAACAAACACGTTGCAACATATGGGGTTACTGATACGAGACATGTAAATATTGTTGGTCCTTCCCAAAATCAATCCAACCCACCTTATCAACCAAATAATCAACAAGCTATCAACTACCAACAGCAAAATCACCAAAGCTATCAAAGCCACAATCGAGGACCCAACTTTCAAAGGTCTAACAATCAAGCTAATGTCATCAATGTAGCTATAGGGCAAAAGCCCAGATTCCAACCTACACCTAGAAACTATACACCCCTTAGTGAGCCATTGGATGTAATTTTTGAGAAATTGACTAAGGAAAACCTCATCAAATTTCCTCCTACCCAGAAAATTGACCCAAGCCAATCCAAAGCTGCATGGTACAAAGATAATGAGTACTGCAAATTTCATAGGGTAAAAGCTCACACTACCCTCAAATGCATGAAACTAAAAAATTATGTGCAGGACCTCATTGATCGGAAAGAAATCACCGTTGGTGCCCAAACCTCTCCCAATGCAAGCTTACAGATCTATCAAAATGCTTTTCCTCCTCACAACAACCAAAGTCGTGGAAAAGCACCTATCCAAACCAACAACAACAACACCAACAACCACCAGCCAAACCAATAGCATGGGAAGAACAATGACCACACTTATCCTATATAGACTATGGTAGCCTCATAGGTTGTATATCCGAGAAAGAGCATTCTATCAATGTTATCAATATCAAAGGACCAAACAATGAGTGTGCAGTCACCACTCGAAGAGCACAATTTAACATCGCAGGCCCACTAGTTTCACCAGCACCATCAACTCCATCAAAAAGCCAGTACAATATCTTGGAACACCTTGGGAACATGCTAGCCCAAATCTCCATTTTAGACCTTCTCTGCACCAGTCCTGTGTACAAAAGAATCCTTGATAATGCTCTCATAGAATCCCGTGTCCCTTCAGATATCAACGCTATTGATTTTTGTAATCTTGTTGGACACCTTTCATCCTCATGTGCCCTATCATTCATACCCACTAACATACCCGTGGTCAAGCCAGATCACACCCTTTCACTTCGCATAGCCATTATGGTATCCAATTTTTTCATAAAAAGAGTAATGATAGATAATGGATCAGCCTTGAATATTTGCACCTTAAAATTCATAAAACAAGCTGGGTATACTGAGGCAGATATCATCAGTGAGGTTATCACCATCAAAGCTTATGACAACTTGGAAAGAACCACAGAAGGAACTATTTTGCTGCCAATCAAGGTTGGGCCAGTCATCGAAGAAACACTCTGCCATGTTATTGATCTATACCTACTATTTAACATCCTCCTTGGTCACCCAGGATTCATGCCATAAAAGTTGTTCCATCCACTTACCATCAGTGCATCAAATTTTTGCATCAGGGCACTGAGGTAACCATCCATGCTGATCCAGAACCCTTTTCTTACTACAATGCGGTTGAAGCTTCATATGCAAACCATTGTCCTGGAATTGATATCGGCACAGCCATCACCAGCTCATCCCACACTTGTAATGACCCAAAAACCATCCTCACCTCCACCCTATCTACCATGAAGATTAATAACAAAGGCTGTGGAGAGTATAGTCTGTCAGATGCATTTGTTGTTGGGGCACTCCCACTTGATGCACACGCTCATGGGCAACTGACATATCACAAAGCTAAGGAGATTCCACCTCCTCGTTACAAACAGTTTGGCCCAACAACCTTTGTATCCTCGAAAATCCCTCTTCATGAGGAGCTCACTCCAGATATCAACAATTGGTTACATAAGGATGCACCTCCAAGAAATCAAGCACGCCTTGATCACTTCAGCCAAAAGTATCCCCAAGAAAATAAGCTCATCACTAAAAAATGGAACTATCAAGGTGGTGGTCTAGGACCAAAAGAAAGAGGCATGCAGTGCCCCATCGAAGCACACCAGTGGGAAACAAAGTCAAGTCTTGGCTTTGGCATACCCACAACTAGGGGCACCAATACAAACGGTCATGCTTTTTCGAACATTCACCGCAACCTTGTCAAAATTGAAGACATTCCTGAGGAAGTTGAAAAGAGAGCCTATGACGATATCCTAGACCAAATATCCCTTCGAGACTCTGTTCTCCAAGAACTATCCATCCATTTCATTGACCTACGACTCACCCATCCACAACTCATAGATTGAGACCAACCAAGCGTCATACACATTGATGAGTTCACATCAAAGGAAGAACTTCTGAGATTCATGGGAGTTGAAACTCCTCACAAGAAAACAAAGCTAGATTCTGCCTATATCGATAAGCTAGATCCCAAGGGGTATTTTGGAGAAAATCCCCAACCTAGTTCTAATACACCCAAAACTGGAACTAAGGTGAAACTGAGACTAGCTAAGGTAGTGAAGAGAACCCCTTAGCAAGAAAATCTAGAGCCACAAGCAGAATATGAGGATTTAGCATTGCCTCCTCAAGATAATTGACCAAAGGTGTCTTCTATTCTAGTTGAGGATACTAGAGAAGTTGACATCAGTTCTTTAGAGATCCCCAAACTTGTTCACATTGTTGCATCCCTATCACAAGACCAAGTTGACCTCCTCTTTGAGGTCTTAAGAGAGAACATTGGCTGATTTGCATGGTCATATCAGGACATGCTAGGACTCGATCCAAAGCTTTTAGTTCATCATCTTGTAGTCGATCCAAAGATCAAGCCCGTCAGACAAAAGCTTAGAAAAATGCACCCCAAGGTGGCATTATTGGTCAAAGCTGAATTAGAAAGAATGTTAGCTGCTAAAGTTATCTGGCCTATTGACTACTTAGAGTGGATCTCCAACATGGTCCCCATCACTAAACCTTTCGGTGACATCAAAATCTGCACTTATTTCAGAGATCTTAACAAAGCTTGTCCAAAAGATGATTTTCCCTTGCCCAACATAGATATGATTGTAGACCTTATAGCTGGACATGAAATTTTGTCCCTCATGGATGGATTTTTTGGGTATAATCAAATCAAGATTGAAGAAGAGGATAAGCATAAGACAACATTCACTACCCCTTGGGGAACATTTTGCTACAACATGATGCCTTTTGGCCTAAAGAATGCAGGGGCTACCTATCAAAGAGCTATGATAGCCATTTTTCATGATCTCATTCATAGCATTTTGGAGGATTATGTGGATGATATCTTGGTTAAATCTCACACCTTCATGGATCATCTTGCTAACCTGGAGAAAGACTTTGATAGGTTAGCCAAATATCATCTCATGTTGAATCCCAAGAAATGTGTTTTTGGGGTCACATCTGGCAAGCTTCTAGGCTTTATAGTTTCTAAATGAGGTATAGAGATCGACCCCAAGAAGGTCAAGGCTATCTTAAAAATGCCTTCTCCCTAGACACTATGACAGCTTTTCTCTCTTCAGGGAAAGCTTTAATCCATCCGACGCTTCATCTCCCAGCTTGTAGATAAGTGTACACCATTTGTACATTTATTGAAGAAGGATGAAAACTTCAAGTGGGATCCTTTATGTCAATGCAGCTTTGATCAGCTCAACCAGTATCTCGCCAATCCCCCTATCTTGGTTCTACCAATTTCTGGTCGTCCCTTGATCTTGTACCTATCAACAATGCCTACTACTCTAGGGGCACTTCTAGCACAGCTCGATGACTACGGAAGAGAAAGAGCCATCTACTACATTAGTAGAACCCTAGTTGGTTACGAACTCAATTATACTCCTATGGAAAAAGCTTGTTTGGTAGTTTCTTCTCAACTCAAAAGCTTCACCATTACATGCTAAGTCATACCATCCAACTAGTCTCCAAGATTGACCCTCTCAAGCATATGCTCTCTAGAACAGCACTTACAGGCCATTTGGCCAAATGGGTTATGCTCCTTAGCGAATTTGACATCCAGTATGTGGACAGAAAAAAAATCAAAGGGAAAGCTATAGCAAATCACCTAGCTGATGCACCTCTAATAGATGCTTATCCTTTGATCACAGAATTTCTAGATGAGCATATCTATCTAATTGAAGAACAACCGCCATGAAAACTTTATTTTGATGGCTCACACACATCTCATGGATCAGGGGTAGGAATATTGTTGGTCACACCTCAAGGAGATTACATTCCAAAAGCCTTCAAGCTACAATTCCCTAGCACCAACAATATAGCTGAATATGAGGCTCTCATAGCAAGATTAAAGATAGTTGCAAAATGGAACATCACTGAGTTACAAATCTTTGGCAATTCTCAGCTCATCATCAAGCAAGCCCTAAATGAATATCAAACCAAAGATGAAAAGCTATTACCCTACAAAGAGCTAGTTGATCAGCTAACCCAACATTTTACAAAGCTTCAGTTTACACAAGTACCTTGAATGTAGAACAAAGCAGCAGATGCTATGGCTACTATCGGCTCGCTCTTGGAAATTCCCCAAGTAGCTACATAGTATGAGTTTTAGTCAAGCAGCTCCTCACATCCGCCTATGCGAATGAGGATTCAAACTGTATTTGTATCGTGGTTGGTCCCCAATCCCCTTGGTACCATGAGATTCACGCTTAGCTTAATGATGGTATCATATCCCCTCACCTCACACGTACCCAATGCTAGAACCTCGTCTAAAAATCATCCCACTATTTTATCATAGCCAATACCCTATATTGTTGGGGTTATCACGATACTCTCTCTTGATGTCTCCCATGTTAGCAGCACGCAAATCTTGTGTATGCTCTAGCACAGGATCTATAGCCTATTGCACCACCTTGGCCTTTCGCTTGTTGGGGCCTTGATCTAGTTGGAACTATCACACCTCTCTCATCTGATGGACATAAATGGATAATAACAGCTACAAACTATTTCACTAAATGGGTGGAAGCAGTCCCCCTAGTCTCAGCTATAGGATTTCAGATCTCCAAGTTCATCTTGTACCACATTGTTTGCCACTTTGGTATCCCATTCACCATCTTCACCGACCACGAAGGTAATTTTGAAAATATCAACATGGAAGAATTATGCACTTCCCTCCACATCCATCACCACTTTTCTAGCCCATATTTCCCACAAGGTAACGGCCAGGAAGAGGCAACTAACAAAACCCTCCTCAAAATCCTAAAGAAAGTTGTCAATGATTCTGGCCACGATTGGCACCTACAAATAAATCCATCCCTATGGGCCTATCGAACTTCCTTCCATACATCCATAGGAATAACTCCATACTCCCTAGTCTATGGTGCCAAAGCGGTACTACCCATAGAGGTTGAACTTCCCTCCTTGCACATATCTTTGCAAGGGCAAATATCAGATGAAGAATACAAAGTAGCTTGACTCACCAGTTAGATCTCTTAGACGAGAAGTGACAACAAGCCTATGATCATCTCATAGTCTATCAAACTTGTCTCAAAATAAATTTCAACAAGAAGGTGCTCCCACGACACTTTCAGTCGGGCAACATGGTCCTCAAAGAAAATATGAAAGTCCAAGCCGATCGAGAAAAGAAAGGCAAGTTTGAACCTACCTAGCTTGGTCCTTATGTTATCACTACCTCCTTTGGCTCCAGAGCCTATCAACTATCTATACTATAAGGAGAACTCTTGAATGATCCTACTAACATCATTCATCTCAAGAGGTTCTATGCTTGAAGATCCTTGGTATACTCAACTTTTAAAAAATATAAAAAAATAGTAAAGAGAAATAAGCATCCAATGGTGAAAACTTGGCAATTCAAGCACCTTGGATAGGTACTTTGGTGAAAAATTGGTAATTCAGGCACCTTGTGTACTAAGACTAATCCATTATCTATCACTATCCTATCCCTCATCCATTCACCCACCATCCCATAAAACACCTACTTGTTCCCTTGGTGTTCCAACCAAATATCCAAAATTTGATGAAGCTTGTAAATACCTCTTGTAAAACTTGTAAATCTTGTACCTTAGCTTGTAAATCTTGTACCTCAGCTTGTAAATCTTGTACCCCAGCTTGTAAATCTTGTATAATCCCTTGTACCATACCTTGTATATCCAAATCTTGTCCAAAGCTTGTACCATATTCTAGCTTGTAAATAATCTTGTATCCTAGCTTGTATCCTATCACATGCACACAAAGAATCCCATTTTCCTTAAGCTTTTTGCAAACCATCCACCTATTTTCCTATCAACTATTATAGACATCCCACCCTTCACAAACATTTCCATCTCACAAAACCAAAACATGAACAACCTTGTACATTTGTAACATATCTAAGTTTGTCAACTTGTACATCCTCTTTAGCTTAGTACCATTGTATCTATCCAGCTTTCGTGTCAGTTCCTCCTTGATCAACATCTTGCACACATCGCACAACTCTTGGTTAGCTATTCCAATGCATCCTTTAGCTAGATCTCCTATCACTAAAGTTTTATCCTTCTTAGTTTAGCTTTCCAGATTCATCATTCATCCAAATCCATCAGCTTAGGTTCTCTCCGATAGATCCTTGTAGGATATAGCTTTCCTCATGTCTAATCTTGGTCCGTTAGTACCTCATCCTACCCATCTCATTGGCAAATGTTTCTCTTTTGGATTTTCGCTTTCTTTTGATTTGGAAACTTTCCTTTTGGGTCTTGAAGTATCTTTTCCAAACAATCTTTTGTTCCCTCCTCAAGGTTGCCACAATCTTCCATATCATGGTATACTATGAATGGGGCAATCTGAGTGTAAGGTCTTTTGTTTTTTTTTGTTTTTTTCTTGTGGGTTACCTAGTATCGGTTCCACACTGCTTCCTTTGGGAATCATGTGTGATGCTGGGGCAATCCTTGCATGTTTGTTTTGAGTCAGTTCGTCAGTCCTCTAGACAGTTGGTGAAAAGGCCTTGATGTTCTTGATAACCTTGGCAATTAACCAACAGTCCTATAGCAAATCTAGTGCTCAACTACATGGTGGTACTTCTCTTTGAAGTATCCCCCTGCTCAAAAAAGCTTCAATGGAATCCCTTCATCTCCATTATCCCCCATCCATATCCAGCATCTGTCTCTCCTATCCCAGCTTATGCATCAGTATCTCTTTGAATCAATCATCACTCTTAGCTTTAGGGATCCACAATCCTAGTCTTAGGGATCCACCCATCCAATCAATCCACCAAGCCTCATCTTTCAAGATCCACAATCCTAGTCCTAGGGAACTTTGAAACCCATCTTCCGCCAATCTGACTCTTTGAAATCTTGTTGCATCAGCTTTATCATCCCATCATCCATCTCCCTATCTTGGATTCCTTTTTATAGTGCTTCACTCCTTCATCCTCTGCAATCCCTGAGATCTTAAGCTTGCTTCCTCTTGTGCCTCTGATTCTCCCTTTATCATTCTCCTGTAGTGAGAGTTTGAGCTAACTAAACCTCTTCTCTCAAGCCAATTTGAGTCTCCTTGCTCATCTCGGATTCTTGTACTTTTCAAGAAGTCGTCGAGCCTCGATTTCTCTCCCCGTCACCTTCTTGAGGGGGCATCTCACAGTCCATCCTCTCCTCTTCTGGTCTAGCCTTGGGCATCTTATTTTCTTACCTTTGATGCCATGCCACTTGCGGCATCACATCAAAGAGGGGCAAAATGTAGACACCTAAATCCTTTAGAAAATAAAGTATTTTTATTTTCTGAAAAAATTCTTAATGACATCATCATTTATTAATTAATTATTTATTTATTTAATTTATTTATTTTTATGCCATTAAATCCCTTTGTCTTAATTAAAAATATTTAATTAAGGAATCCCTTCCAAAAATGTTTAAATCTTATTTAAACATTATTTTTCTTATTTATTAATTATTTAATTAATAAATTGATCAAAAATCCCAAAATAAATATTTAATTTATTTTTTGCCCAAAACTTGGCCAATTTCTTTAAGACCACTAACCTCTTCCAAAATCTTCTAATCTTTCTTTAATTTCGATTAAAGGCTAATCCCATCATTTTCTACCCTTAATCCCAACTCAAAATATTTAAATAAGGTTAAATATTAATTCTCATATTTATTAAATTTTTTTTAATAAATATCTCCTCAAACCAAACCTATGAGATAAATAAACTTTATTTATCCTAACCCTAAGCCTATCCCTAAACCCCCTTTTTAGCCTAATCCACCCCATCCACCCATACTAACCAAGCTTAGCCACTAACTCACCCACCCTCATTAAATGCCATCCACTTGCATATCTCTAACAAGCTTAATTTAATCCTAAATCACCTCTAATCCCCCCCCCCCCCAACCTTGTCACATTCCCTAAGCAAGCTTAAGACTTTCCTAAACCAAGCAAAGTCAACAATCTCAACTCCCTCCAAAATATCCCAACCACCCAACCATGAATGCTCTTACAAAGGCCATAAAGACTCTTACAAGCCCATTCATTGCTCTTACAAGCCATTATGAAGGGGATTTATGAAGATATTATCCCTTGAGCCTCCTTTGTTGACTCATCCTTACCCTTTCCTCCATCCACTCACCCTGTGACATGTGTCACTCCCTAATTGGTTGTAAGGAAGCACAATCCATGTGCTCTCCTCTCATGCAATTTGAGCCCTCCATGAGCTTTTCCCCATCCTTGCATCTTAGTCCTCCATCCCTCAAGCCTCTTGCCTATAAATTGAATCCCCTCCCAAGCCATATCATCACAATTCTTGAGTTAAAGTTATAATGCTAGTTTGAGAAGCCAAAGCCCTTAACCATACCCTTATAATGCCAAATTGAGAGCTCACAAAGCTACCAATTTGCCATTACCCATCTCCACCATTGAAGCAAACTTGAAGCCCTTTGAGCATACATACTAATCTTTCATTTAGACTCATCTACCAAGAAAAGAGCTAATTCCTATTGGGAGAGTCCATTCATTTGGCTCACATTCCTAATTAGGGGTTCCTCTTTAGTCTCTCTTATTTTTTATATTAATCTTCGTTAGTTAATGCTTTGTTCTCTTAATATATTAGTGTTTCTTGCTAACATATTAGTATATACAAGAACATTATGATGTTATGAATGTATCTAATCATCTTATAGGATTTCAATATCACAGGATGATGTACTCAAGCAATCTTGTATTTTGTTTTTGGTGTTTCATTGAGTATCATAGTTTCATGCTTTTGAATTTGATGTAATTATGATAAATTTATCTTATTTGATACTTATTGGGTCTCTATGTATACTCCTAGTACCTCCTAAAAAGGTAAATGGCTCCACAATAACTAAGCCTTAGCATTTAAGCTTTGAGATGTTAAATTTTCTAGTTTGTCCATATTTCTATGTGTATGCCTTAAATTCATGTACACTCACCTCAATCTCCTACACATATGTTTTCTACCCCTACAAATTATTTTTTTGGGGTTTAATTTTTTATGGGTGCGTCATATTTTATGAATTTATGTTTATTGCACTTGCACAAATGTCGTGTTGTTTTGAGTATACAAAATCTATTATTGCACATTTATGTTTGTGTTTCTACACATTTACAATAGCTTAATGTTATACTTGGTATACACAAAAAGTGTCTTTTTATATTGATACCTTTATCCTCATGATTATTTTAGTATGTTTATCTGTGTTATACAATCTCATTTTGTGTTCTTAGTGGAATATTTTTTATCAATAAACCTATCCTATCTAGTCATTGACAATGACCTAGTCTTCCTTTGCAACAATAATGTCCTAAAGTATTGGTGGAAAGATAAAATTCTAATGATTATTTGCATGAGCCCACACATGACATCATGTTCAGTGGTTTAGGAATATTTTGATCATAGAAACCTTGGATATAATGTGGTCGTGTATCCCTAAATGATCACAAGGTGATTGGGAAACAAAATTTTTGGTTATCTAATGAACACTATTTTCTTTATTTCCTTGCATATCATGTATGTGCACTTTTTTTGTTAAAGATAATATTTTGTGTTGAAAAAAAGTTATTGAGTACATATCACCTTATCTTTCTAAGGGTTCTTCAGTAAGGCACAACATTCTATGATTTAAAAGAAGAAAAAGTCCAAGTAGAAGGACAAAGATCTAGAAAAATATGTGCCTACACATATTTGAGAGATGTGTTGGCATTGATGTCAACATATTTATCTATTTAGACAATGTTGTAAAGTTCGTACATGAATGTTCATGCAAAAATATTGGACCTATGAGGCCACTATAGAGAAGACCAAGTGTTGTGGGGCAATAGATGGTTACAGAGGTACTTATAGATAAAATGTGTTAAATGGGTAAGGTTTATTTCATGAAATATGCAAGTTATAGAGGATTTACCATAGACTAGTAAAATGGTTCTCACACATTTTTAGGAAAGACATCATGACAATTCTAGCATAAGTAGGAATGAGTTATGATTAGCAACTAGTATGGTGTATTAAGGACTCCATTATGCATCCTTCACATGATTGGTTCATGATAATGCTGAAAATGGTGAGGTTTCTAAGGTTTCAAAGATAATGGGTTCTAGTTAGATGGTGTTTGAGGCTAACTTTTGGTGAAATGTGTTGAGGAAGGATTGTAGTGTGCTTAAGAATTTAATGGCATTTTTAAGGATGTTATTTTCAATAATTGTTGTGTCTCTTAGCTACCATTCAAGGGATTAGTTGTATTTTAATTGAGAAATGATTTTTTAATTAAGTGTTAGATAGGTCCAGCCTTATCTTGCTTCTACAAGGTGGATGACTTGTATAAATAAATATAATATTTTGAGGATGAGAAGTGTGTGTGTTTGGATGTAGATGTGAGTTGTGCATCAATAGAAGAAAAAGATTTGCATCTAATGAGCTTTAAGGAAACTTAATAGGCATAAGGGAGATGCTATCAGATAATTCATGTAATATTTGATTATAGTACAAAGCTATAGGGTAGTGAGACTTCCATTATAATTGAGTAGCATGCTCTAAGAAGTGGACCTAAATGCAAGTGTATTCTCCTTTGTAATAAGCTATACTTCTAATAGAGTATATTTCATTATAGGTACTAACTCCTCCATGATTTTCCCCTAAAAAAGTTTCCACATAAGAAGATCAATATTATGTGATCCTATCGTGTTATGGTTGTGTTCTATTATGCTTAAAATTAATCTCTAAGGTTTAAAGTTTGATGAGTAAAATTGTGTGAAGATATTGACCTAACTAATTCACCCCAACCTCTTAATTGTAGGTGTTATTCTTATAGAAATTTGTATCAAAGAAATTTTCCTTTTTTGAAGCCTAATAGGTTGAGGAGATCATAATGAAGTCTCTCAAATAGGATAGTATGAGGTTTGATGGAAAAAAATTCCTTTTGGAAGGGTGAGATAGATATACAACTAAGATGTCTTAGAAATGAGCATTGGGAGATTATTAAAACAACCCACACTATTCCTAATCTGCTACAAGTCATTGTAAGTTAGAAGTTTGATGTCAATATTAGAACAAAAGAATACCTATTTAGGTGCACTCTCTGAGTAGGAAATGCTGAAGAGAAATCGTGTGTGAGAGATAGAATCTGAATAGAAGGTGGAGTTATAGAAGTCAAAACACTGGTCTCAAGAAAAATACGTAAGTTCAAGTGACCTGATTTCACCTCAATAGACTCTTGTCAAAAAAGAGAGTGAGTCTCTAATAATGGAGATTGTCGACTAAAATGTGAGAAGGAATATAGATGGGAAACACGATCAACAGTCCCTGTAGCAATCATATTATCTGTCTCTCTAACTCTAATGTAAATTGAATCCTATACAAAATCAACTATCTTCCATATCCCACTATATGTAATCTGATAAGTAGAGAAGGTTAGAGGACAAAGAGGGAACATAAAGTACATCATGAAATTTACCATCATCAATGTCAATATAACCTTTCCCACATACAGTCATAATAGTGTTATTCCCTATTAAAATGTGTGGAGTAGGAGAAGCCTCAAAAGAAGAGAACAAATCTTGAGAAGATGTCATATGGTGTGAAGCACCTGAATCTAGTAACGAACCAGAAGAATGAGGGATAGTAGTTGCAGATAGTGCATGACCCTTTCCCATATCTTTACCTTTTGACTAAAATGATGATGATGATGATGAAGGTTTGTGAGGAGTAGAAGGAATATCAATGTTTCTCTTCTAAAGGAGAGTTGTCAAATCTAAAACTTTTTGGCATATCCATCTAACTTCTTCTCATAGGAATGTGACTTATCATGATTAGGCTTATTACAATAAGCACATTTCATTCTTCTTGTATTTGAGTTAACCCCTTTAGGAGGAGGTGGCCCTAATGAACTATGAGTGTTGGAACCAATCTAAAACTCTATAGAATGAGATTTTTGAGTCTTCTCCTTCATCCCTAAAGATGGGAGAGCTACCAATGCATGACTTTATGAGCCTATCAGAGAATCCAACTAAGAGAGCTTAGCTTGCTCCTAAGTCAAATGATCACAAAAAACCTCAAAGGATGGCATGGTAAATCTATTACCCAAAGCATCTATGGTGGAATAGAAGGTAGAAGAGAAAATCTAAAAGTTTCCACAAAGCTTAGAAAGAATCAGGTAGATACACTCTATGTCAGTCTTCATCTTCCCACAACCCTGCAATAAAGATCTTAGCTGCTTGAATTTCATTAAGAATTCCTCAACAGAGGGAAAAGAATCTGGTATAAGTGAGGTAAGCTTTGCCTCAATCAGAACTTCCCTAAACTTATTCATTCTACCAAACAAGCCTTTAAGGTTGGTCTACATAACTAGAGGGATATTGCACCCATCAAGATGAAACTATAGACTATTGGAGACCTATAAAGAAATTAATCCTATTGCCTCATCCATCTTGTTTTGATGTTTCATGACCTCGAAAGACCTTTGTAAAATTGGTTGCACTACATCTAAACAAGAGCACAACCCTTTTGACCAGAGAAGTCATGTCATCAAGGTTTTCCATGTGTGATAATTATGAGGGGTCAAAAGTTCTAGACAAGAAGAGGTCTTAACCATTGTTTTAGAAGGTGTTAAATTTTTTTTAATGTAGTTTTGGTTTACATAAGTAAATAATAGAAACAATATGACAAAACAACCCCCACAATGCAAAAACCAAACCCCAGCTGGTAGAAGGAATGCATAAATGAGAAGAGAAAAAAAGATTTAGAAATGAATCACAAATACTTGGTAAAAAATACTAGTGAAATGATAGAGAATCTATAAAGTTCTTGAGAAGAGCCTTCCAACACTTTTTTTGGATTAGAAAATGGAGCTATAACAAAGAAGTTATGGCCCCTAGAAGATAGAAATCATCAACAGACTTCAAGTGCAATAATAGGTACCAAACTAGAAAAAAGTTCAAAAAATACCTGATCCATCATTTTCGTCACATAACCAATTTTCTGACACTTCTTTCAAATTGAAAATAGACCCTCGTATGCTCAAGATATTGCAAAAAAATGGCAGGGCCCCTAGAAGCAATACAAAATTATTATTTTTTTATAAAAAAAACATTTTAAAAAATCATCATCAGTGAGTAGTGGCAAAGAAATGTCCAGGTACAAAGGGTGGTGAAGGTTGAGCGCAGCTGGGAAGAGAGGTGTAGAGGCAAAGTAGAAGGTGTCTCTGCTGGTAGAGGAGGTCAGTTGGCAGTTGGCAGTTGCTAGAGCTGTAATGGTCTGCAGGACCGCTGGCAATTACCAAGATCACTAGCAGTTTCAATATCTGCTAGCCAAACTACGATGACCCAAAAAAAGGTTTATTTTTAAATATTAAAAAATTCTACTTCTCGGATTGCATGCAAAGGTCATACGACCCTACTGTGCAAAAATATTTTGTGCCTCGAATGAATGTTGTCTAAAATCAACAAACTTTATATAAAAATTAGGGTTTTGACACCTTCTAAATCCATCTGTGAGGTTTTTTTGGCCTCAGAGTGCTTCAAAAATTAGAGTCCCCCTTGTTTTCACAAGAAATGGCCAAAAAACTCTAGATTTGTTCTGTCAAACCCTCATTCTCCTTTTTCTCCAAATATTGAATAAGCTATAGCAAATCTGGCTCTGATACCATGAAGGATTTGAGCAATATGAAATAAAAATCCACAAAGACCTCAAATACCTACATGTATAAACTTGTCACAGAGAAGAAAAGACAAGAAGTAAGGGTTTGCTCTAAAAATATGCAAATTGTATTCTCATAAATGAAAAAGATGCAAGATAATTACAAAAGATCAATCCTTATAGAAGGAGATTGAAACTATAAAAGGGTAACCTAAAAGGTTAATTTTATTTAACAATTACTAATTAATTATTAAATATGAGTGCAAAAGGTGCATAAAGTGAAATCTTAAGAAGGGAGAAAAGGTAATTTAATAAATTAAATTAAATTAACCTTTTTCTCTAACAATAGTAAATTAGAATTTTGATGTCAACATTAGAACAAAAGAATACCTATTTAGGTGCACTCTTTGATTCAATATATTTTGATGGAGTGAGATTGCAAACAACACATGAGATCTAGAAAAAGTTAGAGACACTTTGTCAAGGAGACAAAGAAAAAATTAAAACCCTAAAGATAAGAGAAGATGAAAGTGTTGCTTCCTACATGTAGAGGGTGACTAAATTTGTTTATGTCCTAAGAGGTGTTGTTATAGTTGTAACTAAGGATGGAATTATTGGTAGGGGTTTTAAGATCCTTGAATCATGTTTTCAAACATAAAGTTTCTTCTACTAGGAAATTATGAGAGTATCTAGAATTACAAAGAATGTGTTTCTTGGCAAGTTGATTTGTTTTGAGATGATTAAGTTTGGAGATGCATTACCGAAGGTTGAAACCGCATTGAAGGATTTTTATTTTTTTTTCCTAAGGAAGAATTATAGATACAAATATGGAGAAATTCTATCACACAAAGTAAATGACTAGTGGGACAAAGAATGGCAATAAATCATGGAGAAAGAAAGAGAACATAAAATACTTGAAGCACTAATTGCTAGGAGGATACTAAAGGGTTTTGGTAGTTCTATGAAGGTCAATTAACTTTAAAATGTTTCTTATATAAGAAGATGGGTCATTTTGCATCAATATTATCTAATAGAATTCTACATCTTAGAATATATCAATCTAAACATCAGTAATAATTTTATATTGCTAATGAAAGATTAGCTGATGATAAATCTATAAAAGGTGGCAGGATTAATGATGAATAGGAATCTATTTCTTTCAAAGAAGAAGATCAAAACCCTACGATGAATGAAGAGGGAGAACTAGTCTCTCATGTTGAGGAAAATAATATTGGATCAATGATAGTGGATGTTTCATGATGTGACAAGAGACAAAAGATAAAATTTCAAGTGACTAGAAAGATATGATTAAGGTTTTGTTAGGTTTGGTGATGAAACTCCTTATCTAGTTAGAGGGAGATGATCAATTACTCTTGATGGTAAGACTAATACTAGTAATTTTCTGTATTTTTTATGTCTTAAAGAATAGCCTTTGAGTGTTGGATAATTGGTTGATAAGGGATCAAATTTTTAATTCAAGGATGGTAAATGAAAAATCTTGGGAAGTTTAGAAAATGAGATTGCATCAAGAAAAAAAACGTTTACTAGCACTAAGAAAATGTACTTAATTTTTTAAATTGATGATAAATGGTTATGGAATAAAAGAATAATTCATGTGAACTTTGATAACATTGTGAAGATATCTACTACTAGTGTGGTCAGAGATTTTCCCAAGTTCATAAGATCTCCTAATCCTATGTGTAAGGGATGTTTGATGCATTAAAAAATTAGAGAAACATTCAAAGGAAAAATTGGTTCATCAAAAGGAGTGGTAAATCTTGTACATACTAACTTGTGTGGTCCATCTACGACTAAGAGCTATCATTGACATAGATATGTGTTTCTATTTGTAGTTGACAACTCACGAATCATGTGGGTTACCTTCTTAAGTGATAAATTTGATAGTTTCAAAAATTTCAAAGTCTTCAAGGAAATCATTGTGAGAGAGATAGGCCAAAATCTCAAATGTTTGAGATTACATGGACATGGTGAGTTCACATCTAGTGAAGTCTATGCATGCCATGGAGAGCATGAGATAAAGGGGTAGACTTTGGTTCTAAAGACTCCAAAATAGAATGACATTATAGGAAGAAGGAATAGATCAATCCTAGAAACAACTAGGACTATGATGATTTAAGAAAATATATCACAAATATAGAACCAAGTATATAGAATGAGTGGAATTGGTAATAATCCTTATGAATTTTGATATGGAAACAAGTCTACTATGAGATATTTTAGAGTTCTTAGAATAAAATATTATCTCAAGACAGATGGAGATCTAGGAAAGTTTTAACCTATACATGAAGGCATATTTCTTGGATACTCCACCAAGAGAAACTAGGCCTTCAAATGATCCCCAAAAAGGTTGAGGAAGATAGTTAAGAGTGCAAATGTCAAAGTAGATGAGGAAAATCAAAAGAAGCTAAGAGCTATTATAAACGGGGATTACTGGGGGGGTGAATTAGTAATCTACAAACTTTAGTCACCAACTGGATATTATTCTTTACGTTAAACCATACATAAGAAAGTAATAAATTAATGTTGAATAGTAATAGTAACCATGCACAAGAATAAATCATAACACCATATTTTGTTAACTAGGGAAGCCCTGGCCAAGGGAAAACCGCAGTGGGGATGATACCCACTAGATAATATACTGATGTATAAGTTCCTTGTTAAAGGATGGACCCTGTTAGGAGTCAATGAGAAAATTCAGTATAAGGAGTCCCTGTTAGGAGACTTTGAATCCCTATTAGGAGATTCCAACCTTGTTAGGAGTTGTAGTATAGTAAATGCAACATGAGCCCACTGTCCAAACATGCACTTCCAATTACAAGAAGAGCTCATTGCCCAAAAAAGTAATCAGACTTCTGGAATATAAGTACTATAACTTCTTCCTTGATGGATCTCTAATCTTCATCTTGATCTTGGATCACAAAATAGCTTATACAAAACTTTTCATAGATCACTTTCACAAAAGTTTGCATGCAATTTCTCAAAATAACTTCTTCAAGATAGCACACTTGATTTCACAAGATTTCCTTTGCATAAATACCATGCCTTTTACACAAATTGTTGCTAGGTCAACTAAGACCATGATACACTTTTCCAACATAGAATAAACATCTAGGGTGTCAGCCTTAATTGGACAAGTAATTATTTTGTAAACAAAATAATCCTTTCCTTCAATTTTACTATCCTATTTTATTAAACCACGAATAAGATTTACTTCTGGGGGGGGATGATTCAGAAGTAACTAACTTTAACCTTTTCAAATCCTTTTAACTGATATCATCCACATGCATCTAATTCAATTAATAAACATGAAAGTAAAGACATGCATGAAAATAGACAACACAAAAATTTGGTAACCCAGAGACCCTCCAAAATGAGTAGGTAAAACTTGGGTGGGGATGACACCCACAAAATATCACTGTAGAAATGTGTAACTATTCAAGGTTATAATGTTTGACCACTTCCAATGGTTTGCCCTGTGAAAGGTTTGTCATGTTAAAGACTTTACACCCTATAAAAATTGACCTAGTTAAAGGATTTAACTACCCTGCTAAAAGTAGGCCTGGTTAAAAGACTTTTGTACATTCACTTGGAATGTCACCTTGTTAAAGGATTTACAAATGGCTACTAGGCCAACCTAAGTCCATAGGATTTCCATATCTAATACAATCGCTAGAAAGTATTAGAAAGTATTGATATGATGGCTTTGCAATCTTCAATTACTAATTCCATATCCTTCTTTTTCTTTGTCTACTCTAATCCTTGCTTGATCTGATATGTCACTCTTCAAGGTTCTGATACTTTGTTCTTCATCAACTGAATTTTTGGATTTTTCTCTGTTCTTCTCTAAGTCTTTTCACCCTTCTGTACTTTGCTATAATTGACCCATACACTTCTTTCTCACGCATCCTCTCTCTTGCATAATGGGGTTTCATCCTCCTTTTAAATATTTTGAAGACTTAGGGTTAGGTATGAATCTACGATCAATATTAAATCTTCATTTCCCACTCATTTCTTGAACTTTTTCTATTGGTTGCATGCCTTCTCCATTTTTCTTATTGGTTGCATGTTGACTGCATAGGTAATGTAAAAGATTCCTTCTTATCTTCAAGATCCTTTGAGATTCATCCCATTTCAGCTCCAAAAAGGGTTTACATCTGATTTTGTGAAGGCACAAACTCATATGTTGATTCTGTGTTATTCAACACATACTAGTTGATGATGCACAACACATATAGGAAAATTGGCTCACTCATCTCCTATAAGAATTTTGTCTTGCTTAGCACTTATAGCAATATTGTTTTGCTTGACATCTATACATCACTTGGCACTTGAACTTTTCTTAGCACCTAAAGTTCACTCGGCACTTGAAGTTCAGTCGGCACCTATTGAATTCTCTAGCTCAACATACATTGTATCTCAGCTTCTGTATTATACTTGGAATCAACTGAGGAATTGGTTAAGTGTATTGACACTCAATTTTCAAAACCAATCTAAGACTAACAATCTCCCCCTTTGACATGAGTGGAAAAAACATTTAACTAGAAATTGTAAATCTAATCTTTATGAGTATACTACATATTATGTTCAACATATGTATAAGACTTCAAAAACTTGTTCAAAAATTTGTATACCTCAAAATCTTGTAACTTCACCTGAGTTGATGTGCCATTTCCATTCCTGTAACCAAAATTCTTGTGCTGAATGTGTCTCATGCTAATATATCTGATACTTTTTTCCTTGTCTACATTCTGTATCTGTTTGTGCCCTATTTATGATCCCTATACTCTATATCTATTCCCTTTTTCACATCTTCTTGTATTTTTGTATCCTTTTGGCTTTATTACTTCCTAAAAATATGAATTTGAATATCTCCCCATTTGGATATTCTTTATTACTTCCATCAAAGAATGTATTATGTAACCATTCTTATTCACATTTCCCCCAAATGAATTATCTCCCTCTTTTTGACACTTATGTCAAGGGGTCCTAAGAATGAATAGAATAATTCACCAAAAATGTATTATTTACCTCCATAATCATCTTGAGAGAAGTATCCCAATTATCTAGAGCAATCTTCAATGACTTGTGTTTGATGGTTGTCTCTATTGCAAGATGTACAAGGCCTTCTAGAGTAGAAAGGTTAGGATTTTTCTTTAGAACATTTTCTGCATAGGCCTATTCCTTATGGAGTACTTCCAGATGTGGGGTAATGGAAGATTGAATTTTCATCACTTTGGCCTTAATATTGGCCTCTTCTGTTGTCAATACAACTAACTCTTTTTGTGTATGAAGTGTACTTGCAAAATGCTTCTCACTTTAAACTAGATCTTGGGGTAGCTATGTGTTGGAAATCTTTAGATTTCACTCCAAGCTCAGTATCCTTTAGCTAGTTTCATGTGTGAAATATGATGAATCACACAACTTGGAGTACAATGAGAATACATTCCAAAGTACTATTTTTGCCTTTTCGATCTTCTTAGCCAATTCAACTTATGAAAGTGCTATTTCACCTGATATTTTCTCATTCACTTTCATTTGAAACTTCTTTTCTGACCATTCTAATAATTTAACATTAGTTTCTAGGTCTTCATTCTATATCTAGTCCACAATGTTGGAAAATTGCTCCATTATGGGTTGGGTTTCATCAGGTACTTGCAAGCTGAATGCATCAAGAAATATGTCCTTGATTTCTACTAGTTGTTGCTTTGGCCTAAACTCATTTCTGAGTATTTCTTGTCTCTTACTCCTCTCTAGTGCCTCTTGCACTTCATTTATCTATTTTAGGTTCATAGTTCTTGAGTCATAACTAGGTATGACTATTTCTTCATCAAGTGCAGGATCTCCATAGTGAAGTACCCTTGCAACCTTGGTGGAGCTCAAGCCTAGTGCTGAAATCTGCAATGGTACTGCATCAGTGCTCGACTTCTTATTAGGTGTCCCCAAGGTAGAAAAGTTTACTAACATTTGTATTTCCTCTTTCTTTTTAGGGGTTTTCTCCTCTTCTCTACTACCTTGATCAATAATGATAATTTGAGGAGGTGCACTTTGACTTTGTGCAGTAGGAACATCTTGCCCAGTTTGTTCCTTTGCTTCCTTCTTGATAGTTATTGTTGCTATAACTGTACTATTTACCCTAGTAATTTTGTCTTGTTCTTCTTGGTCTTTGGGTTGATCTGTTGTAGTTGTGGGAGGTTGTGTAGATTATTCTTGTGTTCTTTCCTTCTCCCTTGTTATCTCTGCTATAGCTTTCTGCAACTCATCAACACTCACTAAAACTAGATTTGTACAAAGTTGTGCTTGCAATGTATATTGATGAAGGATCTTCTTGAGATCCTCTCCAGTGAGTGGATTGATTTTCTGACCTATGGTGTCAGGAACATCCTTAACTATTATTTTTTTTGCAAGTGTTGTATGTGGAGAACTTGGTGGTGGTAGTTGGGTGTCTTGGACACTCTATTCTTCTTGTTGCTCTTTAGCTATTGCCTCCTCACCATGTATCTTCTCCACTATCTCCTCTTTTGTCTCTTTTTCCTCTTCCTCATCTTTATCTATTTCTCCTTCCTCATCATTATCTTTTTCTTCTTCTTCTTCATCATTTTTACCTTCAAATGGGTCTTCTTGCCCTTCTTTCATAGTTGTCAATCCATATATTAATTTCCACATTTGTGTGGACTTTTGGACAACATCTTCTATTTGGTTCTACAAAATTTTGAAGGCTCTATATTTGGGTGCAAATTTTCTCCCATGTTTCTTGCTAGCCTTTGTTATTTGACTTTTTGTAAGGTCTGACATTAGATGAGATAATGTAGATTCTCTTATTTCCTTTTCCATTTTAAGATAGTAATACCATTTATTCTCAACTAATGAGCTTAGCTCCTTGGGCATTGAGTTTTCTAGTTCAAGTGGAGTGATCTTAAACTTAGCCATCATAGTGTAGATGGACTCTTCCACTATGTTCTACTGTTCCTTTGACAACTTATTGAAATCCATGGTCTTTGGACCAGTTAAATCAGCATTGTCTCTAATATTATTACAAATTCTTTCCAATTTATATGTGGTAGAATGGCTTACCAATCTGTATTGATCTCCATCAAACTCTATGCTTTCTTCATCTGATTCAAGAAGTGCAACATACTTTCTTATTTTCTTCTACTCTACAGGTCCTCCTTGTTTTGTTTCCTTTTGTTTCTCCTACTCTTTTTCCCCTTGAGTTGTAGCTCTAGTGTCAACCCTTGTAGTTGGCTTACTTGGGCTTAGCTTTGTAGCCTTCTTCTTTCCCTTGGGCTATACAGCTAGCTATTTTTGAGCTTTTCTCTTCTTTGGCTCAGCCTTTGGTGCTTCCCATCTGCATCTTCTCCCTTACCTTAGGTTAAGGAAAGTGGCCCTTGATCTTGTTCTTCTTCATCACCCTCAGCATCTTCACCTTCTTCCTTTGCTTCTTCTATAGTACCTTCCCCAAAATTAGCTTTTAGCTTTTTAACAAGCTTGTCCTTCTTTTTCAAAGTGGAGGCAGTCTTTAACTCCATATCCACTTTTGATCTCACCACATCATAAGTTCCAAAGAGTGGTGCATATTTATCTATTTCTTTTTCCAACAATGTAGTTATTGTTGCTAATGCTTCATCTTTGTTTATTTCATACCCAAGAGTTCTTAGCCATCTCACTCTTGGTATGGCATCTTGTATGTATGTATAGTCTATATCTACATGAAAACATACATCATTTACATGTTTCTCTACTAAGGAAACTTGGATTCTTAGCCTTTGCTTCATTGACTTCTTAAAGTATTCAAAGTAGATGGTCATTAATGTCTCAAAATTAGCTCCCATCTGCTCTATATATTCATTAACCTGAGCTATTATTGACCTATCAGTTCTCCATGCTATTTTTCCAAAAGAAGGAAATTCATTCTAAACATAAAAGAAAATGCAAATCAAAATGGCACCAAATTTGCATTGGGCTTCCTTGGTTCTCTTGATAGCTGCTAGATTCTCATTAATCTATTGCAGTTGCAGCTCTGCAAGATCATAGGTATGATCCTTCTTTACCAATTTATAGCCTACATCTAATACAATGCAAGGCACACTGTTGAGTCTATTGGTTTGGTAGAATTTGTGTGCAATGACTCTAATAGCAAAGTCAACTAGAGGGTCTTGGATAGTGTCAATTTTCATCCCTCTTTTATTCCACTTAGCACCTGTGTTCTTCTCAATTGCCTCCTTAGAATCACTCCTAAGGGTCTTCGACCAATCTAGGGTTGGGTACCCTATCACTTTATGTACAATTCTCTTTGTGATTTTTCATAGAGCCATCCTCCAACCATAAGCTACCATCATGCATTCTGCTTAGCACTAGCCTAATCCATTAAATCTTCAAAATGGTGGGGAATTCTAGGGCTCATGTTAAACCCTTCCTTTCAAAAATCTAAATTTGTTCTTTCAACACTCCATTCTCACATAATTTTTCATAGGCCTCCCTCATTTCCATGTCACCTATGGCTCCAATCTTCCAATCATAGCATTTCCTTACATCTTGAACCATTACAACCTTAGGGGGTATGATGGATAGGGCTCTAGCTGGAATGTTCTTATATGCAACTTCAGGTATTGGGTAGAAATTGGGTTGTCTAACCTCTTTGGACACTAGCTGCATTTCAAATTGTTCCTTCTCTTGAGTCTTCCTAGAGCTAGAAGCCATTTTTTTAGTCTAGGGTTTGTATGCAAAGAACATATGAAATTACATAGCTTGGCATAGACATAAATACCTTGAAATCGATGGAATCATCCTAGAATGTTGTTGAAATCTTCTTATACGCTAAGTTCTCTGCTTTGAATTCACTCTACACTCTTTCTCGTCTTTGCTCTTTGTTCATGATGAGGAAAAAATGATTCAAAATGTGATAATATACCCTATTTTATTGCATTTAATGCTTAGTGCATTTACAACTGTCCACTTGGCTTCTAAAGGATTCTACATTACTCGGCTTTTATTGCTTTTTCACCACTCGGCTTCCACAAGAGTAGTAATTACTCAACTTCAACTAAGATTTCTTCTTCACTTGACTTCCTCTACCAACTCGACTCCTACTATTTTGACAATCAAATTGGCTTGTATTGGATTTTTAGTCAGCATCTAAGGGAAACTCAGCAACACTTGTGAAATCTTGAACTTTTAACTTTACATCTTTGTTCATGTTGATCTATTATTTTTAGTACTTTCTTGTCTAGGAATTGATGTATGATACAACTTTGTAAATCAGTCCCTTATGCCTTATCTTGCTTAGTTTGATGAAGTGTGACCACTTGACCTGTTAGGTGAAGTGATCCCTTCATTTAATGTTCTACTCCCATCTTTCTTCTTCCATGTCTTGTTCATTTCTCCTTTGATGTGTTCAACATCTACCTTCTCTTTTCCTCTGTCATTCTTTCTTTTGAATGCCTTTGACCTTGTTGGATAGTTCCTGTTGATATGACCAGTATTCAAGCAATTGAAACATGTGGTTTGGCTCAACCATCTGTTGTACTTCCTTCTTAAATGTGTCCTTACGTAATTTTTAGGAATGTGTGCATATTCTTGACAGTAATGATAGTTATACCTAGTGTTGTAGTCCCAATTGTAGTGATGTCCATAGTTACCTTCCCTTGTTATTTGATTTGATGTCCACATAGCCTTTGATTTGCACTCAAAAGCTCTATGTCCATACTTCTTACAATTGTAGTAGTGACCTTCAAATTTTGGTGTTATTGTAGTCCTAATCCTGTAGTTGTGTGCTTGATGTCCTTGCTTTTTGCACTTATGACAATAACTTGCATTCTTAGGCTTGTCATGCTAATGGGTATTCTTGCTCCTACACACATTAGATGTATGTCCCTTTTTACCATAGAAATGACAAGTAGGTTTAGAGTTCTTACCTTTATTACTCCTTTCTTCTGCGGTCTTGGATGATTCTCCTTGTTCAGTGCTGATGTAACCTAGTCCTAAAGTATCATTGCTTGCCCTTGGTAATTTTAGTAGCTACTCAAAGTACTTGATGGCCTCATTAGATTTTTTGAAGCTCTCTACAATATCCTTTTCTCTTTTTAGGTCATTTTGTAGTTTTTCATTTTGCATCTTTAGTGTAGAGATCTCAATGTCCTTGACATTCAGTTCATGATGTGCATTCATCATCTGACTTAGGGTGTCCAGCTACATGTTTGAGATTCTTACAAGCTCAATTGACTTTTCTTATAGTCTATTGGCAAGGTTTCTCTTGTCTTCTTCTAGCATAGCCTTGTCTTCAACAGCTCTTTTCTTTTGTTCAGTCATCCCACAAAGCATTATGGCTTGTGATTCTTGTTCAAGCTTGAGTGTTATGATTTCTTTTGCTTGAGCTCTATTTTTCTCCATTGGGTTTGCTATTGCTACATCAAACTCTTTGGAATCTCCATTTGAAAATAGATTTGAGGTGTCAATCTCCTTGTACTATGTGTCATTCTTAGCTATGGCAATCTCTCTTCTTCTCTTTAAGGATTTTCTTAGTTCTCCTCTGGCTTCTTCCAAAGCATGTAAAGCAAGTTGTATGTCAATTTCCTAATTCTCCATGATCTTCCCAAGTTTTTAGACTCCCATTTCCATATTTTTTCTCCAATCTGTAAAGCTTCTCCTTGTGAGAACAATGCTCTAATACCAATTTTTGGAATTAACAAGTGGGAATATTTACTTCTGAGAGGGGGTGCGGGTGAATCAAAAGTAACTAACTTTAACCTTTTCAAATCCTTTTAACTGATATCATCCACATGCATCTAATTCAATTAATAAACATGAAAGTAAAGACATGCATGAAAATAGACAACACACAAATTTGGTAACCTAGAAACCCTCTAAAATGAGAAGGTAAAATTGGGGTGGGGATGACACCCACAAAATAACACTGCACCAATGTGTAACTATTCAAGGTTACAATGTTTGACCACTTCCAATGGTCTGCCCTATGAAAGGTTTATCCTATTAAAGACTTTACACCCTATAAAAAGTGACCCGGTTAAAGGATTTAACTACCCTCCTAAAAGTAGGCCTGGTTAAAGGACTTTTGTACATTCACTTGGAATTCTACCCTATTAAAGGACTTACAAATGGTTTCTAGGCCAACCTAAGTCCATGGGATTTCCATATCTAATATACTTGCTAGAAAGTATTAGAAAGTCTTGACCTAATAGCTTTGCAATCTTCAATTTTTGATTCTAGATCCTTATTATGCTATGTCTTCTCTAATCCTTGCTTGATCTGATGTCACTCTTCAAGGTTTTGATACTCTATTCTTCAACAACTAGATTCTGCTATGTTGCTCTATTCTTCTCTAAGTCTTTTCACCCTTCTGCACTTTTCTATAATTCACCCATACACTTCTTTCTTGCACATCCTCTCTCTTGCATAATGGGGTTTTGTCCTCCTTTTATATATTTCGAAGACTAAGGGTTAGGTATGAATCTATGATCAATATTAAATCTTCATTTCTCACTCATTTCTTGCACTTTTCCTATTGGTTGCATGCCTTCTCCATTTTTCTTATTGGTTGCATGCTGATTGCATAGGTAATGTAAAATATTCATTCTTATCTTCAAGATCTTTCAAGATTCATCTCACGTCGGCTCCAAAAATGGTTTACATTTGAGTTTGTGAAGGCACAAACTCATATGATGATTCTATGTTACTCGGCACATACTAGTTGCTAATGCTTAGCACATATAGGAAAACTGGCTCACTCAGCTCCTATAGCAATTATGTCTTGCTCGACACTTATAGCAATACTATTTTTCTCAACATCTATACATCACTCAGCACTTGAGCTTCGCTCGGCACCTAAAGTTCACTCGACACCTATTGAATTCTTTGGCTCGGCATGCATTGTAGCTCAGCTTCTATATTATACTCAGCATCAAATGAGGAATTGGTTAAGTGTGTTAGCACTCAATTGTCAAAACCAATCTGAGACTAAAAATACACATCTTCATCAACATGTATACAATCTTCATCTAAATTTGCTATGACATCAGCAATAAGTTATAAATAAAACAATACATTTTTGTATACCAAATTCATACTTAGACAATTTTCTGAGTACCAAAAGCTAAATATCTTTATTTCTGAGGTTTCCTATGAGTATGTACATCATGTGTTGCCATAAATAACAAAAACTACATATCTCCATTAGCCATTTTACAACAATCTCCCTTTTTGGAATTGATGGCAATAAAATAGGAAAATTTGGCTAAGTATCAAAAACTTAATAAAAATAATACATTCACATTACATCTATTACAACTTGTCCATCTTTATATATACTCCCCCTTACAATATACTTTACAATCCTTTTTACCTAATTTACAATTTTCTATTGTACCTCTCCCCTTTACAATTTTCTTAAGTTCTTCTCCCCCTTTGACATCAATGACAAAGGTCAAAATGTCAAAAAACTATTCAAAAATCGTCCATCTGCTATCAAAAATGTTGTCCTTGCATCTTAAGTTGTATGATCTTCATGCAATCATCAAAATTTTCCTTAAGATTATCTATACCTTTAGTCCATGTCTCCTTAGTGGATTCAGCAGAGGTGAGAATTGCACATAAGGCATATGATGCAATCTCAAATGCATTAAGGTCTAAATACAGAAAGTTAGAATAAGTGTCCTTGGCCTTGACACATTCCTCCAACTTTTTCTCAACAATAGATACTTTCAAAGCAATAGACTCTCTGAAATCCAATATTCTCTTCAAAATTTGTTCCTTTTGAAGTTCTAATTTCTTGATATCATTGTGAATGTTGGCCCTTGTCCTCAAAATCATCAATCTTACAAGATGAATGTTGTATCTGGCTATATAGAGCCTCTAGCTCACTTATTTTTCCTCCAATATGATTGTCAATGTCTTTAGTCAATTTATAAGATAGGTTACACTTAATGTATAGTATCTATCCATCCCTTTGACACTTCTAAAGTTCCTTGATACAAGTATCAAGACTTATCAAATCATTCTTAATATTTTGGAAAATGGTGTTAAACAAGTTAGCATCATATGAAATTTGTTTCTTTGCTTATGCAACATTTAATAAATTGGTAAATTCTTCATCAAATGACTTTGGTACTGCCTGTGTTCTTTGTTCTGGATATGCTTCTATGTGATGTATTGCCAAAGTACTATGTAGTCTGTCAGTAACCTCCATTAAGGTTTTTTGCAGGCTAGTTATTGTTCTGTTCTTCTAATAAGTTTTGATAAGGATGAGATCCAATATATTTGATCATCATCATCAATTTCTCGGTTGGCAAGTGAAAGTGGAGTAGATGAACTAGAAGGTTTAGTTCATCCTCCCTTTGCTTCTTAGATGCCTCTTTGACTCATCTCTCTTCTTCTTCTTTCTTTTCTCTTTCCTTCCTTTAATTTTCTCTCTTCTCTTCCTCTTCTCATTTCTCCTTCTTGTCTTGCTCTAATTTCTTTCTTATTTCTTCTTCTGCTATTCTTTTATTTTTCTCCTCTTCCTTTCTTTTCTTCTCATCCTCAAGAAATTTTTTGTTGGCCCCTTCTACTTTCTTCTTTTCTTCTTCAAGTAATCTCTTTTCCTCTTCAATTTTCCTTAGTTTACCTTCAATATCGCTAGAAGGAGATTCATGTGTATCTGAACTCTCAAACAGGTTAGTATCCTCAATGTTAATGGTAACATTCATCTCAACTATTTGCATTGTGTCACCACTCATTAACACTTCCAAGGTTCTAGGTGTCAGTGAAGATGCTACCTTAGATTTTGTCAACATATGACTTATTTCTATTGCAGTATCACTTCTCAATTTTTCTTTCTCACCCACCATAAACAAAAATGGTCTCACTTTATTTCTCAGATAAGGTGCAAGATTATTCAATAATCTCTTCTTTCTCATCATTTTTGCAAATAGTCCTTTGCATAGACTTATGAAGTTCTAAATCTTCTTGCCTTACTGGTGCCTTCTTCTCAATAAGTATATTATAGACTTTCTAGTTTACTATGCCTCAATATCCTTAAATTTCAGACTGTTAGCTATTATATATCTCATAGTAGAGATATGTATCTGATCTTTTTCAAAGTTGTTATACAAATCGTAAAAAAATTTCATCTAAACAAAGTCACCCTCAATAGAAATAGTTGAGTTAATCTTTTCTATCTTTGGCTTCTATGGTTGCTGAGCTTTTCCTATTGATTGCTTTTTTACTTTCTCTTCTTATTTGACTTCTTGTTCTTCTTCTTCATCATTCGACTCAACAATTATCAACAATGTCTTTTGTGTTTTGCCTAGTCTAGTGGCTTTTTGTTTGACCCTTTTAGTCTTTGTGATCATTTCTTCCACTAATCTCTTAGATTTTCTCTTCGTCTCACTAGGTTGCACATCTAAAATTGTTGCATATGGAATGCTCAGTTCTGAAGATGTCTCTATAACAGATACTGATAAGGGTTGTATATTCAGTATACCTTGCTTCATGGTTTTCCTAACTACCTTATACTCACTCTCAATCATATTGGCCTCTGATAAAGCTTTTCATAATAGTTTCTATCTTCTTGTGAGAAGCCTTCTCGAAGGATGTCCGATGAGCTGACTGGGTAATCTCATCATAGGTTCCAAATCCATATTCTTCTTTATCCTTCTTTGATTTCAACAATAAATCAATATATCTAATTTTTGTTTCATCATTCAGTTCATAACCTAAGGGATCAAGAAATGTTTCCTAAGGTTCTACTGCTTGTATATAAGTAAAACCTATATCAACCATAACACAAATATCATCTTTAAATCTATCTACAATTGCAATTGCAATTCTGAATCTTTGTCTCATTTGATTCTAAAATGTCCTCATTATCAGGTTTCCACTTTCCAATATCTTATCTACAGGATGTCTTGTACATATGTGATCTTCTCCATAAGCACATGAAAGAATATGTGATTTATTAGTGACTGAAATCTAAACACACTATTCTTATTCTTCTTGATGTTTTCAAGGTTCTCAAGTAGTTGCATTCTTAGAATTTTACTAAGATTTACTTGTTCCTTCTCTACACATATCTTATAGGATGCATAGATGAATCCGATTGATAATTCATCAATCTTTGAACTTGCACATGTAGAGTAGGCAATAATTCTACTCATGAATCTTACATCATCTTTCTTAATGGTGTTGATCACCATGGCCTTTCCATTGTACATTGCTTTGGTATAAATTTCAACTTTCTTCTTAACCATTTTCTCACCTATGGGTACATTGCCTTGTATGTTAAGACTGGTTACCTCATGAATAAGGTCGACAAAGATATCAACTACACTATCTTGCATCCATAGTTTCCCATTATTTATTCTGCTTAATATGATTTGTGTCCACTCATCTGTATCCAATTTGCTGGAATTCTTTTAGAATAACAAAGAGGGGGGTGAATTTGTTATTCATGGTCGAGATGTACAAAATAAAACTTTTCACAATTCAGTGAACCCTTAAAACTTTCTCAACCATGCATGCATTCATTGCGTGTTAACCAAAACTACTATGTTACTGTAACATTAACATGCAGAAATATAAAATATAAAACACAACATATCCATCAGCACATTTGACACAATGATTTAATGTAGAAACCCAAGTTGGGAAAAACCACCAGTAACATGCTACTCCTTTTTCACTCTTCTAAAGTGATGCCCTATTAAAGGCCAATCTTGTTAAAGGTTACAACACACACTATTAAATGTGACCCGATTAAGGGATTTCAATCACCCTATTAAAAGTGAGCCTTGTTAGAGGACTTTTGTCCATTTACTTGGAATGTCATCCTGTTAAAGGATTTTCCAATGACTATCAAGTCAACTTTTCTCCAAAGGATTTACCTTAATCTAATACAATTGTTAGAAAGTAATAGTAGAGCTTTGATCTGATATAGCTTATAACCTTACTTGCAAATTAAAAATCACTCTTCAGTCCTCAACTATGCTTGGCTTCCAATCTTTGCAGTTCTGATAGCTTGTTCACCCTTCAAGAATTCATCCTCTTTAATCCTTCTTGCTTAGATCACCATTGCAAACTTCTTCTCTTGGGTCACTTGATGAAGCAAACCCTCTTCCTTCTCCTTGTCTAATTTTTGCATCCAAAACTCTCTAACCTCTTTGCTTCATGACTAAACATCCCTACATATAGGAAATTAGAACTCTTTTCCTGCTCATTATTCATCACCAAAATTAGGGTTTTCGATAGATTAGGTAAGATACAATGTATCTACCTCATATCTTTTCTTCTATAGAAACTTCTCCCAAAATCCATTTGAATTCATGTCCAAAATGGTTTGCATAAGATTATATGCCTCCAACTTATCAATCTTATCTTCCTTCTGATTTGCAAGTTCCAAGAAAAAAAACTTGTCAGCTTTTATTTGGTGAAGCTTTGATCTTTTTCATAATGCAGTAGCTCGGCATTAATAATTTACTGATGCTCAGTACATACTGTGTTACTTGGCATCAACTAGATTCTACTAGTGCTCAGCATCAACTGAAAATCACTCGACATCTACTAACTTGCTTGGCACCTATTAGTTTACTCGACATCCACTAGAAATTGCTTTCACTCGGCTCCAATTATCTTTTTGCTTGGCTTGCACTAACTTTTCTTGGAACTTTCTATCAACTTGGTCAAGCTTGGCAAATGAACTTTGTCCAACCTTATTCTTCTGAACTTTCTAAGTGTAGCCAATCATTTTGTAACCTCAAAATAGATCATCAATACATTATGTTATCACTGTCATAACCAATTCTTGCACTTCAATACATAATCATAACTCAACCTTTCCTCTAGGTACTTTTGCTACATCTTGTTGATCAAATCATCCTCATCAATCAACTAAGTGATAGTTCTTGAAACATATAAGCAATTTTCTTACCAACATGTAGTAGGTTTGACATTAGTGACAAAACAATGATTGAAAACACACAGTCTTCTTTCAAAAAATTTCCTACTCAAATGATCTTTTCAATCATATATCAACACAATTCTCTATGGAAATGATATTTGAATAGGTCTAATTCCTTCAAGTGTTCAAATTTGGGTCTCATAGTCATATTGTGGTTCAAAACTAATTCCATATCCTTGTTCATGTATTCACTCCCAATAGATTCAAATTTATTGTTAAGATAACTTCCTAAATCTTCCAAATATATTGCATTGTTCAAAGTAATGGATAATGTTGTGTTAGGGTTTCCTTCTACAGGTTTCACAAAAACAACCTTCATCTTAGGTTTGTCTTCATTCTCAACATTGTGCACTACTGACATATCCATGATTCCATCAAATATGAGCTTTTACTGAATAATTTTGTGAGAAAATGATAAAATACCTCTTTTTAGAAATAGGTTTTGCTTTGAAATCACCTTGAAAAGTCATTTCTGAGTGCTTTCTACTTTGAATGTATTCACAATGAAGTGAAAATCAAGTTTATACTCTATTTATTCCATCAACTTGAATTTTCATTAATTGTGTACTTTGCAAACATGAAAAAGCTATCAATTACATTTTGTAATCAAATAACTTCTCAAGATCATCTATCTGATCTTCAGATGCCACTTGAGGTTTTCCATAGCCTCCTTGCATCATGACAAAGCTCCACAAGACTTTGCTTCATGAAATTCTCTTCAAAAACATAGTTTTCATCTTCTTCTATAGAATTAACTTTCTTTGTAATACTAGTACCTCTTAAATCCTTTGTAACTTGTTTAGATAAGCTCCAAATCACAAGCAAGCTTAAGTATCATCTAAACTTATCTCGATACACCTTCCAACTTCACCACTTCTAACTCAATCTATGAATGAAGTTTTCAAATTCTGGTATTGTGAACAAGCTTAATTCAACTTAATTGAATCAAACTCAATAACTAACTTCGGTCTTCATGTCTCATCATCCAACTTATCCCTTGAGATGTCTGATCCTTTTACAAGTGCCTCATTGAGTTCTTCACAAAGTTCACTAACTACATTCCAAATGTTCCTCACTATCTTTGTTAGTTTTGAAGTTCCTTTCATGGTTCCTTCTATCATTTCTAATGTTTCTTCCATCATTCCTTCTGTTTTCGAAGTTTCTTCCATTGTTTCTTCTATCTCTAAAGTTTTTGTCCATTTTGTAATACTTTGTTGTATGTCCAAAGTTGTTACATAACTAACATACTAGTGTTCTTCTTCTAGGATTTTGCTAATCATCAAGTGCATGAAAATTTCAAGCTATGTGTCCAAAGTTGTTACACTTATAACACACGATTTTTCTTTTGTCTTAAAAAGGTCTTCTTCTCTTGATGTTCTTTCATTAGATCTTCTTCTATCTATAGGGTTAGTATTTCTAGACATTCTACTATTTCTTCTATCATTATCATACTTAGGCTTCCTACAATCAATTTCTTTATGACCCATATCATGACAATTATGATAATAAAAATCCTTAATATGATTAAATGACTTATTTGTACAATCTCTTTTCATATGACCTATTTCATTACATGAAAAACACTTACCTCTAAATTCATACCTAGTTTCCTTAGGAGATTCCACTTGCTTTGGTTCATCCAAAATTTCAACTTCCTTGTCTTGTCCAACTTCTTTAGGTTTGTCAAAAGATTGACTACATTCAATCTTATCATTAGATTTTCTTTTTTCTTTCAGATTTGATCTAATCTCAGGTTTCTTTGTAGACATGTTAAATAGATATTCAAGACTAGTCTTATCATAAGTAGGTATCTATATTGACATTGAATCATCAAGCTTTTCTTTGCTAGAATAAAGCTTCTCAAGTTGTTGCTTGCACTAAGTTAATTCACCTTTCACAATAGTATTGTATTTATGAAGTTTTTCATGATCTTCTTTCAATGTTTCAAATTCAAAAGTCTTCTTTTCCAAACTTTCTCTCAAATGTGTATTTTTAGTTTTCAATTAGACTTGACTTTGCTAGGATCATTTCTCAAAGTCAACTTCAGATTTGTAATCTTCAATTCATGCTTCAAGATCTTGTACTCTATTTTTAACTTTGAATAATCATCATCACTAGTTTTAGATTCACTAGATTTAGGCTTGGATTTGAGATGTTCAATCTTTTCCTTCAATTGTCTAATGTATACTTTGGAGTCTTCATATCTGTCTTTCAGCTTATCTCTTTCTTTAGTAAGGAGATCAATTTTTTCAAGTGCCTCTTCAAGGTTCTTCATCAACTATTCCATATCCATAAAGATCTTACTCAAGTTGTTAAGCCTCTTCGAAGCAACTGTGCTCTGATACCAATTGTTAGAAATAGGGATTACTAAGGGGGGGTTGAATTAGTAATCTACAAACTTTAGTCGCCAACTGGATATTATTTTTTTACTTTAAACCATACATAACAAAGTAATAAAGTAATGTTGAATAGTAACAATAACCATGCACAAAGATAAATCATAACACCATATTTTGTTAACTAGGGAGACCTTGGCTAAGGGAAAACCCTAGTGGGGATGATACCCACTAGATAATATATTGATATATAAGTTCATTGTTAGAGGATGGACCTTGTTAGGAGTCAATGAGAAAATTTAGTATAAGGAGTCTCTATTAGGAGACTTTGAATCCCTGTTAAGAGTTGTAGTATAGTAAATGCAAGATGAGCCCACTACCCAAACACGCACTTCCAATTACAAGAAGAGCTCACTACCCAAACAAGTAATCAAACTTTTAGAATATAAGTATTGTAAATTCTTCCTCGATTGATCTCTAATCTTTAGCTCGATCTCATATCACAAAATATCTTATAGAAAACTTTGCATATATCACTTTCACAAAAGTTCACATACAATTGCTCAACATAACTTCTTCAAGATAACACACTTGAATTCGCAAGATGTCCTTTGCATAAATACCATGCCTTTACACAAATTGTTGCTAGGTCAGCTAAGACCATGATACACTTTTCCAACATAGAGTAAACATCTTGGATGTTAGCCCTAATTGGACAAGTAATTATTTTGTAAACAAAATAATCCTTTCCTTCAATTTCGATGTCTTGTTTCATTAAAACATGAATATCTTTGTTTTGTACAGTCCATACTGACTTCCATGGTTATACACGCCATCATCAACATGTATACAATCTCCATCTAACTGCATTATTCATAATATGACGTCAAGAAGAAGTTATAAATAAAACAATACATTTTTGTATACCAAATTCATACTTAGACAATTTTTTGAGTACCAAAAGCTAAGTATCTTTATTTTTGAGGTTTCCTATGAACGTGTACATCATGCGTTGCCATAAATGACAACAATTACATATCTCCATTAGCCAATTGTCAACAAGAGCTAGTTGTTATGACTCAAATAAAGAGGATAAAAATGAAATTAAAGGAACACGAGCCTCATAGAATCAACTTCTAGTTGTTCCTAGTAAACAAAACTTTCAAAAATAAAGATGTGTATGTTGAAAAAGAGATTCAAGAATCAATAATTCATGGAACTCTAAACATGCTAGGGTGTGTAAAGTTGAATCATTCTAAGAATGATATTATAGGTGACAAAAAATTTGTGTGGAAACTAGAAGGAAGTTAGGTGAAGCTAGAGAAGATATTAGTTTGATTTCAAAAGTAGAACCTGAAAATGTCTATGAAGCATGCAAAGATGAGAATTGGATAAATGTCAAGAAAGAAGAACTGGATTGGATTCACATGAACAACAATTGGATTTTGGTTTCAAAACCTAAGGACAAGAATGTGATTGATACCAAATAGATGTTCATAAATAAAAGGAATGAAGGAGGGGAAGTGGTAAGAAATAAGACCAGATTGGTTTGTAAGGCTACTCTCAAATGGAAGGTATTGACTTTGATGAAAAATTATCTCCTATTACTAAAAATAAAATATTTATATTGTTTCTTTCTTATGATGCTTTCAAGGATTTAGATTGTTTCTTTCCTATGACGCTTTCAAGGATTCCAAGGTATATTAGATGGATGCCTACCAAGTATGCATTCTTGAGAGGAGATTTGGAAGAGGAAGAGTATGTGGAATAACTTGATGGTTTCACATTAACGAATGATGACAATATGGTTTGAAATTTTTTTAAAATGGACTAAAATAATCCTTTAAAGCATGGCATGTGAGACTAGATATCCCCTAAAGCTTGGTGTTTACAAAGGTATTATTGATAGAAATCTATACTATAAGGTTGATTAGGATATCATGCTGACCATTGAGGTATTTATTGATGACATTATATCTGGAGGTGATAATATTTTGAGTAAGAAGTTTGCAAATTCAATGCAAAGTGAGTTTGAGATGTCTATGACAGGTGAGATAAAATCATGTCTTGGTCTACAAGTTGTACAAGTTGTACAATTTGAAAAATTAACTTTTCTATCTTAATCGAATATGTAAAAAAACTCTGAAGAAGTTTGAGATGGAGAACTCCAAACCTATTGGAAATCCTATGGTGACTACTTGTAAGTTAACCAAAGATTATGACTCACTAAAGCTAAATTAGTCAAGGTAGGGATCTATGATTGGTAGCTCACTATATTTGACTTGCATAAAGCTGATATATTGAATGTAGTAGGATTGGAAGAAATATTTCAAGATGAATAGAAGGAATCACATGAAGTATATATGAAAAGGATATTTAGATATGTGAAAGGGACAATAAAAATTTTCTATGGTATGACAAAGATTATGAATTCACCTTATGTGCCTATATTGATGTTGATTGGGAACGAAATGTGGATGGGAAAAAGAGCACATTTGGATGTGCATTCTTCTTGGGTTATAAATTAGTAACATGGGGTAGTAAGAAGCATAATGTGTATCTTAGTCCACAGTTAAAGTTGAGTATGTTGTTGTTGCTACTAATTTCTCTCACATTATATGGTTGAAAAAAATGTTGATTGATACCTAAGTAAGTATTGATATATCTATTATTATTAATAGTGATAAATCAAGTGCTATAAGTATTTCCAAGAATCATGTGTTACATTAAAAAACAAAGTATATATCTATCATGTATGTCTTCTTAAAAGATAAGGTAGATGAGAAAGAAGTGAAACTAAAGTATGTCTCTACTAAGGATAAGATTGTATATATGTTCACTAAGCCTTTTCCCAAGGATGGCTTTGTCTTTATAATGGAAAAAATAGAGGTTATGGCCCCTCTTATCCAAAACTAAAGATGTAGTGGAGTGCAAAAATTCAAGGTACTTAATAGTGATATATTTCTTCTTGAATTGATGAGTGAGGTTGCTCCATAGGGGAACTAGTGAATAATGTGTATAGAATTTGCAAATGAGGATGCTCTTTATGGGAAGTATTTTGTGCAGGAAAGCTTGATGATTGGGCATGATTGAAGAGGCATGTAATTAGTATGCGTTGCATTGTTGAGGTAATAACAAATATGTGTCATTTTTCATTGATGTCAAAGTGGGAGAGAAGTCGTGTGAAAAATAGTGACAAAACATGTATACATCCTAAGGGGAGAGTGTTATAGGATGGAGAGAAGAGTATGAATCATAAGGAGAGTGATTTCTCATGAATATATTGTTTGTTGTTGAGTGTGTCATTGATGGTTATTTTGATCTTTTGACATTGATTGGGTTATTCACATTCATTTGTTGTCATCAATGCAAAAGATAGAGATTGCTGGACAAATATATGCCTTCACATATTTGAGAGATGTGTTGTCATTGATATCAACATATTTATTTGTTCAAATAGTTTTGTTAATAAAATAAAATTCATGCAAGAGATTGGATCAATGAGGCTAGTGTTATAGACGATTTACTAGAGACCAGTAGAATGGTAATCAGACAATGTTTAGGAAAGACAAGGTGACAATGCTAGCATTGATGAGCGTCAGTAGGAATGTGTTGTGAGTAGTGATGGTTGTGGCATATCAAGGATTTAATTATGAATCCTTGACATGATTGGTTTATGATAATGAGTAAAGATGGCAAGGTTTCTAAGATGACAGAGTTGATGTTTTCTAGATAAATAGTGTTTGAGTCCAACATGTGGTAAAACACATTGAGGAAGGATTATAGTGTGCTATAGGATTTATTGGAATGTTTAAGGATGCTTTATTAGATATTTATAATTTTTAGATGACATTCAATGCATCAATTGTATTGTAATTGAGAGACAATTTTTTAATTAAGTGTTAGATAGGGTCGACCTTTTATTGCTTCAAGAAGGTGGATCACTTGTATAAATAAATATAATCTTTTGAGGATGAGAAGTGTGTGTATGAATGTGGATGTGAGCCATGCATCGGTAGTAGAGGAAGAGGTGTGAGTAGAATTTGACGTTCTTCAACATAATTGAACATGTATAACGAAGATTTGTTCAAGTAGCTCTTGTAATATTGGGTTGTAGTCCAAAGTTGTATGGTAGTGAGCCTTCCATTTTAATTGAGCATTGCGCTCTAGGTAATGTGCCCAAATGCAAGTGCATAAATTGATTGTAATACTTTATAATTCTAACATAGTATAGTTTATTATGGGTACAAACCCCACTGTGGTTTTCCCCTGACAGGGTTTCCACATAAACATCTTAGTGTTATGTGTTCATTTGGTGTTATGGTTATGTTTTATAAAGCTTAACATTAAGATTGAAGATTTAAAGTTTAATGAGTTAAAGTTTGTGAAGATCTTGGAACAACTAATTTATCCCTCCTCCCCCCAATTGTAAAAGATGCCATTATTCTAACTTAAAGTTCAATCATTTCCTTAATAATGGGTCTCCAATACTCCAAAATGCATTTACTCAAATCTAGAAGCAAAGGCAATACACCATTAGACCTACATATAAGAGTGATAGGAAAAGTATTATATTTTCTCTAATATTTATTCCCCAAAAATAATAATAGGAGTAAAGAAGAACATTGGGTATTACCTCTATGGGAGTATTAAGTACAAGTAGAAGGGCTACCACCAAAAGGCTCAACCACCTTAGCATAAAAAAGAGATGTTTTGAAGAGGTGGGAGAATCTACATGTAGTAAACTAGACCACAAAGGTGGGAAATCAGTCACAAAAGGGACACCATTGATTGCAAGCAATTAACCAATAGGTGACAAACCAACGATAGGTGATTATGGTGATATAGTAGCAAATGGTGAATCAACAAAAAAAAGCTAGTGACATGAAAAATCAATAAGAAAAGCAAAAGGGTTTTAGTAGAGAGTGGGAAAGTCACTTAAAAAAACATTATATTACTTAGTTAAGTGTGTTGATTTCCTTTTATGTTTATTCTCAACCACCAAATGAATAACAATAAACACATTATTAGAAGACCTTCATGAAGGTTTTCACCAAGACACAATGTTGATTGTACTCCTAATATCTTGTGATGTCATGTGTAGGTGTTTTTCATTATGTTGATGATTTTTTTTATGGATACGAGGAAGACTAATGAGGTTATATGTCATGAAAGTAATTTGGTAATGGTCCTATGACATATAGTAGACTTAAGAGACTTTGGTTTGGACAAAATAAGACATTAAACTTTAAAAAATGTAGATAAACTTATGGAAGATGCTTCTTGAAAGTATACCTAAAAAACTTATGTTTATGAACAAAATACTAATTGAATTTTTCTATAAAAGACATATTTAACCCTTGCTAAAGCATTGAGCTCTAGACCTTAATTGATAGAAAAAGAACAAGTGAAAACCTAGACATTAACATGTAAGAAAAATAGGTCACGAGAACATCCTTGCCTAATGAAATGTTTTGGATCTATATTATTTCTAATCTCGTTATTTCCCTACTATACTTAAAAACTTATAAATCTGTCAACACTATTATGTGAACAAATAAATTTTCAACTTCATAAGACATGAACACTCTAAAAAACCATAAATGACATCACAGTTTTCTATTTCCCTATATTCCGTTCCACATGAATGCAAAACACCTTATACAAATGGAAATTGTAATGATACATGTTAAGACTTAGGTATAAGCCTCTCACTAAATATTAGTTCCTCTATTTACATAAGAAAAAGGAAGGACAAAAAACCCTAACAGCCTAGTGATACAAATCTAAGGAGAAGAACTTATTTAAATTATAGAGAAAAATCCCATAGGATTCATGATGCATCTTTATACTCGCACATAGATCACATATAAATCATTTGAAATGAGATATTCATGGAAAATTCTAGAAGGCTTGAGATCTACTTTTCATAGTAATTAAGAACCAAACAACCTTGTGATTACAATCTTGTATATCATTTCTATATAAATTCCCTTTTGCCTTTGTTGGCATATGGCCAAAGAATTCTACATTTGACCTAGAAAGGTGAATTACACATATCATTTCCCTCATTAGGTCCAATGTAGACACCATGACAATGTTCTCATATTTTATAGTCCTAACATATTAAAATATTGGGCATCCTACACAACTTTTGTATGCTTTGTGTCTTCAATTGCTTTATTAAAACATTCATGAAATGGGCCAATTAAATCCACCTGTGCACGTTCCACAAGAATCTTGTCTTTCCTCTCATTGAAATCATAAGACCCAAGATCTACAATACAATATATATTATATCCAACTTTTAATGGGTATGCAAACAAAAAATCTGTCAGGGTATCAGTGGACCTAGATAAATCAATTCCTTCAATTGGGTTTTTTTAATGCTTCAATTGGTTTTCTTGGGTTTGAATCTAGAACATGTATAATATGTATAAAAGGTAAGGCATATGAATCATACTTGGATTGTATCCTAAGGTGGTGGAGCTAACAAATGCATTTGTTTATATATATTTGGGGTTGTTGCATTCTACCAACATTTGACACGATTTGTCCAATGCCAGCATGAAGGATAACATGTGCTTTCGAACCAAGTCAATGTCTATCCAAATCATTCAATTTTGCTGGCAATTAAACTTGAAAGTCAAAATGTGAGCATAGAAGATTTCCAATATGTTCAAAACTAAAATCAAATGGATGTTGGTACCTAGTTTTGTACTAACAAACATGAGCGGTTCAACTCCATTCACACACATCTTGTTGGTTAAAATGGATATAGGTGTTTGTATTCAATTAACATTCTCACAACCTTGTTAATTGATTGTGTTGCCTCAAAACGCATTTGCCTCCCTTTATTGAATTGCCTTGAATATGATTAAAGAATAAGCCCCCATGCATTTAAATGTACAATCATAAACCACTAAATGATGCCTTGTGCCTCTAAAGAGTTGCATTACATATGTTAGATCTGTCATCATAGTAAATCAATTGTAATGGTCACTCACATGTATTCCAATGCATATATTGCCTTTTATGAACAATTGGTCAATGATGTACCTTAAGAAGATTTTTTAAAAAACTATAGGTACAATTGCTCAATCTTGTACTACACTAGAAAAGATGTTCTCTATTGTGCATGATGTTCCACTTGCTCAATTAGTGCCTGAGCTGACTGTCCAGCTGACTCTACCCCGAGGTGAGATCAGCCACCTATGAGATGTCTCACTTCTTAGCCTAGGAGAGATTTGAATCCAAGACCATGAAAACTACCCACAACCTCAAGCCAACTTATCTATTTGTTTGACTGTTATCCATAATCATTATATTGATCTACTAAGCTGTCCATCATAATCTTACGCTTCACCTACTCTCTATTAGCAGTGGGTCAGCATCCTTCAAAGGATTCACAACATGGCTTAACCGCCTCCTTTCGTTCTATAAGACTATTGGTCATATTGGACATTGACAGGTCAACCTTTTGATACCAAGGCAACCCTGAGCATTGTAACACTCTCCTGTGTAAATTTTATAATCCTCTGTTTTCAGATGTTCTACTGAGTTGTGTTGAGCCAAATCCTCCAATTTCAGTTGAACTACCACATTGTGTATAGCCGTAGTCCCGCTACTTAAGTAATTTTGTTTCAAATTGTTCAATTGTCTTGTGTTTGTAATGACTTGCCCTTCCAGTGAAATCGATATCAGCTATATCTTAATGCTGATCAGCCCTGCAACCCCGTAATTGTTGCATTGTGTTGTGTAAAACCCAGTTAACTCCGTATCTGAAGTGGGATCACCCTCTACACTCTAAATTGTCATGCATGTAACAATTGCATTTTTACAATATGGAACTTTACGTAAAGTACCATTAAACAAACATGATTTTGAATCGAGGCCACTCATTCAGAATGGCCCCAGAGTACCATTCGTGGACCAGAGGACCACAACCAACCAACACCCTTCTTACCAAACTTGCATTCAATAACCACCTTGAAAAACGTAAGACTCAATCATTCAATACACACCCAAATAGCAGTGGACCACATTATTGAACTTAATATGAAGGATAGAAACCAAAACTAACAGATATCAAGCATTAAAAACCCATGTTGTGATTTGACCCATTTCAGTAGTGATTTTGTTTATTCTTCTCTCTAATCTGATCTGTATACCAAGCAAAGATTATAAATTTTGGAATCAGTTCAAGAGTGTCCCAAGATGTACTTTTATTTCTGAAAGATCCATTTGTATAATTTATGTAATGTTAACAAACTGCACAGTGCAATCATAATAGTTTAACATTATCAGATTTTCCATCAGGATTTTACAATTCATTAGTAAATATTCAATTTATTTCTGGATTCGATTGTGTGTTTTCAGTAATAATAATGTTTCGAATCACATTCTATGATCCATCATCAGAAAGAGAGAGGACCAGAATAACATGAAATCATTCAAATTGTGACACCAGTCTGCAATAACATGAAAACAAGAAACATACAGAACCTCAATAAGCCCAGGGCATTAAATGAGAAAAGAAATTGGATCCAGCAAGAATATTTTTAAGATACACAGTTTATTTACAGCATATTTATGATACTCATTCCCTAGGGAAGAACGTACAACTTGGGGTCACTGCCCTGAATTGAACAAAATATGCTATTCCGTGGATCTGCTATTGGGTACAAAATTTCGGAGCAAGTAGCAGAATTTCATGCTCTTCAGGAACAAACATACTCAGTAAAGTATTATGGTAACAGAAGTTAAGAAAACAAAAAAACTCAAATCTAAGTACGCTACACTATAATCCTAATCCTGCCTATAGTTTTATGCACAAGATTTCCTCTCAATCAGTTTATTGCTGTTGATCATATCATATGATCAAACCTTTTACAATCTCCAAATCATATGATCAACTCGCCAAGGATTCATGCCTGCCCACAAGGTCTGGTACTCCATGGAAGTACCAAATTACATGACAGAACAGGCATTTGGGTTTTCATCACTGAAAATTTGAGGGGGATGAACATACTCAATTACATATCTAGGAATGGGGACTTCATTCTTCTTACCCTCGCCCTTTGATTCTTCACCATCACCTTTGGATTCGTCTACCTTCTTCTCATCATCCCCCTTCTTCTTGTTTTCCTCATCCTTCTTATCCCCACCATCCTTCTTCTTACCCCCACCACTACCTTCTTTCTTGTCTTCCTTCTTATCGTCTTTCTTGTCTCCCTCTTTCTTCGGTGGCACAATTTCAACATATTTTTTAGTCTTCTTGTGTACGTACTCTGCCAGTTTATTTGGATCCATAGTTCCTTTCACAGTAAATGTGCTGTTCTTCATATCAAGCTGTGCAGTCTGTACTCCTGTAAGTCACAGAAACACCATATATAATCAATAAAACTACTCCACCCATGACTAATTGCACAAAAAACAACTGAACTCCTCCATTCAGTCAACCAACAAAGTCACAGAAATTCAACTAGTAAGGGGTCTACTGCAATTAATACCATCCCACACATTAGGGCTTGAATCAAACATGCTCAATCAGGCAGTAAATTAATAAGAAACATAAAAAACAAAAAACAAAAATCAACTAATCAGGGCGCCATGGGCTGTTAGGGCTTACTCAAGACACCCAGAGAGACACTAGAATCCATTGTTCTTAACCACCCGGTAAGATGATAAGAGCATCATAAGCTATATTAAAGAAAACTCAACTAATGGGGGCACATAGGTCTACTACCCCATACACAAGAAGGGGAACTGTAGAATCAGAGAAGTCGCTAAACTAATATAAACATAAAAAACATGAAATTCGTGTGGCAAGGGTTCTGAAGCAGTTGAGATAACAACGAGAATTCACTCAATACTGTACTAACAGCACGAATTTCTGACCATGCATTGTCAATATGGAATCCCTGCAATCCCCTAGAAACATATACCTATCCAAATACTAGAAAAAGCTAAGTCCTAAGGTCTAGAAACATCCATTCTCTAGCGCCTCTAACCAAATCATACGATGTGGGTTGCCTTCACTTTAGGAACAATATGGTAGAACCGCCTGCTCTTATACAGTTTAAACGCGGTGATCTATCTCATCCCACGTAAAAAAATTGAAGTAAATGTACAGAAACAGCAAAGGCTAAAGCCAACATCCTCTTATCTAGGACGTCTTGGGTTCTAGTCTACTCAAGCTTAAATAATAATAATTAGACTTGTAACATAAGAGAGAAAGCCAAAATTAATAAAAGCCATGAAGATTCTAAGAGAAGAAATTGCAGCCCAACCTTTGAATTTACCAATAGCTTTCTGCACCTTATGGGCACATGCCTCGCAGTGCAAGGTCACCTTCATTACACTGGTAATCACAGTTGGCTGCAAACACACAGATAGGCATGAGTTTTTATTTTCGAAATTCAATGATTATCTAAATCTAAGAACAAGAAGATTTCCACAATCCATATGAAACGATCAATTTTATGCTTCTCCATATGAACAAGAAGCATAGAATAGATAACATGTAGATCTAGATTAGTAACAATTTAAATGTCCATTACCTCCTTTTCCTTCTTCTCCTCGGGCTTTTTCTCCTTCTCCTTCTCCTTCTCGGCTGGCTTCTGCTCCTTCTTCTCTCCCTCATCTTTCTTGGGCAGGGGAGAAACAAGCTCAATCTTCTGACATTTCTTCTGCACCCTTTCACACACCGTCTTTGGATCAACCTTCCCAATAACAGTCAATTTATTGCCCGCTAAATCAACCTTAACTTCCTCCACACCTACAAACAGCATACAATTGAATGAAAGGTTAACTAAACACACACCAGAATCCCAATCCTCAACACCGACAACAAATTTCAATGTCCCAAATCCCAAATCCTCAACACCCAAAACGGATTTCAATCGAAAACTAAGAAAATACCTGGAAGATCCTTGACAGATTTCTTGACCTTCCTTGCACAGCCTTCACAATGCATGTCCACCTTGATAACAACCGTAACAGGTCCATCCTCCTTCTTCTCACCACCTCCCTTCTTATCCTTCTTCTCCCCTGTTTTCTCCTCCTTTTGCTGCAACCACAAAAACATCATCCTCATCATCAATATCAACATTAAACCCAAAAAGAAAAAAAATCCATTTACCAATGCAGATCTCAAAACCCAACAAGGCAAATGCCATCCAAAGGGCCGTGAGAACCGCACAATCCTAACTAAAACCAGGCATTAGATGCATATTAGCACTGTAACTCACCTCTCCCATCGTTAACAATAATTCCCAATGCTAGACTCGGACAAACCGAATGAATCTGAAGTTGAAAAGATGAAATGAATCAACCTCTTTCTCTCTATTTGAATGCTCAACCCCAAACCCATATAAATTCATAGAAACTACACCGTAAGGAATGGGAAATGACAAGACCTTCCCAATTTTTTATTCAGTTTTTTAACCCCAACTAATTCTTTTATCTTTACTTATCAGACAAACTTGTCATTAATCACAAGGCTTGATTGATTACACTCATGAGATGATATGATGATGACAAGGGCACTCTCAACATGATGTATGAAGGATGCATGCATCCCCCTTTTAATAATTAAAATCCAATATTAAACAAACATTGTAGTCAGTTTGATTTACTCTCCACCTCTTATATCTCTCTTTTTGTTCTTATGTGGTGATTACTCGTGTCAGATAGTGGCCCCAAGTTGTGTATACTTAATAATCAACAATAATGACTTCATAAACCAGACGTTTTTGGGGGTGCTCAAGAATTTTGGCAAAGTGTTTTTAAGGTCAAAATCATGAGCTTTCCTGATCTGTTTTAGAGAAAGACAACTTGGGCTCTTTGTTTTCTTTATCAATGACTTCCTACTACGAGGCTTCTGGAAGGTAGGCGCAGGAGGGTTATGGACTCTTTATTATTATATTTGAAATGGGCTCAATATTTCATATTAATAAGATTGTTCATGTACTTCCTGGTTCCAAAGTCCATGAAAATGGCTTCAAATTGACTGGATTCAGAAATGTTATGGCCCTCAAAAGAGAGAGTTTGCTTTTGCCTTTGCAAACCTTTAGGAAGCTTATTAAACACATCTAACTGATGGAACTTGAGGGAAAAAGGTGTTTCTTACTGGTTTTCATTTTCTTCAACTTGATCGTTATTATTATATATATTTGTAATCATTTAAATGGGAAAAGTTTTCTTTAGATCTTTTAGCTAAAATCAAGTATTCGAATTGATAAAAAGATTTTATATCAAATAAATAGTAAAATGGTAGAATTTATAAAGTGGGTTAATCTCTTCTTTTTATGAGATAAGATTGTATGATTAAAAAATAATATTTTATAGAAATAAAAGTTTATCTATCAAATCACTTTTCGCTAATATGATTTGAACTCTACAAGTTTGATTAGGGAAATTTTGCATCACATGAAATCCAAATCTTCATAAATTATAGAGTACTCGAGTGGTCGCTAGTGCTAGATAATATCTTGAATTCCATTAGATAATCCATTGCAGAGAAGGGATCACAATAGAGGGAAGCATAAATCGCACTACGTCAGAGAAGAAAGGAGGCACATAAACTATCTTTCCATAAGTAGAGGTGTCAACAATAAGAATAACAAGATGAGGGAATAATAAAGGAAGGTTAGTCCAAACCTTGTTAATAGTGGCACTCACCTTTGGAGGAAGGGTGCCCTTTTAACTTTTTCCCTGAACAATCTTCACCCTAATGACTATAAGTGAACTATGATCTACAACAAAAAGAAAGTTCTAATTATTGAGAGCTTTCTTCCAAAACTAGTTCCTGTCTCACAAATCAATCTCCTTTGGCACACCGTAGAAATGATCTAACTCAATAATTATGAACGTGAGTTAAAAGGAGAAGTTAGCTTATAAGATTATCAACATGAATCTTTCAAAATCATTATCAAAAGACGTCAAACCATAACGATGCCAAATCTAAAATAGAATAGTTGACCTCAAACTCCAAATAAGGACTAGAAAAAAGTTCATTGAAGAAGAAACAAACTCCCAAAACCATCACTTCATAGAAGTAATGTTGAGGACGTAATATCATGAATATGTTTTCAAAAAGAACTTGTTGAGCTTCCTCCAAGACACACACATCAATAAAGAAACCCTAAGTGTTAAGGATCTTGATGTGTGACTCAACCAATGTTGATAGCAATAAATAAGACCTCACTCAAACATTGTCCATCCTCTAACATTGGATCATATTTTCGCATTATTTATAAAGAGAGTCAAGTTATATGTTATGTAATAGGTCTATACCCATAAACAAAGGCAACAAAAGCCCAAATGTCATAAATGACCTCTTGAAGCTAACTTTGTCAAAGAGGAAACCACTAAAAAAAATCTTTGTGAGCATCACCTAGATATGATGAGTGTTCCATAAATTATCATGAGAAATGGGTTCTTGCTAGTCACTACTCATGAAACATAAGACAAAAAACTACTTAGTTGAATCCTAATAGAAATGTCACAAAAGTAACCTCACTTTCTTAAGGACAACACTAACTAATTTCAAAACCTCTTCACCATTTATACATTAGAGGAATTCATTTTCAATCCCCTTAAATATCGTGTCCTCTTTTATCACAGTAAGGATACTCAATCCAACTTGAAAGAATAGTTATAAACAATGAATCTTGTTACATTACAACTACTTTAGAAAAGATAAATGAAATCCAAGAAAAAGAACTCTATATGAAAATCCTAAGAAATAATTGATATCATTAGTACCATTAATTATTAATATTTTAAAATTCAATAAAATTTCACTTAAATAAAATATTTAATAAAAGAAAATTTATGATAATCATGAATATCTTTTTTTAATTGTGCAACTATGTTTAATATCACTATTTTCAAACATAATATAGCTTATCATCATAATAAAATATAATTTAAGATAAACAAAGTAATAAAATATATAATATTCATATTCGTATAAAATGTTTCATAACCTAGCCAAAAAAAATACTTAGTAGATTGTACGCCTCATAAGCTTTTATGCTCCATTAGAAACATATAGGTCAATGCATAATTACGGTCAATTAGAAAATATTCGATGTTATTCTTTGTCTCTATCCTTTGCAAGATGTGATTGGAATCTCATTATTTCACAAATATCCTTGTAATCTTTGAATGTTAGGTGATCATTTAATAATTTATTTTGACATGAGCATTTAAGGTAGTATTGAAGTATAAATGTCTTTTATGTTTAACATTAAGCTAAAAGATATGTTAAAACATTGATTAATTATAAAGTGGATGGATCTTATAATAATTTTATAAGTTGTGTTTTTTTAATTAAATAGTAAATTATTTTTGTAATGAATTAGATTGTAAATTGTATATTCAATTAAATTCTAAAATATTACAATATTTTTTCATTAAAATAAATATTTACATTTGATTAAAAACTTAATTTGTGAACTATATTATCTAAAATTTCAAGATTTCTTAGATTTTAAATAAATTATTTAATTAACTTATATAAATATGTTTTTATAATTTTATAGAAAACATAAATAAATTTAATTATATCAACAAAAATTCAGCTAAGCACATAAAACTTTGTATAAATTAAGTGTAAGTTTAAGAAACACATTTTTATAGAAAAATATCTATCATAATATATATAAATATGATATATTTAATGAGATAAGATAAATTTATTAATGTTCAATAAAAGACCACAATGCGGGTTTATGGGACTGGAAGCTTACACCAAAAAAAAAACAGACAAATGGAGCACCAAACCATGTCCATAAAAGAACAAGCACAACAAAAGAAGAAGAAAGCAGGAGACATCAAGAAAAGATTAGGTATTCGGGAAAAATAATTCTTAAATAACAATAAAAAATTCTTTTGATATTAAAATACATTAAATTTATTTATTGTAAAGATGATAAAATGGTAGTACAAAATAAGGGACACAATCCACTACCCACCTATGTTCTAATGATAGCTATCATTTTAGATTTGTGCAAAAAATATTTTTTTGGTGAGCAACCATAGGGGATGAAGATAACAGGTTTGGGAGAACATTTTAAAATGACATTTTTAGACCACCTCACACTCTACGAATTCTATAGAGAGCTTTGCAAATGTGGAAAAGATGAAAGGTTAGCTTTAAGCTCTTGACTCACCTACAACGGAAAAAAATTGGCAAATTGCTACTACTGGGTCATCTCCACTAATACAAAATCTATTTATAAAAGCTTTTCATTTTAGAACAAACTCATCTCGCCTTTATCCTTCTCTTCATCATCTTACACCTTTCCATACATAAGAAGGTCACTCTTAGATGCATACATTACCATTTTTACAACACCCCTTCAACTATTGAAACGTATCAAATTAAAATTGATTAAGGGGGTTTTCTAAATGCTCATAGGACAAAAATATTCCTCCATGCTTCTACCATCTCTACAAGTCTTTTTGTCTATAATAACAAATAGATCATAGAAGTGTAGATAAGTAAAACCATTTACCTTGATTGATATGTATTGTTTTCTTATTAGTGGTTTCCAAATATTTGAAACCATGCTAGGGGAAGAGACTTAATGGCTGCTAGGAATCCAATGACCGTGAGGGATCCAATGATTGTGAGGGTTTCGCGATAGACACCCTCCAATTACTACTTTTAAAAAGTCGAAAAAAATGATAACACATGTACTAATAGTTGATCATTTTTTAGGTTTCTTGGTTGTATCAGGCATGACACTTTTAGACCACCTCACACTCTATGGGTTCTATAGAGTTCTAGCAGATAGCTTTCAGCTCTTCACTCACCTATGGAGGTTCACCAAAAAACATCAGCAAATTTGACGCACGATTAGGAGTTCTAGTTACCTGAAATTAACCTAAACAATTATTGAATCATCTCCCCTATAAAAAAAAAGAAATCTACAAATAAATAGATATAAATAATGTTGGACATTACAGATCACCATCTACAATTGAACAAAAAAATTTCCTTCTAACACTAACAGAAATACTACTAAATATGTTTTGCATCAAACAATTTTAGTGATTTTTTTTTTTCAAACATAAAGCTATTAAAGAAAACAACCAAGTCTGGCATGGATGCAGGATATCAATCATGGCATACCTATTTGCCAGAAATCACATTATTGAGGATACCATCATCACTATTTTAACCAGATATTTCATAAACTTCTGGTTTTTACAGCACCTTTAAAAAAATTAGAAGTACAAAATCTCTGAAATCCATATATTTACAAGTACAAGCATTAAATTGGAAAATGACTTCCCTCATATTTCTCCGTGCCAAATGGTGTACAATGATGAGCATAACAATAAGATGAAATTAATAAGGATTAATAATAAGTGCTCTGTATTTGCACCCTGGATAAACATTTCCCCATGGATGGAGTGACGTAATGCATTGAAGAAATCCATGAAAAGATGCTGCTTCAGCAGTTTACACAAAGTTTTGATTTCAACTGATTTGAAGTTGATTCAATTCAGAGAAGGTATTGCAGATATAATATAATACTGTGTGTGGATTTCAGTGATCAAATACAAATTCTCCACTATAGATGCATCAATCACTGAAAAGATGTTAAATCCATTAGATTCTTCTATCAATTCTTAATACTTTGGATTTAATTGAAATGAATTTTGATGGAAAATTGGATAAAGTCAATGTGAAAAGATGTTAAAACCATTAGATTCTTTTATCAGTTCTTAATAGTTTGGATTTAATTGAAATGAACTTGGATGAAAAATTAGATACAATTAAATCTAAAAATATCATCCATAGACTATTTTAAAATGGTTTTCTTTTTCTGCAAGTGATTTTCAGACCCATTTTAATGTAGAATACATCAGCAATCTAAGTTTTTCAGCGTTCATGTGATCAAATCATAAAAAGTTTGCTGAAAGAAAACTTGTGGGCATACTTTTTTCATAGTTCATATGATCAAATCAGAAGAGTTTTGTTGAAAAAAAACTCAAATGGGTAATTTTTCTTTATCATGTGTTCAGCACTAGATCAGTCAGCATCTTTGAACAGTGCAAGAAAATTTTTTTCTCTGATAAAATTCAAAGTGGGTATTTTGAATGGATAAAAGAAAAGATGTAGTTTAACAGTTTACGGAAGATTGGGCATTTTTTCAACAGATTGAATTTGATGTAATCCAGAAGGCAATAGATTCAATGTAATTTTGCCTGCGGTTTTGAATGACTTGACACATATTCTGATATTTTCAGTGTGAAAGGATTTTGAAGGCATTAGACTTTTTAGCAGCATTAAAAAAGTGAGATTTCTGTTCCTGGACGCAATTTCAAACTTGTTTTATTCAAATGATATGGCATACATCATGAACATCATGATTTTCTAGAGTAATGTGATCTAATTGTAATCTAAAAGATTGAATTTTTTGTGGGTGTTTTAATCTGCATTGAGATACTTGAACGGTCAGCATCATTAAACAGTGTCCATGGATTTTTCACTCATTTTCTTATAAGAAGTGCAAATTCTGCTTGGAACATTCATCTTATAAATCATAGATTTCAACTATTAGATCAATGTTTTTGACCTCAGTTGGCAGGCTAAGGTTATCTTAAGTTTTCATGGCTTTTGTTTTCACTAAAATTTTGTGATTCCTGTAGAATGTCAATGAAAAATATACAGAAAAAATCCCAAAAGCTAAAACTTATTTGCATAGTTTGACAATCAAATAATCTTAGAATTCATCCAAAAATAACTTTAATATGACAAGTTTTTTTAATTGAAAAAACAAAATTAATTGAAAAGAAAGGGAAAAATAAGCAGTTCATGGTCAACAGCAGAATGGGGTGGTCAAAAGAAGCAGAGTGTAAATAAAAGAGTGAGGAAGGAACAGTTGTGTGTCTGGTAGCCGCATGATTGCAGACTGTCAAACACAGAGAAGTGAATCATTATAAAACAGAACATGAAATAACTGTAGATTAGTAGGAAACACGTATGATGATAACAGTAATCTTAACATTCAAACTATCCTTATTAAAATTAAGGTATTAATGTATATTAAGGATAATTATATGTTCCGTATGATTTCTCATATTTTGAGGATTCAAAGATTTAAAAGTAGAGTATTATGTTTTTTATTAAGGAAAACAAGTTTTGAAGGGTGTATGAAACCTTATTACAAATGGAAATTTTTTCAATAACCCAACACAAACTGAACTACAGATCAAAGGTGAAACAGAGCACCAACCAGAACAAGGTGACCGTTGTAGCAACACAAACAACAAAGATTAAGAGTCGAGTATTATGTTATTTTCTGAAATTATGAGTTTAATTGAAAATTATAATTTCTGTGGTGGCTTTGCTGGTTGGTAGCTTGTAGGCTTCATGTTTTTAGTTGGGTTGTCTCGAAGGTCTGAGCCTTTCATAAAATATAAAATTATAGTTTTTTCCTTGGTAATTATAGGTTTATTGATATCGACTGTGTATATTGGGTATTTGTAAAAAGTATTAGATCAATAGGATAAAAGACCCACATGAGGAGTCCTATAATAGTTATTATTTTTGTCATAGATACTTCTTAATTACAGTTCAAAAAAAGAAAACCTATAGCAAATCACACATGTATTAATAGTCGAGTATTTTTTGCCCATCTATTTGTGCACCACTATTGGGACATTTCATAAAGACTATAAAATATTTAGTCACAAGTAATAGCAATTATAAATAATTAGATGTAATGGAAGAAGTAGACAAAATCAAAGTCACTGTTTAGGAGTTACAAGTGTGAAAAGTTAAGTCAAAGGAAGTTAGCTATAATGATTTTTGACATGCTTCTTCTATATGAATAGCTAAATAAATTAGGGTAGGTTTTGAGTTAGATTTATAATAGTTTTTGTTAATAAATCTTTTGGATCATTCTGTGATTACCATATAAATAACATTTAAACAAATAACTAATCCAAAAACATATATCTAATCTCGAATGTTCAGAATCACATGATGTGATCACCATCTCAATAACATTTAAATATCATAATCCAAAAACATATATCTAATCTCAAAGACTTGAAACTTGTGGTCCATGAATTAGACTAGTTTGGTGGACCTAATGCAAAGATATTTTGCAGAGCATTTTTTAATCAAGAGTATTGGTTTAGTATGATGGTTTTCTCAGAAATGAATAGCTAAATAAATTAGGGTAGGTTTTGAGTTAGATTTATGATAATTTTTGTTAATAAATGTTTTGGATCACATTGTGTGATTGCCATCTAAATAACATTTAAACAAATAACTTGCATATTGTAATTCCAAAAACATATATCTAATCTCGAATGTTAAGAAACATATATCTAATCTCAAAGACTTGAACCCTGCGGTCCATGAATTAGACTAGTTTGGTAGACCTCATGCAAAGATATTTTGCGGAGCATTTTTCCATCAAGAGTATTGGTTTAGTAATGACGGTTTTCTCAAAAACTTAACTTTTTTAATATTCATTATGAATATCAAACTAAAACATTGAAAGTAAAATTTTTGAATTTGAATTTGAATTTAACTGATCTAATTATGATCTAATTATGGTAGTACATGTGAAATAGGATATAGTGGCAATTTTTCTTCGACATTCTTTCGACATCTGTGTTTTGATTTTCGTAGTCTTATGAACCAAACTTTTGCAACAACTTGAATCTTCCATGCTTGATATTCCAGATCATCTAACCTCCTAGCCAAAGTACTCATTGTTGAAAGTCTATCTAACCGAGATCTAAAGAATCAAAACTTAAAATCCAAATCTATAAGAACAATATTATTTATAGTGTATTTAAATTTTATTTGTATATTAAAAAATATAAGATTATATTATTGGAGAGGACCAATGTGTAAATAATTTAATTTTGTGTACATATTTTATTTAAATATCCTAAAAACAAAACAAATCTTTGTTTTATAATATAACAAACTATCCTTTTTTAAATATATTTATCTAAAATTAAAAACACTTGAATCAAATAATTAATAATAATAATTGTTTCTACCTTTTATACAATTAGGAGTTAGCTCTTTTTAGTGTAGATATTTAATTTATACAATTTAAATATTTATTACTTTATTATAATCTTATTAATAATTGATATCCAAAATTTCTAGATATATTAAAAAACTAAATAGAAATTTCAATTTTTTTTAAAAAAATTGGAAATATCTAGATAAATTCGAAAGTCAAGTAAGATCACACCTACCTCTTTTACACCCTTCTACGCTCTACCTCAAATGCAAATATTTTTGTAAAAGATAGAAGCTTTAAGTCTCTAAACCCATAATGGCCATGATAACCTTGATGTCCTCTAAGTCATATTACTAGTGATTTTTTTTAAAGCGAATTATTTACATAAATTACATTGTATTTGTATTTGAGTGCATGATATCATTGGAGGTTGTCATCATGTGAGTTCTAGTCTTTGATGTCTTTGGATTTAAATATAATTGTTAAATGAATTGCTAAAACGAAAATTATTTTTTTATATAGACTCAGTAATGTGACCATAAATATTATGTATCATTAAGATTTTGTAAAGAAAATATAAATTATAATTGAAAATATAGTTGGTATAAGTAGGCAAATATAATTTTAAGTTAAGATTTAATCATAAAATAAATAAATATGAAGAGAATGAATGAATTTTTTTAGGTGTAAAGACGGTTATTGAATTATAATATTGTCGTTTGATTTATTTTAAATTTATAAATATGATTTATTTTATATCATTTTAAATTATTTATAATATATAAATCTTAATAGGTTGAATTCATGCTTATAGATCATGTTAGGAGAATGATGTCTCAATCTTGTAATAATAAATGTTTAATATTAATATATGAGCGACATGGATACGAGGGTTTGTCTCTGACTACTAGGGGTTTGTGGGTGATTCCTTAGACTATAGAGACTTTGAGGCATACTCTCGACCTGGGAGTTGCAAAGGATTTCACCCTTGTATGCGCTAGTCTTGTGACTAGTTCGAGGTCCAAGGGGCAACACTCCTTGGTGAGGTTTTTTAGGAGCAATGTCCTCGAAATAAAATTTCATATACAATTTATAAACAAAATTTCATATACAATTTATCAACAAAATTTCATATACAATTTATCATTGTGAATCTTGACCATTTATTGTTAGGTCATGGGTCTAGTGGTGGATTTTGTGCACCATTTATGGGTGGTTTTATCCCCATGATTTTGTAATATTATTTGCCACTTGCATGTTTTGTATCTTGTGTATCTTATGTGAAAATTAACTATTGCAATCATTGATTATTAATCTCTTATCGTAAATGATTATTAAAGTGTCGAAAATAAATTCACAGCTTAATATCAAAAAATAACACAACTGCAACTTCACCAATTAAATACGGAAATAAATTCACAACACAATGAACACAATATTTTCAGACAAATTGTCCCTAGAAAAACCCCCAAGGGAAAACTAGTTCTATAGATGAGGAATTATATTAAACTTCAGCAAATCAAGAGATACAAAATTCCTTGCCTCTCACTGGTAGAACTCCAACAACCTCCTAATTTCTCCTGCTAATATTCCCCATTGCTATTCCCATGCTAACACTGTGCCTTTGCTAACATTGCAAGACTGTTTGCTAACACTGCAAACTTACAAACTCATTTGCTAGCACTGCAAATGTTTCTCCAAACTTCTTCTTCTCCAAATGCCCCCTAGAACCCCTTTTATACTACTCTCATTAGTAAACCAACGGCCAAGATCGATTTACAATCGACGACTGAGATATAAAACAACTTACGAACCCTAACAAAATTGGTTTCTAGCTGCTTCTAAAAGAAGTCAATTATTTAATAAATAATTGTCCTTACTGTAACCAATTTGTTAACAAAACAATTATTTACTAAATAATTGCATATGGACGAACAACTATCCAAGCTACCAAAACTAACACTCCCTCTTAGCGAGGAAGTTGTTCTGCATGACACCCAACTTATCTCTAAAGGAGGTGAATTTTGTCTTCTTCAATGCCTTAGTTAGAATGTCCACTGCCTGCTCCTCTATAGGCATGTACTGTAGCTGAACAACTCCCAATTGTACACAATCTCTAATGAAGTGATATCTGATGTCTATATGTTTAGACCTATCATGAAACATTGGATTCTCAGACAGCTTGATGCAACTCTAATTATCACAATGTATCACAGTAGTCTCAAACTTCTGACCAAACAAAGCTACTAACAACTTTCAAAGCCATATAGCTTCACATGTCGCCATGCTAAGCTACTATGACTTCTGGTTCCTACTGAACCAAGAAACAACTCCTAATCCCAAGCTGAAACAACACCTTGAAGTGCTCCTTTTGTCTATTGTACTTCCTATCCAATCTGCGTCAGTATAGCCTATCAACCTGATACCTTTACCTCAAACATATCTGATCCCATACTCAACTATACCACACAAGTAATGCAACACATGCTTAGTCACTAACCAATGCACTCTCTTTGGTTCGGCCATGAACTGACTAAGAGAGTTAACTACAAATCATATATCTAGCCTAGTGTTGACCAAATACATAAGCAAACCAATCAACTGTCTGTATAAAGTGGGATCTACATCATTCTCCCTGGATGTATCTACCTTCCTCTAATTTGTGATCATGGGTGTAGACATGGCTTTGCAATCCTCCATCTCAAATCTCTTCAAGATTTCAATGCAATATTTTCCTTGACCAAGAAAAATCTCCCCATCTATCTGCCACACTTCCATGCCTAGAAAGTAGTGCATAAGTCCCAAATCCTTCATCTCAAACTCTTCTGCAAGGTTCCTCTTGCAATCCACTATAAGCCATAGTGAACCTATAAGAAACAAGTCATCCACATAAAGAACAAGAATGAGAATCTCACCCCCAACCACCAAGTAGTAGAGGTTAGCATCCACTTAACTCTTCACAAAGCCCATTTTTTGCAAGTATGTATCAATGTGCTCATACCACGCTCTAGGAGCCTGCTTGAGTCCGTACAATGCTTTCTTCAATCTGCACACAATTGTCTCTTTGCTGTGTGCTACAAAGCCTTCTGGTTGTTCTATGTATACCTCCTCCTTTAACTCACCATTAAGGAATGTTATCTTGACATCCATTTGATGGATCTGCCATTCCATCTATGTTGCAAGTGAGATTACAGCTCGTATAGAAGTATACCTAGCAATTGGAGAAAATATCTCCTTGTAGTTTATTCCCTCCTTCTAAGAGAACCCCTTTGCCAAAAACCTCACCTTGTATTTCTCGATGCTACCATCTACACTGTGCTTTATCTTATAGATCCAACATGATCCAACTACTGCACTATCTATTGTTCTAGGCACTACCTCCCACACATCATTTTGCATTATTTAAGAATATTCCTCAACCATGGCATCTCGACATACCTGATGTTCTATAGCTTCCTAATAGCTAGAAGGTTCACTATCTACCAACTAACTAACTAATGCCACATAGTCATTGAACTTGGCTGGTTGTCTCCACTATCTAGTACTCTTCCTAGGAGCTCTCACAAACTTTTGAGTATCCCTTTATGTATCTAGAACCTCATGGTTCCTACTGCCAACTGTAGAGGATGAAATGTCAACCTCTAAGTTGTCCTCTAGATGCATTTCCTCTTGCACCTATTGCTCCATACTCTATGAATCTTCACTACCTAAGTCTATACTCGTACTGGTAACTGTACCTGAGCTTTGATGCCCTTGACTTGGTCTTGGAGCTTCTGTTGGCTACTCACTCTGATCATCTACTTGAAAATCTCTGGATCTCTTGAATGCCTTGTCCTCCATGAACTTGACATCATGTCTAACAATAATTTTTTTAGTCCCTGGAATGAAAATCATAAATGCCTTTGAGGTCTCATTATACCCAACAAAGCACCCCCTCTCTCTGCAATTTGATCTAACTTTGTATGTGTATCTCCAGGAATATGACAATATGCCAAACTCTCAAATATCCTGAAGTGACCAACATCTGGCTTCTTCCCTGTGAAAGCCTCCTCTGGTGTCATCTTCCCCAGCACCTTGTGTGGAACTCTATTCTAGATGTAGACTGTTGTATTACACATCTCTGCCCATAAGTAACGGGGCATGTCCTGGTCATGTAGCATAGCTCTTGTTGCCTTAGATATAGAATGGTTCTTCCTCTCAGCAACTCCATTCTACTGTGGATTGTAAGGAACAATCCTCTCTCTCTTGATTCCTTCTCTGGTATAGAACTCCTCGAAGACATTTCCTTTGTACTCACCTCCATTGTCTGACTAAAGAACCTTTATCTTCTTTCCTATTGAATTCTCTACATGAGCCTTGAACTCTTGGAATTGATTGAAAACCTCATCCTTAGTCTTGAAGAAGTATATCTAGGTCTTTCTAGAGAAATCATCAATAAAAGTAACATAGTACTCATATCCTCTAAGAGATTTCATCGACATCAATCCAAAAACATCTGAATGTACTAGATCAAGGACATTCTCAGATCTGGTGTCACTCCTTGGAAAAGATGCTTTCGCAAACTTCCCCAACACACATCCCTTACATACATCATCATGCTCTGTGCTCAACTCTGGTACACTTGTCACCATCTCACAAAGCAATCTAAGTGCTCCATGATGAATATGGCCCATCCTCTTATGCCATAGCTCTTCAAGATCTCTAGGATTACTGTTTCTCATGAGTGTCTTAGGAGTATCAAACTGCAACCTATAAAGGTGACCTCTCCTAACTCTAATAGTTATGGGTGGTTTCCAATCCTTGTGCTTAATCAACACATTTGTCTCTCTAAAGAGTACATTATACCCCCTATCCTGAAGAATAGATACAGAAATCAAATTCATACCTAAGCTTGACACATACAACACATCATGAAGTGGAATTATCTTTCCATTCTCCCTCTAAAACTTAACAGCCTCTTTCCCAACTAGGTTGAGTTTGGACAAGTTTCCCATAGAAATTTGGATGTTGGTGTCCTTCTCCTTGTAACTAGAGAAGTACTCTCTAATTGCTATCATATGAAATGACACCCCACCGTCTATATACCAAACACACTATGAGGTTGAGCTAATCATACAAGCTATAAGTGCAAATTCATCTTCCATTCTTCTTGAGAGCTCTTTCACACTTGTTGAAGCTACCACATGCTTCTTACCCTTCTTCCTCTCTGGGTAATCACTGACATAGTTCCCAAACTTGTGACATTCAAAGCACTTGACCTTAGAAAGGTCCTTCTTCTTCTTCTCACTTTGTGAGTTCGATCCTTTGCTAGATCCCTTCTTTTCTTTCCCTTTCCTTACTAGGGCAATGTTCTCTTGTTCCACCTCATTTTTCTAACTCTTGTCGGCCCCATTGACAAGACCTAGTCTAAAATCCTCCTAAATGAAATCAATCCATAGTCAATCCCAACTCAGTAAAGTATCTCATCCACTGACAACTTGAACAAAGACACTCCATTGTTTAGTAAACCCATTTAGGGCTATTCTCACTAGCTCGTCATCACTAGGGCTATCTCCAATAGCTACTAACTTGTCCTTGACAAGTCTAAGCTTGGTGAGGTAACTTGTAACATCTTCTCCCTGGTTCATCTAGGTAATCTTGAGCTTCTCTCTAAGAATCATCTTCCTGTTGGTGGTAGCATTTTGGTACAGATTCAAAATGGCGTCCCACATCTTCTTCGTCATATCTAGCTCTATGATATGTGGAGCAATATGATCCTTGACACCATCAAGGACAATCCTCCTCACCTTGGCATCATCCTTCTTATATGTTGCAAGCTATGTTGCGTCTGTTGGTATAGGTACAACAATAAAGAAATTTTGGCCTTCTAGACACCAAAATTCGAGGCACCATCCAATATGGCCTAATCTCTCAAACCAGTTGAAGCCATCTCAAGGGATTAAAGCAATAATAAATCTAAAGAGATCAAAATTTCTTTCCTAGGGCAAAACTCTTCTACCCTCGACACCACTCTGATACCATGTGAAAATTAACTATTGTAGTCATTGATTATTATTCTCCTATCATAAACGATTATTAAACTGTCGAAAATAAATTCACAACTTAATATCAAAAAATAACACAACTGCAACTTCACCAATAAAATATGGAAAGAAATTCACAACACAATGAACACAATATTTTCAAACCAATTGTCCCTAGAAAAACCCCTAAGGGAAAACCAGTTCTACAGATGAGGAATTATATTAAACTTCAGCAAATCAAGAGATACAAAATTCCTTGCCTCTCACTAGCAGAACTCCTACAACCTCCTAATTTCTCCTGCCGATATTCCCCACTGCTATTCTCACACTAACACTACTCCCTTGCTAACACTGCAAACTTATGAACTCATTTGCTAGCACTGCAAATGTTTCTCCAAACTTCTTCTTCTCCAAATGCCCTCTAGACCCCCTTTTATACTACTCTCATTAGTAAACCAATGACCAAGATCAATTTACAATTGACGGTTGAGATATAAAACAACTTACCAACCCTAATAAAATTGGTTTCTAGTTGCTTCTAAAAGAAGTCAATTATTTAATAAATAATTGTCCTTACTCTAACCAATTTGTTAACAAAATAATTATTTACTAAATAATTTCATATGGACGAACAACTATCCAAGCTACCAAAACTAACATCTTAGGTGTGTGCAATGCATTGTGTAGTATTATGAGAGTCTAATAGTTGTTGAGCAACCTTTGGATTTCTATTTGTAAAACTTAGGATAAGAAGATTGATATACAAGTATTTTGTAATTTGTTGTTAGTTTCTGAATAATATATTGGGTGGCTTTTGGAGTATGAAGTGGTTTTCCCTACATAAATCATTGTGTTATGGTATGCATGTTTTGATTAAGTAAAAATAGGTTTTGAAAGGACTTGAAACCTTGTACAAAGGGACGAGAAAGATATAACAATGAGAATCTTAAAACAACTATGGAAAACCACCCAACAAACTAGAGGGACATACTAAGGTTCCCACTAAGAGAGCAAACAACCCAAGAGACCACAAACCATCAAGATTTAAATTTTGGTCCATTCTTTTGAGAGCATAAAGACATATCAAATGAAGGTTTGAAGGTAAAGACATATCAAATGTTATGGTATGCATGTTATTTATGTATATTTATGTTGGAATTTTATAATACTTGTAAATATCTATATATATTTTTACATAGAACTCTTCTCAAGATTAGTGTAGGAAGTTGTTTCGCTACTTAACTTCCTTATAAACCACTTTTACATCCTTGGATTCATCCTTGCATGCATACATATGACTTTACTACTTCTACATCTCAATTTATCAATTTCATTTTATTTTTCTTTACTATTGAAACTAATAATATTTAGAAATATTTTTAGAGGGTTGTTTGATTGCTAAGGTCCATTCTCCTAAGCTAACTTCTAAAAAAACTAGCTTTATAGTGTTGGAGATCATCGATAAGTAGTCCAAATGATTGTGTATTTGCTTTTTAATTTGAAATTATTGTAAAAAACGGTGAAGAAATCTTGTAATATAAACTTAAATTGAAAGATGTTGCAATTTTGGAACTAGAGGTTAACCCACAAAAAAATAATCGCAAAATCAAAATCACTAAAAGAAAACCATTACATATAAAATACTAGATTTATGCAGAGAAACCATTTTAGGAAAAGAACTCCACCACAAAAAGTGAAGCAAGAATATTTCTAATCTATTGAAGGTTATGAAAAAAGTACACTTCTTTGTAAACCCTTGTAAAATTCACCTTAGCTTAGTTACCATGAACATTGAACAAGATTGGATGAAGAACTCTAGCTAATTTGGGCACCCCATAGATGAGTATTTCTCATAAGTGTTTATCATAGGAACCCATAATGATTGGCATAACCATCATGCATGCACTTACAACTCTTACCAAGTCTCCAAGAACCTCTAAATAGGATATTCTAAATGGGATGTCTAATTGTTCTATCCTTTTCCCCAAAGGGCAAAAGGTAAAACCAATATTGTCATTGGTCTCTTTGATTAGACCATCAATTGGTTAATGTGTTAACCTCTTATAAGTAAATTACAAATAACATGTAGGAAGTTCAATCATTTAAATAATAGACAAGGTTGATAACACTTGAATATCAAATAGTGATGTTATTTACATGTAATTTTTTTCCTTTTCAGTGCACCAAACTAATTTTTTCCTAGGATACTCTTTGAATGAATATGAAACTTGAATTATTTAATCATGGAAATGAATTCAATAAAACACCTTTAAGTTTTCAATAATAAAATAATCACACAAACATATGACTGGTTGACTCGCAATGCATAATGAAATATGGTAAGTGTGATGCCCACTCTAGCATTACTATTATGTAATTAGACAATTACCTATGTTTATTATATTCTATTTTAGCATCATGCTTTGAATCATGATTTCTTACTATGTTTCAAGATATGGTATGATTATGGTTATGATTTACCATGTTTACTAGATGGGTTGGGGGTGGGGCAGTCATAGTCACTCCTGTAGGACTTCAACATGATATCTCACTCCTCCTTCCTTGCATGTTACTATTGTTTATATATGAACATATGTATTTTAATGTTGGTTGGTGATGCAGATGTGTGCAAGTACCAGTCATCCACTCCACCTAGCTACACAACAATGAGTGTGCCTTAAAATCCTCAAACAACTTGTTGTTTTGAAGATGACATCATGATCCATATAGGCACCTATGTACCCTAAATCTCTGATAGGAAGTCAAACAACTATTATGGTGATCTTATGTTTTATCATAATGTTTGATGTCTTAATTAGTTACTATACTTCAAGATCTATGTACTTATCAATTTATTGTGAATTATGTGATTATTTTGTAAAATATGCATGTGCATGTTTTTTTATAAGATTAAATGAAATATTAAATAAAAATTAAAGAATTTAATTTGAAACAAATAATAAATTAATTAAAATTGTAAAATTAAAATAATAGCTTAGCCTACTAGTAGGTGATTCAAACCTAGAATCTCTTAGGTCTTGTTGGCTCATAAATAAATAGCTTTTGAATAACCCAATGATATGAAAAAATACATCTAGGGGCAGCTAATCTCCATGTTCAACATACTTATTCAGACATCGAAGCCAACTATAAGGCTACACTCCTTCTTCTTCAAGCTCTACAAGACCTAGGCAGGTGAACCTATATATTCTATTGTGTAACTAGTTCCCAAAACCATAAATCTAAATCTTATATTTAGTAGATGAAAACCCCTAAATCTTCTATCCTTATGAAAATGAAATAGACATGAAATAGCCAATAACATGACCTATGAACTTGACAAGCTAAGTGAGGGAAAATCCTTTCAACTCTTCAACATAAAATGGAAAAGACTTTGATTAATATGTTGATTTTAGTATAACCAAGACATGAACAAAAAAACACAAAGATTCTATAGCTAATCAATGTCATATCTATTGGGAAATTCTATAGATTATAAATACACATCCTTGGATATCAGTGATATATCTCATACATCAAGACTCCAGATCTATCCATTCACCTTGTGAATCAAACATCTGCATCAAAACAAAATCTCATACTCGACCTATCCCTTCATGAAATCTACAACCTCATTATGGTAAATCAAGAATTTACATGACTCCTTAAATCATAAGTAAAATATACCAAAACATACAACCTAAAACAAATTGAAACTGGATTTGTGCTCTTTGTTCTTAAACCACAGAAGATTACAAACAACATAAACAGGAGACAAGAATCAGATTGTAGATAAACTTGTTGCTACATTTTTATTATTTTATTCTAATCATTTTAGTCCTCAAGCATTGGCAAAACACTACATGTTTCGTAGGAGGACATGGATTGCTAAAAAAATCCAAACTATAATCTGCTTGCATATGAGGAGTATTAAAACAAAAACCCATGTTGAATGAATTCCCATCTTCCATTTGGTTTCTACCCTCAACTGTAGATTTTCTGGAGAGAGCACAAGCACCTTGAGAGAATAATCCAACACCAAAAAATCCTCCAACTTTGGTTGGAGTTGTGACTTGCAGAAAGCATGCATATGTGGCATGCAGTGGTTTCAATGTAAAAGATGAAGAAAATAAGAATTCCTCACTTAACATGGAGTAGACTAAGGACATTCACCCAAATGGTAAGCAAGAAGAGCATCTAATGTCACAATGAAGTTTGGTTTTAACACTTATCACCCCTCACACCCAAACAAGCCATTCAAAACTTGTGCTACATGGGCTGAAAGTGGTGTTTGGAGATCGGTCATCCACTTTAGATTGGCGAACATACCTAGCAATAAGAGATCAGAGTTCAAATCCCTTCCTGATGATCTAAACTCAAAATGATTAAGGCATCCCATCTGAAAGCAAGGAATGCATTAGAAACTATGTAGCGCTTCTCATGAGAAATAGGAATGCTAAGATACGAATCTTATAATTTCTTTAAACTAATCACTGATGCTGGGTATTTGGCAATAGACATTGCACTAATCTGGAATCATGATAGAGGTTGCACCAAAGAGTTAGGATGCCTTTGAGTCAAAGCAATATGCCCAACAACATTAAGCTTTTACTCAAGCATCAATTTTGAGCCTCATCATGCACTTGTTCATGTATGGTTGTGCTCTATGATTTATGCATTGGATCTAGTACCCCTTCACTATTCCATTCAATACAAAGTGATTTTTGTATTGGATTCCATAGAATTTCATGCATTTGATGTCCACTTTTAAAGTATCAATAGCACTTCAAAATTATTCTTCAATCTCCACTAGTGGATTCCATTGTTCACTATGTGTGATTGCACACTCCCTTGGCTTCGACAGATAGTATGTGCATTTTGAATGCTATTAGCATGTTAAGTTGCATTGAATACTTTTAAAACCTCTTCATGCGCACACCCTTTGCAAACTAAGATTTTTTGATAGGAAGGCCTATAAGTTGGCTTTTAAAACTTACTAAAACAAACAACTAGGCCTTGAGATCTAACATATCTATTCTCTGGTTCACATTCTTTTACCCTATTAGATCTCACTTCATGATGACACTTGGGTAAAAATATATTGACTTTCAAAGTTGTTCACTCAAAACTGCTTGCAAACAAACATGTCAGAAAACCATAAAATTTGTTCAATTTTGGCTTTGGAAATAGGTCAAACAGACACTTGGAGGCATGAGAACTGGGGCATTAATTCACTATCATGAGGAGAGTAAATCTCTATGATTTTGGCTCATGATGAATAAATGGGCGCATTTGCAAGGTGTTCAAAGTTAGGCACTTGGATTTGCAGAACTAGAAAAAGTGGTAGAATAATAATTTTCACAAATGGAATGGACCTGGGAAAGTGTGCAGACGGATTTGTCAAAACTTGAAAGCTGGCACACTTAAAGTATTTTTAGAGTAGAACATAGTGGTAAAATCCATTTGGTCTCATCAATCATGGATTTGGAGTTATGACATCCCGAATAGGGTTACCGATCAATTTGCACTTTTAGACACCAATAAAACATTATAAATTGCATTTGGAATTACATTTGAAAACTAGTCAAACAGATTCATCATAGGTTTAAATTTGGAACATAACAAGTGTCTAACCTCTAGAATATAATGCAAAGGGAAATTTCTCATTTCAGTCAACTAGGTCAAATTTATAACTAGTCAAACAGGGCTTCCCAGAATTTTAAGCAAAATGCATTAGCATGACAACAATAAACAACCAACTTTGAGGGATTCAAAACCTAGTCAAAACATATCAAAATGACTTTAAAACTGAAACATAGGTTTTTCTATATGCATACTAAACACTCCCAAAGCATTGAGTGATAAAACTTAACCGGGTGTAAGATATTCAAATACAAACTAGGCTTTTTGTTGTTGTTTGACACTTCGACAAAATGTAGATTTGAACAATGCTAAAAATGACGCTTCACAAAATGACTTAGAATGGAAATTTATCAATATGGGATGCATGCACATGCTGAGTGAAAGGTGTTAGAAACATAAAACACCTCATAGGCCTCAAAACGACAGTCAGGTACATGTGCATAAAAAGCTCTTATAGGGGCTCAATTTGACTTAAAATTTAGAATGGTACTCGAAATCAATGATGCAATTTTTAGTCCCATCAGTGGCTCTATCTAGGGATGCATGTCCCTTATGGTTTTGTTGAGGATTTAGATCTTTGGAAGAAGTAGACCATTCCAAAGAATCTCTCAAACAACTTTATTGAAAGCAAGAAAAACTACTACTAAATTGTACAAATGATGGCCCCAAGCCACTGAACTTCAACAAAACTTCTTACCTCTTTCATATACCTAATTTTCATTTCCATTTTCATGAGGTAAGCTGAAAACATCATTCCTCTCAATCTCACCAATCAGATTAGTATTCTGAATTAATTCACTTGGCAAAACAAAATAACTCTTTTCACTCTCATAATGCATATACCAATCAGAATCTACTTCAACATCATGCTCACTATGAGAAAGTCAATCAACATGCTCATAAAAACTAGAATCAAACTGAAAATCATTATCAACATATGACTGATGCATGTTATCAATGAGAAACACAAAGGTTTCATATTCTACTTCATTTAAAAAGTTGCACGTGTCAAGACCTTGCAACTCACCTTGTGCAACCAGGTGCGAAGAGTACATAAAATCCAATTTTTCATTCTTTACAGTCCTATTACTCATCCAATCAGACTTGTCACATGTTGAAATTTCTAGACACTCCAAATAACTGATTAGTCACCAAAAGTTTGAAAAACTATCATGAAAGTGCTCACATATAATATGTCGATCATAATCGTATTCTTCATCAAACAACTCGTTAGAGTGAACTTTGAACTCATTCAACTTATCATCACAAGATTCATCAACATATAAGGAAAAAACATAATTAGATTTACAACTTCCATCCCTTTCCTCTTCATCATATGAACAATCAAAACCAATTTCAGTATCATCAGCATGAAAAGAATCTAAAACAGTACCAAATTTCTCCCTAATAATATTCTCCACATAAGACAAGTCATCAAGTGTATTGGCATTTGAACTACTATCACATACACCTCCAAAATTTGACAAAGAATGTTATGATTTTGTATCACTTTCAACATCAAACCTAAGGGAAAGCACTTCATCTTGAGAATAAACATAACAAGGGAAAGCATGAGAATCTTGAGAAACATTTACATACCTTTCAAGATCATGAGCCAATAGTTCTAAAATTGCATTAGCATTCAACAAGACTTCATCATAAGTCTATTATCCTTGGCTAAGATCATAATCCAAATGCTCTAAAAAAATTATAGCAGTAGTATCATTAGTATGACAATCTAAAAAATTAGAATCATTACTACAACATATTTCCTCTTCCTTGTACAATACCTCATCACTAGGTGCATCATCATAATTACTTTCATCAGAAGAAGGGTTATCTGTACTACTATTAGAACTTTCTACACTCTCATGCATATTGTCACATGATTCATTTTTAGTTGCATATCCATCTTCATTTTGTTGACTAAAATCATCTAATTCACTAGATTTAGAATCCATCTCTTCACACTTGAAAGACAAATTATCATTATCCACGGATTCACTACATTCACTATTTCATTCAACACATTCACTTTTGTTATTAGAGGATTCAATATAGAATTCATTTTTACTCTAATCACTCTTAATTTTTTTGAAAAGATCTTAAACATGCAAAAAAAATTGTAATCTCAAATGTGTTGGCCAATCAACTGAATCACGCATAAAAACTTCTAAAAAATAATAGGCCATGATGACTCCTTAGGTCTTAAAGAAAAAGGCAGCTCCATGAGTGTTGATTTAAACTTTGTATAAACTTGATCATCCCTTGGACTTTGAATATTTCCTACTGTATTTATTATGAAACTAACAATTTGATTACAGAGTTCCTTTTTTATCCTTACAATATCTTCAAGTAGACATTCATAACTTGGTAAACTAACTTTAGATCTGAGATTTGATTTCATCTTGAAACAAAAACTTCTAACTACCTCTTCCCTTAGTGCTAAAAATCACTAAATAGAGGCTACCATTTCTAACACCTGACTTTCATAAAAAGAGAACACATTAAAATCAAAATACTTTAAGTGATGATGCTGAAACTTCATCTATGATTTGGCATAGGTGGAAACCTCAACTTCTTCACACTATTAAGAAAACCATGTAGAGCTGACACCTCCTTAAATGAGGATAATGAAATCATTGTTATGATTTACTTTTTAACACTTCAATTTCTTACAATAATAGATGCATACAACACTTAAACTCTCTAATCAAGAATTTACGCCTTCTTTTCCAAGAACTACTGGAGAGAGTTTCAGATCTACCCACACAAACTGAAAATCCTTCAAATATTTTAATATGAAATCAACTAGGAAACTGGTACAAAGATTTAGAGTCACCACTCACACTTGTGAGAAATATTTAAAACATAATTTGTACTTGACAAATTTGAACCAAACTTTTAGTTTGTAGGAAAAACATATAAATCATCTAACCACTCTTGGAGATTTAACAACTTGGAAAAGAGAACAACATATATTATCATTCTTGACTCTGAACTTTTAAAACAACACCTCAAAACATTACCCAACTGAACTGGTTAATGATGAATTCACTAGTAACAATGCAATTTACATTCAAATTTTAAAGTATTGTTGTCCTAAATAAAGTAACCACTGGGAGATATGAATCTTCAACAAAGAAATAGAAAACACATCATGACTTTGTTGTTGTAGAAAATTCTTCCTTCTATAATGAATCTTTTTTAGATTCTCAAGGTTTGTCTATCATACAGCTTCTGAAAATGCACATATTATACCAAAGATTCTAGTAATTTTAACAATGAATTGCTTCACATACTCCCCAGTGGAGTCAGCATTTGTTGGCTCCTGAATAAACAACTTTTGAATAACCCAATGATAGGAATAAATACATCTAGGGGAAGCTAATTCCCATGTTCAACATACCTATTCAGACATCAGGGAAAACTATAAGGCTATACTCCTTCTTCTTCAGGCTCTGCAAGACCTAGGTGGGTGAACCTATAGATTCTATTATGTGACCAGTTCCCAAAACCATAAATTTGAATCTTATAATTATCATATGAAAACCCCTGAATATTCTATGCTTATAAAAACAACATAGACATGAAATAGCCAATAACATGACCTATGAACTTTACAGGCTAAGTGAGGGAAAATCTTTTCAGCTTTTCAACATAAAAGGGAAAAGACTTTGATTAATATGTTGATTTCAGCATAACCAAGACATGAAAAACAAAATACATAGATCTTGTAGCTAATCAATGCCTTATCTATTGGGAAATGCCACAGATTATTAACACAAATCCTTGGATATTAATGATATATCTCATATATAAAGACTCCAGATCTATCCATTTACCTTGTGAATCAGACATCTGCATCAAAATCAAATCTCATACTTGACCTATCCCTTCATGAAATCTGCAACCGCATTATGGTAAATCAATCATTTACATGAATCCTTAAATCATAAGCAAAATATTCCAAAACATACAACCTAAAATAGATTAAAACTAGATCTGTGCTCTTTGTTCTTAAACCACAGAAGATTACAAACAACATAAATAAGAGACAAGAATCAAATTGAAGATAAACTTGTTGTTACATTTTATTTATTTCCTTGAAACAAATACATGAGAATGCATCAAATTAACCCATGAAACAACTGAATAGATCAGAACTATCTCTATAATTTTATTAATTGGTGTTCATTACAAGAGAGAAATATCGAGAATGGTGGAAACCCAATTGAGAACTTGCTCAAAAAACTTGGGAACCAACCCTAAAAAATAGAGAAGAGGAGAGAATAAATAGAATGGAATAAATCTTAGATCTACTATGATGCTATCATTTGTCCACTTGAAGAACTTCCACCTATTGTTGCAAATTTTCTCTCTACTCTCTTCCTTCAACAGAAAATTAGATCTTGTCATTCTATTTGAAAAATATCGTCAGGAATGTCTTCAAAATGATAAAATCATATAACTTATTTGCAACAGGACACAAAATAGCCAATAAAACTCATGCTAAAATCCATGCCATATGGTTTTTTAGAGGCAAAATGACACTTAAGAATATTTTTCCCAAATCTAGAGCCAACAAAATCCCCTATTTGCTTTCCAACTAAATCTGATGTTCAATGATGAAAAACACCTGTTTTGCTGACAATGCCCCTATTTTCACAAAACTACCTATAACTTTTACCATGGATGACATACACATATTTTGACTATAGATTTGAAATGTATGTCTTCTTCCCTTTCCAACAGTAAATTACACTCTATATTTTGACAAAAATAAGGCCTCTGGCATGCATTCAAAGTTTCAGGCCCTTGACCATTAAAATATAAAAAATATTTAACATTTTAACATAGTTTGAACTTTATGATATTTCAAATTTTAGCATGGGAATGTACGTTCAATTATTTGAAGGAATTGTTAAATATTTTCAATATATCAAATTTCACATATCCTTCAAATTTACCTTAGTCAAACCTCCTATTGACCACTGACTAGATGCCATGTATCAAATCTAGATTAGTCAAATCTGCCACCTTACTGCTTCGTCACCAACTCCTTGCCATGTGTCAATTTTTCACAACCTCAGGGCCTTAACTCCTAACCACACCTTAACCGTTGGAATGACACATCAACCATTTTCGCCACTTCACAAGCATTGTCCTTAACCAACATCTAATCCGAGTGAAGCTGCAATTAGTGGCTAACTAACATCTTCACATCATTGCACCTGTTAGCCTAAACCATGGATTAACTTCTCTGAACTTGTGCCTACCTTAACCATGGATTAACCTTGTGATATTGTGATTAACCATTTTTGTAACATCACACCTTATTTGCTTGATTGCAGATTCTGCCTTGCGATGTTACAATTTCTTGCTATGTGATACATTCATGACATCATCACACACTCGCCTACATGTTGCATCAAAATTTAGTTTTCACGTGTCATCATCTGCCAACTATCCAAGGGTAGGTCACTCACGCAAGCCTTGCCTCTAAAAGGCACCTATCTTAAAAACACTTATCTAAATTATGCTCATTTATAAAAACTACAAAAAGACCCCAAGTGAAATGCATGTGGGATTAAACATCTAAAGGAAAGTCTACACAAAATTATCTCTAGCAAGCCATCAATGTCCGGAAAGGACATTCTAATCATTTTAGTGCTCAAGCATTGGCAAAATACTACACGTTTCGTAAGAGGACATGGATTGCTACAAAGATCCAAACTATAATCCACTTGCATATGAGGATTATTAAAACAAAAACCCATGTTAAATGAATTCCCATCTTCAATTTGGTTTCTACCCTCAACTGGAGAGTTTCTGGAGTGAGCACAAGCACCTTGAGAGAAGAATCCAATGTCAACTAATCCCCCAACTTTGGTTGTAGTCATGACTTGGAGAAAGGATGCATGTGTGGCATGCAATGACTTCAATGCAAAAGATGAAGAAAAGAATCGCTCCTCACTTAACATGGAGTAGATTGAGGACATTCACCTAGACGATAACCAAGCAAAGCATCTAACATCCCAATGAGGTTTGGTTTTAATACTTACCATCCCTCACACCAAAACAAGTCATTCAAAACTAGTGTTCCATGCATTGAAAGTGTTGTTTGGGGATCAAGCATCCACTTTAGACTAGGGAACATGCCTAGCAATAAGTTTGAAAAAAACTTTCAAATGCATTTTCTTTCAACTTTAGACATACTATCCCATCTCGCATTCATGTACAAAACTGCTAATGTGGGATGGTTCATCAGTGCAAAATGGGGTGGGCTTTCTACACGTAGATGAAAGTAGTCAATCAAGGTGGGAGGAGGCCCTCATTATTTTATGAATGCATATAGATGTCGGGATTCGACTCCCTGCCTAGTGTTCTAACCTCAAATTGATTGGGGCATCCCATCTGGTGGCAAGGAATGTGTCAGTTTGAAACTATGCAATGCTTCTCATGAGAAATAGGAATGCTCATATACTAATTGTGTAATGTATTTAAACTAATCACTAATGCAAGGTATATGAAAATGGACTTGCACTAATCTAGACTCATGATAGAGGTCGTGCCAAAGAGTTAGGATGCTTCTGAGTCAGAGCAATATGCCCAACAACATTAAGCTTTTACTCAGGCATCAATTTTGAGCCTCGTCGTGCACTTAGTTCGTGTTTACTTATGCTCTATGATTTTTGCGTTGGATTTGGTACCCCTTCACTATTCCATTTGATGCTCATCCCTAGCCCCTGGAAGTTTGACCTTTGTTCCCTTTGAGTAATGCTATGGTATCAAGGGTTCCCCCATCCACTATGTGTAGTTCCCCTATTTGAATTATCTACCTACCTATACACATCGTTTGCAGATTCTTCGTACATCCATATGTTTATCTTGCATCACTTACTCTAAAGTTTGAAATACAAAGATTCCCCCCCTTTTTCATATTCTAAGGCTCTTGTTTGGCAACAACTTGGACTTGTATGAACCATGCTCGAGGTAGTATACAATATCCTTCTCAAAATGTGCAATATCCTCTACTTAGTGGACTTTTCTTCCACCAATAGAAATACAAGGTATCATTTTTCATGTCTCATTAATTTCCCATGGCATTTCATGCATCTAATGTTCACTTGCAAAGTATCAATAACACTTTATAGTTATTCTTCAATCTCCATTGATGGATTCCATTATTCACTATGTATGGTTGCACACTCCCTTGGCTTTGACTAGTGATATGTGCATTATGAATGCTATTATCATGTAAATTTGCATTGAATAATTTTAAAATCTCTTCATGATCACACCCTTTTCAACACCCAATTTTGTAAACTAAATTTTTTTGATAGGAAGGCCTATATGCCAACTTTAAAAATAGACTGAAATGAACAATTGGGCCCTGAGATCTAACATATCTATTCTCTAGTTCACATTATTTTACCCTTTCAAATCTAACCTCATGATGACACATGGGTCAAAAGATACTATCCTTCAAAGTTGTTCACTCAAACTTGCCTGCAAATAAGCATGTTAGAAAACCATAAAATGTGTTTAGGTTTGGCTTTGAAAACAAGTCAAACAAAAACTTGGAAGCATAAAAATTGGGGAATTAGTTCACTGTCATGAGGAGAGTATAAGTATGTGATTTGGGCTCATGATGAATAACTGGGCACATTTGGTAGGTGTTCAAAGTTAGGTACTTGGATTTGTAGAACTAGGAAAAATGGCAGAATAACAATTTTCTCAAACAGAATGGACTTAGGAAAGTGTCCAGACGAATTCATCAAGACTTGAAAACTAGCACACCTAAAGTATTTTTAGAATAGAATGTAGTGGTACAATCCATTTGGTCTCATCAATTATGGATTTAGTGTTATGACATTTGAAATAGGGCTATCAATCAATCTACACTTTAGACACCCATAAAACATTATAAATTGCATTTGGAATCACATTTGAAAACTAGTCAAATGGATTCATCATAGGCTCAAATATTGAAATAGCAAGTGTCTAACCTCTAGAATGCAATGTAAAAGGAAATTTCACATTTTGGTCAATAGGGTAAAATTTATAATTGGTCAAACAGGGCTTCCCAAAATTTTGAACAAAATGCATCAACATGACAATAGTAAACAACCAACTTTGAGAGATTCAAAGCCTACTCAAAACAAATCGAAACAACTTGAAGAATGAAATAGTGGTTCTCTGATATGCACACTAAACACCCCCAAAGTGGTGAGTCATGAAACTTAATTGGGTGTAAGATATTCAAATATAAGCTAGGCTTCCTATCATTGGTTGGCACTCGAGTAAAATGTAGATATGAACAATGGCCAAAATGACACTTCATGAAATGACTCAGAATGATAATTTATCAATATGGGACACAGGAAGATGCTAAGTGAAAGGTGTTAGAAACATAAAACACCTCATAGGCCTCAAAATGATAGTTGGATACACATGCATAAAAAGCTCTTATAAGGGCTCAATTTGACTCAAAATTATGATTGGTACTCAAAATCAATGATGCATTTTTTAGTCCCATCAGGTCCAAAGTTAGTGGGTTACCATTATGTCAATTGTATTCCTTGAGAAAATGTGTTTATGAAGTAGGTTTTTGTTAATTAAAATTAAGTAAATTAATTAAAAAGTCTAGGTAAAGAGTCTTGAACTACTTAATAAATATATTTATTTATTAATCAAACCATATGGTTGTACAATTGTGTAACTTTGCAACGATCGCAACCATATGGAAGTTTATAAATTTGGCTTCCCATGAATGACCATGATCTAGGGAGGTTAGGAGGAGACTCTATCTATAGAAGAAGAAAAAAACTAAAGTGAAAGGTCTACAAATTTTTGGAAACTGAGTATTCTGGGATAATTCAATGAAGGATTTAAAGAAAATCCTTTTTTTAGAGACCAATTGGATTTGGAGGGAAGAGAACTGAAACATTCCTAGAGGGTAACCTGTAACAATCTCCTTCCTACAATATGTTTCAACTCATTCTCAACATTTGTAGGTAGTGATGAGCTGAAGGAATAGCATAAGTCTATAGATTTTTATGGTTTTTGATGGGATATTTCATGTTTAAGCTGTGTTGCCCCACTTTTCATCCTATACCCATTTTGCAAAGTGGAAAATGATCTTTTGTCTTAGTTTAGTATAGTTAGGTTGAAGTCTAGTTCTTTCCCCTCAGGTGAAAAGTTTCTCCATCGGGTTTTCATCTTTCCTCTTCCCCTGCATTACATAATCGAGTGGGTTTTCCTTATTGTCGTAAGTTTTGTGGGTAGTCTAGGACCTTATTCGATGGAGATTCTTGGGTCATATAATGATCTCCATGAAGTTATTTCCAAGGATGAACTTGTGCATGGCTCATCATGGTTTGAACATAGACAAAATGAAGTTTGCGAAAAACCCAACATTGCCTTCTCCTCAGCAGGTTTTCGACCTACGAAGGCAGTTTTCCACAGAGGTCAACAAATGAGGTTTACAAGCTAAAGCAAGGAAGAAATGAGTTTTTTTATGGATAGATTGTCCCTACATTATAGTATTCTACCTTGGGAGTCACTTAGAATTCATCATAATGATCAGAATAACATCTAGCGGAAAACTCTGAAGTAACTTCTCCATGGTGAGTTTTCGACCCAGGAAGTCAATTTTTCAACAAAGACATTTGTGAGAGAGAAAAGCAAGTAAGTGGGTTCCTTTCTTACTTTCACAGCCATTTTTTATATTTTTTGAAGCTTAGAGGCACATTGACTTAGAGGGTAAAGCAAAAATAAAGGCAAAGGTGAAAAAATAGAAGTTTCTTTCTCCTTAGTGGGTTTTCAACCTTGGAAAATGATTTTCTGTATCCATTGAAAAATCACTTTTGCAAGCATATTGGGCTCATAGATTGATCGTAGGATACTTTAAAATGATAATGGAAGCAAGTTAATCACATTTGGGAAGGTATCTTAAGCAAAATCTAATTGAACAGATTTTTCTTTACGGAGTACTTCGTTCTTAATTTTTCAGAACTTGGTGAAAAATAGGAAAGTAAGTCTATAATAAAATAAAGTTACTATTGGGCCAATGGAAAAAGTGAAAAGACATGGAAAAATCCATAAGAAACCCCCGCATTTACTATACTAACGGATTTATCCTTTAATTCACTCGTGTGACGCGGATCTTGAAGATTAATAGGTGAATTAGGATTTCTATATAGAGATGAACATAACGGATTTTCAAACTACTGCTTTCTTTATTGAACTGCTATGTTGTTGAATTGAATAGTGATTTCAAAGCTCTCACAGTTGCAAAGCTCTACTCTCTGCACTAATTTCAATTTTAAGATCTCAATACACCTCTATCTCAGATTGAATGGCAACAAAATTCACTGGATTTGATGGACTGAATGGAATTAAGTCAACTTTGCAAAATGTTATAGACACCTCGCTCCATTTCTTCAACATGCAAGATTTTCAAAGGAGGCTAAGGACAAAGCTAATTCACCCAATAACAAAGAAACTCTAAGGAAGCGGGCTAGTGGAAGCAGCTGGGTTTCCAGTGGTAGTTCAAGCTCTTCAGCTAATCGTTGAATGTATTAACCACTACAATCTAGACACTAAAAAAAAAATTCTGCTTGATCATACAATTTTGATCTCAATTGGCCAAAAATTTGTAGTAAATTGCCTCCAGATTCTAGAGTGAGAAGAATTTTTTGAATTGACAATAGGAGGAGCCATGTATGAGTTCTCCTTGAAGAAGATGGTGTGGCGGGAGGAAATTATGAGGTCTTGGTTCCAAAAGCCACAGGGAGCTAAGAGTAAGGTTCCTAAAACTCTTTTTGGCACTAATCTCAAGCCCGAGATCATAGACATTCTGGTTCTTATACATCGATTGAAAGGTGAGGTAGAAGCACTAAATTTTGTTGAACATTATTTCTTTTTGGTACAATTCATCTGTTTAGATACACATTATGTTGATTAGGCATATGAGGTAAGTGAGCATTTGTCCAGATCCCTCAGTGCTGTAAAGTTCTACAATACCTTCTACATGTCTTCTTTCCTAATTTATATGTTAGCTTCTCTACAATTGTGGCCAAGCCTTCCCAAAATAGAGAATTTCCCTAATGATGTGAAAAGTTATGAATTTTGTCCATGCTTTTAGTTACATAATAGTTATGTAGAGTACGTCAGAGTTAATGATTTGTTTATAATGAGGATTTGTAGGGAACTCCAAGGATGCCCAAAGAGGAGGTTCAGCCTAGAAGTGATGGTGGCCATCAGTCAGTTTGGTAGCTACTTTATTCAATTCTCATCCTTTTCATATTTTCCTCTTGTAGCTTTCGGCAAATTTCCTTTGAAGCTGCCCAAATACCCAAGCGACATGATCGTGCTAATAGAAATCGTGAGATAAGCTATCCAGGTGAACATGTTGAGTACCAATTTAAAGAAGAAGGGGCATGAATTCCCTATGAAGGTTGGGGCATACAGTTGTGAGTCTCAATCTTATGCCAAAAACATGCTCAAGGCATTCAAGAATAAGTACAAATTGGAAGAATATGAGGTTGTGAGACTCATGTTTGACCCAAATGGATATGTGAGAGAGGTGTTTAAAATTGGGAGTGCGATCAAGCATGTCACCACTATAGAGGATTATTGGGTAGATTGCAAGGATGAGTTTGAGAGCCGAGATTGTGCTTTCACTAGGCTAATGGTAGAACAAATAAAGGCATATGGCATTGATCTCAATGTCAAACGATTGGAGGATGATGGTCAAAATATGTATAGCAATACTTATTTGACCAAATTAAGGGGGATTCCTATTAGTTCTAAGCCATATGTAGATGTGGAAGAGAATCTTGTTATCATGATGGCTAGGATCATCAAGAGAACTGGGAAATGGGTTGAGTGGACAACTAGAAAGAGCCAGAGTAAGGGAGTAACCACTTAAGCTTCTCTAGCAACTGCAACGCCTACCTCATCCCAGAGTGCTACACGAGGCATGACCATAGCTTCCACTCAAGGGCTAGCTCAAGCTACAGGCGGAGGTGATCAACCTCCAGAAAAGAATGTTCCTATAGCCTAGACCTGTCACAATGGTTCCTTGCTAGTCATAGGAACCCAGACCGATACTAAAGAGAAGATGGTGGAAGAACCCAAAGACAGTGCCCCTACTCCGATACCTTCCCCACATACTACTCCAGTTCCATTTCCTCACACTACCCCTATTCCTTCTCCACATACCACCCCAATTCAATCTCCTCATCATAGCCCCATGCCATTAGAAAGTGCTTCACTTTTGAAGCCAAGTGGTTCCCCTATACAAATAGTAGACCTAGGCGATGGAAAGAGTAGCAACAGCAAGTCTACTCAGTCAGATGAGGAGACAAAGAAGACTTTAGAAATTGAGAAGGGCCAGACTTCTTCCAAACTCATCTTTAAGCATTCAATTTCTCTTTAACTAGTGTAATAATAACTCTAGTGAAGAAGAAAATATTCAGTATTGAATCACTGGGAACAACTTCCAAAGTGATAGGAACCGATTCCTAGTTAGAAGATACTTTGGAAAGGAAAAGAAAGAGAAAAGATGAAAGTGTTTCTACAAAAGACACTGTATCTCTCATAGTTCATTTTGGGATCATGTTGACAAAGGTTAAGAAGAAAAAGACTTTGTCAATACTTGGGCAAGATCCAGAAACAGGGCACTTGACAATGGAAATAGCCAAGCCAAACAAAGGAGGGAGGATTGAGGATATGACGCCTAATGATTTTACTCTACATTCAATCTATCTTGGAGAAGCCAAACATGATACAAAAGTTGGCTTGTGGAGATCAAGTAATGAAGTGATAGAAGGACAATTAGAAAGTCTCAAATTTTCAAAGATCAAGATGAAAGCCGAGATAGAAGAATTGAACAAATTTATCAGGAAACTAGTCACTCCACTAGCAACTATTTTTGGTATGACTCCTAGTGTAGCTGAAGTGCAAGCCCTCATTTCCCAGCTCTAGGAAGATAGGCACTATGGCCAGATTGGTAAAGAATGGATTGAGAGACTCAAATCAGAAGAATCTTCTCTTATAGATCAAATTGGAAATGCTATCCTCAAACTGGAGATAGAAAAGGATAACATATTATCTAATAGTAATACTCTGGCTGGAGAAAGGGTTAGATTTAATGATTGCATCTCCCTTTTAAAGATGATCATCTAGATGAAAGCAAGAGAAGTAGTTGAAACAAAGATTCTAAAGAAAGGAAATGAACCTTTGTTTGAGTGGCTCCAAATTATGCAGTTCAAGATAGAAATGATTCAAGTAGCTGAGAAGGGACTTAAGGAAATGAAGAGTAAATTAAAGAAGACTCAAGATAGAGGATTCAAACTTATGAGAGGGCTATACAGTAATTCACAAACTAGTGTTCAAGGAAAGGCTCTCATTGGAGTGGATGTAATGAAGAGTAACTTCTCTACATTTTTCGATAATCTATCTGGAGTGGCTTCTAGTAGTCAAAACAAAATCGTAGAACTCTAGAAGCTCAGTGGTTGTATACATGTGGTCGTGGAGGAGTTGTTGGATCAATTGAATGCCATAAAGGAGCTAGCAAGGGAACATTCAAAATGGCTCTTGAGATTCACTTATATACACATGCCCAACCACAAAGAGCTAATCCTAAAAATGGTTGTTGGTAGGGTGTATAGGGCAAAAACCAAAAAGGGGAAGAAGTCTAAATGATTCATATTATGCCCCCTTTTTGTTTTCTTTTGTAATTTTGTAATACAACAAACCAGAACCTTGCCATTTGTCATCCTTAGAAGATGAACCGATTAAGCTTCCATTGTAACAATCATCTCAAAAACTCTATATGTATGAAATTAAAAGATGAATGAAAGGTTGGCAAATTTTTGGTGTGAATTACTTTTTGTTGTACAGACAATTGAATGGTATTTTATATCAATCATTTTCTGTTCCAGATAATGTTATAGTTAGTTTATGTTTTCTCTTTTGCTTGAATTAAGGCAAGGAAGAAATAGACCTCCCCTATTTTGAGGCAACGAATGAGTGTAATAGGTGTTGTTATTGTTCATTCAAAGAGAAATCCTTTCAGTCTTTTCAATTTATTAATCAAAGTTCAAATTCAAATTTGCTTAGTTCAATATTCATTATTGTTTAGATAAGTTTTATGAATTCATAAGATGTGTGAGTGCATAAAATTGTTTTGGTGTTGAGAAACTTCTATTTGTCTAAGTTAGATTCTATTTAGGTCTAGCTTGGTTATACCTCTACTGTTCTTAGGTTAAGAACATACCCCAAAGTAATTTAGGAAGAAAACATAATTCATTGCAAATCTATTTTAGGGAGCTGTACCTACCAATTCAGAGGAAAGCCAAAACAACCATAAGTATTTTTCCAACTGTTTGTGATTAGATATTGTTTTGAATTTGGGCATTTAAGAGTAATAATTTGAAAGAACAAATCTCTTTACCAACAAGTTGAAAGACTAATTACTATAATGCTCTATATAAACCTATAACTGCCTTTCTTTTCTATAAGTTTCATGATACTATATGATTTCCTTGATATATTGTTATGGTTAAAACTTATATAGAAAAATGGGATTATATATGTGTGATTTATAGATTTGCATACCTTCTTCCTTTCTTACTTTTAATGGGTAGGTTCTTGCAGCTATGCATTATGAATAAAGATTGAAATATGCATTAAATGTCTATCATGAATTGATGTAATGCCCCACCAAGGAACCCAAAAGAAATTAACCTAAAGTTTCTCTAAGTTTGTCAAACATTTTTATTTTTAAAGATAACAACAAGAGATAATATAGTGGAAGAAATAACTCACATACACACAACCGTCATAAATAGATTACATCTCTCAAGGGTCCCATGAGGTTGAATCACATATTTAAATAAGTTTTATTAATACTAAATTTGATACACAAAAAATCCACATCAAAGAATTATTACAAGTACAATTATAATTCAATAATATACAATTACATAAGATGCCACCTGGCATAACTATAATGCATAATCATCCATTGTACAAGTCATAGGGTATGAAAAGCTCAAAGAATATACATCATGAATAAATACATCATCTCATACGATCTATGATAATCAAATATAGTATAATAGAATATAACCATCCATCAGAACACAAGATCAAAAGGAAAGGGAAAACTGCAGAAGTACATCTAGCAATGACATCCAGCTATCAAATCCTAATGGTATAAGAAACACTACCACTCGACCTCGTGGAAGCAATTTTTCCCACTCCCACTATGCTGAGGAGATAATCTCAAGTCCCAATATGCTGAGGAGATAACCAACATCTAGGTCAATGAAATCCTAATAACATTCTATCTCAAAGTTGCCAAGACACAAGTAATATCTAAACCCAGAGGCAAAAAAGACATGTAGGAAATCTACTATGCAAGTGGGAAAGTGTCATCACATGAGCCAACTCTAAGGTTACCCTAGTAGCCTCTCTAGACTATAGCCCCATAGTGTCTCTATGCAACATCAATATCCTTTCATAAAAACAAGGCATACTAACAAGGCAAGGTCACAACCAAGCATCCTCTCTACTTCCATCCTAGCCTGTACTAGCACTCAAGGTATGATCGAGGAAAAACATTGACTCTTATTAATTCATTTTACTCTCATTTAATGAAATGTTATCACTTATTGAAAAAAATTACAATGGGTTACCTAGACAACTTTTTTAGGGCTCTAACCTCCATTACAAGCCACTTCCCAATGTACAATTAGATTACCTCCACTAAACTCATGAAAAGTATGACTCATAAAATTACAATTTTCACCTTAGTCCTTTACAAGAAATTGGAAAGCACCTATAGATAAAAAATAGTGTTCATCTTAGTCCTCTACAAGCAATTGGAAAGGACCTAAATGTTGGAATTACAAGTGGGAAAGGTAAACTACTGAGAGGGGGGGGGGATGAATCAGGAGTTTAAACTTTCACCATTCATACATCACATGCATTACATACTAAAATAACATGTAAAGTAAATGCATCTAAAACATGTAGAAAATTAAACACACACACATTGACACCAGATATGATTACCCAGAAACCCTCCAAATGAGAAGGTAAAACTGGAGTGGGGATGACACCCTCAAAGCTTCACTATTGTAGCAATAAAGTGTATCCAATTAAGGTTACAATGGTTTGACCATGAGACATGATCTACCTTGTGAAAGGCCTACCCTATTAAAGGCTTTCAGAGACTGTTAAGTCCTACCTTGTTAGAGGACTTCAACACCCTATTAGAAGTGTACCTAGTTAAAGGACTTCTGATCACTCACTTGGAATGTCACCCTATTAAAGGATTGGGTAAGGTCTATTAGGACCACTCTGCTTAGGAGATTTAACTGAAATCACCTGTCAAAATGTCTTAGCATAGATCTTATGGTTGGCACTTGCTTACCTGATAATAGATCACCTCTATCTAGTCTTTGATGAATCCTTCATGAAAGTGATGTAACAATGTTTTATCCTCTATCATCTATTCTTCACTTAACTGATTCTATAATTTAGTCTCACTGCTAAGTCACCTTGAAGTTCTACAAACTATCTTGTTCGCAGCTTCACATTCATCCCTTCACAATGCTCTCAACTCTCTTCTCTCTCTCATTGAAAATTTTAGGGCTTCATCCTCCTTAAGAAGACTTAGGTGGCTTAAGGTTAGGTATGGATCTACAACTAAGATTCATCCATTTTGCCACTTAAACCTTCCCATTTTCTGATTGGCTACATGTAATTGCATAGGGAATCTGCATGTAGATTCAGCCTTATCTCTAAAGAATCAAAATCTGACCTTATGTCGAATAAAAAATGGTTTACATAGTTGTTTGTGCCATAAAAAACAAATACATCCAATGTGTGTTACTCAACATATGTAGTTACTAATGCTCGACATACATTGTAATTTTTCTTCTGGCTCAACACCTAAATTATTCGACATCTACTGTTCACTCGGCACTTGAATCACTCAACATGGTCTATTGGTTTGGCACTTGAGTGACTTGACACATGAGTGACTCGGAACTCATTGCAACTCGGCATGGTGTTGTACTTACATATTATACTCGACATGCATTATTATTTTGGAATGAACTAAGTAAATTACTCAAGCATGTTGACACTCAATTGTCAAAACCAATATGAGATCAACAATCTCCCCCTTTGACATGAGTGTCAAAAACACTTGAATATATATAAACAATCTGATCTTCTTGAGTGTAACATATCCATGACTCGACTTATATACACAACTTCAAAATTTTCATAATTTTTGCAATAACCTATATACCTCAAAATGTATTACTCCCTCTAAGTTAATGTGTCTGTTCTATATCCAAAAAAATTTCTCCATTCTGAGTAGATTTGTCTCTGCTAACTGATACTCTTTGTCTTCAATGCACTTATACTCTTTATGCTCTACCTTTAGCTGATATCTGCTCTACTCTATTTTCTATCTTTGCATTGTATTTCTCAAAATTGTATATCACTTGGAGTTCTAATTACTCCCCCTTTGTTCATGCTTTCTCATCTAATTTATTTATCTCTCCCTCTTTCATTATTCTCCCTATTTCTTACTTACTTCTCCTTTTAATCTGTCTCCCCCTTTCTTGTTTATCTCCCCATTTTTTAACACTTATGTCAAAGGCTCTATACACTTATAGTGTATTTGTCCAAAAATGATTTATGGACTTCCATGATTATTTTCGAAGCTACATCCCAATTGTCACATGCAACATCTAATGATTTTACTTGGATGGTGAGCTTGGCTACAAGGTGTACTAGGCCATCTACTGTTGAAAGATTGGGATCTTTCTTCAACAATGTTTTTGCATAGCCTAATTTTTTGTGAAGGATTTCCATGTGTGGGTTGAGAGAGGCTTGAATTTGTGTCAATTTGGCTCTTATATTAGCCTCTTTTGATGTTAACACAACTAGTTGACTCTATGATTGAAGCAATGTATGGAAATGCTTCTCACCTTGAGATGGGTTCCTATGTAGCTATGTACTTGAAATGTTTAAATTCCTCTCTAGGCTCAGTATTCTATGTCTAGTGTCTTGGGTGAAGAGTGTGGGATCACATAGTTTGGTGTACAATGAGAAAATATTCTCAAGTACCTTCTTCATATCTTCAACCTTATTTGCCAAAGCAACTTGTGTTAGTGCTATATCACTAGATATTTTCTGATTCATTTTTCCTTGGAACTTTCTTTTAGACCATTCCAAAAGTTTGGCATTTGTATCCAGGTCTTCATTATTAACCTTCTCCACAATATTTGACAATTGTTCCAATAGTGGCTTGGTTTCTTTAAGAGTAGGAAAGTTGAATGCATCTATGAAGATGCCTTTAATTTCTTGTAATGCTTGATTTTGTTTGTACTCCTTCCTAATCATTTCTTGGTGTTTCTTCTTCTCTAATGCTTGTTGCAAAATGCTTATTTGATCAATAGTCATTGTGTCATAATCAAATTTTGGAATCACTATATCTTCGTCTAAAGTGACATCACCATAGTGAATTACCTTTTCAACCTTAGAAGAGCTTGATCGTGGCATTGAGATTTTTAGGGGTATTGCTTCCGTGCTTAGCTTCTAAAGAAGTTTGGTAGGTGAGGAGCCTAATGTTGGTAAGGTTACCAATGCTTTTATGGCCTTTTTCTCCTTTACCTTTGGTGTTTTTTCACCTTCTTTAGCCTTTTATTGATTTATGACAATGACTTGAGTTGCACCTTGTGTCTGTGCTACAGGTATAGATGTATCCATCTATCCTATTTGTTTTGTTGTTATCTCCTTTTCTTCTTCTATGATAGTCTGTCCCTATTAAACTGTGTCTTCTTTGACACTTGTGTCTACCTTAATTGATGTGTATGTTGTTGGAATCAAAGGTTGAACACTGGTAACTAAAGGGATGGTAGAAGGTGGTTCTTGTGTATTCACCTTATCCCTTGTAACCTCTATTACTGCCTTTTGAACTTCTTCTACACTGATCAAAATTGGATTTGTACAAAGTTGAGCTTGAAATGTAGATTGGTCTAAACTCTTTTTCAAATCTTTTGTAGTTAATGGATTGATGTTCAGAGCTAATGCATCAGAGACATCCTTAACAATTATAGTTTCTGTAGCTGTATTAGTATCATGAGGAGGACTAGCACTTGGCATTTGTATGTCTTACACACTCTGTTCCTCATGTTGTTGATCATATGTTGCCATGTTAGTGTTCATCTTCTCAGTATCCTCTATATTTTTCTCTTCCTTACTATCTTAATTGTCATCCTCTTCTTTATCATCATCTTTACCCTCAAAGAGGTCCTTCTCTCCTTGCTTAACTATTGTTAATCCATAAATTAGTTTCCACATTTGAGTGGATTTCTTGACAACATCTTCAATATCATTTTGGAGAATGCTAAAGGCTCTATATTTTGGTGTGAACCTTCCACCATATTTCTTATTTTCCTTAGCAATTTTCCCTTTTGTTAGTTCTAGCATGACTTGGGCCAATGTAATCTCCCTTATTTGCTTTTCCAACTTTAAATAATAGTGCCATTTTTGCTCAACTAAATCATACAATGCCTTGGTACTGAATTGGAAAATTCTAATGGCGTATTCTTAAATTTGGACATCATTATATATAGGGCTTCTTCTACTATCTTTTTCTCTTCTTTTTCAAAATTACCAAACAAATCAACATCATTTCTGATATTTTCACTCATATTTTCAATATCAAAAAGTGGTGTATGACTTATTACTTTGAATTGACTTGTATCTTCTGATTTAGTTCTTTCCTCATTTGAATCTGGTTGAGCAATGTACTTCTTTTCTTCTTTTGCTCCTAGCATCCTTGTTCTATTTGTTTTTTTTTCTCCTTGTCCTTTTGAGTGGTGGCTCTAGTTCTTTCTCTGGTGGCTAGTGCAATTGGCTTCGCTGGACCAGGTTTTGCAACCTTCTTAGTTTTGACCATAGGCTATGCCTTGGACTTTCTCTTTTTAGGCTCGACATGTATTTGTGCTTCTTGAGCTTCCTCTTCCTCGACACCCTCTTCTTCTTCTTTATCCTCACCCATGCCTTGGGTTGATGCAAGAGGTTCTTTAGTTTGTTCCTGTTCATCCTCTTGATCCTCTTTATCACCTTCCTCTTTTTCTTCTTTTGCACCTTCACCAAATTTTTCCTTAAGTTTCTTCACCAATTTGTCTTTCTTCTTCAATGTGGAGGTTGTCCTCAACTCCATTTCTACTTTGGACTTCATCACATCATAATTGCAATATATTTTGGTTGTTTTATCAACTTCTTTAGCAAGAAGTGTAGTGATGGTAGCTAAGGCTTCATCAAATTAATCTCATATCCTAAGGGTCTTAGCCATCTTACCCTAGGTATGGAAGCCTGTACATATGTGTAATCAATATCAACAAGAAAGCATATGTCATTGTAGTGTTGTTCAACCAAGGAAATAGGTATTCTCATCCTCTTCTTCATAGACTTCTTAAAGTCTTCAAAATAGCTTGTCATGATAGTTTCAAAGTTCTCACCCATTTGCTCAATGTATTCATTTATCTGGGCAACTACTATCCTATTTTACCAAAAGATGGGAATGTGTTCTATACATAGAAAAATATGCAAATTAGGATTGATCCAAATTTTCGTTGTGTACTCTTAGTTTTCCTTATTGCTCCAAGGTTCTCCATTTTTTATTGCAATTGAAGTTTAGCTAGATCATAGGTATGATCTTTCTTCACAATTTTATATCCCACATCCACTGTAATATAGGGTACACTATTCAAGCTGCTTGATTGATAAAACTTGTGAGAAATGACCCTAACTGCAAAGTTTATTATTGGATCTATGATGGTGTCTATTGTCATTCCACGTTTATTCCATTTTACACCTGTATTTTTCTCTATTGCCTCCTTTGAATCACTTCACAGAGTCTTTGGCTGATCTAGGGTTGGAAAACCAGTCATCCTATGAATTATTCTTTTCAAAATCTTTATTGGCCCTCCTTCCATCCAAAGGGATCCATCATGATTTTTTCTTAAAACAATTATTATCCAATTAGTTTTGAAAATAGTGGGGAATTTTAGGGCACGTGTCAAACCCTTCCTTTCAACGATCTTGAATTCTTCCTTTAAGACATGATTTTCACACAATCTGTGTATGCTTCCCTTATCTCCATATTACTAATTTCGCCTATCTTGTAGTTATAACATTTTCTAACATCCTAGACTATAATAAATTTTGAGGGAATCAGGATAACACATCTAATGGGTCTTGTTTATATGCAACATCTAGAATTGCCTTAAAATCTGGTTGTTTTACCTCATTACTGACTAATTGGACATTCAACACCTCTTTTCTTTCTACATTTCTTGAGCTTGATGCCATCTTGACAAACTAGTGTTTCTACCATTGTAAATTACATAGCTTAGCTGGTGAATAAATACCTTAAAATTTGAAGAACATGAGCGAGATCATCCTTGAGATCTTTGTGGTTGCTTTGAACAAACTTCTAAATTGCCTTCTACACCTTTACCTCTTGCTTGAATTTGAAATGATGAGAAATGAGAAAAAAATGACCATATACCCTTCAAAAACCTTGCAATTAATGCTTAGTGCTTGTAGAGGTGTAAACTCGACATCAACATGATTTCAAATTCACTCAGCATCTATAGGCATTACCATCACTCGGTTGCTACTATAGTCTCGACATCAACTAGCTAGCTTGGCAGCTTGACACTAACTAGTGTTCCACTCGGCATCCATTGAAAACTTTTCATGCTCAGTAACAACATGAACAATTAAAAGTTTAATCTTGAATTTTCAACAACATCTTTCATCTTCATTCATGCTAATGTAATCCTTTTAGTATTTACTTCTTTTGGATCTAATGTATGATAAAACACATTAAGTATCAGTCCCACATACCTCTTGTTTTCTTAGTTTGATTAGGTGTGACCACTTGACCCATTGGGTGAAGTGATCCCTTATCCACTTGATGTATTGCAACCATCTTTCTTCTTCCATGTCTTATTCATTTCATTCTTGATATGTTCAAATTTTGCCTTGCCTTTGCCTTTATCAAATTCACAACTTGGTGCCTTGGACCTAGTTGGACAATGTTTGCTAATATGACTAGTCTTCAAATAGCTAAGGCATGTGGTTTTACTCAACCACCTTTTGTAGTTACCACTGAAGTGAGTCCTAATGCAATTCTTAGGAACATGTCCATATTCTTGACAATAGTGACAACTATATCTTGTATTTCAATTCCAATTATAAGAATTTCCATAGCTTCTTACCTTTGTTGGCTTGCTTGATGACCATGTGGATTTAGATCGCACTCAAATTCTCTATGTCCATACTTCTAACAATTGTAGAAATATCCTTCAAATTTTGGTGCATGCATGGTTCTGGTTCTACATTCATGTTCTTAATGACCTTGTTTATTATACTTATGACAATGGACCATGTTTTTAGGCTTAGCATTCTGATTTGTATTCTTGCTCTTATATGAATTAGTAGTATGTCCTTTCTTTCCACAATTATGACAAGTAGGTTTGGAATTCTTACCTTTGTTCCTTTTTTTAGCAGCTTTGGATGACTCTCCTTCTTCAGTTCTTATGTAGCCCAATCCTGATGTATCTCTATTGGATCTAGGAGATTTCAATAATTGCTCAAAGTACTTGATGGCTTCATTTGGCTTGTTGAAACTTTCAGCAAATTCTTTTTCTTTTTTCAAGGTATTCTGTAGCTGTTCATTCTACAACTTCAATGTAGTTATCTCAATGTCCTTGACATTCAACTCATAATGAGTATTGATCATTTGGCTTAAGGTATCCAATTGCATGTTTGAGATCCTGGATAGCTCTATTGACTTCTCTTCTAATATGTTTGGCATTAGTCTTTTGTCTTCTTCAATCATGGCCTTGTCTTCTATGCCTTTCTACTTTTTTTCAGTCACCTCACATAGCAATAAAGCTTGTGATTCTTGCTCTAACTTGATATTTCTGATTTCTTTAGCTTGTGTTCTATTCTTCTCCATTAGATTTGCAATTGTATCAAATTCACTAGAGTTGCCATCTATAAATAGCTTTGTGGTGTCAATCTCTTTATATTGTGTGTCATTCTCCGCTATAGCAATCTCTTTCCTTCTCTTCAAGGAACTCTTCAAGGCATCTCTAGCTTCATTTAGTTGATGTAGTATCAAATGTATCTCAATCTCCTAGTTCTCAATGGTCTTTCCCAATTTGTAGACTTCCATTTCAAGATCTTTCCTCTAAGCTACAAAGCTTCTCCTTTTGATAACTTGCCTCTGATACCAATTGTTGGAATTACAAGTGGAAAAGGTAAACTACTGAGGAGGGGGGGGGGGGAGGGGGGTGAATCAAGAGTTTAAACTTGGACCCATAAAACTTTCACCATTCATACATCACATGCATTAACATATTGAAATAACATGTAAAGTAAATGCATCTAAAACATGTAAGCAATTAAACACACACACTTTGACAACAGATATGATTACCCAAAAACCCTCCAAATGAGAAAGTAAAACTGGGGTGGGGATGCACCCACAAATCTTCACTACTATAGCAATAAATTCTAGCTAATTAGGGATACAATGGTTTGACCATGAGACATGATCTACCCTATAAAAGGCTTGCCCTGTTAAAGGCTTACAAAGACTATTAAGTCCCACCTTGTTAGAGGATTTCAACACCCTATTAGAAGTGTGCCTAGTTAAAGGACTTTTGATAACTCACTTGGAATGTCACCCTGTTAAAGGATTTGGTAAGGCCTTTTAGGACCACTCCACGTAGGAGATTTAGTTGAAATCACCTGTCAAAATGTCTCAGCATAGATCTTGCAGTTGGCACTTGCTTGCATGATAAAAAATCACCTCTATTCAGTCTCTGATGGATCCTTCATGACCTAATGTAGCAATGTTGTATCCACTATCCTCTGTTCTTCACTTCACTGATTCTACAATTCAGTCTCACTACTAAGTCACCTTGAAAGTTCTGCAAACTATCTTGTTTGCACCTTCAATTCAATCATTCACTGCTTCACAATGCTCTTAATTCTCTTAAAAATGTTAGGGCTTCATCCTCCTTAAGAAGACTTAGGTGGTTTAGGGTTAGGTATGAATCTATGGATGAGATTTATCCATTTTGCTGCTTAAACCTTCCCATTTTCTAATTAACTGCATGTAATTGTATAGGGAAATTGGATGTAGATTCATCCTTATCTCTAAAGAATTGAAATCTAACCTTATGTCGGCTGAAAAATGGTTTACATAGTTGTTTGTGCCATAACAAACAAATATGTACAATTTGTGTTACTCAACATATGTAGTTATTGATGCTTGACATACACTACAATTCTGCTAGTGGCTCGACACCTGAACTGCTCGACATCTACTGTTCACTTGGCACTTGAATCACTCGACATGGTCTATCTGCTCAACACTTGAGTGACTTGGAACACGAGTGACTCGGCACTCATTGCAACTCGGCATGGTCTTGCATTTACATATTATACTCAGCATGCATTACTAGTTCGACATGAACAAAGTAAATGACTTAAGTGTGTTGACATGCAATTGTCAAAACCAATATGAGATCAACACTGAAGACCAATCACAATAACCACATCAGTCCTATACAAGAAGCTGGAAAGCACTAGAAGATAACTAATCAGAAACTTAAAGGCTACAACAAGAGAGTTAGAATAATCACCTCAGTTCGATACAAGCAACTGATCAAAACTCATCATGGAAAGAAGTGACACATAACCATTGTTAGGTATAAATGATCATATACATAACATCACCATAAAACAAAAACCCCCAAGCCTCTAGTAAACATCCTGACTTGTCAACATACTAAATCAAAACTGAAAACCAACACCAGCAAACCACACATCATGCAAAGTACATAACAAATGTAGTTTTCATAATTCATTAAGTTTTGAAAACATAAATGTTCAATTTTCACTATTGGATTTCAAGTTTTCAATTTTTTTTTCAAGTATTACAGTTGATAAGGTTCATATGTTGTATTGATCAATAACAAGTCTCAAGTTTGCACCCAAAATTAATTGTACCTTTCAAATAAATACATATTTAAATTTTGTCAAAAGATAACCTTTATGGGATGAATATCTTCATTAAAGAATATACCCCTAAAATCCATTTACTGATTTTTACAAGTTCCCTTTATAGATAAATAATCATTTAATTAAGTCAATATTAGATTTAGAATAAATACTTCATATATTCCTTGTTGAATTAAAACAAAAATCAATTTTCTAATATGGTAATTAAGTAACGAAGTATGTTTTTTTTTAAATAAACATTATTAATATTAAATAATAACTTATTAAATAAAGGCAACAGCTTGCAACACAATGGTAACTTGTGAGCCTCTCATGTGGGAGGTCTTGGGTTCGAGTTCGCTTAACAAAAATAAATTAATTATAACAAATAACAATAACTAATCTAGGCTTGAGTTGTTTACCGATCCAAAAAAACTAAAAAAAACTTATTAAATAATAATAATTATTATTATTATTAAATCATTAATAAAATAATTTTAATATTACCTATTAATAATAAAAATTATCAATTTAATAATATAATAAAAGTTATTAATAATTAATAATAATATTTAATATTAATCATTTTAATTTATATTTAAAACAACTATATTATACACTTTAAATAATATAATTTAATAAAAATTAAAATAACAATATAATTTTTTATTTAGAAAAACAATATTATAACTATATTATAATCAAGTAGTAGTATATAGCTTATAAACGGTCGCATGATTCTTTAGTAGTTGTGGTCTGCTTACCACAACCACACACTGCTTGGCAACCTTGCTGCTCGACAATGATAGGAGAGGGGTAAGGGGGGCGGGGGCAGTGGAGGTAATGGCCCACTTCCCCATTTCAAGATTAATTTTTTTTTTTATAATAAAGTTTATTTTTTTATAAACAATGAAGAACCCCATATTTATTTAATATTATTACCACAGTAATTATTTTTTACTGTGGTAATTAATATTAATTTTTTTTTTATAAACATTTCTAATTTAGATCTGATAGGGTAAATAATTACAACCAATCGAATTCATTAAATAAAATCTTGATTTTCTTTTCTAAAGCCCCATCCCAATTTTAATCAATCAAATTACAAATCTCCAAATTTACCAAACAAGGGTTTCTAGTCTTATATTTGTTAACTAACATTTTCGAAATAAAGAACAATAAACTCACAAATAAGGGTTTCAACCCAAATTAAATTATGAATATATAGATTCATGAAAAACACAAAGAAGATAGCGATTACAAAAGAGGAATTTACTATGCAAAACTCAATAAGATCCTACCTAGATCTAATACTAAATGATCAGATGCTTAGAGCTTGCAAGAAAATTTCCTTCCTTTCGAAAACCCTCTTTCTTAGAAATTGGCTCCTCTAAACTTGTGTGTGGTGAAATGAGCTCTAATTTCTTAATAAGAGCTTTCTCCCTTTAGGGTTTTGGTTTTGCAATCACACGAAACTTTTTCTTTATTATTTTATTTTATGTTAATTTTATTTTTTCTCTCTTATTAAATCAAAAGTTGTCTTTAATAAAATATTTATTAATTCAACTCATAATAATATTTAGAGTTTATTATTAAAATGAAACTCCTAAATAAATTATTATTAAATTAAATAAATATAATTACACCAAAATTAGAACTTTGATTAGATCTTTTAAATTTAATTCCTCTATTTAATTAATTTTCCAATTAATTAAATATAATTAAATATAATTAAATATTAATTTTTCTTTATAACATTTTTGTTAAATTAAATCATTTAATAATCTTTTTATTTTGATTTAATTATAACTGAAAATCACAGCTGACCCACAATCTAAATCTGAAAACTCATAAAAAAGACATAGTACTACAACAAACTCAAGGGTCAAAATCATAAATTCAGGTCGCTTAACGAATTTAGAAGGGTAAATAACTCAGATACTTGTCCTACTTTCTAAGGCAATTGGCTTAAGGTTAGGATTTGAACTCAAGAATTATCTCCCCTCTTTTACCATTGAGATACTATGATAGGGCACACTCATCCTAGCAATTCAGGGAAGTTGATGCTTGGTACCTACAATCTTCATAAAATTTAAACATGCAAATATACATATAATCTAAACTAAATAGGCAATGACAGGAAGTGGTGCATCGTGCAGATCTTGACTAGTAGGTGACTATGACTCCCTCCCTCAACCACATCAAAAATGTCAAACATAAAGTAAAACATACAAGTACACCATACACATGCAAGTATGGGGTAAGTAACCATAGAAACTGCATATAAAACATCCATCTATCTATCATCATGAAATAAGTGAAATTTCTATATGAACATACATATATCATCATTTAAATGATCATGAACACATAAAATAAAGGAGTATCAAGTAGGTCATCACATATATAAGCTGAGTTTGAAATAACATCCAAACAATCTAGAAATCAAGTACCATTAATCATAAAACATAATCGTAAAATTGGCCTAAAAGGATCTGATAATCCATCAAGAAAAGACTAGGGGTAGGCATTATAATTGATGGGGTAAATTTTTATTGCAAATTATTGCATGTGTACTAGTCTGTTGTAGGAATAAGTCAAAGGAGTGCATACAAAAACATTAATAGTACAGTTATGCAGTTACTTGATATTTATGAACTGCTGCACAAATGTAGAAGCCATTATGTCATGTAATTGTTGAAGAATCATTCCATTGAGATGTGTATCATGATGTAATGATTCATTGTGTTCCTAAGTTCTTGTTGTTGAAACTAGATCTTAGGAAGTTAGTTTTTGTAGTTTCTTTAAATAGAGTTTTTGGATCAAACCCTAAATACTTAGTTTGTAATTATAATAGTATTTTTCAGATAAAAACTATCATTTTCAGCTTGTACTATTCTATGAATTGATATCAATACAAGTTGTTACTATTGTGCTTTATAATTTGAAGTTTATATCAGTAGATGTTCACTTACCTAAGGGGGCCCACTTAGAGAGTGAACCTAGTTGGTAGAATTAGTTTTCCTTGTGATAAAGTAAGAACTCTATTGTTCCTACAGCCATTGGTAACATAACCATTAGTTATTTTTACAACAAAGGCAAACAACATAGAACACTATTTGTATTTTATTTTTGTCATTTTGTTGGAAGTTTCATACACCCACATATAGATTAAAAAATTTTATTCTTAGTTCTATAGGATAGTGTTGGTGTAAATAAGTATTTATGTATTACACTTTACTTAAGTTTACTTAGGTTAATGCATTATTTTATTATTTATTTAGTGAGACACTTAGGAGTTTGTGTACTCTTATGAGTTTTCATGTTGACAACACTAGAGTTTGCATAATTAACTGAGTTGTCATGTAGACAACACAATTATTTGCACTCCTAATTTAGCACATGGTGTCTACAATATTATTTTGTGTATTTCACCTTTGTAGGCTTATTCTCTGATCATCGCACTTACTCCTATGCTTAATGGAGGATAACCCATATCTGGTGGACATTTGCCTAGTTGTATGACTTATCATGTTGTTGATTCCTATGCATTCTAGAAGCATTCTAGACGCCTTTATATAAAGGCACTCCTAATGTACTTTCATATTGAATGAATATCATATTGTCATTCTAATCATACTCTTGGTCTACTATTGTGCTTGTGCTTGAGTTCCTTGGTCTTGGGTGAATTTTTCCCTAAGAAAAATTCTTACATGGTATTAGAGCTCAGGGAGATTCTCTTCACATAGTCATTCAAGACCATTCTTGCTTCAACACCTCAACCTAGATTCAGAGAGTTCGTAGAAATTGGGAACGTCTAGCACGAAAAAAAACCTCACCATTGCATCCGAAATGTTGATTCAGTGAAAATAAACTATAAATTTGCCTATGCTTGGCCAAAGTCAATTTTGAGGCAATTTTTTTTTGCAAATTGGCACCCGAAGGCCCAATTTGCAAATCCGGTATGATCTATTAGATCTGCACATTTCAATTGTTTCAGATCTGCATTATTTCTTCTTTGTAATTATTTTCAAAATTTTGTAATTTTTAAGAATTTTTTTAGCCTACATGCCCTTGTAGAGAGTTTTTTTTTGTAGGAACTGGGTAATGACACCCCAGCCCCTACAGAGAATATTCACATAATATTCTATTATTTGGTGGACAACACTTACAATTTCTAGCATTTAAATCTGAACCAACCACAAAGTTCTCGACTGCATCAATTTTTTGGCTTTCATATTGAATCGAAGAACATGACCAACTTACCGACACATTCACTGGTGGCCTTGCATACACTGGCGGCTTTGTTATTTGGACTAGGCAGTGGTTTTGTTTTATATAATTGGTGGAGTGTTTACCCACTCCACGTGGGATTAAATTTCCCAAAGGCTAGTACTGGCAAACAAAAACTCAGCACCACAAAACATAGTTCACTGGCATCGCAAAGACTCCAGTTTTGGCATCCTTTATCAACCCCATTGGATTCCATGTGGCCATGAGGCCTCCTCACACTGCAATACATGGTGTTTTACTAGCGCTAGCAGGTGCCATACATCCCTACATCTACTCATGTGGAGGCACCCAATCAGCTTGGTACATTCACATGCACACTCAACTCAATAGCCACATTAGATGCTCACATAAAGAGTCGTATAACCATGTCAACCCCACTAACTCATACCTTCCATACGCATAGTTGGACAACATGTCAGCAAGTATGGTCATACATTTTAAAATCTCGTACAAATGTGTACAGGTGACATCATCATTCGTATAGGACATGTCAATGCTAACATCATCCAAGGGGTCAAGTACGTTGATGTTAGCAATGCACTATCCTAAATTTGATGGTCGTCTGACCATCATCTAGGGAAAATTAGAACTGCTACAACAGTGATTTGACTGTCAAATTTAACCTCATCTTTTGCTAATCCAACTGCTCTCTAGATTGATTTTTGATTTGATAGTCCAGCTTTGGGAGGCCATATCTCAATCATCGAGGCTCCAAATCAGGTACAATTTTTTTATTTTGGCTAGAATTTCCTAAACTTTTTAGTGATGTAGTTTTTTTTGGTTTTGATGCACATATTTGTTATAAATTGCATCTTTTTATGACTGTACATATCCAATTCTACATTTTACAACTTCAAATGCTTCGTACGGGCTCATTTAGACACGAAAATAGGTTTCATTTTTTTTGAAAGTGCATTATTTTTTATCTACTTTCTAAATTTGCAATCAGATTGTAGGGTTGTGTGGACAAAAGTATCTCTTTTAGAATTAGGTCCTTTTCTACATTGTAATGCTTTAATATAACTTCAGAATTGTTGTATATCTAAGATAGATTGTAATGTTCTAGTTTTGAACTCCATAAGGAGGTTGTTAAAAGGAAAAATTAGAAGTTCACTAAGGCCAAAATTGACAAGTGGCCATTGTAAAAGCACTACATATAAAGTGTCAAAAGCATCTTTTTTGGGGGGGTTTCTTGATTGAGTGAAAATGGGGGTGTTCTTGGTGTTGTGTTCCTCTTTTCCTACTATTTTCTTTCATTTTTTGCATCATGGGAAATTTCAAGCCTCAAAAATTAACACCTTATAACTATGCTACATGGTCAATTAAAATGTGGTGTCATTTAATGCATAATGGAGTTTCTCATTATGTAGATGGTACCCTTCCTAAACCAGTAGGCGATCAAGTATCTACAAGTGACATCTCTGCTTGGGAAACAATGGATAGGAAAGCCCTAGGTGATATATGTTTGGGGGTTGAAGACAAGATCATCAATCATCTCCAGAAGTCTCGTACATCCAAGGAAGCTTGGGATACCTCAAAAACCTCTATGGTAAAGTGTTTGAGGAGGATGTTTACAAAATTGAAGCTGAGCTTGTCTCCTTAGATCCAAAGACATTTGATTCTATACAGGACTTTACCATAAAGGTGAATGAATTAAGAATGAAGCTTGATGATTGTGGGAGTTCTATTAAAGATGACAGGTTAATTTATCTTATCCATAATAAGCTGCCATCTAAGTACTCCACATTTGTTTCTTCTTATAACACCTCAAAGACTACATTAGGGTCTACCTATCAGAAAGTCTATTTTGATCAGTATGCTATACTATTGGATGAAGAAGAAAAGAAGTTGCAATCAATGTGGATTCTCAAGTCATCCAAGTCAAAAGTGTTGGTGGCAAATAATGAGGGTTCTCATAATTTAGCTTGTCAATCTCAAATAAAGGAAAGGGCAAGAAGAAGAAGTGGAAAAATAACACACAAGAGGATACATAATAGACAACACCATCATCAAATCAACAAGGCAAGTCTTCCTCAAATTCAAACAAGAAGGGGGACACTAATAAGGACAAGAAAAAGTGTGCTTATTGCAAGAAGTTGGGTCATGATGAACATGTGTGTTATCATAAAAAGATTGATGAGTAAACGAACATCATAAAGAAACACAATGTTCCACTGCCTAATACTTATAAGGAGAAAGGATCCTCATCTTTAGATTTAAAGGGCAAAGGGTAAGCACTTATGGGAAACTCAAGTTCTTCAATGGAATGGATTCTTGACTCAGGTGCCTCATATCATATGGGTTCTTCAAAAGGAGATTTTTCTTCATTGAAGAAGTCCAAGGTACCACACATCTTTGTAGGAGATAATACAAAAAATGAAAGTTGAAGGGAAAGGACAAGTGGAGATGGAAAATGGGGAATTCAATTACATTCTCTATGTTCCTAACCTAAGTTCCAATATCCTCTCAATTTACCAAATCACTCCTCTAGGAGATGGAAATAAAGTTGAGTTCCTTGTAGATTCAGTAATGGTGTGCATTCTCAAAGATGATTCATTGGTTGCAGTGGGGAAAGTTAATCATGACACAAGGTTGTATTCTTTCTCCCAGTTTGTGCCTAAGTCTCCTTTACATGCTTTGTTGACTCAATCCAATTCACAAATCCAATTATGGCATGAGCAGTATTGACATCTTTTCTTCCACTATCTTTAGCAACTTTGCTCAAATAATATGGTCAAAGGTCTACCTACAATCAACTTTTCCCAAGGTGAATGTTCAACATGTTCAATGGATATGCATCTAGAGGAGAATTTTAATAAAGGGAAGTCTTCAAGAGCACCAATTGTTCTTTAGTTGGTTCACATGGTACTAGCAGGTCCTTTTGTAGTGACATCAATCAACTAGGGTCGCTACATATTTACTTTCATTGATGACTTTTCACACTACACATGGATCTACTTTCTTCATCACAAGAATGAAGTGTTGGACAAGTTTCTAGCCTTCAACAATCATGTTGAAAAGAAATCAAGGAAAGCCATCAAGGTTCTAAGGATGGACAATGAAATTAGATATGTGAACACAAGACTTAAAGACTTTTGCAAACTTGAGGGTATTGATCTTCAAAATCCACCAACATTAAGTTTACACAAGACAAATGTTGCAGCACTGAGGATACAAACTCTTAAGTCTATGGAAAGTTGCATGATACAAGCCAAGTCTCTTTATCCATCACTTGAAGTCAAAGCAATCAGCAGTGCCAATCACATACTTAATAGGTCTCCTCATAATGCCTTAGATGGTAAGACTCCTTTTTAGGCATGGTGCTGTAGAAAACCAATTGTGACACACTTCAGAGTCTTCGGTTGTCTAGCATGGGCAAACATATCTTCCTAGGGATGCAAGGCACCACCACCTAGGCCTTGTACTTTCCTTAGATATGAAGATGATGTTAAGGCATACAGACTTATGGATCCTGAGACACATGAGATTTTCATAGAGAGGAATGTACACTTTGAGGAAATTCCACCCAGCTTATCTTGTATTCCTCTTTGCACTTCATACATTGTGGAAATTGATAGTGACACTAGCAATAGTTCTTCAACATATTCAAATATGTGGGGTTCTATCAATAGTTGCAGCAAGTGGTCATGACATCAACACATTACACATGCATATATTGCCACATTTATAGGTCCAGTATAGTAGGGTACATTTTGTTTTCTAGCTCCAACATCAATGGATGATTACATAAAAAATATTTAAAGTTTGTTTGTGAAGTCATACATAGCAGATTTGGGGGACATCATTGATGATATACATCTTCTCTTTGATGAAGAAGATCCTTCTTCAATTGTTGCGAGGGCTCAATTTGACCCTCATATCCATTCTCTACATGATCAATCTTCATAGGTTGATATGATTGTGGTTCGTTATGTACAATAGTTGTAGGAGGTCTCTTTATCATTTGAGGAAATAGTAAGCTCTTTGGGATAGGTTCTACATCCATCCTTGCTAGATCTGGCATTGTTCTTTTCAATAGCATTAGAAGGGGTGATAGTCAGTATCGACACAAGGACAACTGAGTAGGTTTCAGAGGCATCATTGATCATTGGGATTCTTTCTATACACAGGGAAAGCATCTCTTATGTACTTATGATATTGTTTCTTCCAAAGGGGAGGAACATTATTTAGGAATCTTGGATCAGCTTCTACATGAAAGCAGCTATCATTGATTGGCATTCTTCATTTGGGGGAGAGACTACCTTGTCTCTCTTCTTCTTGTCTCTTGTGGGGGGACCTTTTCCTCTTTTGGGATTGTGTTATTCCCATATTTCTCTATTGTATATACTTGATGTATGTCATAATGGGGGCGGGTGGGGGGGGTGGGTCTTGATTACTCCATCGATCCATGCATCTTGTCTTTTCATCTCTCATTTTGGGGGAGGGGTTTTCCCTTGAGGTTTTCCCTCTTTCTCTGCTTTATGAGAGATTGCATTTCATTATGTACATGGGTACCTAACATGGCCTAGTAGCTGGGACCCATCATGCATTTCATTCTAGCTTTTGTAAGCTTAAGTGCATTCCCGGTGGTGGTTGTGTAAATAAGTATTTACTTATTACACTTTACTTAAGTTTACTTAGGTTAATGCATTATTTTATTATATTGCATTATTTTATTATTTATTTAGTGAGACACTTAGGAATTTGCTTACTCTTATGAGTTTTCATGTTGACAACACTAGAGTTAGCAACTCTAATTCAGCACATGGTGTCTACAACACTGGAGATTGCATAATTAAGTGATTTGTCATGTAGACAACATAGTTATTCACACTCCTAATTTAGCACATGGTGTCTACAAGATTATTTTTCATGCTACACCTTTGTAGTCTTATCCTCTCATCATTCCACTTACTCCTGTGCTTAATGGAGGATAACCCATATCTGTTGGACATGTGTCTGGTTGTATGACTTATCATGTTGTTGATTCCTATGCATTCTAGAAGCATTCCAAAGGCCTTTATATACAGGTACTCCCAGTGTACTTTCATATTAAATAAATATCATATCATCATTTTGATCATACTCTTGGTCTACTATTATGCTTGTGCTTGAGTTCCTTGGTCTTGGGTGAATTTTGCCCCAAGGAAAATTCTTACAAATAGAAATGATAGATAAAGAAGTTTAAAGCATATACTTTGTAGACATCATTTCAAGTTTACATCCTTGGTCTATTAAGTAAATGGGTCTAATGAATAGTTTTGGATGCTATGTTGGATGTACAATCCATATGCACAAACTTTAGTTTATAGTACAATTATTTTTCCAAGCATTTTTGGTGCCATTGCTAGTGATGGTGTCAATTTAAACCTTTTCTGAGGATTATTTTTAGGAGTTTTTATGTATAATGAGTTGTTCAAGTTTCATTCCAAGTTCAACTTAGTATTATTTTATTTGCATGCATAAGAAAAGAGACCGTTTTGGGAGATTTCTTCCTCAAAATGACCCATTCCAAATAGAAGAAAGTGTATATCCTGAGAAAGAAGACCAATCTGTTACAGAAGACCCACCATTTGAAAATATTTTTGTATCCTATCATGTAAACCCCCCTTCATCATTATCTAATAAATCATTAGGATTGAGTAATCTTAGGATAATCCTTTAGCCATTTTCATTTATCAATAATGACACCCACACCACCACCTAGAATGACTAAGCCTACATTTCCATTTTCCATACCTGACTTCCAAGATAACAATAATATGAAAAATATTCTTGCATCTACACTTTTCAAGTTATATGGTTTAATTACTGAAGACCTAGAAACCTTTCTCTTTGAATTTGACATTATTTGTAGACGGTTGACTATACAACTGATGCTCATTAGCTAAAATTATTTCCCTAAGATGGTTCATGGGTTTAGGAGCTAATGTTGCATTGGATTGGGATGGAATGAAGAACTTATTTCTTGATAAATATAAAGATTATTGCAGAGGGAGTATGGGAGGAGATGATATATTTAAGATGTTACAAAAGGAATATGAGACTTTTGAAGACTATGTTTCAAGATTCCTTTATAATTTACAAAGGAACATTGAGCATCATATGAATGAGTCATGTCAGAAGCATCTTTTCTTAAGAGGTGTAGAGGAAACTTGTGTGCAATCCCTAGACCTCATGGCTAGAGGAAACATCACACAAAGTACAAGGGAGGATATCAAAAGATACTGCAAGAATTACTCAAGGGCTAATGTAAAAAAGGGAAGAGGAATTTGTTCTAATTCCTTGAAGACTAGTGGAGTTGGTGTATCAAAAATGAATCTTTCAATTTTTTTATCTAATTTCAAGAAAGACATTATTAATTTTGTTTCAATCTAGTTGGATACAATGCAAGCTAAATGGAAACATGAAGAAGTTGATGCTATGCTAGCTGAGTTTTGCTCTCACTATTGAGAAAACAAGAGGAGTTGCTGAAAATGGAGATATACTATATATCGCTCAAAGGAGACCATGGGCTTAGAGATAAGGTATGTATTAAGACCCTCTCCAAAATTTTGGAAATTTTAATAATCAATGGCAGAATCCTAATTTTTCAAACCCAAATCACTAGAGTCCTTCTTGGCCTCCTTAGTCTCAACCTATGTGGAATAACCAATCTTGGAAATAGCCTCCACCTAACTAGTGGAAATAACCAAACTTGCCAGACCCTCCATAACAATAAACTTGGAAACAACCTAATCATAATTGGTAGCAATAACCCAATCAATGGCAAGACCCATAGAATAACTATCAATTGTCATCTTAGTGGCAGCCTCATCAACAATATAATGCCTTGCAAAAACCTCAACAACAAGATTTAATGTCACCTCCTCCAGCAACAAATAACCATCCGCCCAAACAAACTAAGTTACTTGCTCAACCAACACCAAATCTGAACAATGCGATTAGTCAAAAGAAAGTGTAATCTTCTAATGATACTCGAAAACAAATCCATTCAATCAATGATATACACCTTAGATCTAGAACCACTCTTCCAAATCGTAAAGGACCAGTAATAGCATAGGTTACTTTTGAGGAAGTCTTGAATGAAGAATCCCTTCATGTTCCATCACATCCTCTTATAGCTATGTTACCACCATATCCAAAAAGACTTTGCTCAATCATCAAATCCTCTTAAAAATCCTATTGTAGGAGAATTACTTACTCAATTGAAGAAAATGATAGTCAAAATACTATTCTTAGATTCCCTCAAAGAAATTTCAGCATATACCAAAGCTATTCAAGAAGGTTGTATAAAACAACCCGGTAGGAAGCATAAGGACCCCCAAACTATCCATGTCATGGGTCATTTATCAGACCTTATGCTAAAAAAATCAATTGCTCCAAAATACTCTGATCTAGGGAGCCCAGTTGTCACAATACATATTAATGGAGTACAGGTACAAAATGCTTTGATATATTTAGGTGCATCTATTAATTTTATGACTAGGAAGGTACTTCTCCACCTTAATAAAATTGGTATTAGAGAAACCCCTACCGTACTTTAGCTTGCCGATAGTTCTACAATTAAACCTGATGGCATGATAGAGGATGTCATAGTTACTTTTGATTCTTGGGAGTATTTAGTTGATTTTGTCATTTAATTACCTAAAGAAAATTTAGGAGGTTATCCTATTATCTTAGGAAGACCTTGGTTAGCCACAATAGATGCTTGTATTGCTTGTCGGTTAGGAAAAATGACCATATGTAATGGATCCACTATTAAGAAGTTGGTCTTATACTCTCTAACTAAACCACTCTTGCAAGATGACCAAGTTGTGTGACCTAATTTAGGAATATATGAACCAGAGGTCAAATCATCAAGTCAGCTCATGATGATTGAAAAAAACTCCTTTATGATTCCTCAAAATGATGATGATATCCTTGCAACCATCCTATTCAAAGAATATGGTGAAGATTTTACTCTATGTATTGACTTGAATTGTTCATTACTAATAATTCTCCCTCCTAAAGATACACCGAATCTTATGCACCCACTAGTTACCTTCATACCTTGTTAGTTCATGAAATTAAGTGTTCTAACTTCAATGACGTAGCCATGGTTGATAAAGTCACTAGAGTTGAAGTTAGTCTAGGAAAGGAGCTCAATATTAGTAAGTATCATACTCTTGACAATTTGCAAAATACACTTAAGATACTATAGGAGAATTAGAAAGCATTTTCCTGAGGTTACATATACATGAAAGGGCTAGACCCAAAAAAATTCACTCACAAAATTTACATTACACCTGAATGTAAGCCTATTAGACAACCCCAATGAAGAGTCAATCTTGCATTATGTGATCTATTGTAAAAAGTGAACAATAAAAACTTTAGAATGTTGGATTTATCTATCTTATTTTTTATAGTCAATAGGTCTCACCTTTCGTGTGTCTAAAAAGGGGGATAAATGGTGAGTATGTGTGGATTACAAAGAATTTAATACAATAGCTAAAAAGGATCATTTTCCCTTATCTTTTATTGATCAAGTTCTTGACAACTTGGCTAGGAAAAAGTATTTTCCTTTCTTGAATGGATTCAATGGGTATAACCAGATACAAATAGCACCAGAAGATCAGGTTAAGATAAATTTATCTATCGTTGTGGGACACTTTCTTAATCAATATCACCCTTTGGATTGTGTAATGCTCTTGCTACTTTTCAATGAGCAGTAATAAGTATTTTCTCTGATATGCACACTGACTATATGAAAATCTATATGGATGATTTCACTGTTTATGGCTCTAATTTGATGAAGCTAAATCCAATTTGAATAAAGTTTTGGAAAGGTGTCAAGAACACAACCTTTCATTAAACAATGAGAAATTTTATATGATGATAGAAGAAGTTGTATTAGGTCACTATATTTCTTCAAGTGGTATTCAAGTTGATCCTTAGAAGATAGAAGTGATTAGCACTTTGCCTACACCTTCCAAGAAAAGGGATGTTAGAAGCTTCCTAGGTCATGTTAGTTACTATAGGAGATTAATAAAAAAAATTAGTCAAATAGAAGCTCCACTATATGAGTTGTCAAAGAAAGATTTGGAATTTTCTAGGATTCCATAATATATCAAATCCTTTCAAGACCTTAAAGATGTATTGACTAAAGAACCTATACTTAGAGGTCACAATTGGAACATTTGATTTTATATTCATGTTGATGCTTCAAATTATGCTATAGGAGCTATCTTAGGACAAAAATAAGTGATTATTGAACATGCTATCTATTATATTAGTAAAAATTTGCAAGGAGAAGAACTCAACTACACTGTTGCAGAAAAGAAATTGTTGGTTGTGATTTATGTTCTCAACAAGTTTAGACATTAAATGACTGGATATTAAATCTCTATGCACAGTGGCCATGCTACAATCAAGTACCTCATAAATAAATCATCTAATTCAAGAAGACTAGCACGTTGGTTATCTCTTATGCATGAATTTGATATCAAAGTAATAGACAAACCTAGAAAAGATAATGTTGTAGAAGACTTCCTTTTAAGATTGTAGGTCCCTAATGACCCTATAATTATTGATGATAATTTCCTACATGAACACTTGTTCTCTTTGATAGAACATAATCCATGGTATGCTGATATTTTCAATTATCTCACTATAGGGAGAACTCTAGCTCATTTCCCTACTAAGGATAAAAGACTCCTAGCTAAAAAGAGTTTCAATTTTTCTTGGATAGTTAGTTGTATGTTTTATACTAGACTCGATCAAGTTATGCATAGATTCATCTAAGAAGATGAAACATATGATATTGTACAACCCTGCCACGATAAATCATGTGGAAGACATTTTATAGTTAAAAGGACAACATTCAAGATCTTGAAAAATGGATACTATTGGCCAAATCAAAATAAGGATGCAAAAACATACACAAAGAAGTGTGGTAGATGTCAACATATGGGAAGACTAAAAAAATTAGATGAAATACCCCTGCAACCACAAGTAGTTGTTACACCACTTGAAAAATGGGGAATCAATTTTGTTGGTGTTGTAATTTGAAAAATATTGTTGTATGAAAGATATTGTTGCTACAGAATATGTTCAATCATTATTTTGTCACTGATATCAAACCTGCTATTTGCTGGAATGGCAATTGGTTATAAGATCCAAGCACTATCACTTAGTTGATTAATGAAGAATCAATAAGATGTAAAAAAAGCATCTAAGGGAAAGGTTGAGTTATGGTTTTGGAATGAAGTGCAAAGATCAGTTAAGACAATGATAAAGTGATGTATTGACAATATACTTGAAGATGAAGAGGTTGGCTACACTTAGAAACTGTAGAAGAAGAAGTCGTCATAAGACTGTCTGCAAAGCTTGATTGAATTCATCAGAGGGGGCTGAGAAAACTAGTTCAAGCCAAGTAAAGATCAAGTGCCAAGTAAAGATCAAGTGTCGAGTAAAGATCAAGTGCCAAGTGAAGATCAAGAGTCGAGTGAAGATCAAGTGCTGAGTAAAGATCAAGTGCCGAGTTGTGTTCATGTGTCGGGCATCAGAAAGTCAAAAGTGCTGAGCTGCTGTATTATTTAAAAAGTCAAAGATTCACCAGACCTGAGCTGACATGGTTGTCATCTAGAATTTTGTGAACTAGATAGAAGATAAGAATGATGAGCTGGTGGCATAGAACACTATGTAAAACATTTTTTGGCGAATACAACTAGATTCTAGACGAAGTTTCTAGATTAAAAATAAGATATGGGACAGATACATTGTATCCTACCTAATCTTTTGAAACCCTAAAGTTGGAGAGGGAGAATCGAGCAAGAAAATTATTCCAAATTTCTATTTAAGGAGTCATAAGGTCAGAAAGCTGAGAGGTTGGTCAAGTATGAAAGCATGAAGTGCTAAAGAAGGATCTAAGGAGGAAGAGAGCACAAAAACTCTATTTTGATAGGTGACCACAGAGATGATTGCATTGGTATGATGAGAAAGAAGACTCAAGGAGACGAAGCTTGAGAGGAAGACAAGCTGTCAGAGCTGCAGTGATTGAAGCCAAGCAAAGGATTGAACTGAAATATGATCTAAAATTTAGAAGATATGTTGTGAGTTGTATCAGATCAAAAGCCCTTATTGTTACTCTCTAGCAATTGTAACAATTAGTATAAATCCTATGGACTTAGGTTGGTTTAATAGCCATGTTGTAAATCCCTTAATAGGGTAACATTCCAAGTGAATGTTCCAAAGTCCTTTGACCAAGCCCATTCCTAATAGTATGGTGAAATCCTCTAACAAGGTCACATTTAAGAGTGTGTTGTAAGCCTTTAATAGGGCATCACTTCAGAAGAGTGAGAATTGAGTAGCATGTTACTGGTGGTTTTTCCCAAATTGGGTTTCCATGTAAATCACTATGTCATGTGTTGATCTTGCATGTTTTATTCTTGCATGTTGATTTGTTGTAACTTGCTAAGATGGTTGTTTTAAGCTTGGATGCATGAATAGTTTAATGGGCTCATTATAATTGGTGAAAAAGTATTATTAGGGCATTTAGACCTTGGATAATTGATTCACCCCCCCCTCTCAGTTATTCTAAAATAATCCCAACAATTGGTATCAAAGCATTGCTGTTGATTTTGTTTAAAGGAACTAGAAGCAAAAAAGATCAAAATGCCTAAGAGAGAAGTTCCCAAGATCAACAAAGAAAAATTTTTTGCATGGAAAAGTTTGATGAAGTTGCATCTTGGATCCATAGGTGATTATGCCCAAAATTCAATTGTTACTGAACGTGTTGATCCAATTGGTACCCTTACTGCAAAAGATTTGAAAAACAAATAGGAACACAATCAAACAATGTTGGAGATTGCTTCTACACTCAAATACGCTGAATTCGATGATATCAAAGGGTGTAACACTGCATTTAAGATGTGGAAAGCCCTGTCAAACATTTATGGATGAGATCAGAATGTCCAAAGAGCAAAAAGAGAAAGCGTCAAAGGAAAGTTTGATGACATGAAAATGGAGGAAAGTGAGAATGTTGCTCAGTATGCCTCTAGAATTAAGGAAGTGGTAAGTGCAATAAGATGTTTGAATGGTCAATTAGATGATGATATTGTTAATAGTAAGTTCTTAAGAACCTTACTCCCTATCTATGCTATTAGAGTATTAGCTATACAAGAGCTAAGATGTGTACCAGGAAACAATCTAAGTTTTGAAGGTATAGTGGGTAGACTTACTACATTTGAGTTATCTAACTTTGATAACTAAAGACCTGAGAATGTTGAATCTACTTTCAAGGCCAAGCTATCATTGAAAGACACTGAACAAGTGAAATCAAAGAAGGGAAGAAAGATGAAATATGTATCCAGTGATAGTAGCACTGATGAGGAAGATGTGGAACAATTGTAAGCATTACTAGCTAGAAGATTTCACAGAGGCAAAGGAAAATTCAAGTGTAAGCTATCTATCATTTGTTTCAATTGCAATGAAGTAGGACATATTGTTGCAAGGTGTACACAGAAAAAGGAATACAAGGAAGGCAGCAAGTACAAAAATAGAAGAGAAGATGATTAGAGAGATTACAAAGAGAAAGACAAGAAGTGTTGTATTGCTAAAGAGGATTCTGATGATAATGATGATGAAATTGTTTATGTGGCCATGAAGGACCAGTCTGATGAAGAAGATCCTACAGCACTGGTAACATGTATGAACAAGAATGACAAATGGATCATAGACAGTGGGTGCTCACATCACATGATAGGAGACAAAAGTAAGTTTGGTAACTTTACTCAATATGATGGAAATAGTGTTAGATTTGAAAATGATGCTCAATGTCAAATCAAAGGAAAAGGCTCCATTAAGCTTACAGAGAAAATTTCATGTGATAATGCATACTATGTTGAAGGTGTATATGAGCAATGTTAGTGTGCTAATAGAAACCAAATTTAAATAAAGCTTCTACAAACTAAACAAAATTCATAAACTTCAAGATAGACTAAGATGAGCTCTCAATTGAGAATATGAGCCATTAATGGACTCTCTCAATAAGAAGCTATCTTGTTGAGTAGCTTTATCTAAATGGATAGGATATATGCTCAATATGCTTCCAAAGGCTTCAATGGATGATTGTGGATTTTTGGTGTGGATAGATGGCTTTAGTATGGATTTAGCTCTCAAAATAGCATTATAACTTTACTTCATGGATTGTGTTATTTTGTAAAGGGGAAGGCTCCAATTTATAGGCAAGAGGCTTGAGGGATTGAGGGCTAAGATGCAAGGATGGGAAAAAGCTCATGGAGGGCTTAGATTGCATGAGAGGAGAGCACATGGATTGTGCTTCCTTACAACCAATCAGGGAGTGACACATGTCACATGGTGAGAGGATGGAGGAAAGGGGAAGGATGAGTCAACAAAGGAGGCTCAAGAGATAAAATCTTCATAAAGACCCTCATAATGACTTGTAAGAGCAATAAAAGGGCTTGGAAGAGTCATTTATGGCCTAGTGGGCTTCATAAAGTTTTATGGTTGAGATATTTTGAGGGTGATGAGAGCAATTTTGACTTGGACTTGATTAGGAGGGTTTTAAGCTTGCTTAGGCTTATGCAAATGATTAGAGGATGGATTAGGATGGTTTAGGATTAGCTTAGGGATAGGCAAGTGGATGGCATTTAATGAGGGTGGGTGAAGGAGGAGATATTTGTTAATTTTGGCTTGGGTTAGTAATTCTTAACCCATGTTTAGGGAATGTGACAAGGTTAGGAGAGGATTAGGATTAGGTTTAAAGACATCTTCTAGAAGAGTCTAGACTTTGGATGAGGATGAAGACTTTCTAGAAGAGTCTAGAATTTCCTAGGATAAGATTTTATGAAATAAATAAAGTTTTATTTATTTCAAGAGTTTGGGTTGAGGAGATATTTATTAAAATATTTTTAATAAACATGAGGATTAATATTTAATCTTAATTAAATATTTTGAGTTGGGATTAGGGGTAGGAAATGATGGGATTAGCCTTTAATCAAAATTAAAGAAGGATTAGAAGATTTTGGAAGAGGTTAGTGGTCTTAAGGAAATTGGCCAAGTTTTGGGCAAAAAATAAATTTTTTATTTATTTTGGGTTTTTTGGTCAATTTATTAATTAAATAATTAATAAATAAGGAAATAATGTTTAAATAAGATTTAAACATTTTTGGGAGGGATTCCTTAATTATATATTTTTAATTAAGAGAAAGGGATTTAATGGCATAAAAATTAATTAATTAATTAAATAATTAATTAATTAATAAATGATGATGTCATCAGGACTTTAAAAAAAAATAAAAATACTTTATTTTCTAAAGGTTTTTTGGTCAATTTATTAATTAAATAATTAATAAATAAGGAAATAATGGTTAAATAAGATTTAAACATTTTTGGGAGGGATTCCTTAATTAAATATTTTTAATTAAGATAAAGAGATTTAATGGCATAAAAATTAATTAATTAATTAATTAATAATTAATTAATTAATTAATTAATAATTAATTAATAAATGATGATGTCATCAGGACTTTTTCAGAAAATAAAAATACTTTATTTTCTAAAGGATTTTTAGGTGTCTACAGAAGGACTAAACTACAATTTGTTGAGTGTCTCGTAGTTAAGCAATGTAGGGTGCAAAGTAGAATTTGGAAAAAAAACTGCAAAAATCTATGATACTGATGGAAAATTGATAGGAAAAGGAGATCAAACAAGAAGTAATTATTTTTATCTTGATATGGAAAATGCTTCTTGTTTTGTTGCAAAACTTGATGATGTGTGGTTATGGCATAGAAGGCTATGTCATGTCAACTTTGATAATCTGGTCAATATTAGTAAAATGAAGAAAGTCAAAGGTTTACCTAAACTGAAGAAGCCTAACAACATCATGTGCAAACAATGTCAGCTACAAAAGATGACTAAGTCAAGTTTCAAGAGTAAAAACTATACATCTAAAGAAGTACTTGAGTTAGTCCATACTGATTTATGTGGTCCAATAGAAGTGCAAAGCTACAAAGGAGACAAATATATAATGTTGTTTGTTGATGACTATTCCAAGATGATGATTATTATGTTCTTAAAGAAAAAATTTGATGCTTTTCAAATGTTTAAGTGGTATGTGGGTAGAGTTGAAAAGGAAATAGGAAAGAGTTTGAAATGCTTGAGATCAGATAGAGGTGGAGAATTCACATCAAATGAATTTGAGATATTTTACAATGACAAAGGAATCAAGAGACAAACATCAGCTCCTAGAACTCCCCCACAGAATGGAATTGTTGAGAGAAGAAATAGATCTATGATTAACTATGCCAGAACATTGATGATGGAAAAGGCAGTTGCTCTGAAATATTGGAGAGAAACTGTAAGTGTAGCTGTTCATACACTGAACCAAGTACAAGTCAAGAAAGGTACAAATGCAACACCTTTTGAATTATGTTATGGTCACTCACCCAATGTAAAACATTTCAAAGTATTTGGTTGCAAACGCTTTATCCTTAAAGATACTAGAAATGGAAAATTTGATGCAAAAAGTGATGAAGGTATATTCCTTGGTTACTCCACTAGAAGTAAAGCATATAAGTGTTTAAATGCTAACACTGACAAAATATTGGAAAGTGCAAATGTAAACTTTGATGAGCATACAGAAGTTCAAGTTGAAGAACCAAAGAGAATGGATGAATATAGAACCTTTGTGTATTCTTATGAAGGAATGCCTATTGATGAGGATGCTATCAATCAAATTGGGATTCAACAGCAAGTTTCAGTTTCAGCTGAGTCACAACTAGTGAATGTCAAGCTTCATTCAGAAGCCGAGTTGCAGAATGAAGAAAATGCACATTCTGACTCTGAAGTCAGTACACATGAAAGATATGTAGAACTACCTGACAATGATGTGCATAGTGACCCTAAATTTGAAAGATCAAACATGAAAACAAGGATAGAACCAAGATTATCCAAATATGTGAAGAGACATCACCCTGCTGAACAGATAATTGGTGACAAAGATGCAAGACCAATGACAAGGAATAGACTAAGAAATGAATCATGTTTGTTAAGAAAATTTTAACCTAAGATAGTGTATGATGCATTGCAAGATGGTGACTGGTATAAAGATATGGAAGAAGAGATTGATCAAATAAAGAAGAAAAAAACCTAGAGTTTGGTTCCCAGACCAGTTGACAAGAATGTGATTGGCACCAAGTGGGTATTCAGAAACAAGCTAGATGAGAATGGTGAGATTACTAGAAACAAAGCCAGACTAGTATGCAAGGGTTACACTCAAGAAGAATGATTAGACTATGGGAAAACATTTGCCCCTGTTGCTAGAATGGAAGGAGTAAGAACTTTACTTGCATATGCTACATATAAAGGTTTCAAAGTCTATCAAATGGATCTAAAGTCTTCTTTTTTGAATGATATATTGGAAGAGGAAGTCTATATTGAACAACCAGAGGGATTTTTTGATGAGAACAACAGGGATATGGTTTGTAAACTACATAAAGAACTCTATGGTTTGAAACAAGCACCCAAAGCATGGTATGAAAGACTTCACAAATATCTTGTGAAGAAAGGATTTGAGAAAATAGTTGACAACAACAATCTATATATCAAGGAAGAGAAAGGTAAAGATGTTTTGATATCTAAGATCTTTGTTGATGATATAATATTTGGAGGAAAAGATGCTCTATGCAAAGATTTTGCTGATCAGATGAAACATGAATTTGAGATGTCAATTTTTGGAGAGATCAAATTTTTTGTTGGATTGCAAGTACATCAATTAAAACATGGTATATTTTTAACCCAATCAAAATATATCAAGGATATACTCAAAAAATTTGGTTTAGATGAATCAAAACTAGTAAGTACACCAATGGCAATAGGACATAAGTTATCTAAGAATGATGATTCAACTGAAGTAAATCAGGAAATGTACAGATCCATGATTGGAAAGCTACAATATGTTGTGCACAGTAGACCAAATATTGCTTTATCTATTGGAATAGTGGCAATATTTTTTGCAAACCCAAAAGAAAATCATCTTATGGCTATCAAGAGAATAATGAGGTATCTAAAAGGTACAGAAGATTTTGGTTTGTACTACAAGAGGACTGAAATTTTTGATTTAAAGGCCTACACTGATGTAGATTGGGGAGGTAACATAGAAAAAGCACAAGTGGAGGAGCACTTTTCTTAGGAAAAAGATTAGTCACTTGGACTAGTAAAAAGCAAAGTTGTACATCACAGTCCACAACAGAAGTTGAGTATGTTGTTGCTACTATAAATTGTAAAAATATTATGTGGATCAAGCATCTATTGAAAGGAATGAAGGAAGAAAAAATAAACTTGTGATACTTTATTGTGATAACACAAGTGCTATCAACATATCCAAGAACCCTATGATGCATGCCAAAATAAAGCATATTGCAATCAAGTATCACTATGTAAGAGAATTGGTGGAAGACAAGCAAGTGAAGATGGAATATATCAATACAAAAGAACAAACTGCTGACATCTTCACAAAACCATTACCTAATATCTTAGAGGTAAGTTAGGGGTGATACCCCTAACCAAGGCTGCTTAAGTAATAACAAGACTACCCTGCATCAAATAAGTTGATTGATTAGATGATATAAGTTGATGCAGAGGGTACTTACTTTAGGTTTAGCCTAAAGTAATTAGAGTACTAACATTGCAAACAAGTCACAAGCAAGATGGCAGAGGGAGATATTGGAAGTTCTTGTAAATGCTACAGTTGCATGATAAGATGCTGAAATAATGTGTCTTTAGCATTGTTGTCAAAGAGGGAGAAATAGCAAAAAATGATCAAAGAAAAGAAAGAGGGAGAAAGTAGAAAGAAGAGGAAACTGATCAAAGCAAAGAAAGAGAGAGAAATAGCTACAATTGCTCAAATCCTTGAAATAGAGGAATAGCTTAAACTAATCAGTTCATGAAGCGAAAAGGATAGGAGATATGAAAGGGAGGAGCAGAAGCAAAGAAAGAACTCAAGATGATAGATCTCAGAAGGAGCAGCTCAGGAGATTCAATAAAAAGATAGATCATAAGGAATAAGATCAGAGAGAAAATACAAAATTCAACAAGTTTTCTTTTTGGCATTTGACTTACTGTTTTAGCCTAGTTAGAATATTGTTAACTTGGTTGATCAATCAGTTTTGGTTTGGTTGATCAGTTTGGTTTGCCATCAATGCCAAAGAGGGAGATTGTTGTAATATGATTGAAAAAGATCATTGTATGAAAGATATTGTTGCTACAAAATATGTTCAATCATTATTTTGTCACTGATGTCAAACCTGCTATTTGCTGGAATGACAATTGCTTATAAGATCCAAGCACTATCACTTAGTTGATTGATGAAGAATCAATAAGATGTAACAAAAGAACCTAAGGGAAAGGTTGAGTTATGGTTTTTGAATGAAGTGCAAAGATCAGTTAAGACAATGATAAAGTGATGTATTGACAATATACTTAAAGATGAAGAGGTTGGCTACACATAGAAACTGTAGAAGAAGAAGTCGTAATAAGACTATCTGCAAAGCTTGATTAAATTCATTAGAAGGAGCTTAGCAAACTAGTTCAAGTTGAGTAAAGATCAAGTGTTGAGTAAAGATCAAGTGTTGAGTGAAGATCAAGAGCTGAGTGAAGATCAAGTGTCAAGTAAAGATCAAGTGCCAAGTTGTGTTCATGTGTCGAGCATCAGAAAGTCAAAAGTACCGAGCTACTGCATTATTTGAAAAGTAGAAGGTTCACTAGATTTGAGCTGACATGGTTATTATCTAGAATTTTGTGAACCAGATAGAAGTTAAGAATGATGAGTTGGTGGCATAGAACACTATGTAAAACATTTTTTGGCGAATACAACTGGATTCTAGATGAAGTTTCTAGATAAAAAACAAAATATGGGATAGATACATTGTATCCTACCTAATCTTTTGAAACCCTAAAGTTGGAGAGGGAGAATCGAGCACGAAAATTATTAAAAATTTCTATTTAAGGATTCATAAGGTCACAAAGCTGAGAGGTTGGTCAAGTATGAAAGCATGAAGTGCTAAAGAAGGAGCTAAGGAGGAAGAGAGCATAGAAACACTATTTCGATAGGTGACCACAAAGATGATTGCATTGGTATGATGAGCAAGAAGACTCAAGGAGATGAAGCTTGAGAGGAAGACAAGCTGTCAGAGCCACAGTGATTGAAGCCAAGCAAAGGATTGAACTGAAGTATAATCTGAAATCTGCAAGATATGTTGTGAGTTGTATAAGATCAAAAGCCCTTATTGTTACTCTCTAGCAATTGTAACAATTAGTATAAATCCTATGGACTTAGTTTGGTTTAATAGCCATGTTTTAAATCCCTTAACAGGGTAACATTCCAAGTGAATGTTCCAAAGTCCTTTAACCAGGCCCATTCCTAACAGTATGGTGAAATCCTCTAATAAGGTCACATTTAATAGTGTGTTGTAAGCCTTTAATAGGGCATCACTTCAGAAGAGTGAGAATTAAGTAGCATGTTACTGGTGGTTTTTCCCAAATTGGCTTTCCATGTAAATCACTATTTCATGTGTTGATCTTGCATGTTTTATTCCTACATGTTTATTTTCTGTAACTTGCTAAGATGGTTGTTTTAAGCTTAGATGCATGAATAGTTTAATGGGCTCATTATAATTGGTGAAAAAGTATTATTAGGGCATTTAGACCTTGGATAATTGATTCACCCCCCCCCCCCCTCGACCTCTCAGTTATTCTAAAACAATCCCAATAGTTGAACCAATTACTCCTCCATCAAAAGGTAAATCTTATATTTTGGTTTGCACTGATTATGTAACTAAATGGATTGGGGCGAAACCTATGAGACATGCAAGGGATAGTAATGTTACAAAATTCTTGTATGAAGTCATTTGTACATGATTTGGAGTCCTAGTGGATTGGTTACTAATCAAGGAGCTCAATTTACATCTGATCTCATTACTACCCTCATGACTCAATACACAATTCAGCATGGTAAATCTTCTCCTTACCATCCACAAGATAATAGATAGGTTGAGATGGAAAAAAGGGAACTGGAAGCCATTTTGACAAAAACTATTCAAATACATAAGAAATATCAAGGAAAACCAAGCTTCCAGAGGCATTGTGGGCATATCAACAACATGGAAGAAAACAACAAGATTTACTTCTTTTGAACTAGTCTATGGTAAAAAAAACATGGTGTCTATTGAGTTTGAACACAAAATACTTTGCACTACATTAGTCCTCAATATAGATCTCCATGATGATCAACACAAACACATCTTGAAGCTAAATGGACTTGATGAGTTTTATTGTTGCACAATACTGAATTGATTCAAATACAACACATGAAATGACATGATAAATTTATTAAAGAGAAACAACTTAGCATGGGTGACTAGGTACTCCTTTATGATTCAAGGTATCAACACCATCCAAAAAAAATTCAAACCAGATGGTTAGGACCATATGAAATTGAAGAAGTATATGATAATGGAGCAGTAAAGTTGGCTACAAATGATCCTATTTGATTCACACTTATGGAAAATGGTCATTAGCTCAAAATTTGTATTAAACCACAGACTAAAGAGGAATTCTTTCAGGAGTTTTCTTTTGCATATTCCCCTAAAGCAATGGAACCTGAGTCTTCCATTCACCTTTCCTCATTACTTTGACTTTGATTAAATTTCATAATAGATCATCACTTTCTCTGTAATAATTCCATCTCACCTTCGTTCTTTTTTCACCCATCTATCTCACTTTCCTACTTCCACAACAAGTATGCAACAATAAAAATTTTCAACACAGTGCATAGGTTCATACCATGCATTTTATTTTTTCCATCCTTATTTATTTCGTTAAATTTTATGTATTTATAATTTATGCCCTTTCATTTTTTGCTCACATTGCATGGTGGGACCCATGCTTTATTTTAAGTTTGGGGGGGGGGGATTGTGTGGTGTGCATTTTTTTCTAGCATATAAATCTTATGACTATTCAATAAATGGTATACTGTACTTTGAGTAATTATTTGAAGATGTTCCATATCATTCCCTTTACATATATCAAGGCGATGTGACAATTGCCTTCCTCTTTGGAAAGTATGTACATAACTTACATTTATGGGAGTTTGAGAGAAAGGTAAAAGTTTAATGGTGATGTGACATTATTATATGACAAGTTATTTTCTCAAAAGATTTAAACCTTTTGTTCTTCGTTGTCTTTGAAAGCATATACTTTATAAATCTTGAATTTGTCTCTTTATCCTGCATTTGTTCTTTGAAGTGTGGAAGTTTACATTTTGGAATTTTTTTAGAGATAGCCATGGGGGTTGATTTGATATGACATGAACCCACAATTCATGACATCATTCTCTAAGACAGTTTTTGGCATCTGCTATTTGAAAATCGTGCTTGGCTCCACTATTTTCAAAAGCTCACTGCTTGGGATGATCTAGTTGCTTTTGAATTTATGAATTCTTTGAGTAATGGAGTAGCTATGGTAAAAGGGCTTAGGGTTGAATGCAACCAAGAAATAATCTCTGAGGTCTCCGAGTTTCCATTGGAAGGAGAAAATTTTGAAGATGATATGGAACCACGTACAATGAGGGCCCAATTCACCTTACATACGGATGGGCCATTAGAAGTGGATAAAAAGCAAGGGACGAGAATGTTTTATTTAGAATAACCCTATAATTAGTGTGCCCTTTATATCATGAAGTACATTACATGTAAGGGAAGGTATCAATGGTTGCATGGTGCTCATTTAAAGCTACTTAGTTGTTTAAGGCACAACACTAGACTTGTCAACCTTCTAGACTTCTTTGTTCAATCTACTAAAGAAACAAGCTATATATGTGCAGGAAGATAAGCCTAACTTAGTCTCCCATCAATGTTTAATTAAATTGATAATCAAATGGGCATTAGGATAGATTTCTATTGTCTCTTGTCTCTTGGGATGATTCTGTGTTGATGGATGAGTTCTTATTTATGTAAATCGGTTTTTGGATTAGATTGTGTGGAGATTTTTACCATCAATGTGGAGATTTTTACCATCAATGTTTCAAATCACACTACGTGATCCATCATCAAGATGAGTTATTTCCAACATTTAGGGGACTTAGGGGTTCAGAAGTAGGAAGAAGGGTTGCTACAGAAATTGACACTGTGAAAATTGTAGAGTGAAATGTATCTAATGAACCCTCACCTAGGTGGAAAAAGAAGAAAATAGTAGAGAAATTACCATCCATATCTAGAAAAGAAGAAAGGGAATGAAAAATATTTTCAAGAAAACTCCACTTCACTCCAATTTAAGGCTAGTATAAAAACTAGGTCTTCTGCACATAGGGTTGAATGTGAACTTGACGGAGAACAAGAAAAAATTAACCCTGATCACAAATAAGAATCAGTGGATGTTCATGATAATGTTGTCACTCCCCCACCCTTTGTTAAGAAAAATATAGTTCATAAGGAGACTTCTAGATCATATGTTGAAGGAGGATCTTCAAAGAAAAGGAAGAATGTGTCTAAAACCCCTGTTGAAACACCTATGAGGAGGACTAAGAGGATTTCTAAGAATTTTGTTCCAACAAATACCCCTCTAGATAACATTGCTTAAGTCGATATCCCAAAAAATGATGAAGGAATTCCCAAATATTATAAATCAAGGGAATTAAGAATAGATTCAAGATGTAAGCCATAGAATCCTAATTAGTACCAAGAGGATGTTGTTTACTTTGGGGATGACAACAATGATAGTGATTTAGGGCATGGTAACTTTGTGGTCTGAAAGAAAGTGGAGAGCCATCAAGTTGTATATGAATCAGAGAATGACGATGTCTTCATTTATAGAGATGAACCCGTAGAACCTGTAATTAATGATCCTCAAGACATAGATGAAAATTTTCCTATAGTCAATATAAATATTGTTGAGAAATTTCTTAAAGAAATTTCTAGTGAAGAATTGGAGACTTTAGTTTAGGTTACAAAACAAATGGAAGAAGGATCTTTATCACACTATCTACATCCTAAAAACCTTAAAAGAGGCATTGTGGCATGGAGGGGAGAATCTACTTCTAAAACTCCTATTGAAGGAACTAATGGTAATAGCAATTCTAAGTGGGTAGATGTTAACAATCAAGGATTAATGCCCCCACCTAACCTCTCCACTCTGTTAGCAACATGAATGAGCTTATACCAGTAGTTTTTAATAGAAAAAGCTATGTGGTTAGAAGAAAATAAGAGGATGCAATGAGTTATTAATAATCACTAGAGAAATTTGTTAGATCAGGAAGACAAGATTATGGTTTTAGAGGAAAAAGTCACTTAGTTGACTACTTTTGATTCCTAAACTTCTTCAATGTAAATCACCAGCTCAAGTCTACATGATGTTCTTAATTGAGCAGATGTTGAACTATCAAATGACTCAGATTGTTTAAGGTCTTAACTCTTCCCTCAATACTCATGACTTTTATCATGTCTTCTAGAAATCTCCTACAACCATTAAGAATTTTTCAATTGAGAGCATTTATGTCCTGGATTTAGAATGAAATCACTAGAGAAAATTAGGCTAAACCATATAGAGATGTATATGAGTTAGAACCATAGTGATGCAGAAGCATCCAATGGTGTAAGGGCAATCCTATATCACCCTAAAATATTCTTAGTGTTAGTTTTTGTTTAATGTTTTTTTATTTATGGATACCCATTTGGGCCAAACAAAAATTCCAACTCTCATAGTTTCACTATCAGTTTTCTAGGTTAGTATTTTTTGCACCTCAAGATATGTGCCAATGTAGAAAATAGATAATTTTGTAATTGAGCCATAATTATGATGAGTTAGATGGTTTAAGTTGGAGGGATGATTTTTCTTGTAATTTAAAGTATTCTAGAAAAAGAATCAGGTCAAAAGACTTTACATTTTGAAAGTTATTGTAGTTTTAAGTTACCTAGAGACCCCCTAAGAACACTTAAAATTTGGACTTTAGGAACTAAATGACCTCATACAGGCCCAAAAAATGGGGGACAAGATAATTTGGTCCACATGGCTATAGAGCACTTGGATATATTTCCTAAAAAGTAAATGAATTTTCAATAAGAGTTTCGAATCAAAAGTTATGCCTCCTAGAAGTTGGACTACCATTTCTAGATTCTTTTAATTTTGCATCAACTTCTAACATGTCTTCTACAAACTTTTGCTTTGGTGGTGGATGGAAAATAACATATTCTAAAATGTATTCCTAACCCTAAACATAATTTAGGTTACTTAATGTCATTTCTTGCATTATAAAGGCAATTTTTGTGGAGGTTGGGAGAAGGTACTGTGAGAAGGGTTTACTCCAGAATCTGATAACATTGTAAACCCATAGGGCATGTAGTTCAAACTATTTTCTCTATATTTAATGTAATAGAATATCATATTTTTATAATAAAATTCTCCTTTCCTATTGTTTTCATTTTTTCTTGGGTTGTGCCCTCATCAAGTGGTATCAAAGCGAGAGTTCGAGAGTGTGTAGACAAAGTGCCAACTATAGGGTAGTTTGCACTTGAACTATGTGGTTGTGGGTTTTGAGATAGTGAGAAGATGCCTCCATGAAGAGAGCATGGTGGAAGGTCTAGGGGTGTTCCCCCTGAGGTTGGAGCCCTCCATAGACAAGTTTAGGCATTGCAAGTGGAGATCCATAGAGGAATGAATCTTGTCATAAGGGATGAAAGTGATGAGGAAAATGAAGAAGAAATAAATTTTGTGAAGGAAGGGGAAGAAGAAGGAAAAGTCCTTAACCAGGTGGAGAAGTATTTATGGCCATTTCCAAGCTGGGAAAAAGAACTATACTTGAGGTCAACATGTTTTTAGGAAATCTAAACTCAGATGAGTTGATCTACTGGATCAATGAGCTGGAGGTATATTTTGAGTATGAGGATATTGAGGACCTAGATAGGGTTATGTTTTTGAAGGCTAGACTAAAGGTCCATGCCAAAATATGGTGGCAAGAGATTTAGTTAGAAAGGAATAGAAGAGGGAAGGACAAGATGGTATTGGATGGTGGACAAAGTAAACAAGTAATTCATTCCTATTGACTACGAGCTTGATTTATTCAAGAAGATGCAATTGTTAAAGAAAGTTCAAAAATATATCCAAGAATATACAAAGGAGTTTTATTGAATCCTTATTAGGATAGGGCATGCAGAAGAAAGCAAGGAAAAGGTTTCTCGTTACTTAATGGGTTAAGACCTAGCATTCCGAAGGAGCTAAGTCTGGTTAGAATGACCAACATTGAAGAGGCAGACTAGTTTTTCTTGCGAGTTAAGGACAAGCTAAAAACAAAGTTTTATGGAAGGAAAAGAGGGTGTGGTCAAGGAGGAATGGGTAGTAATAGGTCGTTTGAAGGCCAAAATGAGGACCAAAAGAAAAATGAAGATGTGGGTATTGACCAAAACTAGAAGAATGGTGATTTAAACTACTCACGTAATCAAAACTTTGGAGACCAAAGAGGAAGAGGTAGAGGACTTGGACAAGGTTTTCAAAGAGGATGCTTTTGTGGTACATGTTTTCACTATAATGAAGAAGGCCATCATACCTATGAGTTCCCTCAACACCAAGGATGGACAGATTAGAGAGATGATGGTGAATCAAGGGTTTCTCATGTGGATGATGATGCTAAGTCATTGCATTTAGAAGATGTAGAAAGATGATAATTTATGGTTAATGAAAGGTTCTTGCTAAGTAGTAAGACTGAACCTGAACAAATGAGGAGTCTATTTCATACTAGGTGCAAGTGTGAGGGTAAGTTCTATGATGTGATTATTGATGGTGAGAGCACTAACAACTTGGTGTCAGAGGAAATGGTCTCAAAGCTAAAGCTCAAGAGGGAGAAACACCCCCATCAATATCATATTTCCTAGGAGTAGGATGATCATAAGGTCCTAGTTAGTGAACAATGTTTGGTTAAGTTCAAGATTGGGAGTTACCATGATGAGGTTCTTTGAGGCATCAACCTAATGGATGTATGCCATTTTTTATTGGGAAGGTTGTGGTTGTATGATAGGTATACTATACATGATGGTCATGCAAATAACTATTATCTAAAAAAGGATGGAGTTTGTCACAATTTGAAGCCCTTGATAAAGGAGGGTGAAAAGGTATGCAATAGTGCTAAGGTATGTGTTGTTGATGGAAGAAATTTTTTGGATGGCATGAAACATCAACATATGTGTTATGCTTTAATTCGTAGAAATGGTATGGAAGGTAGTAGTGAACTTTTAGTTGAAGTTTTGGATCTATTAAGTGAGTATGTAGCTATCATATCTAATAGTGTCCCAGAAGGGTTTCCAATAGTAAGACAAATTAGTCATTTGATAGATTTAGTCCCTAGAGCTAGTTTTTCTAACAAGTATGCTCATAGGATGACTCCTACTGAGACTGAGGAGTTGAACAAATAAGTTCAGGAGTTGTTGAGGAAAGGTCTAATTCAAAAGAGCCTGAGTCCCTATGCAATACCTGTAGTATTGGCACCATAGAAGGATAGAGAGTGGAGGATATGTATAGAGTCTCATTCTATAAATAAGATAATCATCAAGTACCGGTTTCATTTTTCAAGGATGGGTGATGTTATGGACTACTTGAGTGGAGCTCAGTACTTCGCAAAGATAGATCTCAAAAGTAGTTATCACCAGATACAAATAAGAGAGGGAGGTGAGTGGAAGAGTGCATTTAAGACCAAGGAATGTCTATATGAGTGGTTAGTTATGCCCCTTGGATTGACCAATGCACCAAGCACCTTCATGTAGCTTATGAATGAGTTACTAAAGAAATTTTTGGGAAAAATTCTAATTGTCTATTTGGATGATATTTTGTTTTTCAGTAAGTCTTTGGATGAACATCTTTTGCACATTCATAGTGTTCTTGAGAGGTTGAGGGAAGATAAATTGTTGATTAATTTGAAAAAGTGTAGTTTTTTCAAAAAGGAGTTATTCTATTTGGGGTTTTTGTATTAGTTGAAAATATAACGCTTGCAAAATTTCCATGAACCTCAAATTTTGAGATTACAAATAGGACACCTAGATATTTTTTCCTATTCCTAGAAGAAAAACGGTAACTGTGACTTTGTCTTATGAGTTATTTCACTATTGTTGGTCAAATGATTTTATCTCTTATAGGTAAAATAAAAATAACAATAGGGAAGAATTAATTAAAGGTTTTACAATGTTGATGATACCTAAATCCTAACACTATCTTACTTGAAATGATACATTTTTAATCACCCCATAGAGATACATACATAGATAAATACACAAGGTGAACTTATCTATGGTCATTGGATCATTAAAAAATATCCCACATTATTGAAAATTTTAAAGAAATACATATTCACTATCAGCCATGTCTCACACAAAGTTATACTAAAGATCAACATGCTTAGTACAAGCATTATCTATAGGAGTTTGGCCAAACATATGGAACTTTGACTATTACATTTGATTGACATAATAAATAGTAAAAACTAACACCATTACCAAATATTTATTATCTAAATACTTCCTTAAATACATATGTAGTGGTCATATAATTCACTTAACGTCATATGTATACAATGAAACTAAAACTTTTATTTTACTTGTCCAATATATTGCACCTCTAAACAATGTAAACACATAGCCACTAGTGGACCTTCAATTGTTCAAGTTTTCCAATCAATTTTCATCAATAAAACATTGTATCTCCAATGAATTATCTACATCATTTCCACTATGATAATGAATGAATCAATCAATACTACCTAGAAAGTACCTAGACACTTTGGATAAGACATAAACTTGTTTATGACTCCCACTAATTGGGATATATCTGATGTGCTTCAAACCATTACATCTATTAAACTATTTATGATACTACAATAAGGAACATTAGACATATATTCAAAATCATCATTAAACTTAGGAAACATGTCTAAAATCTTTTTAGTACCAATTGGAATTGGAATAATTACTTGTTTATAGTCTTACAGTTTAAATATTTACAAAATGGTATCAACATATGTAACTATTTTAACTTAGCCAATAATTTTGTGAACCTTCTCCTTATAGATATCCATTCCAATAATATTTATTCTAGCCCCAAATTCCTTCATATCAAATGTGACATAAAGCTAAGTTTTGAGCCTCTTATGATTTTCTTGTTATTTTGAATAAATAATATATTGTAATTTATTTATAAAATTAGTAATTAATAATATTAACATAAAAACGTAATCCTCTTCACTTCCAACATAAGAGAAAATTGTGACAAATTCATCAAACTTATAGCACCACATCTTGGGTGATTGTTTTAAACCATGTCATGAAAAAATCAACTTCCAAACCAAATCTTCTTTCCCTTTCTTGATAAATGTTTTAAGTAGTTACATACAAATATTTTTCTTCAATCTCTATATGTATGAAATAAATTTACATCTATTTCTTGATCCAAGTATCTCAATAAAAAATAATAGATGATAGTAATCTAATATAGTTTAACTTAGAAACAAGAGAGAATAACTAATATTTCCTCCATTTCTTTAGGCATGACCCTTAACCACTAGTTTAGAATTATACTAGTATGAATGACTACCTCCATTGATGTTTTTAAATATTCACTTTCATTAACAGAATTCCTTCCTTAGGGTAAAAAAACAAGATCACATGTGCTAAAACTATCCAAAGTTATCATCTCATGCATGATCTACGATCAAAACTCATTTTCCTCAAAAGAGAGAGCCCCCTTACAAGTTACATGCTCATCATTAGTACTTAGTAAATAAATATTATAATGGAAATCTAGTGGGATAAAATTATAATGGATGATTGGAGCCCCAATTTGAATTAAGTTTTGTTTCCATTTGGACCTTCTCATAGGTGAAGTAAGATGCACTTCGTCATGCTCTTTATTATTCTAAACTTCTTGTGTTATAACTTGAACTCTATTTGCTTTCTTTATCTTATAGTCCATATCTTTATTCTTCCACATGTGCATATTATTGCTTGGTTTCAAAGTATATCATTTTTGTAATTTCCTTTAGTTTTTCTTCACTTGAGTCAACTCCAAGTTCTCTAAAACTCACATCTCTACAAGGGATTATTTATAGGTTAGAGGATTCCAAATAGAATAATATTTTATAGTCTCATTATAGAATACACAACACATTTATGATTTTTTGCATCCAATTTAAGTTGCCTCTCTTGAGGAACATAAGAAAAAACATTACAACTAATTACCCTTACATTGAAGTTAAAGGATTTAATCCAAAAACATTTTATAACGTATTTTATCAAAAAAATTCTTACAAAGAGATATATTAATTAAATAACAAGTTGTCATAATAGATAAATCTCAAAGAAATTTATCTAGTCTAGCTTTTCAAATGTAATATGTCTTAGCTCTTTCCAGTAATGTACAATTCGATCTTTTTACTACCCATTTTTTGGGGAGTATAAGGTGTAGTCCTTGCCCTAACAACTATTGTATGTTTACAAAAATCATTAAATTAATTAGAGTAATAGTGACCCCCATTATGACATTTCAATATGCTTTTATCTTATAAACTAAGGTCTTTTCAACCAATCCCCTAAAATCCTTAAACTTAGTGAAAATTTAGATTTTGTGAGCATTATCTAAATCCAAGTATATCTTGAGACATCATCTTGTTAGAATGATTTATAATAACTAAGAGGGAGGGGTGGGGGGTGAATAAGTTATTCTCAAGTCCAGATGTACCAATTTAACTTTTAATCACTTCAAATACTTCAGATCTAATCATTAAGTAGCTCAGTCTCTATTGTAAATAAACAAAAACATAAAACTTGTTGTCCAATGTCCTAATAGTAAATAAATTTGCAGAATGTAAACATTAATAGTACAACATCTCAAATGACATCCACACAATCATGGCACCAAGATTTAATGTGGAAACTCAATTTGGGAAAAACCACTAGTAACATACTACCAATTTTCACTCTTCTGAAGTGAGCTTTGCGAGGAGCCAACCCTATTAGGGTTTACAAAACACATTGTTAAATGTGACCTTGTTAAAGGATTTAATTAGTCTGCTAGGAGTGGCCTGGTTAGAGGGCTTTAGAACATTCCATTAGAATGTCACTTTGATTAAAGGATTTACAAATGACTCTTAGGTCAACCTTGCTTAAAGGATCTCAATACTAATACAATGATTAGAAAGTAACAAAAGGTTGATCTGACAAATACAACTCACTTTGAAAATACAAATTGCAATGTAGCTCATATGTTGATTCATTGAATGATCTCCATTATCATCTCTATCTTTGATCTTCTTGGAAATTATGCATGTGATCACACTTTACGTCTTCATAACTCTTCTCAAACTCCTACTTAAATTTTCCAATCAATAGCATCAACAAACATCTACTTGTCAACCATTTTAGGTTACTCTTATGCCTCCGTAAATAGGTAGTTCTGATCTTTTACCACTTCAGCATCACCATAGATCTTAGGGTTTGGTTAGATTAATCAAACCCTTCCATCATTGTCATCTTCTTCTCCTCTTCTAAAAACTTCTCAAAACTTTTCTTTGAATCCATGCATAGAAATTCTCAAACATGGTTTCCCTTGAATTAAGTGCTCTAGGTCATCCATCCTTATCTTCAACATGCTTTAAATATTTCAAGAATTCAATTGTGTTAGCTAGAAATTAAGATTTCCTCATAAACTATCAAATGTTGACACTTGATCATCACTGTCTTCTAACACTCGGTCATCACTAAATTACTCAGTCGCAACCATCTATTTTGTTTGGCATATTTTATGATACTCAATTAATATTAATGCTTAGTCAACACTATGTTTTTCTCAGCTGATACTATCACTTATTCAACTCTACAATCACTCAATATAAACTTCTAGTTCCTTAATCTTCTACTCTTATGCTCGATCAAGCTTATGCATTTGGTTGCCCTTTGATCATTCCTTCTAGGCTTAAATGTTACTTGTCTTCTCAACTTAGGTTATGATTAAACAATCACATTATCTTGTCATGGTATAATTATTGAAGTGCCCATTGTAGTTTTACATAACTCAACATAACTTCTAGGCCCTTTTGTTATCTCTTCTTCTTAAATCCTAACTTCATCAATCATCTTGATATGGAACTCTACTTAGATAACAATTGTCTTACTAATAAGGTTTGACATCAATGCCAACATAACAATTATTCCAATTATAATTCCAACAATCTCCCTCTTTGGCATTGATGGTAGCACCTCTAGTTACCATGCAATCGAAAACATATAATTTCTTCAAGTACCTCCCTCTATGTTCAGTACTAGATCTTCATTAATATCCTTAGTTTCATTCTAATTCACATCTCAATGTCCAACAATAATCTCTAATCTATTTTTGGTTTCATTCTAATTCTCATCCATTTAGCTCTGATATGCAACACATAGACTCCCTTTATCATAGTAGGTCATGAAATCAATTTACTTCCTCTTTAATATACAGCTCCTACACTTCTAAGTTCCTTGATTGTTGGAGACACCATTCATTGATTTATTCTACATCTTTGCAACATTCTTTCCACAGTGTATGGTAAATATATGACATCTCCCTCTTTCTTTCTTAAAATGGTAACTCATAACATCTGCCTCTTTGACAACAATGCCAAAGAAAATTCATATTTCTCATACATCTTTACCATGTAGATATATGCATGTCAATGTTCTAAATTTAATTCTTCATCCATCATCTTTACATATGACTGATACAACATTTTGTGCTTCTCTCTTTAATACTTTAGGACTCCGCTAAAGTATGACTCTCTATGTTAACTTGTAAGATATTTTGATCAACACATTTGATGCAGAGCTCCATCTTTTCTTAGATAGCCTCAACTAGTGGAATCATCCCTATTTTACCACTTAGATACTCATGTGCATCCTTAGGTAAAGCCTTGGTGAAAATATCAGCTATTTTCTCATTAGTATTCACATACTCCAATCTTACTTCTTTCTCTTGAACTAGTTCCCTCAAGTAATGATACTTGATATAAATGCACTTGGTCTTTGTGTGCATCACATGGTTCTTTCATTTATTTATAACACTTGTGTTATCACAATAGATAACAATTGGATTAGTTTCTTGATATACTCACTCCTTTCAATAGTTTCTTGATCAACACAATGTTAGAACAATTAAGTAATATTGTTATATATTCAACTTCTATTGTTGACTATGAAATGTAGTTTTTCTTCTTGCTTGTCCATGAAACCAATCTCTTTCCTAGAAAGAAAGCTCTGCCACTTGTACCCTTTATGTCATCAAAATTTCCTTCCCAACTGACATCTATGTACACTTGTAGTTCAAAATTGTCGTTATTTTTGTAATGTACTCAATAATCCTCTAGTCCTTTCAGATATCTTAGTATTATTTTCACTACCATCATGTGACTCTCCTTAGGATTTGCAAAAAATCTTGTAATAATCCCAACTACTAATGCAATATCTAGTCTATTGTGAGAAATATATTGAAGCTTCTTAATCATTGGTCTATACAATGTTTGGTTCACATCAATAAAAAAATCATTCTTAGTGAGCTTATGTTTAGTAGCCATAGGCATGCTGACTAATCTTCTATCTTCTATCCTGAAGGTTTCAAGTATCTCCTTGATATATTTTGATTGAGTAATGTAGATACATTTATTCATCTAATATAATTGTAATCCAAAAAAGAATTTGATTTCCCCAAACATAGATATTTCAAATTCCTTTTGCATCTCACTATAAAATGATTTGTTTAATGAATCTTGTCCTCCAAATATGATACCATCCACAAATATTTTAGGTAGCAATATCCCTTTATCACCTTCATTTTTCAAGTACAAAGTAGTGTTATCATTGGTTCTTGCAAAAATAGTCTTTATTGAATAATTATGTAACCTCTCATACCATGTTCTAGGGGCTTGCTTCAATCTATATAATATTTTGTGCAGTTTACATACCATGTTCTTAGTTCTTGGATCAACAAACACTTCTTGTTGTTCAATGTAAACCTCTTCTACAAGTATTCCATTAAAAAAATGCAAATTTGACATCCATTTGATAAACTTTAAATCCTTTTCTAAGAAGAATATGCAAGTAGATTTCTAACTCCTTCTAGTTTTGCAACTGGGATAAATGTTTCTCCATAGTCAATGCCTTCTTCTTGTGCATATCCTTTGCATATAAATCTACCTGTTTTTCCTTTATGAATTCTCCTTTTTCATTCAGTTTGTTCCTAAATACCCACTTTGTTCCAATAACATTCTTGTCTTTTGGTCTAGGTACTAGTGACTAGGTTTTGTTTCTCAATTTATTCATTTATTTCTTGAATCCAATCTTAATTTTCCAAAGAATCCTTCACTATTTTAGGTAAAAAAAAAAAAAGTAAACATGTGTCACTTCTCAGTCTTTTCCTTTATATAGCTCTAGAATCTTTGTTTCCAATGGTTTTCTCAGGTGCATGATGTCTTCTCACAGATTTTTTTTAATGTAGGCTCCTTTCTTCTTTCTTCTTCAAGTTCATCTTGCAAATTTAATTCAAGTAGTACTTCATGAATCTATTCATTTTCTTTTGGTTGCTTAGTACTGGCCTCTTAGTGCTCAAAAACCTCTTCTTGTATCTTGACATGATTCTACTATCACTCAGCACCTACAGTTTGTTTCTTGGCAGCCTGCCACTGCACCTTGGCATTCACAACTTTTTGTTTGCTAGTAGCCTTATTCTCTAGCCCAGGTAAGGTGTACGGCACACCTTCATTGATATATATGAATGTGCTATAGTTTTTAGGTCTTGTCTTGCATTCAACTTCTTTGTTTTATGCATATTCATCAACTCTTACATTTGTAGTTTCCAGAACTTTGTTAGTGTTAGAATTCAAACACTTGAGTATGCCTTCATCACTTTTAGCATCAAGTTTTCCATTTCTATTGTCCTTCAATAAATAACATTTACTTCCAAAAAATTTAAAGTATTTGATATTAGGTGCATACCCATAGCCTAATTCTAAGGGTGTAACATTTGTACCTTTCTTGACTTGTACTTGATTCAAAGTATAAACCATTGTACTTGAAGCTTCTCTCCAATATTTTTGTGATACATTTTTCTCCATCATTTATGTTCTAACACAATCCATGATTGATCTACTTATTCTTTCAATTATTCCATTCTATGGAGGGGTCTGGGTGCAACCATCTATCTCTTAATTCCTCTATTATTGTATAATAAGCGATTTTATACTATGGAAATTTTATTTCTTTTGTATAATTGAAAACTTAGTACTTATGACACTTGGAAACATGAATAAAAATTGAAACCCTATATTTTAATAAAAAACCCTATCAACTGTAATACTTGTAAATGAAAATGAAAATTGAAAAACTAATAGTGAAGATTAAACTATTGTGTTTTAAAAACCTAATGAATTATGAAAATTACTTTTGTATGTACTTTATGTGATGTGTGGTTTAATGTTGTGGGTTTCAAGTTTGACTTAGAGTGTTGACTAGATTAGGATGTTTACCAAAGGCTTGGGGGTTTTATTTTGTCATGATGATGTTTTGTATATGATCTTTTATACCTGACCATGGTGATGTGTCACATGTTTCTATGATGAGTTATGATCAGTGTTTGTTAGTGTTTTCCAATTCTTGTGTAGAACTGAGGTGAATGGTGTGACTTTTCTAGTGTAATGTTTGAGTCTTTGATCAATTATCTTTGGGTGTTTTCCAATCACTTGTATAGGATAGAGGTGATTATTGTATTTTATCTTTTGGTGCTTTCCAGTTGCTTGTATAGGACTAAGGTGATATTGAGATTGGTCTTTAGGTGCTTTCCAATTGCTTGTAAAGACTGAGGTGAATACTATGTTTTATCTATAGGTTCTTTCTAGTCATTTATAAAGGGTTGAGGTGAAAACTATGATTTTATGATTTGTACTTTATGAGCCTAGGGTAGGTAATCTATGTGTACATTGGGAAGTGGCTTGCAATGGAGGTCGGAGCCCTGAGTGGCTACCTGGGTAACCCATTGTAAGTTGTTTTAGTAAGTGATAACATTTCATTAAATGGGTTTTAAAATGAATTAATAAGAGTCATTTCTTTCCCTCACCTATGCATCATGTGCTAGTACAGGCTAGGATGGGAGTAGAGAGGATGCTTGGTTGTGACCTTTCTTTGTTAGTATACCTTGTCTGTACAAGAGGATACTGGTGCCACATAGAGACACTAGGTGGTCGAAGTCTAGAGAGCCTACCAGGGTAGCCTTAGAGTTGGCTCATGTGATGACACTTGCCCACTTGAATAGAATATTTCCTATGTATCATTGTTGCCTCTGGGATTAGATGATACTTGTCTCTTGGTACCGTTTGAGATAGTTTTCTTTCAAGTTTTTCCTAGACTTGAGATTATCTCCTCAACATGGTGGGAATGGTCCATTTAGGTTACCACGAGTTCAGGTGGTAGTAATTTTTACTTTTATCATTGAGATCTGATAGTTTGATGTCATTGCTGGAGTTCCCTATTCTATATTACCTTTCATTTTGTTCTTGTGTACTATTATGGATGGTTATACTCTAATTATAATGTATTTGATTTCATAGATCTTATAAGATGATGTAATCTATTTTATGATGTATATTATTTCAGCTTTTCATACCCTGTGACTTGTACAATGGATGATTGTGCATTCTGATTATTGCCAAGTGGCATCCTGTAATTGTATATTATTTAAATGGATTCATACTTGTAGTTATTCTTGATGTGGATTTGTTATATATTAGATTTAGAATTAATTAAACTTAAATGTGATTCAACATCATGAGACCCTTAAGAGATGTAATATGTTTATGTGTTGCTTATGTATATGTATATGTTATTACTTCTGATATATTATATCTATTATTGTTAAGTTATTATCTTTTAATTAAAAAAATGTTTGGCAAACTTAGTGAAAAAATTAGGTTAATTTCTTTTGGGTTCCCTGGAAAGGTGTTACATCTGGTATTAGAGCTCGAGTTTCTACATTGGGAGCTCTAGATATATTGAAATGCCACTAGTTGTCAACTAGTTAATTGAAATAAAACTTAAACAATGTTTTGTATCCTCTGCAACTTGAACACTTGAAAACTTCAAACTGGAATACTTGAAAAATAGAAAAAGGCAAAACTTTAATAATTTGTGAGTTGGATTTCAAACATATTTTCTTGTGATTGTGCTTTAGTGTGGTATGCCTTTGTTGACTTTGGCATTTTTTTTCTTGCTTGGATGTTGTAAGAGGGTGTTTTCAATATAGCCTTATCCTCTTATAGGGGGAGAGGGTTTAATGGGGCCCGCACAGTGAGTGCTAGACTTTTATCTTTCCTATAGGCTTCCAGGAGTAACCCTAAGTCTAGGGGGTGGATGTAATGCCTACCCCTAGTTAAATTTTCTTGTTGTATTGTTAGATTCTTGTAGGCCAGTTTTATGATTATGTTTTATGATTAGCGATACTTGGTTACCAAATTTGATTAGATGTATTTCATATTTAGTTGATTTATGTGATGAGTTACTTAGCTATTTCATGTATCCATGATTATTTCCATGATGATATATGTATGTTCATATAGTTATTTTAGTTATTTCATGATGATAGTTAGATCAATGAATTATATGCAGTTCTATGGTTACTTACCATATACTTGCATGTGTATGGTGTGCGTGTATGTTTTACTTTATGTTTGACATTTTTGATGTGGTTGAGGGAGGGAGTTGTAGTCACCTGCTAGTCAAGATCTACATGATGCATTAGTCCCCACCATTGCATATTTATTTTAGATTATATGTGTACGGACATGCTCAAATTTTATGCAGATTGTAGGTACTGGCATCGACTCCCCTGAATTGCCATGATGAGCGTGCCCTTTCTCAGTATCCCAATGGTCAAAGAGGGGAGATAATTCTTGAGTCCAAACCCTAACTTGAGCCAATTGTCCTAGAAAGTAGGACATGTATCTAAGTTGTTTACCCATCTAAATTCATCAAGTGATGTGAATTCGTGATTTTGATGGGGACACAACCCAAGCACAGAATGGACACAAAAGGAAAGGGAAAATTTTATTAACTGTAAAAATATGCTAGTACACTTAGTGTAGAGAAACACTAAAACATGCCCTATGGGCTTACAATAGCATAAACCTAGAGATAAATTCTTCTCCCAGTACCTTCTCTCAAACTCCACTCCTAACTGCCTTTTACAATGCCAGAAATGTTCTTAAATAGACCTCGGAGGGTTAAGGATTAGGAATACACTCTAGAAAGTGCTAGTTGGCATCCACTGACCAAATAGAAGGCTTTAGAAGTCACATTAGAAGTCGGCACAAAATTAGAAGAATTCAGAAATGGTAACCGAACTTTCTGGAGGCATAACTTTTGAACCGTAGCTCCGATTGACGAAACGTTTATATTTTCGAAAAGCTCTCGAAGCGCTCTATAGCCCTATGGACAAGCTTTGCTTGTTCCCCATTTTTTGGCCCTGGTCAAGGTCATTTAATGCCCCTAACCTGACTTTGAAGCATTCTTAGGATATCTCCAAAAACTGAAAAATTGCGATAACTTTCAAACCATGGGGCCTTTTGACCTGATTCTTTTTATGGAATGCTCTAAATTACAATTACATTCATTCGGCCAATTTACACCTTCTAGTTCACCAAAATGATGGCTCAATTACATACTCCTATTTTTTTGACATTTACACGTATCCCAAGGTGTTCAAATACTCTAACCTAGAACACGTTATACCTCTGGATGCTCCTGCATCAGATTTTGACCCTAGAGTTTGATTACATTCTTTGTCTTCAGTTGAGTTGTTGTATTTAGTCTTGTGGGTATGTTGTTATTTTCAGTTATAATTAAATCAAATTAAAAGATAATTTAATGAAATTTTTTAGAAAGAAAATTTGATATTTGATTAATTGAGAAATTAATTAAATAAAAGAATTAAATTTAAAAGATTGTATTAAAATTTTGATTTTGGGGTATTTATATTTATTTAATTTAATAATAATTTATTTAGGAGTTTCATTTTAATAATAAACTCTAAATAATATTATTAGTTGAATTAATATATATATTATTAAAAATGTCTTGAGATTTAATAAGAGAGAGAAAGAAATTGATTTAATAAAGATATTTCAATTAAATTGCAAAAAGGTTGCACATGAAAATTAAAATATAATAAAGTAATAAAGGAAAAGGGGTTTCGCATGATTGCACAATCGAAGCCCTAATTTGGGAAAAACTTTTTATTAAGAAATTAGAGTTCATTTCTCCATACCGAGATTTGGAGAAGCAAATTTCAAAGAAGAAGGTTTTCAGAAGAACAGAAAAAAAAAAGGAAATTGTTTGCAAGTTTTGTGTGTTTGATGTTTTAGCATCAAATCTAGGTAGGATCTTGAGAGTTTTGTGTAGTAGTTTTTCGTTCTTTGATTTCCATGTCTTCTTCATGTCTAGATGAATTAATTTTCAGAAATCTTGATTTGTTTGAAAACCTTGTTGTAAATTTCATTGTTCTTTGTCTCGAGATCACTTGTAAATGATTTGATATTTAGAAATCTTTGTTTTGTAAAATTTTAGAGAATGGTATTTTGTTCTGAATAGGGTTTGGGAAAGAGATCAATATTTGATATATATAATTGGATTCGTTGTTCGTATTTGTTCTATAAGATCTATTATGAAAAAAAGTTATATATATTTTTGAAAATTAAAAGGTTATGGTGAAGGCTTTGTTTTTATTTGTTTTATTATTAAACAAAATTTATTAACAAATACAAATTTGAATATGGGATTCTGTGATTTTGTACTAGGGGGTCTGTGTACAGTTTTTAATTTTTTCTTTAAAAGTATATAGTTATGGGGAGGTAGGCCACCACCCCACCTCCCTCCTCTTTTCCTTTCTATGGCGGCAACTTTGGTTTTTTTTAAAATTAAATGTTTTTGGTGGGCGGGGCCACCTCCCCCTTACCCCCCCCCCCCCCCCCCCCCCTTGCTCCTCCTATTTGCATCATATGGTTGTGATGACAACTAAGGTTGTCATGTAGTCCTTAACTAGCACGACAGCCAAGGCTGCTAAAGCAGTCAGTTGCATGCAATGTAAGTGTGGCAGTGACCCCACTTGGGGTTTGGGGTAAGTATTTAAATTTTTATTTTTTAAAATCTTTTAAAATTTTATTAATAGTTTTTTAATGTGTATTTCTTAGTCCACAACAGAGGCAGAATATGTGGCAACAATAATTAATTATTCTAATATTGTTTGGTTCGAACACTATTTGCAAGTATGAAGATAGAGATCAAGGATCTAGTAGTTATATACTATGATAACACCAGTGCAATTAATATATCAAAGAATCTAGTGATGCATACCAAAACAAAACACATTGCTATAAAATATCATTTTTTGAGAGAATTGGTACAAGATAAAGAGGTAAGATCGAAATATGTGAATACAAAAGAACAAATTATAGACCTATTCACTAAGCCATCACCTAAGGATGCATTTATGTATCTAAGAGGTAAGTTAGGGGTCATAACCCTATCCAGAGCTCACTAAATGGAGTTTAGTGATACATCAACCAGAGCATGTTGAAGATCAACCAGTTGATGCAGTATTGACAAAGGCATGTTGCAAATGAATTAGTACATGAGGTAAATTGATATTTACTAAACATTGTCTTGGGCATGAGATGTCAAAGAGGGAGAAGTTTGCTAAGTTTGTTTTCATATCTCACAAAAAATTTATCACTTCAAGAGATGACAAAGAGGGAGATATTAAAGGTAGAGGTTTACTGACAGAGGGAGAAACTAGAGGCAAAGGGAGTTCACACTATTAGAGGGAGTTCTCATGGAGGAGAATCAAAATGAAACTAAGGATATGTTCCTTACTTTATTCTTTCTCTAAAATTTCATTGCATTATGACATGTTTTGTTGCCATCAATGCCAAAGAGGGAGATTATTGGAAATAATTGATTAATTGTGTATTGTCTTTGATGTTACACAAAATGTCATATCATTGCCAGTCAGTGTATGTCAAGCTCACTCAGGCATTGAAGATAGTTTCCTATGTCTATCAAGCATTCTAGAGTTTGCCTAGTTTAGAAGACAGTGTCTACCGAGTTCACTCAGGCGAGAAAGGAAAGTTTACAGAAGGTGAGTGTTAACCAAGCTCACTCATTTAATAAAGGAAATGTTGGATGGAACCAGTGTTAATCGAGCTCACTTAGTCACCAAAGGAAATTTGAGAATATGTAATGTTAATCGAGTTCACTTGGTTAACATAGGAAAATCACTTTGAGTTAGTATCTACTAAACAGGGTCAGCTAACGAAGGATTTTCTTGCTTTGGCATACTGAGTTAAATAGTTTTGTTTGTTGGTTCTAGTTGACTAAGAAGATGAATATTAAATATTCTAAGTTGTATTCAATCTGACTTGACAATATGTAAGATATAAATATAAGGTCAAGTTGAGGATTGAATGTGTGGGAATATAATTTGAGGATTTGATGATGCTTAGAGGAAGTGAATTAAAAGGATAAGTAGAATATCCTTGTTGAGATGTAAAGATACATTCGATCAGGAAGGATCAAGTATACAAGCCAAAATTGAGATCTATAATTAGCAATTCAGTTGCATCAGAAATCAGGTCATCTCATTTTTACTCTCTAACCATTGTAGCAGTGATCTAAATCTCTTAAGAGAGTTGGCTTAACAATTATTTGAAAATCCTATAAAAAGGTGGAATTTCTATTGAATTTTCTAAAGACCTCTAACAAGGCCACTCATAATACGGTGATTAAATCCTCTAACAGTGTGTTTTGTAACCTTTAATAGGGTTGGCTCCTAAAAAAGCTCACTTCAGAAGAGTGAAATCAATAACTAGTTGAAATTGGTGGTTTTTTCCAAATTGGGTTTCCATGTTAAAATCTTACGTTCATGTTATTTATTTTTTTGTTTGTAACCAAGTTAAAGTAACATCAATCATAGATTATATATTAAGATTTTCATGTTAAGCATTTGTTGAGCTATTTCGGTGTTTATCGAGTTACAACATTTTTTGGTTACAATAGAGTTCAGTTTTATTAATATCTAAGTGATCTGGGATTTATTTTTGTGGTAATTGATTCAACCCTCCCCTCTCAGTTACTCCTCTTATATTTCCATTTCCACAATCCTATTAGGAGTTGTGGAAGATAGATGGACTCACTATCCAAACAACTTTAGGACAAGACCAATGAACTCACTGTCCAAATGAACTCTTTATTATTCCTTGCAGAATAATAAAAATGAACGGTAATGCTCCCTCATCTTTCTTTGTCCTATCAACTAGACTTCTTCTCCTTCCAATCTTGTAACCAAATTACAAAGCTTGCATCCAATAATCTCTTGGATCACTTACTCGCATTCACCAAACACTTTGCTCCTTTTCACACTCGGCACTCAATACAATCATCCTGACTTCCATACACATCTTACAGACAAGGAAAAAATATTTTCTTTATACTATATCTTCAAAATAATTCCTTGAGTCATCCTTGAGGCTTTCCCAATTATTATAATAAGATAATTAATTAAATCATAATTACAATAGCACTGTTAGCTCACAATCTATGCAACTTCTCACATGTGCGACGCTAGGACTTGCGCATTTACTGACATCATCATCAGACTGTCATATGTCACTGGTTGATTACGCATCTCCAGATTATATCTCTGCTAGACGATATAATACAAACATCAAAAACTACTTCTTAGGTACTCTATCTATGTAATGCTCTCTATAATCAAGCATATCTTTCATATGTCTTTGACTCAAGTACTACACATTGAACCTTCACATCAAGACATTGTATCAAACATGTCTATGAATTCACATCATGAGAAAATCAAAATATTGGTCATACAATTAAATCTCTATCTACTACTTTACAATTCTTCATAAACTTACTACTATGTTGACATTTCAAGAATGAAACACATCAATACTCTCTAATTGTTAGGATACTCCCCCATTGTAGTATCATTAGCATTCATGCTAAAAATACCTTGTAAGAAGACATCTGATGCAGTACATATGGCTGAATTATTCTTTAAACAAGTGGTAAGAGTGCATGGTTTTCCTAACACTATTATTTCAGATATAGATACTAAGTTTACTAGTTATTTCTAGAGGATACTTTGGAAGAAGTTGAATACAGATTTAAATTTTAGTTCTACATTTAATCCATAAACAGATGGACAAACTGAAGTTGTGAAAATAAGTTTGGGAAATTGTTGAGATGTTTGGTTGAAGACAATCCTACAAAGGGATTTGATTTTGACACAAGTAGAGTTCCCATACAATAATGTTATGAACAAGACCACTATGATGACACCTTTTGAGATTGTTACTGAAATAAATTCTAAGGGAACTTTTGAATTAAGAGATATAAACCTTAAGACAAGGAGAAGTGTTGAAGTTGAGGAATTTTCTAATTTTATGAAGACTTTACATGAGGAAGTGAAAATAAACTCGGAAGACAGTAATTTGGGATACAAACAGAGAGAGTTGTTAAAGAAGAGACACAAATCTTTTGAAGTTGGCGATGAGGTTATGATTCACTTAAAGAAGAAGAAATTTCCAATTGGTACCTACAGTAAGCTAAAAATGAAGAAGTTTGGTCCTTGTAACATTCCAAGGAATTTTGACAATGGAAATGCTTTTGAAGTTGAATTTCCAAAAGACATGGATATTTCACCTATATTCAACATTGTAGATATATTTGAGTATTTTGAATTAGATTACAAGCTAAAGAATAACCTGGATTATCCTAGGAAGAAGACATACAAAATTAAAAGGATTTTGAAGAGTAGAATAAGCAAGAGCACTAGAGGAAAAGACTACATGGAATACCTACTTCAGTGGAAAGACAAACTAGTTGAAGACAATTCATGAATTACACAAGCTGAGTTGGATCTTTAAGATTCAGGTCAAAATACAAGTCATTCCTGATGTGGACATTAATTCATTATTAATCCTAGGTATCTGGTGTAGGAGCATCTTGGGTCCTTGAGAAATCTTGCATCAACAAAAAAAATATTGCTTGTTTTCTATACCAGTCTATTGTTCACAAAGCAGCCATTACTACTTTTATTTTCATGTTGTGTATAGTTTTCATCATGTCAAGGACCTATTCTAGATCCTTTTCCTAAGTGCATGAGTCCTTATGTTTTATATGTATTGAGTTCTATGCCATTCTTTATGGTCCCCATTTCCTTTTGTTTTCATCCAGGGAAGCATGTTGTTCCATTTGGCATAGTATCCATTGATTGCATGGTGTCTTACATAGTTTGGAGTCGACTCCTCATACACATGTGGACCTATTTTAAGTACACATGATCTTGTATTTTCCTTTTCTTGGATTTTGGTTTACTCTTCCAAATATGGACCTAAATTGTAATTAAATGCTTGACTATCTGACTTGTGGCATAGCTAGCTATAAAAGAAGCTTGGATAGATGTAGGAAATTGATCACCCCACATTAAATTTGATAAAGTCAGTCGGGGTCCAAAGTGGGCCCGCCTAAAAAAAATCATTTTCAAATAACTAACATTTCAAACTAATCCATTCAACTCCTCAGATTGATTAGATTTAAAATCAATCATTATTTGATCATTTTAAACTCATTCCTACCACTTTCTAAGAAGAGTGAATTTTGTGTCTAGAGGCCTCTAAGCTAGCTTCTTAAACTGACCAAAACACCTGACATATCTTTGGAAATTGACATACTCTATTGTCAACACTCTTTCAGTCTACAAAATCTCGCTCAATGAAAATCACTCAGTTAAAAGTTACTATCAAAATTGTACTTTTAAAATTGTCCAGCAAACAACTAGTTTAGAAACAATAAAAGTGCATTCGGTTTTGGCTTTGAAAACAAGTCAAACAGACACTTAGGGGCACTGGTTTACTAAATGTGGAGAGCATAAATCTATGATTTGGGCTTATGACGAGTGACACGTAAAATTTGGTAGATGTTCAAAGTCAAGTATTTGGAATTCTAGAACTGGGAAGACTAGCAGAATAACATTTTTTACAAATGGAATGAGCCTGGGAAAGTACACATATGGATTCATCAAGATATGGAAATTGGCATACTTGAAGTAACTTCAGTCTAGAACACGGTGATACAATGCATTTGGCTCAAAAAATCATGGATTCAAAGTTATGACATCCCGAAGAGGGCTATCGATCAATCTGCACTTTTAGACACCATTAAAACTTCATGAATTGCATTAGGAATCACATTTGAAAACTAGTCAAATGGATTTTTCATAGGCTCAAATCTAAAACATAGAAAGTGTTTGACCCCTAGAATGCAATGCAAAAGGAATTTTCCAAGTAGGGTCAACTGGGTTAAAATTATAATTAATCAAATAGGGCTTCCCAGAATTCTAAAAAAAAATGCATCAGCATGACAACAGTAAACAACCAAATTTGAGGGATTCAAAACCTACTCAAAACATATTGAAACAACTTGAAATCTAACACATAGGTTCTCTTATATGCATACTAAATACTCCAAAAGTGGTGAGTCATGAAACTTATCTGGGAGCAAGATATTCAATTGCAAACTAGGCTTTGTGTCGTTGTTTGACACTTGAGCAAAAATGCAGATTTGAACAATGCTCAAAATGAAACTTCATAGAATGATTCAGAAAGGAAATTTATCATCATAGGATGCCTACATATATTGAATGCAAGGTATTAGAAACATGAAACACTTCATAGGCCTCAAAGTGACAGTTGGGTACACATGCATGAAAAGCTTTTATAGGGGTTCAATTTGACTCAAAATTTAGAATGGTACTCAAAATCAAGGCTTCAATTTTGAGTCCCAACAAGATTCATACAATTTCCCTACTATAATTGAATGACTGTAATGCCTTGCTAGGGAACCCAAGAGAATTTAACCTATTATGTAACAATGTTTACTAAATTTTTATTCTTCTTAAAAGTTTATACAACAACAAACAATGTATAAGATATATAATTCATATGCATCAAATACATATATGCATTACAAATATAGTTTCTATTTCTCAAGGGTTCCTTCAATTTGAGTAAAATGTATGAAATTTTTATTAATTAAATTTAATCATAAGTGGCATGTCCATAACCATGAAGAAATAACATACACATAATCCCATAAGAAAATACATAAATACAACTAACACGATAAAGTACATCTTTAAATACACAACATATACTGCACATGTCACAAGGTATGCTATAATAAAATAAGTACAATACAATGGAATGCATCATCTCATAGGATCTCATGATACAATATGCATTAATACATAGATACATCAACTGAGTAGGAAGTCTCCAAGATAAGAACAAGGATAGTAAACTACATCAAGGAACATCCAACATTGTTACCAATCTATGGGGAACCCAAATTATGAGAAGTCACTACCTCCCAACGTCATGGTAACCCACTCAAGAACCACTCCCTCCATGTAGGGGATAAAATGTAGGATCCACACACGGATATCAAATCAAAAACTAAATACTAGGTAATCAATCTAATAGCTCATTCTACCTCAAGGGTACAACAAACTGTTGATAAAGAAAGGATAACCAAATTCAAAATGATACTAATTGACCAATACCAAAACTACATATCAAAGTCAACAACCACATACCAAGTTTAAATCAAGTATCAAAACCAAAGAGATACAACCACTAAATATCCACTTTCAAATTAAATGTCAAATGTCAAAAGAATTATAATTAAAGAATAACTGACAATCATCAATAAATACCAACTGCCAACAAAAAATAAATCCAATCAATAAAAAATAATTCACTAATAAGAAACACCCACCAAATAGTAACATCTAACAAAAGAAGCACCCACTGGAGGAAAATACACAATAATCATAGGAGACTCGCGCTACATGCAAGGGAATGTCACCACATGGTCAAGCTACTTGAGTTACCTTGGACTAATCTCTCACTAGACCCCGGACCCTCAAGCATTGACTTAAGCTAGATTGGTCACTTTGGACTTCGAACCCTGAACATGACCCATGTGGAACCAAAATACCCTCTCATGAAGATAAGGAATACTAGTCATACCTCTCACTAGGTATCATCCCATTCCCATCCTTAGCCTAGACAAGAACATAGGGCATGGCTGAGGCAACAAAATTACCCTATTAATGTTTAAACCCATTCCTAAAAGTTTATTAAGTTATCACTTATTAAGTCAACTTACAATGAGTTACCCATACAACCACCTTGGGTCTCAACCCCCATTGCAAGTCACTCTCATAGGATGCACCTAGACTACCTTCCCAAATCTCACAAACCACAATTTGTCTCATACCACAAAATCAATGATAATCGAGTTTAGTTCCATGATAGGCAATTGGATATAACATTAGTTCTCAAAACTCAAAATATAATAAATAGTCCCCACAATAAATATTATAACATGAGCATCAACTTGAACCAAAATATTATCATAACATCCAACAATATAAATCATCATAAAAATTAATTCCACAAGCCTCTTGCACGCATTTTAGTTTCACCAACTAAACAATTCATATAAAACCATCACAAAATAAACATTACAAAAATCCCAAAATCAACTGTACATAAAACAAATCAAGTATTTACTAATGTCTAACTAGACTAGAGATAAGTTTATATAAATTTTTAGGCTAATATTCTTGTTTAAATGAATAAGTATCTAAATGTCAAAATCTCTTTGTACATATAAAATGCCATGCAATATCATCATGTTGATAATCTAAATGATCTTAAATTATAAATGACTTAAATAACAATTAAAATATATATAATATTAATTCTATTTCTAGAACATTAATTTGGTTTTCATTTAAGTTCAATATATATATATTTATATGTTCTTTAATTTATAGTGCAATTATAAATAACTAAATCTCAAATTTATAATTTCAGATTAAATATTTATAATTTTACCCGTAATATCAATTGTGTTGGTCCCAACTAGTACTAAAGGTGAATTAGTACAAAATTTCCTAATGGGTATAACAAAATTTTACCTACTAATCTTGGTACTAATCCTTTAACTAGTAAGAAGATAACAATGCAGTGCAAAAAAACCATACAAAATCACATTAGAATGAAAGCATCAATGACACAAGTATTTATATGTGGAAACCCTCAATGTGAGGATGAAAAACATGACAAAAGTAATATACCCACTAGCCTTTCCTTGCAATTAAAAGGGTGGCTTGTTAAAGAATTACACATATTCCTTTTGTGAACTCACCTTGTTCAAATTGAATATAATCTATTAAGATAACAAAATTTTGGTAGGGCTAGCTTGTGAAGGATTTAAGATCCATTTATGACAGTTACTCTATTAGAGGATTTTAAAGACTCATATACAAGTTTTCCTTTTTAAAGGCTTACAATAGTTAGAATGGTAAGAAAGAAAACTAAAGGTTTTAATCTAAGAATAAGGCTCACCTTGCCTTGTGGATCCTCTATGATTGCCCACAAAGATAATGTAGTGTTCTCGTTTTGATCTGTCTTATTTTTGTGAATTCTCCTTATTCACCTCTCCCTTTGCATGCTTGTGCACCTTCTACTATTATGCTCTCTAGTTTTCTCTTTTGAACTATACTATTCTTTTGCAAATCTTCTCTAAGAAAAAATCTCTTCAACAAAAACTTCAATAATGAAGTTCATGTGTCTTTATATACTCCTATCTAGGCATCAAAACCCTAAAATTGTCCTAGTTAAAACATGTTTTCAAAATTTGAAGTCCATGAATGAGTTAGTCACAAATACCCATGACTACCTATACATAGGTGTTTATTCACATAGGCCTCTGTGTCCTCCTGTGAGTCTACCATCTAGACTTGTGTCATTGTATCCTTCCATATTTTCTTACTATATGTAAGTCGCATCATTATCAAACTATCTTCTAGTCTTGTCATATCATTGCTGACTCATCTTAGAAGATCTATGATCAACTAACCTCTATGTCTATATGTTGGTCATAGCCATGACTACACCATTCTTTTGATCTTAACTAGTATGCCAGTCTACCAGTGGTTGCACTTCCTAGCAACACTTCTTCCTCTTGCTAACTAGTTGCCAACCAATGATAACACTCTAAGTCTTTGAAAATACTCAAGTCTTCATGATGCTACATCTTAGTCATCAATTTTTTCCAATCCAACATGTCATTGTGACTACTTGAGTCCAACAATATCCCCCTTTAACATTGATGGAAAAACCTCTTCTCAAGCTTCTTATGGTAACAAGACTTACTTCTTTTCACAGGTTGTATTCCCCTCTATAGTCTATTCATTTTTCCTTCTACACCTATTTATTGTTCAATTTCTCCCCCTGTCTCTTCATTTGATTCGCACCTTCTTTTGTCATCTAATTTAATACGTATTCTACCCCTTTGTGGGTTAATCACATCTATTTCTACATCTCTTCTATATTATCTCTCTTATTCTCTATAGTCTCCCTCATTTTATTTTTCTCTATGTTCTCCCCCTTTTTTTCATTAATGGCAACGGGCATTGGGTCTCACATCTTTTAAAATATTTCCTTGTAGTGTTATTGTTTTGCGTTGAGTTGATTCTCTCACAACACCTTAAGATGAGTGAAAGAAATTATCCCACTCCATATTTTAGCCAATTGTTTTTCTATATTCTCCTCTATATATGTCAATGGCTTGGAAATCTATGCTACTGCATCCTGCACATGTTCTTTCATGATCCCTGCTAGTGGGGATAAGATACATTACAACTCCATTAAGTGAATTACCCTTCTCTCTTCTTCTGCCCATAGTTGATTGACCAAATACATGTTGTCATGTATCTTTGTGGCATTTTCTAAGGCTGACCTTGATAACAAGTGATAAGCATGGATGACTTCATCTAGCTCCTATTGAGGTTTCTCTCTATGTTGCTTCAAATCATCAGTTAAGGTGTGTAACATGCATATCTTTTAGAACATGGGGGTGATGCCATTTAGTGCTTCTGAAATCTCATCCTTGAGTATTATTAGCTCCCCTTTCTTGTCTTGAACAAGACTTATATTTTTATCTAGAGTTTTCATTGGAACATGACGTTCAATGACCTTTGTTGTATCTTCTTTCTTCTCATAGAGATGGTCTACGAGATCTTTGATCTGACTAATCAGATCATGATCCTCCTTATATGGGGCTTTGGGTACCCGAAAATTGATAATATCTCTAGTCTTTACTAGCATGCTCTCTCTTTCATTTCTTTCACTAGATAGCATTCATTTCTTGTATTTTTCCATGAATCATGTATGCTTCTACATCTCTCTATCATCTAGGTCATCAAGCTACTTTTTTATTTCAATTTCTTTGTTGAATATGTATTTCTTTCTTATTTCCTCTTTAGCATCTTACTATATACATGTTTCCCTCATCCTCAGATGTGGACAATAATAGGACTCATATCTCCCTTTGTGCCTTTTTTGTGCTATCTAACTCCTCTTCCAAGTCAAAATTTCTTTTTTCTTTTACATGCCTCTTCACAGTTCTTTGTTCTCAGGACAAACTTACAAATGACCTTGTCTCAATTGGTGTCATCTCTCTCTTTGATGATGGTGTTTCTCCTTGTGTTGGTTCTTTCTATATTTGTCTTACCTATTCTCCCTCTATGTTCTTCAGGAATCTCCATCACAAGTATTTTTTGATCCTCGGGTCTAAATTCTCATTCAGGGACCTATTATTTCTCTTCTTTTTTTTCATTTTCCTCTTCATCAGTAAGATTTTGACCTTGTATAACTCTTATTCTTTATCTATTTCCTTCTCTAGACTTGAGTTCATCTCAGTGATATCTATAATCTCTACATAGCTTTCTCCCAGCGGTGTGTCATCTTTTTTTCCTTGAACTTCTTCCTCTAGGGATTCCTTTGCTTCCTTCGTCTTTTTCTCTACTGTGGAGTCCAAGGGCTCATTGTTCAAATCTTGGTTGATTGGTGACCTTTCCTTAGTTTCTTCCCATTCTTGTGTGACTATCTCCTCTTTTGAGATTTTTGTTCTTTAGTCATTATAGCTTGTGTAGTAGATGTTCTTAGCTCATCTTTTCCTTTTGCCACTTAAAGGATTCGTTCAAAGATCTTTGAATCGGTCTTTTGCTTTGTGCTAAATGGCTTATGTTGAGTTGCAAGATTTGACCAAAAATTTTGTGCATTCTGATATGCCTCTTTTTTTTAACCATTTGTGACTAGGGATAGATTTTTTAACATATTAAAATCTTTCTTTCACATCTCTACCAGTGTAATTTTTTCTTTATGATTTAAGTCTAGTCCTAGCTTTTCTATGACTTCATCTAGCATTTATTTTACTTCAAAAATTCCATCTTTCCATCTCTTAGCTTGGACATTATTACATCTACTTCACTTGGCACTAGTGGTTTGATGTTTTTCAATGATATGTTGAATGCTCTCATACTTACTAGAATAGCATTGAATATCCTTTACTTGTTTATTTTTTATTGAATCTTGAAAATAATTTTTTCAAAGTACCATAATCGTCATTATTCATGATATCATCCATTATTACCTACCTTGGGAGATTTCATGCTTTCAGTCTCAGTTTCCTCTTCTGACTCTCCTTCCTCTGGTAGGGGTGTTGGCTTCTTCTTTTCCTTCTCTATAATTTTCCTCTTATATGTTTCTACCATTGGGGGTTTAACAATAGTAGGGACGCTTCTCTCGATGACTTCACTTGCCAATTTAGGCTTGGGTGAAGAATATGCTCTAGTCTCCTCTTGCATCGAAGGTTGAGGGATCTCCTCACCTTCACTTCTTAGTTATTTCTATTTCTCTTCTTCATTTTCTTCAACCTATCTAGAGGATTAACTATTTCTCTTCCTTCTCATTTTTCTTACTATAGTTGTCTCTTGCTACTCCCTTAGTTCTTTTATTATCTCTTCTCTTGGTCTGAACTTTTTCTCTTTAGGATCACTGGGAATAGCTAGAAATCTCTCAATGTGTGTCATGGTTGACTCTTCATCAACTTTGTAGGGTATCTCTATCACCCAGTGGGTTCAAGGTTGAACTGATTGTACAATGCACCTGTCAGTGCTTGCAAGGAAACATATTTCCTACTTGTAATATTCAACAAGTTTCAAGGGTATTCTTTCCCTTTGCTACATTTCCAAATGGAACTTTTTGAAGCACTCATAAAGTACTGTAACACCATAAACTTCCAACTTATTGTTCATAGTGGTGATTTGTGTAGTAATATGACTTTTAGTCTTCCATTGAAATTTCTTGTATCCAAGGAATTCATTTCTGAAGAAAAGGAAAATGCTTACCAATATAGTGTCATACTTGAAAATGTGTGCACTATAATCCCTCTTTATTTTTCTCACATTTTCCATTAGTTTCATCTACAATCATCTAATCGAGTAAGGTGCACTCTTTGATGATATGGTGTTCCCCATACACCACTCTGCTTGATACACTATTACTCATGCCAGAGTGATAGAGCCAGTATGCAATCACCATTGCTGCATATTTTACCTTTTGGCAGGTGATATCTTTCATCAAACACATACATCAATGGTGGAATCTTGTCAATTTGGCCACTTCTATTGGCAAATATTTCTTTATTGTTAGCTCGTTTCTAGTTCTATTGAACCCTATAACTCATGATTTTTTAGGGTTTGTCAAACCATATGTATTGATAGTGCACCCTACTTAGCATGATTTAGACCCAATCATCCTAAAAGAAATTTGGGACATCCATGACATGGGATAGTGCGGTTGTCTTCAAATCTTTGAACCCTGGCTTCAATGCCCCATCCTGATAGAATGATTGATGCATTGCTCAAATATTCTTATCGCCTAACTTACATGTCTTTTCTTTCAAATATGCACTCACATTCTAAATGAGGATAATGTTACTTGGGAGTGAGGGAAGGGCTCCCATCATATCCTTCTCATCATTGCTCATGGGAATAGGCATAAAAAATAGTAGTTTAGTTTTCGTTCCATCGACTAGTTCTATGTTGTACAATTCCTTTGTCATTGTTAGATGATAGACTAGTATGCTACTTCTCAGATTAGCTTCCTCAGATATTTCTCTTAGGTTACCTTTTATTCTTTCTCAGATTCACACAAAACTCTCACAATGATATCACACTTGGTTGCTAGGGTTTTGCAAATAAGAAAGCTCAAGAGATTTCAGGTTCACAAAGTGATAATCACCTTGTGACGTGCCTATTTATAGTTCCAAAAAACTAACATTAAGGTTCCAAATGTAAACACGTCTCTAACCTAGCTCTTACTTCTAATGCAGTTAATGCTTTCTACCATGTCATCCTAACAATCATGATTTAGGAGATGACTTGTCTTATCTTCGTAAATCATGTTGGATTGGTGACCAAATTCTAATTCACTTTAGCATCATGTTTCATGACTTATTGGTTTGAATATAGGGACTAGCATAAGATTTTACCTTACTTGCATAATCACTTAAGCTTTCCTAGCTTAGTTTGCTTCAGAAGTCTCACCATTAGCTAGTGAGCTCACTTCCTCTATAGGTTTGACTTGAGCTTCTTCTTCTTCTTTCTTGGTTCAGATCTTGGCAAAGTCCTTGCTGACTTGTGGAATGTCAATGATATTCTCCTCTCTTTTCTTGCCAAAGTGTTGGTGTTTGAATTTTCCTTTGGTCCAACAATTTTTGGCAATATGACCAATATTTTGATAAATGTAGCATGCCATACATGTAACTTTCCATGGTCCAATGTTGTTCTTGTGACTTGTCCTTAACTTGTGGTGGAATGCAAGATAACCATCATTCCCATAGGTAGAGAAAACCTATGCAATACACTTGTCATTTTTTAGTGTGTCTCTCTATCTTTGGAGATGATTGATTTGATCAAGAATTTGATTTACAATCTTTGATTTTTTGGTCATACACATTACAATAGTAAGAACAACCTTCAATTTTTGCATCATTTACATGATCCATGCACTCATGTGCACTATGTCCATATCAGTGACATATTTTATAGTAGCCCTTGTAGGCATGTTGAGTATCGTGTACTACTCACTTGTGCTAACAAACATTTCACATATCCTACTTTAGCACAACACTATCAAGTAGGTTATTTGGATGCCTTACCTCTCTTTGGTGTTTTGTTGTTCCTCTTGATGTTCAATATTTTGTTCCCTAAGAGTCTCCTTTCTTTGTTTTGTCGATTCCTTCGAATCCTAGACTAGTTGAGCATTGGGTCTTCCTTTGAGTGTTCAATTTCTCTTCCAACTTCATGGTGCTTTCATTAGACTTTTTCAATCTTCCATTCTTCTTTTTTGTTTTCTTCAATTCATCCATTAGTTGTCATTCTTGCTCTTCCATTTTTCATCGTCGTGATCCTTTTGGTTAACTTCTCATTGTCTTCCATGAGATCTGATATGGCTTCTTCAAATATACTTTACCCTTCTAGCTTTTCTATTAGCACTTGAATTTCGTCTAGCTTCTTCATTAGTTTCTTTCTTTTTGCCAATGATTCTCTTAGCTTTTCTTTTAAGTCCTAAATAGTGTCAAGAGCATCATCAAGTTGTTTCTCAAGCCTAATGGCTTCCATCTGATTTTCCCTCAAGATGTTAGGCTTTTCATTGCTAAAGTCTTTTCTCTAATAGAAATTATTGATCCCAACCAATGTTGGGGGGAGGGGTGAATCAATACAAACCTTCCTAATGATTATAACAACTATCTTACTTACTAATCTTGTTACTAGTCCTTTAACTAGTAAGATGGTAACAAATGCAACTTTTAAAAAATCATACAAGATCACATAAGAATGAATAAGAATGAATACATCAATGTCACATGTATTTATATGTGGAAAGCCTTGATGTGAGGATGGAAATCACTGTGGGAGTAATATACCCACTAGTGTTTCCTTGCAAGTAAAAAGGTGGCCTATTAAAGGCTTACATATGTTCCTTCTGAGAATCCACCCCATTAGGAATGAATATAATTTGTTAGGATTACAAAAGCCTACTAAGGATACCTTGTTAGAGGATTTTAAAGACTTACATACAAGTTTTCCCTGTTCAAGGCTTACAATAGTTGCAAGGGTAAGAAAACAAGCTAAAGGTTTTGATATAAGAATATGGAAAACCTTGCCTTGTAGATCCTTTGTGATTCCCCACAAAGATTGTGTGATCTTTTCCTTTTGAGATGACTTGTTTATGTGAACGCTCCTTATTTACGTCTCCCTTTGTGTGCTTGTGCACCGGTCTATTGTTTCTAGTCTCTAGTTTTCCCTTTTGAACTATACTGCTCTTCTATAGATCTTCTTTGAGTAACAATCTCTTTAGCAACAACTTTAATAATGAAGTTCAAATGTCTTTATATAATCCTTCATCTAGGCATCAGAAACCTAAAATTACCCTGCTTAAAGATGTATTCAAATTTTGGAATTGATAAATGAGCTAGTTTAAAAATGCCTATGACCGCCTATACATAGGTGTCTACTCATGTATGCTTGCTTGTCATTTGAGTCTACATCTAGACTAGTGTCCTTGCATCCTTTTGTTGCTTCTCATTGTGTGCAAGTCACATCATTATCAGACTATCCTCTAGTCTTCTCACATCATTGGTAAGCTTAAAATATTTGTAATCAATTACTAACCTCTATGCCTGTCTATTGATCATAGCCTTGACTACACCATTCTTATGATCTTAACTGGTATGCCAATCTACTTGTGGTTGCATTGCCTTGCAACACTTCTTCCTCTTTTTAATTGATTTCCAATCAATGACAACACTCTCAGTATTTGACAATAGTTACGTATTTGTGATACTACATCTTAGTCATCACCATTTGTTGGTCCAACATGTCATTGTGACTATTTAAGTCCAACAAATTATTCACAATTTTAGATGATTATACAGTGAGCTCCACTATACCTTCTCTTAAAATATAACTAAATCACAAATATATATTGATTAACTTATAACTTCATTTGGATTAGTAAGTATATAATAAGTTACATCCAACTAAGAGTAATACTATAAATTCACTTATAAGAAAACAAGTTGTATTTTTATTTTTTATTTATTTATTTTAGAAATAAATAAATATTTTTTTTAAAACTAAAAAATAATCATTAAAAAATTGTAACATAATAGGTTAATTTTTCTTGGGTTCTCAGAGCGAGGCATGACAATGAGAATGTAGAAGTCTCAAGATACAACATCGCAAGAAAGATAAAGAACACATAGACCATGGTGCAAACAAACCTAGGCAATGTACAATCTTACAGTTCCGTACAAGAATTGAAAGAGAATATGGGATCTCAATGTATAACATTTAAAACAAGATTAAAAAATACTAAGGAGGTAATAATGTAGTTTTATGTAATCGAGGTAAATTCATAATCCATTAACTAAAATTGAAAATGAATATGGGATGTTAGGGTATGTCATTTGCAAGATAGATGGAAAGTATAGACAAGATCAAAGTGTAGACAAACCTTAGGGAGTTAGATTCATAATTTTTACTACCATTGAAAGGGAATATGAGGTCTCGAAGTATGACATCACAAGAAAGATGAAAAAAATTGAGTTCATGGTGTAGACAAATGTAAGGGAGACATGACATCACAAGAACAATGAAAAATATAGAGGGGGTCATAGTATAATAGACAATGCTAAAGGGGGCACATTCATAATACATACTACAATTGAAAGAGAAAGATATCAAGTTATGACATCATAAGAATGGGGGAAATATAAAAGAGATCATAATCTATACTCATAATCTAGACAAACCTAGAGATGGTACACTAACCTACCATTCCAAATGGCTTCTCTCTCAATGTACATCCTAACATCAACCATCGTTAATCAATTTATCTTTTCAACTTTGCATTCTAGATACATATGAGATCATCATCCACACAAAATCTTCTTTGAAAGGCTAGAAATGCTCTTTTGAATATAATAGATTGAAGCCTATTTGAAATAGAATTTGTGGGGCTTATGGTGAGACATCACAAGAAAGAGTAAAGAATATGGAGGTCATGGCATAGACAAACCTAAGTAAGGTACATTTATATTCATACTACAAAAGAACCTGTCATAGTGTCAACAAGCCTAGGGGAGGTACATTGATAATTCATAGGCATCGCAAAAAGATGAAAAATATAAAAGAAATCAATAAACTGGACGAATCTTAAAGAAGTACAATAACCTACCATTCCAAAAAGTTGACATCATCCCTTACATCCTAACTTCAGCCATCTTTAATCCATTTATTAGTTCAACCCTCCATAGGGGAAACGACTCATTAGCCACCCAGGCTAACTTCGCACACCTATAGTTCCTAATCTGTTATGTCGACATTTGCCAATTTTTATAGTAAACCTCTGTCGGTGAGTGAAGAGCTTAAAGCTAACCTTTCGACTTTCCCGCATTTACGGAGCTCCCTATAGAACTCAGAGTGCGAGGTGGTCTAAAAGTGTCATTTTAAAACGTGACCCTCGAACTCGTTATATTCACCTCCCAATTGATGGTAACCAAAAAAAAATAGTACTTTTGTACAAATGAACCAGTCAACAATCAAGAAAGCTAAAAAAAAATTCAACTATTAATACATGTGTATTTGGCTAGTAGCACATGTATACAACTTTTTTGAAATTTCTTATGAGCCATAATTAGACTTTTTGACCTTTTTTACTTGAATCACTTCTCTTATCATCATCCACACACAATCTTCCTCGAAAGATTGAAAAGGCTCTTTTATATAAAATACCTCAAACCCATTTTATCATCTCATTACCCTAACAATAAAGCAATAGCGCAAGTGAAAGCAGCTCTCTCCTGATACGCTAATCCAAATCCTCTGTTCAATCAATCAATCAATCCTCAACTGCAAGACCCAGGTTCGAGTCTCAGTTCCAGAGGGCCTACAAATGTACGTCCCAGTTAAAAAGCAACGATAAGGGTACTCCGGCTGAAAAGACAAAGGCTGTTGAAAGAATGCTCCACCACTGAATTCACATAAAAGATTTAAAAGAGCATGCGATTCTCGACTGAATCCACAGATGCAAAACCCCTTTATTTGAGGTACTAATCGAAAACAAAAATTCAGGTAAACGTATAAACCCTTTAATTTAGTTATAGCTGAAATCAGAAATTCTAAGTAAACGTAAAACCCCCCCTTTACAAATTGGAATCAAATATTTCCGATGAACTCCAAAACCCTCGGAACTTTTTAGCCTTAATTTGAAATCAGAAACATGAGTTAAGTTCCGAAACCCTACTTCTGCAAATGAAGATGCCGCCTCTCAGAGATTTTCAGTACAGACGGACAAAATTGTATGTAAGCAAATTGAAAATTGAAAGATTCTCGAGATGATCACATGGCTCTGTAAGTGTGGATCCCGCAAATACGTGGTCTGCAAATGTTCTCTCTGGCTTCCATCTGCCGCCGTGGTATTCATCCGGAGAATACGAACGAAAAAACTCGAATCTTCTTCATCATCAATCATGGATATTTGTGCCCCATTCTCCTGCTGTTCTGTACGCCCATTGTTTTATGTGAGGGACCGGATTTCAAAGTCAATTGCAATCTGGTTAAGGGAAACAACTTTTGCTGTTTTTTAATTTGTTCTTTTGGTGTAGGTGAAATTTGGGATAACCGTAGTTCGTTGCCTGCGGACGGCTGAGTTTGAGTCCAAGGTCTTTGGAAAGCGTTCCAAGGATTTTGGATTGAATCTACGGGTTTGGCGGAATACGGTTGGGAAGAGGCCGGGTATTGTATAACAGTTTGACCGCGTGCCTACGTGAGCTAAATAAGTTGGGAAAGTTCAAATATAGTTAGTTATTTACTAGGGACGGCTGATCATAGCATTGAAGTCTATCTTAATTGTACTATTGTATGGCTGATCATAGCATTGAAGTCTATCTTAATTGTACTATTGTATATTTTGTGATCGAAAATAACAAAATTTTTGTGATCGATTTTACTAGTTTTCCTAAAATGAAAAAGAATTATGTGTGACCGTTTTTTTTGTGTGCATCTTGTTGGAGATCAGCCATCGTCATTTGTATTTAGGGGAAGAGACCTAACATCGCATCTTTTGTCCAAATTAGCCAAATTGTTTTTAGATTCATTCCGAAATATAATAAATAATGCACCCCCTTCTTTTTTTTAAAGAATTCTTTAGATGATTGTGCAATTTGATGACATTACTTATACCATCTCAAAGAGTGAGTTATAATGTGTCCCAACTCTGTATATATACATTTAAACATTATTTATAATGTATTATTAAGATGACCTCCAAATATCAAGAGGAATGTTAGATTGGTTGAATAGTAAGTCTTGATATCATTTGATACGTGCCTTCCTTATAATACATCATGATCACACTCTATGATCCACCGTCATATTGAATAAAGAAATCAAAAGGAGATATACTCACACAATCTCACACTTTGTGTTCCTTTTCCTCTTTGTATTCATCCCGACCATAAAGTGTGATCTTAAAAGTTGATGGGAAAATATGCATATATTCATAAAAAATAAATTTAAAAAATCCAAAATCAACATTTTAGGTTCCTAAAAGATGTTGCCATTAAAAGTTGAATTTGACTATACTAACCTCTAATTTAATTTAAATGATGACTAGTTTTAACCTTTAGTTTACTCTATGTCAAAATGCCAAAGAACAACATGCAAGGAACATTCAAGAAGTTCACGTCTTCTAAGTTATCTAAGTCTAATTTTCAATAATTAAATATACTTTATTAAAAATCTATCATTTTAAAATTAAACATTGAAGAAAATTTTAACATAAAATAATTAAAATGATACAAATTAATTAAACTAATAACAATATTTTTAATAGATCTTCTTAAAGATATTAAATATTTATTTATAATACAGTACATATATTCAATTAAATTTATATCACATTTCATCTAAATATATCATACATGTATTCTTATTTTTTCAGTATTTAACATTTCCATGTATTTCATAATTATGAATGATATAATGTTATTAAGATATTCAAAATATTAAACAATCATATAATTTAGATTATTGAAAATATTTATAATAGATTGTATCCATAATTTATAAATAAATTATATAAAAAATTTAAAGTGAAATATTAAGACAGATATTTTATAGAAAAATATAAAATAGATATTTTGCACAAACTATTACTATAGCAAGTGAAATCTGATATTGAATCAATATTTTAGAAAAAAACTAAAATGTTTCCCACAGATTTTGAAATTTTATAAGGTTCAAACTTTGCTGACGGTTAATGGCGGCCGTCAAACCTCATCCTTTTGACGGCCTGCGAGTTTGACGGCTTATTTTTAAGCGACGTGTTAAAAATGTGCGTCAAAAACATAATTGTTCCGTGTATAATCATGGTGCTTCCGGTAAAACCGGTAGAATCGTAAATTTGAGAAATTACCATTAACACCACGACCAATTACTCCACCGACTAAATTGGTCAATTTGAGAAATTACCATTAACACCACAATCAATTACTCCACCGACTAAATTGGTCAATTTGAATTCTTGTTGAAGACGATGGTCATGTCATCAAGAAGATGATGATCATGGTGATGACATATATGATGATAATGGATGACTCATTGGCATGCACCATGTGCTCTTTTGCATGACTCATGATTAGGGTCATATCTAAACTTAGAGTAAGCTTGGCTTTTTGTTTGACCATTGTCCTATCTAGCACCTAAATTCTATCTTTTATTGTAATTGCTAATTAATTAGAAATTAGTAGGCTTATAGTATACTAGTTTTTAATTAACTAAAATTGAGTTTTAATCAAAACAATAATTATAACATGAGCTCTCTTCGAGCATGAGTCCCTGTCTGATAGGACAAATAACAGGAAATGGATTAGTAAAATGACTAATTTGCAAGAGGGGGTGTAATAACCAGTCAATAGATGTGGAGAATAAAATACAATAAAAAGAAAAACTAAAAAAGTATGAGTTTAATTACTTAATCACCACAAGTGCCATGATCATTATGGAAAAAAAGAAGATTGTACAATGATTTATAAGACTATAAATGACCATTATATTTTATAGGAAAAAAATTGTTTTATTATCTTTTAAATTTTACTTGGTACAATTATTTAATCTAACAATCAATTGTGTTGTAATCTACCGTTAGCTATTATAATATTGTATAAAATATCTTATTGTTTATGTATGTATATTTTAAAAAGTTAAAATAAATTATAGCTAAATTTTTAATACAATATTTTTTTAAGATACCAATTTACATGTTATAATATAATAATGATTAATATAATTAAAAAACTAAACATATGAATATTATTGCAATTTATATTAATTGATTATTTGACAAAATTTATTATCAATGTATATAAAGAATTTGTCGTTGAAAGAAACGATATTGTTTTGTGCGCCTATGTGTTCGAACCACATGAATAGTAATTTATCAATTTGATTTTATATATACTTAAATTAATTTGTGAAATTTGCCCTGTTATTGTTTAAATTTAGAACAGTGTCGAACATTTTGAAAAGCTCAATGTGTTTCTCTAGGAAAAATGATTTTTTTATTATTCCTAATACTACCAGCACCGCCTTTTAATTTCCTCAATTTCTACTAATAAAAATACTAATAAAGCCTAGGAAATTATCCTTCGACCAATCAGAAAATTACATTTTGTATGCCATAATTGATTTTTGAAATCAAACTTTAGGAAAGTATTGAATGACACGTTCATTTTTTTGCCATAAATTAATTGTGGGGGGCTAACCGGAACATTAGCTCCCTGCAATAAATAGTACCATTTATGAATTGCCTAAACATTGTTTATATATATATATATATATATATATATATATATATATTGATGCTTCTTAATTTTCATTTTGATGTCGGAAAGTTTGTATGTCATTTATAGTTTAGGTATTGTTTTGGTGTAGGAGATAGGAGATTTTGCATGTAGTTTTATAATTTATCTATCAATTTGGTGTTAGGAGTTGAATATTTCGTACACTTTATATTTTAGGTATGAGTTGATGTAGGAGATTTTTTAAGAGAGAGTTTGATTTCTTGATTGTAGATTAATACAATATTTAGCAATGGTCAATGTGATCTTCTTATCAATGATATCTTTGTCTACACATTTGTGTTTACTTAATAAAGTTTATAAGTGAGTTTAAAATTATTTGTTGGAGTTGTGTGTTTACCTTATAGTCCAAGACAATGTGGCCAAATTTTGTGCAACACTAGCAATAGTGTAAAGGGTTCTCATACACAATAATTTAGATTCATAATGTGTTACCTTGTTAACTGCGATAAAATGCCACTTGATCTCCCAATCCACTTAAACACCCTCTCATCCTAGAACTTTAGGGGGAGACTCGGCAATCTTAACCAAACCGAGGCCAGATAGTGTAAGTCCATAGCATGGTCAAAACTAGGTTTCCATTTAGCAATGACCAAACTATGATTATCATAGCTCCATGAACCCAAAACCACAAAGTCAAAATCCACCTACATCAAAAACTTGAACATAAATAAACTATCAAGCCATGCAAAGACAATGGCACTACCTTTCAGTTTTCAATGGAAAGTGCACCAACTTTGAACCATATTGATCGTTGGTCTAAAGGTAAGGAACCTACCAACAAGGAAAAGATGGAATGAGGAAGAAATAATCTTGATCGTTGAGTTAGAGAGGAAGATTTTAGGCCCATATGGCCCCTGGGTCACCTTAGGATGTTCAACTAATAGAGGCCCTTCTGGTGTAGCGACAACATCCTCGATAAGATCCCTCTTCACCACCATATGTTCTTTTGATGTGATGGATAAAGCTACATGGTATTAGAGTGCAGGTCATCAATTTGAGTCCTTCAAGGCCTTTGACCCTTCATCCAAGTAAACCTAGATTATCAACATGGCATGTAGTGGGTGCAAATCCCACATGATAAATAGTCGTATCTAGCTCCATCGTGTGTGTGTTTGTGTGGGTTAGGGGTGGCGGTGGGGGTGTTGGCGTAGTGACTATATCCTTGATGAGATCCCTCTTCACCACCAGTACATTATTTCGATGTAATGGAAAAATCTACATGCCCCATAGAGAAGCCTACCATCGCATCCTTCTAGCCTCTACTTGAACCATGAGGCAAAGCTGGCACCCACATAGTTTGACTAGCATCCATCTTGAGGAATGAGAAGCTAGAAAGGCTAGACCACCACTAGGAACACTTACAACAGAACAAGGTGTCTAGATAGAGGGAATGCCAACGCCTTCCACAAAATCCTTTGGAAAAACTAGAGCAACACGGTCTAAAACCTCCACATGGGCTTCCCATGAATTAAGCACTAAAAAAAATCTAGGGGCCTTGAATCAAGGAGAGGGGCACCCACTAGGGATGCGATGAAAGGGATGAGATATTAAAAAAGGTTACAAGGTGGGAAACATGCAAAGCTCGAGTAAAGCCATTTCTTTTATGAATATTATATGCAAATGTTGTAATAATTTTGCACCACCAATATTATAAAATAGTTGATCTAATTAATAACATTTTCCCAACTACTACCAATAGATGGTAGTGGTATTTTGCAGTGAATTAAGGTGCATTTCTTATTAGTAGTTGTTGTAGGCTAAGTACTATTGTATCATTTTGTGAATTACTCATGTTAACTAGTGGCTAAATGAGTTGTAGTTGACCAATTAAAATTAACTATATATTTAATATTATATTTTACATTTGCCAAATCTAAATCTTTATAATTTGTAGACATTATTTTTCTATCTTTTCATTAAATGAATCAATTGAAGTCTTATATGTGGATTTGTGGGAGATATGATATTTTTTCAAATACATTTTGACCCATACTCCATCTTCATCGCCTTCATTTGTTGAGGGCTTTGTTTTTCCTATCCCTAATATCCTTTTCTCCTTGAGAATTTAAAAATAGTAAAGTATAAAACTTAATAGTTTTATATTAATTATAGTGTACAAAATTATATTACATTTTCTCTTTTAATCTTATATTTCTATATATTTATTAAATTTATAAAACATATAATTACAATTTTATTCTAGTTTAAAATCTCAAATTTTGTATTATAATTATATAAAGTAAATGACAATTGTGATTATATAATTACATATTATATAGTTTTATTCTAGAAAAAACATAATATATTAATTATAATTATGATTATAATTATAATTACAACTAATTACTAAATTAGGCAACTACTAACCATTGTGTGACACTTGTTTAAATATATTTGTATACTATGATGTAGTAATATTAGGTATATACTCAAGTTTAGCTATTTCTCTTTTCTCTAGGATCTAATACTGCGATTAGCCAGAGAGTTTTAAAGTTTTTAAATGTGAATGAAGATAGTTGTGGACTAGAAATAATTTGGAATCAATATGTTAGGGTTAGTGAAAGGTTACATCTAGAATATCTTTTTATATTATGTGGTTATCCTAGAGTGGAATTTGAATGCTATTAAATTGTTATTAGTCCTCGTCTACATATGAGAACTAATGTCTTACATGTCTTTACCACTTAATTATATCAACAAAACATATTAATTTTCTAAAGCTTAGAAACATATTTATTCTATTTTATTCTTCAATTAATTTTATTCGTTAAATTTTTATTTTCTTTATCAGCTGGTCTTAATTTTGTTGAGGGTTATATTATTGATTGAAGTTAGTTTGTTTTTTTGATTAGTAAGAGGCAAAGCCAAGATTAATTATTATTATGTTTTGTGATTAATTATTATTGTTATCATATATTAAGCTTTAGTGGACTCAAACCCAAGAACTCCTAGATAAGAGGCTCAAAATTTATTGTTATTTTGTAGGCTCTTGCCTTTTTCAAGGTAATAAAATTTCTAGAAGTTTGTGGAGAGCTCCAACTAAATTTGTAACTAGTTGTAGTGGTGTGCTAGACTATATATAAAGAATAATGCTCACCCATTAAACTTTTAAGCCATCGATAAAGCTTGGAGATCTCGATTCACCAGGAATAATTAGTTAAAAGATTCAGATGTAGCCAATCAATTAATAAAGATTCACCTAGACAAATTTCTAGTTGTCATGGGCATAGATTCATTTATGTATCTTGCCCTACTTTTAGCACTTTCCCTACTACTTCTATCAATGTTGAAGAAGAAGTCAAATTTACCTCCATGTCCTTAAGCATGGTCAATTGTTGGCAACCTGTTCAAGACCAAGAGATCATCACTAGGGTTTCAGGATTACATAGAAAATGTTTAGAGAAAATATAGTCCAATTTTCACAATGATTATTGTACTAGGTTATGAATTGGGCCATGGGCTCTAGTACAGAAAGACTCTCTTTTTGGTAGAAGACCACTTGACAATGGGGGCCTTATCTTTGGAAATTGAAAATTGAGACACACACACACACACACACACACACACACACACACACACACACACACACACACACACACACACACACACACACACACACACACACACACACACACGTAGGAAGGTGGAGAAGACTAGTGGTTTATAACTATGTTTGATTATTAGTTATACAGGCATGGAACTAATGTTTGTAGTTTCCTTTGCTCATTAATTTTCATAACCAAAACTATTGAAATTATAAAGTTCAAAGACAAAATTATTTTTAAATTAATTTCAAATCATTGATTTCTTCATTTTAATTGGCTTGTCTTAACTTTATTAGAGATTTATTATTATTTTTTATTAAAAATTATTAACAATATATAACGTCCTGATAGTTTCTGGAAAGTTCCATGAAACTCTGGAAATCGGGTGCTAAATTTGTCCTTTGTAGATGTCATTAATTTTAGTTATTACTCTGATATCTTCTTCAACAACACATTGAACAAGGATTACAATTGTTAAAAAATTTTAAATTGTAATTAAATAGCTCTGTCATCTTCTTCATAAGATAATGGGGTGCTAAATAAAAATTACAATGATAATATTTTAAATATGATAAATTTTAAGAAGGGTTTGAAAACTAACCAAATGCTACTAGAAAGACCGAACCAACCAAAAGAGACTTCTTTAGAAATAGTGCTCATTTCCTCCTCAATGTAAAGGGAACCCATTGCACAAGCTACATGTGAAGAAGAGAACTAATGACTAGAAAAGCACACACTAAAAGACCTCACTAAAAACTAGGGGAACTTATCTTCAAAAGAGGGTGAGAGCTAAACCAAACCCCATCACAACACTCACAAAAATCAAGGGAGAGAAAAATAAGTAGAGACACTCTCCAATACCAACAAACACTTCTCCCTCCCTTGTAAAAGAGAAATATCACATTGCCTCAAGAAATGAAAACTAGTGGGCAAAAAGGAAATCCTCACTCCAACCAATCTAATCTTGGCACAAATCAAGATGCACAAGTTTTCTCCCAAACCCAATCTCCCCTACCAGTCTCTGCAAGAGTAAACAATGTCAGATTTAGAAAGCTAAGAAACAAGTTTAATTCACTGAACTAGTAAAGTCAACTAAAAACAACACATCCATCTTCGTCTACCCCTTCTTAATGACCAACTCCTTCTTGGCACTCCACATAAGCCCTTGAACAAAACTCTCCCTCTCTCTCATCTTATAAACTATTAAATTTTATGTAAAAACAAATTGTATATAATATTGTATAATTATTTAATGTATATTTATTAGTTCTAACATAATATTTCTTTCAAAAAAATGAGCTCTGAAAAGAATTCATTACATAATACATTGTAGTCTACTATATTTAATCCATCGTTATTTTTTATTAATAGGTGTTTTTGTATTATTTTCCTATTTTATGTTGCCCACTTAGCCTTTCTAGCTTGTATAATATAGGAATATCCTATGCATTGATTTTTTTCTATTTAAATGTAAAAAAATGGAGAATGAACATAACAAATAATAGTATTTGGTCACTTTATCTATTATATTTTATTTTAATTAGATATGGTTTAGTTGACAATTTTTTTATAAGATGTCTAGAGATTAATCTTATTGTTATATTATGATTCATAGTTAGTAGTACATAAATAAATATCAAATATTATAATAAGGAAAATATTATTATAATATAGCTAAATGAATGCAATAGTATTACACTAACACAAAATTGTATTATTGATGTCAATTAGATTTGAATGCCAACATTTTATTTCAACTTATCTATTTAGTTTTCTCATAGTTAGTTCACTTATCTTTTAGTTAAAATCACATCTATGATAATAACTACAAGATTAGACAAAACATTAAGCTCACTTTAAGCTAAAGCAATTTTCTTCAAAATAACCAAATAAATCATTAATCAATAATATACAAAATAAAAAATAAAAATGACTTAGGAAATTTGAATAAGCACATTTCAATGTATGACAACACAAATAAAAATAAATAAAGAAAAATCCATTTATAAAGAAAAAAACTAGAGAAACTAATATTAAATATGATATCAAACCTCATGTTAATACTTGTCATTTCTTTGAATGTATCATTTTAGAATCTTAACTACTTACATTGTTGGAACTACAACTGGAAAAGTTGTTATGTTGTCTTGGTGTCAAACCTTACTGGTAAGACATTTACTAACAATGTAGAGTGTCATATTATTTGATTGATGCATAAGATTTGAAAGGAGAGATAACAATGTGAACTAGTAAAGTGATTGAGTAAAGAGAAGTAAGTATGCTAGAACTACAAAGAACACTTGATCATTTAGTATTTAAAAAGATAATATGTTGTTTGATTATTGTATTAAGTGAAGAAGGAAAGATGAGTTGAAGTGTAGAAGAGATGATTGGTAGAAGTCAAGAAGTTAAGTAAAATATGGTTCAACCGAGTGACAAGTTACTAGGTTAATGAAGAAGTTAAGCATAACTAAGAAGAAGATTAAGGAGCATAAGTATTAGTTGAGTGATGGTAATGAACAAGTAAGATGAAGGGAAACTAGAGTTATGAACAAGTGCAATGATGGTTGAGTAAGCTAGTGTGAGTCAAATGAGATAGATTAGTAGTGATCGAGCTACCCAGTAATGACTGAGTTGAAGAACATAGTGATGATCGAGTGTTAGAAAATTATCAGTTTAAGAAAGAATCAAGATTTAAGGCCAACACAATTGAATTTATGGAATAGTTAAAATGTGTTAAAGATAAGGATTGATGAGCCAACATATTTAATGCATGAATTAGGCTTTTTAAAGTGATCTAAGGTGAAGATTCAATGAGAAGTTTCTAGAAGTTTCAAGGAAAGAAGAAGAAAGAAAAAATGATGGACATATTCAATTAATTTGATCAAAACCTAAGATCTATGGTTATATTTAAGGAAAAAAAGATTAAACCTATCTATTTAAGGAGGCATAAGAGAAGATTTACAGGTTGGACTAGCAAATTTGTGAAGAACAAGTGCAAGAACAAGAGAATGAAAGGAGAAATTGTTGTCCAACATTGTGTCTAAATCAAAGAAATGGTGAATGTAATAATAGGTGTTGGAGTAGACATACCTAAAGAGACTTTGATCGATAAGGTATTAAGAAATTTGATTCATGTCTATATTATTAGAGTATCTACAATACAAGAGTTGAGATGTACACCTATGAATGACTTGACCTTGGATCATCTAATTGGTAGACTCACAACATCTCAACTATCAAATTTTGATAATTATACACCTTCTAGTATTGAATGTGCTTTCAAGTCTCAACTAACCCTTGATGGATTTAAAAGAAAGAAAATTTCAAAAAGTAAGTATGTGGATAGTGATATTGAATCAAGTGATGATCTTGATGATCTAGAAGTGTTACTGGCAAGAAGGCTACCAAGAGGAAAAGGAAAATACAAAGGTAAAATTCCTATAATCCATTTTCCATGTAACAAATTTGGTCATATTACTGCAAGATGTCCTAACAGAGATGAAATGAGGAAAGGAAAGACAATTTACAATAGATCACACACACACACACACGCCCACACACACACACACACACACACACACACACACACACACACACACACACACACACATGATTCATCATTCTTTAGGTTCTTTAGGATTTTATCTCCTCTCTTTTTTTCTTACCATTTAATTTTTTTTTAGGTTTAGTGAATTTTTTTACCCTTGCTTTATATTTTCTTTATTTATTTCTTATGTTTTTATGTTTCCCATGTCTTTTTCTTATTGTGAGTAGTGTGTGTCCTTTGTGGGTTCTTGGCTAATCATTTAATCTTGTATTTTATTTTATTTTATTTTTATTTTTTAATTTCATTTCAATTATTGATGGGCATGCTACCTCTCTTTCCTTTGTCACTTTATTTTTTGAGTCAAGTCTCTATCTGCAACTAACATTGTTTCTATATCTCTTTCTCTCTTTCATCCTGATGATGGATTGTGTAGTGTGATTAAAAATGTAACCAATGAAGAAAAAAATCTTAATACAGTCTAATCCAAAAACTTTCACTATAAATATATGCTCTATGATTATTTCTTTGAATTTATCTACTATTACTAGTGTGTATTCAAGTTTAGAGTTTAGAATGTAGCTAGGGGTTTCCCTTTTCCTTAATGCATTTAAAATAATTTAAGAGTCATCTTCATTTACCAATTTGTTAATGCCCAAATATCTACTAAGGTTTAAACTTTCAATCATGGCCTCTAGCTCCACTAAATTGTTAGACATCACCCCTAAAGGATTAGCATGTTTAGTTAAGAAACAACCTTTATCTGAACAAATGATACATCCTAAATTTGTGGGTCCAAGATTTCCCCTTGAAGCCCCATCAAAATTTGGCTTTTCCCATCCTGTTGGGGAAGGTTCCCATTTATACTCATCCCTAGCTAGTTTGTTTGATATTGAGTGAGCCATTGGTGAATATATTAAGTTCAATCAATTCTTACACATTTATGCATCCCATTCAGTAACCTTCTTCCTTATATGAGTTTTTGCGGTTTAAATTAGTAACCTCTATAATACTTGCCTCCAACTTAGGAAGAAAGGATGTTGTCTCCAACTTCTCATTACGAAAATACCCTTATGATTCTCTCCTTCCATAACCCCCATAAGAGTATGGATGGTGATATTTTCCATAAATTACTATAAACCTTAAAAACTTCCATGTTTAGGCCAACTTTTAAGGAGATCTAATAGGTTTTTAGGAAAATCTATTTATTAGTTTAGTTTCTAACATAACCATTGCCAACAACTCCTAGCATATGCAATTAAACAACAAATTTTCTTCCAATTCAAAAATATCTTTTCATAAAGGACATCTAGATGATCCCTCAAAACCCATCTTAGTAAGTTTTTCTATTGTAATAATTATCTTTTGAAGTGCCACATAAAGAAAGATACCTACCTTGGGAAGGCATGCAAGGTCCCAACATAGATTAAGGGGGCTATCGATCTTTTCCCAATGTTGTAAATTTATTATCTTTTCATATCATATTTTAACTTTATATTTATCATCATTTGATGTTCCCCATATTAAATTTTCCTTCCTATCCTTATAGTTAACCCACCTTTTGTTAAAGAATAATTTTAAAATGTGTTTTACTTGAGGTGACAATGCGATATTCTCAATTGATTTCCATTGCCAACCCACATACTGGTTATCATTTATTTTAGTTTTGTAATCACCTACTCACCATCCCCAAATATTAGAGAGGATGTTTTTGATGTTCTCTAGAAGATTGGAACTATCTTGTGAGGGGATCCTGTCTAATGAGTCTTCCCAAAATAAAGCATCCTGACCAAGATCGATTTCCCACTTAAGGTTGTTATCTATTAAAGGGTGTTGGCTCATCATAAAATTCTAGATTCTTGACCCTCTTGGTGGGTTTTTGATACAAAATAGTGTTAAAGGATTGGAACTGTTCAAATATTTATGAAATAAAATCTTGGCCTACTTACTATCATGTTCTCAGTACATTATCCAAATAAGTTTAGCTCCTAGGGCCTCATTTTGCCAACTCCAATTCTTAATGCCCAGTCCTCCATAATCTTTGGGTTTGCATATATTATCCCATTTTATCTAAGCTTGTTTATTCTTTTCTTTAGTACCTTGCCAAAAGAAGTTTCTTAACTTACTATCTAGTTTCTTTTTAACTTCTTTTGGTAATGGAAGACAAGACATCTGATAAGTGGGAATGGCCAATAAAATTTCTTTGGTCATAGATGTCCTGCCAACTTTTGTTAACTATTTTCTTTCCAACTCACCATTTTTAAATCTATTTTTTCCAAAATTAGATTCCATGTTTCCCTTCTATGACACCTTTTTATAACCAAATAGGTAGATATTTGTATGGGAAATAGCCCTTCATATATCCCATAATATTGCATACATTTCTTTCTATGGAAGTACCAGTGTTAAGATTTATTTTTTTAAATTTTCTTTACCATTTGACCTACTGCTTCCGTATAAGTTTTTAATTATTTGTCTATAATTTCAAGCCTCTTCCACTTTAATTTCTCCCACATCAAATATCTCATCCTTGGGCACCTTAGAGAGGTTTTCACCTTTGGATACGTCTTTTGTTTTTACTATTTTGGGTTCCAATACTGCCACAATGTGGTTTTCACCATCAGACCTTCTTTTTCTTTTTCTTTTAATTATGTGACTGAAATATTTGTATTAGCTTTAGTCATATTGATACTCTATCCATTGGTGGAAGATTTTATTGGAAAAACATTTAAAATAGTAGGCAAGAACATAGTCATTCTAGAATATAGGGACTTCACTAGATGTATTGGAATTCTAGTCTATGAGCTCGAGATAAGTGAGTGAGAGAGATGTGGCTAGTTCGATGGAGTTCACTTATAGTCATCAAATGCTTGGACAAGTAATTCAAGACCTAAAGCAATTTCATCCAAAGGTGTATTTGAATTCCTTTGAGTTCTAGCAACATTAATTGAAGACTAATTGACACTAGTAGGATGAGACTTATCCAAATAAACCCTAGATTGTTCACCTATTTCAAGTTGATTTTCATATATATAAACTTGATCTACATCTTTGTTTGAAGTTCCTTTGAGAGAGAATCAAATTCATACTCTTGAGAATCTGTGCTACATGGAGTTAGACTATAGAGTTCCCCAATAGTGATGGGAACCCATTCTCCACTTTCATTATCATCTTGATTTTTACAAAGTCATCAAACAACTACAATATGACTAGACTCTCCTTGTTCCTATTGAATACAAGGAGCATTAGTAGTGTTTTCAAAAGAATCACTGTCAACATCCATAGTACTAACATGTGGTACGAATTCATCTAGTTTTGCAAAGAACTTGGCAAGATCTAAAGGAATTGGATAAGGAAAAGTATCCTCATCATTAGAGCTTTCCTCATGATTATCTAACTCAATTTGTGATTCACGTTCAGATGAACTTTCAGATTCTAGTATGAATTTATTAATCCCTAGATGAAAGGGAATCTTCTTGAAACCTAGACCTATTAACATAAAAACACCATAACACGGTTAGTATATGCTATCTGAAACATTGTACTATCCATAAATGCGCTACAACATACTGAATGAACACAATAACAAATGACAAAAATGTGAAATGACGATAGAAAAAATAATTTTTTTTCAAGTTAAACATAAAAACAATACCAAAATCTCGCACGAGATTTCACATTCTCAACAATGCCAGAATCTCGCACAAGTTTTCACATTCTCAAGCGAGGATGCAAATTCTCACATGAAGGAAGGGCTTCCTTGCACAAGAAAATTCAATGAACCAAGTGAGAAAATATTCCTATGTGAGAAAACTCAAAGAGACATGCAAAAGAACAACCTATTTTAGGGTCTCTCAAACAAGGATGGGTAGCTCCCGCACAAGGAAACTCTACACATCTACATGAGAAAATGCCCTAGTGGCACTTCCTCGCGTGTAAAATTGTGTTCTCTCATGAGGACACCGACAATAGAAATTTAAAACACTCAAAAAAAATGATAGAAAATTATCAAAATGCATAAAAATTTGAATGAAAGGGAGGATATTTGGCTACTCACCCGAGGTCCATAGTTCGTTGGTCAGCTATGTCGCCTGGAAAGCTCAAAATGATGACTCTACACTAGGACCACCATTTTCACCTTAGAGCTCTTTTCTTCACAAAAGACAAATGCACAAATGAATAGAAAATGACCTTTTGGGCCCTTACACAGGTTTTGACCTAAGTTTTTAAAGTGCTCCAATTGACGTAAAAACTACCCTGTTAGCTAATTTGGCTACTCTAAACTCATTTTCAAGATCAAATTCAAAAGATGGCATGCTTAAAGAGCTCAAAAACACACTTCAAATTTTCATGACCAACACGATTGAATGCTTGTGTAGTTCCACTTACTAATACTTTGTGACTGTGAATATTTTCAAATCACATTTCTTCAAATTTTCCAAAATTTCTAGAAAAGTCAACCCAAGTAAACTCTAGTCAATTCTAGTCAAATTTGGTCAACCATGGTCAACCAAACCTTCAAAATGCTTCAAATCAATTTCATTCTAATGTGTCATCATTTGACTTTGCTCTCAAGGGGGTAGTATCATGATTACATCAAATGAACATCTTTGAATCTTTCAAATATAGCTTCAAAATCTAAATTAAATGTCATATTCACTAGGGGCATCTCATCACTTGGGGCATCTTTGTTCCCCCAATCTAGCATCATATGCTATTCAACTAATCAATCTTATAACAATACTTGTCATAGTTCCATGGACATGTATTGGGACATTATAACCCTAACTCATGTGTATTAAGCATCATTCTGGGGATGATTTATGACTCATGATTAGGTATTGTTAGCTTTTTATGGACCAGTATTTAGGTGTTCTATCTAGACTTTGGAGGATTAAGCTCCATTATGGAGATAATTCTAAATTCTTGCTAAGAATTAAGCTCTATTCTGGAGATAATTCTAAATTCTTTCTTTCAATCACTATTTAATGGACAAGTATTGGAACATTCTAACCTTGACTCCTAAGGATTAAGCCTTGTTCTTGGGATAATTCTATGAATCATGATTAATCTTGTCATCTTCTAATGGACAAGTATTAGGGCAATCTAACCTTGACTCCTGAGAATTGAGTCTTGTTCTGGAACAACTCTGTGAAGTTGATAATCTTTGTTCTTTCATATTAGTATCTAGGTGTTCTATCTAGATTCCCTAAGGTTAAGCTTCATTCTAGAGATAACCTTAAAAATCTCATCAATTGGTCTCTGTGTCATCAATTTTGGAACCAATCTTAGCTCTTGGTCTATATTCTTAGACTTATGATTTCTTTAAATCAACATGTTGCTCATGCATTCATTCAAAGAGGAGCAAATGTAATACCCCTAAATTGGCACATTGGTATTCTGAACCAATTTTGGTTTATCAATCTTACTTAAAGTCCTATTATATGAGGCAATTTAGATTTTGATAATCTCTACTCAATCTAAGTGTCAAATGCAAAAAATCATTAATTTGTATCAATTACATGCTTTAATTAATTCCTAAATATTAATTGAATTAGCTAAATTAAACCTATTAATTTAATTAATTTAATTATAAGTCCTAAGTACTTTAATTAAATTAAATCAACCCCTTTAGCTAATACACATAAAGAAGGAATTAAAATACTTTGGTTTAATTAAATATGTGTCACACATAGTGAAATTAATTAATTATTTAATTAGAATATCTAATTATACTATATGTTTGAATGGATCGATATCCTTCCCTATTTCATCTCACATGAAAAAGGGAATTAATAATATTGATTAATTCAAATATGTCATCATTATTGTTGAAACTAATTAATTAGTTAATTAGAAATTCTAATTATGAGCACATATTTGAATGGATCATTGTTATCTACTATTTCCTCTCATTCAACTTCATAAAAAATGGAGTAATCTTCAATCAAGACCGTACATTCAATTCAATATTGATCGTTGATCGAATTCCAGGCTTCTATATAAGAAATCTTCAACCTCTCATTTTGGAGGATGCACATGAATAATATCAAATTAGTGCTAATTTTATTACTCAAGTGTCTTGCATTCAAATTTTCTCTTGCCTTCATATGCTCATCATTTAGCTTCAGATGCATTCATCTAGTTCTATTTTCAATTGTTCTTAGATTAGTTTCAATTTCATTTACATTAATCTATTATCTTTGCATTTGAAAAACATCAAAAATATAGATTATATTACATTTGCATTGCTTTCAAATCCTTCGCACTAGTTGGTCTAGTTGCTGATCTCTTAATTTTGAGAGTGAATAGCGAAGCCTCATCTAGTTAGAAGGCAACAGATCGCTTTGTTGGGTCATACCAAATGGACAATCCCATGTTCATTTCAGGATGTTTCTCATATGTAATGATCATGTTGAAGTGTGTGTGGATTTAGAGGCCCATAATTAGCACTCACATTAGACCTCTAATATTTCCTTCTATCTAAGCCTTTTTATAGCTTTTCCAAAGGTTTCTTCCATAATAATGAAGTGGAAGAGAGATATTGGATCCCCTTGCTTGATCCCTCTAGATATGCTAAAGAAGCTTTTAGGGGTACTATTTATGAGAACAAAATTTTTAGGAGATGGAATGTAATTATATATTAAGTTTATCCATTGGCATGTGAATCCAAATACTTCAAGTGTTTTGTCTAAAAATATCCAATCTACTTTATCATATTATTTTTGTCTATCTAACTTCATTAACTTGAAAGCTTCCTTATTAATTTATGTGGAATGTATTAATTCTTGAATAATAATTATTGTATTGAAGATTGACTTGTTTGTAACAAAGCCAATGTGTCCTTCTAAAATAAGCTTCGATAACACTTTTTAAATTCTATTAGCTAACACCTTTGAGAAACGTTTATTGATTGTAATGCCCCACCCAGAGATCATTGGAACAGGGATAAAATACAAGCCAATATATTTTTTTTTAAAGTATGAGTGCACACAAAAATGTCATACATGGATAAAAAAAGATCACAATAGAAGACTTAACCATAATTCCAACAACCAAAAAATCTCCAAATACCACCACCTGAATTGATACAACCAGCTAAAGGACGAAACACCACTATGATAGCAGAACCTAAAATCATTGAACAGTAGAAGTAAGGAAACACTAGAAAACCCAAAGGGTACTTAAATAACCAAAATGTGTTTCCCAAAAAAATGCAAGGATACCCCCTTTTTATACAAGAGGATAACAAACTGACATAATTGCGCGTGAGGAAGTGCAACACTACTCGCAAGTATCTGCCTTTCTTGTGAGGAAATGCATCAAAGAGTGCGAGGAAGTACTTGGCCCAATAGCCAAAGTACTTTCCAACACTGGTGTGGGATTTTTCACAAGAAAGTGCCAAAAGACATGTGAGAAAACCTAACACAACATGTGAGCTTTTACATTCTCACGTGAGAAAGTACAATTTTGCACGAGAATCCCAAACAACACGCTAGAAAACAAAAAGTGAAAAAGATAAGGATTGAAATTCCTCCACACTAGGGAGTATTAGATCCACATATCAAGGAAAGACACTCAATCAAATAATGGAAATATGGGAAGCCAAAATTTGAATCTAAACATGTAACATAGCAGTGAAGGGTAGTAACTGAAAGCAATATCATAGTGTATAGAAGCAACATCACATTGAACTAAAATAACAAACTAAGTGCACAGTTCCTCTCAACCATAATAGCATCATGAGACCTTGAAGGCCCTAGCCATCCCCTGCGTGTAACATCCCAAAGTGCACAGTTCCTCCTAACCATAATAGCATCATGAGATCTTGAAGACCCTAGTCATCCCCCGCATGTAACATCCCAAATTGCCAACTAGATAGTCAGAGTTGTCTTATAAGGATGCCACTACTAAAGTGTAATAACATCATAAGAACAATAAATCTAACATGCTAAACCAAAAGCAATAGATACTACAACTAAGAAGATAACATCATCTATCATATGCTAAACATCATAATAAGGGAATGCATAAATAAACTGAAATGATCTAAACATGATATACAAGCATTACAATGAAAGCATAAATCACAAGAAAGCATACTCTAGAATCCAAAGTAGCAAGTGAAAACATCCAACAATGATTGCACTAGGAAAATAAACCATCTTTGTACACTAGTCCCTAGTAGTGGTGAAGGTAGCTATGTCTCCTAACCATGTGACAACTGTAGGTCCACTCCCACCATGCTGATGGAGATAATGATCCAACTACAAACACACTCAAAGAAAATGTCCATGACTAACACTCACACTAGATAGTAATGATGACTAAAACCAAGATTATGAACTGATGCAAGTACAATAGGTATTGGTTAGACACTCAATGGGCTACTAAGTAGGGGCTGACATCATGGAGAGTCACTTGGTATCCAAAAGCCCTAACCAGTTTTGGCAGCTAAAAAATTCCCAACAGGAGATGCACACTCCGAGTGGCAGCTCTTCCCAACTTTTTAATTATCTTATATTTATTACCACCCAATATTTCAATTCCATTATCACTTATATAAAACTTCCTCTACCAACCATTGGGAAATATTCACTAGGTTGCAAGATAGAAGCCCCTCCATGTACTACCCTCCCATACCCATGCTCATCCAATAATGAGTGCCCGTAGGCATGCATATTCCCAACCCAACCCCAATTATCATAACTCCTAAAAGTACCACAAAATATTGGGCCTCGCAAGTCACCCAAAAAATGTACATGTACGTACTCATGTATGGCGCACCACCATCACAAAGGTCATAACACAAGGACTAGATGAGAACACAAGAAAAATATCACTCAATCAAAATAACTTAGGAGGACAGATGTAACACACATCCCAATGCAACATAAAAGTGAAATAATAGTCCAACTGACATCCAAATGGATGATCCAAGTACATGACCAACATCATGCCAAGAAAACCCAAGAAAATAGAGTAGCAAGCAAAATGAGGTAAAAACCCCCAAAACTATAGGAACTTCAAAATTAAAACCCATTTGGTATTTGGGCACAAAAGCCTAAAAAATATAATAAAATTTGGCTTTAGACACCATATGCAAAAATTCCTAGCATAATAGGGCAAAATCCCAAACCCTTATCCCAAAAATAGGAAAAATATTCATACCTGACTAGTTGGGCAGAACCAATAAATAGAAAAGAAGGGGAACACTAGTTCTCAACCTCCAAACCAATAGCTACTAGAAAAAGATACAGAAACCAAGCTAAAATAAGAAAATGGGAGAGCCCTACCTGACAACAAAAGGGGTAGATATCACAATAAAATAAATCACCCACCTAAACTACTAGAAATCACAACACAACAAGGTCTCCCTGAGTTAGATCCAACAAGACTGACCTAGCGAAGATCCCACACCTACAACTCTCACAACAAATAGAAACATGATCCTCCAAAAGAGGATTTTCAAAAAAGCTCTTAATTTTGTATTTTGAAAAAGTGAGAAGTGAGGAATTGAATTCCTCTTTCCATACTTATTCACTTTTTGAGTGAATATTCAATTAGAGAAAATAGCTAGTTAGATTAGCTAGACTCTGAATCTACCCAAATGAAAATAGGCTATTCCTAGAAATAGGAATTCATCTATGGTAAAGCTACCAAAAATTAAATTCAATATAAATTAAAGCCCGAAAACCCAGAATCACAAAAATTTCCTTAACAACTTTCACAACAGTGTGAACCTCTAAATGCATAGACACACTCATAGATCTAGTCACATAATGCAAATGAGTTTGGATTTAGTAATAACTGAAAGGTCTAATTAAAAAATTAAAATAAGGATACGTCGACCATACAGGGATGACATTAGTAAAATATGAATAGTTGAATCACTAACTCCATGTGCCACTACCAGGGATATAATTCTTACATACTAAAACACATGATCAAGTGCAATTGCATATAATATCATAGCCAAAGCAATAAATGCATTAAATACCTAATTTAACCATTTACATCACTCACATTCGCATAAAGCATACTGAACAAGAATGGATTAAATATCCATAGCATAAAATCCATCACATAACAAAATCAAAGATATGTCCAAATACCAGGTAACCAAATATCATCATAGACCTACTGTCATCTTAAAATGACATCAACATGAAAATACGAAAAACTAAACAACATAGCAATATAACATTTATGATACTAAAATCAAAGTATAACATCCGACCCCCAGGTCATATCAAAATAAAACATAACAAGAGTATCAAGTATCTCTTGAATCAAATAAACAAGGTATAGACTGCAAACACGAGAGGCACTACATTGATAGAATTGCATAAGGTTATGGGCCTAAACCTCCTTGGGTCTTCATGATCTATTTTTTGGGGAATTAAAGCTAAGAATGTATTATTAAATTTAGTCATAAGGGAGTGAGAGTTTCTAGTCTCCATAATAGTCTCCCATAGATCATGTCCTAATATATCCTAAAAATTTTGAAAGAAGAAGGATTGAAAGCCATTTGGACTTGGGGATTTGTCTAGATTGAGTTGAAGGACTGATTCTTTTATTTCTTCTATCATGAATTTCCTAGTTGAACTTTTATTCTCTTATGTTGTTATTAATTTGGAATTTCTTTTTTCATCTTGGTTTGGGCTATTAAATTTGATTATTCAAAGTTATTTAGGATGTCAGTATAGTATTTAACAAATACTTCAACTATCTCATTAGTTTTTTTTAGTTACACTTCCTACACTATTCTTGATTTTAGAAATTATGTTTATATTTATCTTGATAAGAGTGTCATTATATATATATATATATATATATATATATATATATATATATATATATATATATATATATATATATATATATATTTGTATTTCTATCTCCTTTTCATATACATATCTCTCTAAATTCTGCTTCCATAATATAAATTTCTTTTTTAGCTAGGATGGTTTCCTGTTTAGTTAGAAGTTATTTCTCTTTAATGTATTTATCATTATTCAGTCCAACTTTGATTATTTATTCAATAAGATTTTTAATTTCTTCTTCATTTTTCTGATCTCTTTAAATATGTTGTTAAAATGGTATTTATTCTATTTATGTATGTGTAATTTTCTTTCTAGGTTAAATTGTGTATGATTTTTTTCATCACCAATATTTTAGATTTTTGTTTCTCTCTATTTATTGCTTCTTCCTAATGGCGAATCATGTATTATGATTCAAAATGTTGATGATGAGAAACATCATACATAGTTTAATCCAGAAAGACAATTACACAACTAATGGACTATGAAAATTACATGATTCTTATCCATTTATGTTTTTTTTCTTTTAGTGTTTTTAGTTTTGTTGTAAAGAAAAACATCTTTAAACCTTAAAAATTTTCCCTCTTCCACCATTTGTTAATATTTTAAAGAAACTCACTATCTAGGAACCACATTTTCTCACATTTAAATGGGTTTCTAGATGGTTTATGAGACTCACCTATCTCTAAGCTTGCCAAGAAGTGATTTGATCCTGAATTAGGGAGAATGATTGTGTTGAAAGGGTTATTGGATGTTATAATATTTCCTCTAAATAATGAATATATCTAGTCTTTTTGCTATATTATAGAAACCATCTCTTCTATTGTTCTATGTAAACACCCCATTATTGGTTGGGATGTCTAGAAGGTTATCCTTTGAATACCATTCTTTAAAATCTAACATTATTTATGTTGCAATTTTGGAACCACTAATCTTTTTTTTTGAATTTAAGATGGCATCAAAATCTCCCCACAAAAAAATGTTCTTTGTAGTTTTTGCCTCCAAGAAGTTTTTAATATCATTCCATACTATTTTCTTATTTGTTGATGGTATAGGTCCATACACATTTATAGGTGAAAAAAGAACACTACTTTTGACTAACTCCCCCCACCTCCCACCCCCCCGCCCCCCAATCCAACTATTATTAGAGATTTATGGTGTAAATTCAACCCTCCTTGGATCCCATAATATTCCAATCCCTCCTATAGAGACACCAATTGATTCAACTAATTTTTCTTTCCAAGATCCTAGTTTTCTTTTGAGTTTTTCCTCTTCTTCTTTGCTAAGTTTTGTCTCTTGAATTAAAATTATATCTAATTCAAAAAGTGTTAAATTACGCTTTAGGAAAAACAATTAATAGGGGCATTCAAGCACCTAACATTCCATGTAGAAATCTTTGTGTCTCTACAGGAAGAAACTTCCCCTTCCCCGCATAAAATATTTTTAATCTTTTTCTGATTGTCAACTATGCCTGTAGCTTCTCTGAGTTCATCTAATGACTTCCTTCCTCATTTTTTCCCCTATTTTATGTTGAAAACATATTGAAAAGATCATTGTTGAGAGAGATTATTGAAAGAGGGAGATTGTTGAAGAAGACTATGTGTTTCAATCATTGTTTTGTCACTGATGTCAAACTTGCTATTTGCTAGTATGATAACTACTTATAAGATTCAAGTACTATCACTTATTTGATTGATGAAGAGGATTTGATCAAAAGATGTAACAATAGCACCTATAAGAAAGGTTGAGTTATGATTATGTAATAAAGTACAAGGATCAGTTGAGACAATGGTGACATGATGTATTGATAGTCTACTTAAGGTTACAAAGGTTGGTTACACTAAGAAAGACTAAAAGAACAAGTTACACAAAGCTTATCTACCAAGCTTGACTGAGTGGATAGAAAGTGCCGCGTAAAGTCAATACAAGCCAAGCAGGAAATTTAGTTGGAGTTGAGTAAAAGTTCATTCTAGTGTATGCCAAGTAGAACAATAGATGCCAAGTAAAGTTTAGTGAGAAAATATCTTAATTTCTTATTTATAGGGATGACTAGTCATGAAGCAAGGTTGCCATGTGCGAGAACCTAAGGGAGAAAAGGAGTCAAGGATTTTGCTTCATCTAGTGACCTAAGAGAAGAGTCTACAATGGCATGTTAAGAAAGAAGGCTTAAGGAGAAGAATGCTTGAAAGGTGAACAAGCTATCAGAGATGCAAAGTATGAAGGCCAAGCATAATTGAGAATTGAAAAAAGATATGTAATCTACAAGAGAAGTTGTAAGTTGTATAAAATCAAAGCCTTACTGTTACTCTCTAACAATTGTATCAGTCTAGGGTAAATCCTTTGTATTAAGGTTGACCTAATAGTCATTTGTAAATTCTTTAATCGGGTGACATTCCAAGTGAATGGTCAAAAGTCCTCTAACAATGCTCACTCCTAATAGGGTGATTGAAATTATTTAACTGGGTCACATTTAATAGTGTGCATTGTAACCTTTAACAAGGTTGGCCTTTCACAAGGCATTACTTTAGAATAGTGAAAAGAGTAGCATGCTACTGGTGGTTTTTCCCAAATTGGGTTTCCACGTAAATCATTGTGTCAAGTGTGCTAATGAATCTATTTTGTTTCATATTTTTGCAAGTTGATTTAACAAAAACCTACAAGTTTTACGTGATCACATAATCTTAAGGATGCATGCATGAGAATAAATGTTTTATGGATTCACTAAAGCTATGAAAATTTTTATTTATTCATCTGGACCTTGGATAACTGATTCACCCCTCCCACTTATTCTAAAGTATTCTAGCAATTGGTATTAGAGCATCTCTTCCATGTTCACTAATCTCAAAATTAGAATGTACATCTACTTCATTTTGTAACTCGACATCTAAATGTAGCTCAATTCCTAATGCAACTCGACATTCATAGGGTGTGACTCAACAGTCACTGAAACTTGTTGTTGATTTGTAACTTGATTTGTAGCATCTTCTTCAATAAGCATTCCTTCATAAAGTATACAAATGATTTGTATTCTTTTGGTTTTTTCATAGGTTCAGCCTCATTTACTTATGTATATTCATCAAAGTTCACATTTGCACTTTCCACGATTTCGTTAGTGTTAGTATTTAAACACTTATAAGCTTTACTTCTTGTGGAGTATCTTAAGAATATACCTTCTTCAAAAAGCTTTCCATTCTTAACATCTTTAAGAATGTAACATTTACTTCCAAATACCTTAAAGTATCTTACATTGGGTGGATATCCCTACCATAGTTCAAAATGTGTTGAATGAGTACCTTTCTTGATTTGCACATGGTTCAAGGTATAGACAGTTGTACTTACAACTTCTCTCTAGTATTTCAAAGCAACATTTTTCTCCATCATGAGTGTTCTAGCACAATCCATTATAGACCTGTTTCTCCTTTTAACTATTCTATTTTGTGGAGGTGTTCTAAGGGTAGATTTTTGTCTTTTGATTCCTCTGTCATTACAAAACATCTCAAATTCATTTGATGTGAATTCTCCTCCTTTGTAAGATCTTAAACACTTCAAAATTTTACCTGTTTCCTTTTCAACTATTGCCAAGTACTACTTAAACATTTGGAAAGCATTATATTTTTGTTTCAAAAACATAATTGTCATCATCATAGAATAGTCATCGACAAATAGCATTATTTACTTATCTCCTTTGTAGCTTTGCACATCAATTGGTCCACACAAGTTAGTATGAACAATCTCTAGTATTTCTTTAGAGGTATAAGTTTTACTCTTAAAACTTGACTTTGTCATTTTGCCTAACTAACATTGTTTGCACATTGCATTATCAAGCTTCTTCAATTTAGGAAAACCTCTAACTTTCTTCATTTTATTGATACTAACTAAGTTATCAAAGTTAACATGACATAGCCTCTTGTGCCATAGCCATACATCATCAAATTTTACAACAAGTCAAGTAGCATCATCTATGTCAAGATAGAACATATTACTTCTAGTTTGATCACCCTTTCCAATCAATTTCCCTTTTGTGTCATATATCTTAGCAATCTTGTTTTCAAACTCAACCTTACATCCAAAATTATTTAGTTGTGAGACACTCAACAAATTATAGTTAAGTCCTTCATCATAGTAAGCATTGTCATACAAAATCTTGTCTGTGAGTTAGAATCTTTTCCTTTTATCAAACATGGTGCATCATTACCAAATCTTACACTATTTCCATCATAACAATTCAGGGTAACGAACTTACTTTTGTCTCTAGTTATGTGATGTGAGCATCCACTATCAATGATCCATCTGTCATTCTTGTTCACACAAGTCACAAGTGCAGTTGCCTCATCTTCATCAAATTTGTCCTTCATTGCAACACATACCACCTCATCATTATGTTCATCAGAATCATCCTTTGTTTCCTCCTCAACAATGTAGCAAGATTTCTTCCCTTTGTCTTTGTAATCCTTTCTGTCTTAATCTCTTCTACTCTTGTATTTGTCACCACCTTTGTAGTTCTTCTTCTTTGGGCATCTAACAGAAGACCAACTTCATTGCAATTGAAGAAAATGATGGGTAACTTACCTTTGAGCTTGCCTTTACCTTTATGGAATCTTCTTGCTAGTAGTGCTTCAAGCTATTCAACATCCTCCTCATCTGTATCACTATCACTGGACACATACTTCTTTTTTCTTCTTCTTCTTCTCATCAGGTTCCTCTAATGATACCTTTTCTTTGAAAGAAAACTCAATCTTTTCAGGCTTGTAATTATCAAACATAGATAGCTCAAAAGTAGTGAGTCTACCTACCAGACCTTCAAGTGATAGGTTATTCCTGGAATACATCTCAGTTCTTGAATTGTAGAAACTCTAATAGCATATATAAGTAGTAGTGTTCTCAAAACTTTTCTTAAGATAGTTTCATCATCTATATTACCAGTAGCTCCTCTTATTGCATTCACAACTTCTTTTATCATTATAACATATTGAACAATATTCTCACCTTCTTCCATTCTCATATCATCAAACTTACTTTTGAGACTTTCAACTTTGGCTCTTAGAACATTTGCATCTCCTCCATAAATAGTGGTTAGGGCATCCCACATTTTCTTTGCACTATTAAAACCTTTGATATCATCAAATTTGACATAAGTTAGGGAAGAGGCAATCTCCAACATTATTTGGTTGTGTTCTTTCTTCTTCCTCATATCTTTAGTAGTTGGGGCACTAGTAGGATCAACATGCTCCATAGAAATAGTAGATTGTGCATGATCTCCAAGTCCTCTATGGTGTAGCTTCATCAAACTTTGCCATGCAGGAAAGTTATGTCTATTGAGCTTGGGTACATCTCTTTTATACATCTTGATATTTGTGCGTCTAGTACCTTTAAACTATTTCTCTTCAAGTAATGAAGCTCTGATACCAATTGTTGGAATACTTTAGAATAACTGATTCACCACCCCACCCCCAACCTCTCAGTTATTCTAAAGTATTCCAAAAATTTTCTACATATTGGATGATCTAAGCCTTCCAAGTTTGCAGTGATAACTAAAGCATCTAGATTACTAATAGCATTCTACACACTTGCAATGATAAATTTATCTTCCACTTTTCTTGATTGTTCGCTGACTAGTTCTTTCATTACTTTGTTGATAAATTCTTTGTCACCTTCTTCATGATATGTCATTTCTTTATACTTTATCTGACATTCTACTCTAATTGGGTTGATAATTTCCTACTGACATCCTTCCCTTTCAAGTACTCCAAATTCTTTTCAATTTTGGTTCATTGCCATACTATTTCTGACATGGTTTCTATCCTTAGATGATGGTCTACATTTTCTTAAGAGTATCTCTAATTCAATGTGAATATAGTTGAAATTTCCTTCTTGTTTCTTTGTAGTAGCTATAATATTTGTTTCCAGTTCTTTTTCATTGATTTCCTTTGTAACTACAACCAACTACTTATATTTATCTTCTCCTATCGGGAGGCTTGAGATTATCTTCTCTACTAATTCACAAATTAGCATTTTATCTACTATTCTTGATTTGTGTTCTTAATCTAGTAATTTACTCTTTTTTGCACTCTTTTTAGTTTTTTGTCTTCCCATTCAATCACCTTTTGGCAAATTCTTGGTATTTATGATTTCTTTACTCTTCGAGTTTCCTTCTTTGATAATGAATCTCTATCTATTATTTGCTTAGTTTTTACCAATATCCGAGCTTGTTTCTTCTTCTTGTACTGATGTATTCCCCATCCCTGAATTTGTTTTGTGACATTTATAACTTTTCCTTGCTTTAAATTTAGATTATCCCTTTTCACATCTCCTTTTATTGTTACTTCCATGTTTAACCTCAAATATTTATCCATTAAATGTTCCCTCTAAATAGGATGAGGATTATGTGTCTCTTTTGATAAAATAAGCTGATCACATATATTAGTGTGAACCAACATAATGTCCCTTATCAACTTACCATGTAGTTTTATATATTTTTAAATACATTTTATAAAAAAGTTCTTTTGTTTACATTTTTCACATGTCTCCATCTTTTTTATCTTATCTTCCATTGTTGAGGTTTCTAGAAAGTCTCTTACATGATCTATCACACATCTTTCCTTTCCAACTGGATCATCTACTTTGACACCAGCGGTCCCTAAATTTTCAAACTTTTCTACCATTCTCTCCTATTCGTGATACCATGAAACTAATACTAGTCATTAAAAGTTTATTTCTAAATTTTAATTTGATTCTTCCTCTACTATTTGTCCTTCTTGCATTTCCTAATCTGGAATGTAGATCATATTAGCTAATTTCTTACTTAGTCCCTCTTGCTTCTCTATTTTCTAACACCCCTCTTGCCTTGCGTTAATGTATATTATTTCTATTTATGTATTCTTTACACCATGAGATAGAAACCCATTCAATTTTTTGTGTTGTGAATCACCTTATGGAAATCATAGTCACTCTTTTTGGAATCATGGTCAAAAAAGATAATTTGTTGAATGTGCTCTTGGTACAATTTAGGTTTGATGAGCTAGATACTAGTCTTCATACTAACTAAGATTCTAATATTATTTGAGTTTTTGGAGTAGGGATCTAGACTAAAAACTCTCTGTATGAAATTGCCTAATTGTTTGAAGATCATACTATGATTTAATTCTATAGGTAGGTTTTTGAATCCTATCCTATCCATGATAACCCATTCATAATAATCTACACTAGAAATTTTAATAAAACATTGTGGTCCAAGTAATAGATCATCTCTGATTTGGTGATTGTTACACTATAAATATGTTGAAGAATAAAAAAGGGATAAGATACTTACTTGGTCCAAATAACCTATACTTAACCATTTTTCCAAAATTGATTTTTTTGGGTTTGGTTTGTTCCATATAACAAACAATCCTAGGGCCTTTCTTTGAAACCAACAGTCCTTTGAGCTATAACTTCTTATGATCAGAATATTATATTTGATGTTTTCAATGTTTCCTTGAAGACCCAAACCTTCTTTTTCTTTTAACTTTGTGTTGGGCTTTAGATATTTGAAATCTTGTTTAGATTTTCCATTTTGGTTGCAATCTCCTTGTTTCTTAAAGTTAGGGGGCCTCCTTCTTTTTGGAACCCTTATTAGACTTTTATTTTCCTTCAAAATATTTATCTTCCTCAAATTTCTATTTGTGATAGGGATTATTGTTGGCTTATCATAATCCTACTTGTTGTTATTGGGGTTTATGTTGATAAGATTGGTGACATTCTCCTTCGTTGCAACTCCTAAGCCATTGGTAGAAAAATTTGACTTTTGATTTGTTCCTATTAGAATTAGACTAGCTTCTAAAAATTTGCCTTTGAAGCCCTAGCTTGGAACGTTGTCCTGTGCTAGTCAGGAACATCATTGTTGATTATAGCTCTTAGGGTTTTTTGTCAAGAAAGGTGATGCTACATTTGCAGGCCCTTCTTAAATTGCTTTCCAATTTTAATCCAACCTTCCTCCAATTGTTCATCATGATCTCGCCATGGAGGAGGATGTCAGCTATCTATGGAAGCTCCATCTTTATTTGAGGCTTTTTGTAGGGCTTGTTTAGATCTTGGGACATGTGACCTAGGGATTCTTGTGAGTGCTTATAATCGATGTCAATAGAGCAGTGGCATAGAGATGCTATGATGACCTAGGATGTTTGGTGTTTTTCCATACTTTGTTTGGGAAAAGTATTTTAACTATTTTGCATACTTCTCATTGCTTTTGGAACCTTATTTGTTGATTTTTTTTGAGATAGTAGATTATTCACATTGTTCACCATATTTTTCTAGTTTCCATATACCTTGTTTAATTATCTATAATATAACTTTTGGTTTTTTTAAATTACTCTAATTTTTTTGTTTAATATTTCAATGACATGATAATCAATTCTTATTGCAATTGATTATATCTCTTACAAGTGTCATTTGTTAATTAGTTGTTCATGCATAAATCCACATTTTAAATAGGTGGATATAAAATTTATTATATGCAAAAATTATAGGGATAATCTAGAGCTAGTGATCACAAATAGTGTAATTATGACCTTAAATTTTTTGAAAGATGTGATCATGATATCAATTGTTTAGAATATTATGCCATTGCACTTAATATGCTTTGACTCTAGTAACATCTTTTTATGGTGCAAGTCATTGTATTCAATAAGAATTGATTATTGACAAGACTTTTGGCTATTCAATTTTACTAATTAACTAAAGACCATGTACCTTTCTTAATTATTAGTTCCACGTAATATAGATATTTAGTGATATTTAGTTAGTGATAATAACAATTAATAAGGTATGATTATGACCTCAAATTTTTTAGTAAGGTGTTATCATGGCCTCAAATTCTTAGAATATTAGATTATTCTGCTTAAAATGACTTGAGTCTAGTTACATCTCTTGAGAGTATCAAGTCATTCTATACAATAAAACTTGATTATTGGTGATATTTTTTAATGAGTCATTCAACTTTTTCAATTGGCTAAAGAGTGTGTACTTTGTTTAGTTACTAGTTCTAACTATTCAAAATTACTATAGCAATTGAAGTACACATAGATTATCACTTTGAAATATGATGATTATATACTTTAAGACTTTCTAATTTTGAATGTTACTTTAAAATTTCTACTTAATATTTCAACTACACAACATTGAGAGATCTTATTATGACAAAATCAAATTAGAAGTATTATGAGTGTCATTCTTTTTCCTTTCTTTAAGTTTCCTATGGACGACTCTCCACTACAGTTTAATGAATATTAAATGTTAGTCTACGTGTGCATTAAATGGATAGTTTGATGTTTTTCCTAGATGATGATATATATTATTAAATATTTGTAAAATAGATATCAAATGCAAGTTTGAGAAATAGATGTTTTAGATTACTTATTATTTATTAGTAATATGTCAAATTGTCATTCTAAATAATTATGTTTGATTTGATTGTATTTATTTAAAAAAAAATATTATATATGTAACCAAAACAATCTGAAAAATAAAATAAAAACTATTCAAAAGCTATAATATTGTTAGCTTAATTTTACACAATGTAATGCAACAATTAAAAAACATTATAGCATACATTTGTTTTGTTAGAATGGCATATACAAACTACAAGATATGCAAAAACAATTTTGACCAAAAATAGATTTTGAGGTACAAAATAGATCCACATCACCAACAATAAGACTTGAGCATAAAAATGTGTATGTATGTACCCATCAATTAAACGTCTTAAACATCACACACTAAGGCTTAATTCCTAAACTAGAAGTGCCAAATAGTCAAAGTCGAGTGATTTTTCCAAGCTTAATTTCTTAGTTAGTATGTAATGTTTAAGCGTGACCCCATCAAAATCCTATTGGAAAGCGAATTATGTTTTATTTAGAAATTGACCTGGTTGTGGCATTAGATAAACCATGTCAAAAACAACCTCAATTGTTTAAATAAAAACAAATACATGAATGCTTTTGTTAGCTCCACCACCTAAGCTAAAGTCCAAATTTGATTCATATTCCTTGCTTTACCCATTCTATTTGTTTTCTTCTACTCGAACCAAAGAAAGCCTTGAAAAACTCAATTGAAGGAATTAGTTTCTCTAATACCTAGGCCGGTCTGATTCAGAATTTCTAGAAACAAATAAATATTTGTTTGATCGTTTGTTCTTTTGTTTGAAATACACATCAAAAACCACGTAAGAGGTGATGTATTTGAGGTCTTCAAGTCTTGATATTTTCCATGGGAGTTGGGACAAAAATTTTGGGCAAATCAAAGGATTTTCATAACATTTTAATACAAATATATTACTTTAATGAAGAAATAAAGAAATAATGATTTAATGAAGCATTTGAAGACGTAAAGCAAGCCAAATGATAGGTGAGATCATTATCATGTCATCGAAGTAATGATTTGCTTGGGCCAATTCTTTCTCCACATGTCAACATGGTAGAAGAGAGTTTATATCAAATTCAAATCAATGGGGTTTTAAAAGTTTTTTATCTGATCTGGAGCTTTCTAAACCTTTCTATCATAATCTGGTTTCAATGGCTTAGCTTTTGGGTACTGATTGTTTAATGTTGACCATAATTTATTGGCTTACTAGGAGAAAAGTTGGTGGTTTTTGCTTTATTGAATGCATGTTAACATATTTGTTTTTATATAGTGTTTTATAACTATATGAGTGTGTATGTGAATTTTTATTTAAGTAATTGTATAGGTGTCTTGTTCATTTATCAAAGTCATTTTAGGTGTTGAACCTCACCCACTAATAATCATTGTTTGTTGGTAATTTTTTTATTATCACAAATTTACATTCTAACTAATCAAGATCAATCAATTGACCTATAACTCTTTAGGCAAACTTTTCACTTTTAATTTCTCAAAAACTGATTTCCATAGAATTAAGACAAAATGATTGCATATAGTTCATTGTAGTATATATATGATTTGAGTTTTATGAAGATTGAATTTGATCTAAATTAGATTAAACTGTTGAATATTATATACATTAAGAGGAGTATTAAATGTGGTCTAAATTAAGTAAAAATAGTTAAAGCTTAGATGAAATTGTAAAAAATATATCAAGTTTATGAAAATGGGTTTAAATTTGCTAAAGAAAAAAGACATTTGTTAAAAAAAAGTTATTCAAGATTTTAAATATAATCTAAATTTATTATATTTAGCATTAAAAAAATGTTAATTTGGCTAATCAATTTTTTTATGAAGTAAGTAATAAGCTATTATGGTTATTTGGAAAGTAATTAAGGGTAAATGATTGGGTTTGACAACACTTTAATTATAAAGGTATAGTAAGAAATTATGGTAATGATATATTTATTTTGGGGTCTCGCTAAAATTAGTAAAGCTAGAATTTAGTAATGCTAGATTTAATAATAATAATATCTAGGGACGTAGTGTCCATAAATCAACTATAGATGTAAAAACGTAAATTATTATTTTATAGTAATGGAGCAAAAGAAAGATACTAATGTAGATAATATAATAATTAAAATTATATTTACCTCTTTGATGAGAATCAAAACAAAACATGTCTAAGACATCATAAGTTAACTTTTGTTTAGAACATTACTTAATCTTATCATGTAAAATGTGGTCTCTTATTAGATAAGCTAAAAGTTAACTTCCTCTAATCAAGAGTCAATTGAGGAGTAGTGTCTTTTTATAACCTCAAGTAAACAATTTACATAAATGTCATTATTTGATTTAGGAGCATCTTGGGTTGCCTTGTAATCCTGCTCTTTTGTTCATTCTAGTAGTATTAATCGAGTTCCTTCAGTGTTAATCGAGTTGTTCAGTGTCAATCAAGTTCCTCTAGTATTAAGCTAGTTGTTCAATGTCAACTAAGTTTCTTGAGTGTTAACTGAGTTGTTCAAGTGTTGACCAAGTTCCTTTAGTGTTAATAATTTTGTTCAGTGTTGACCGAGTTCATGCAGTGTTAATTATGCCATTCAGTGTTGACCAAGTTCCTACATTGTTACCTGAGTTGTTCTATGTTGATCGAGTGTTCTTTCATGCACCAAGTGAACCTGATATTTGTTGTTGCTCAGGTCCTTCTTTGACTGAGTTTTCTTATGATTGGTTCTTAGTATGAGCCAACTTACATATTTAATTTTGTTCATGAATTTAATGATTAGATCTTGTCTTGGAATAAGTGCAGATCATTTTGAGGTTGACCTTTCTATTATGTAATGATCTATAATATTTTGTAAGCCATTTTGGAAAGTATAAGTAGTGGTATTTGGTTCAATTTAGAGAGAACTTAGATAGTTTAGAGCAGATATTTCTGAAATTGCCAATTTGAAGCTGGATTGGAGATCTTGAAGTTATACTTTGTATCTGGCCATAACCCAAAAGGCCTTATAGCTAGGCATGTATGCTAATAACTTGATGGATCAATAAATTTTTTTTTCTCTCCCTCTCCTTGATGTTTTCCTCTATGTGTTTTCTTCCATTGTGTTTACTCAGCAATGTGGTTGGAAAGTTAAGATTTCCTTTGGCCCTATCTTTTCAATTCCCTCCTTGCACTAGGTGGTATCAAAGCTTGAGGTTCATCCTTGTGGAGATTGGATCATGTAGAACCCTAAGTTAAATTTGGTTGTAGGGTTGCAAATTTGCGGATTTGACTTATAACTTGTAGAGGGTTACGATCTTACAGGAACTTGTTTGTAAAGATGGTTCGAGGTAGAAGAAATGCTGACACTATTATTATGGACATGTTTAGACAAATTGCAACAAGATTAGATGTTGTAGAGATAGCCTAAAGGAGAGGAGTACATCTTGATGATGTGAGTGATGATGAAGCAATAACACCAAACCCTAATCTAGAACCTGAGGAAGATCAAGATGAGGAAAGATTATTGAGAGTGTTGTCTAGGGCATATTCAAGGCCTATTGTAGAAGTTATTCCTTATGATGGAAAATTGGACACCAATGCTATATTGGATTGGATCTCTGATATGGAGAAGTTCTTTGAGTTTGAAAACACTCCTGATAATAGGAAGGTGAAAATTGCAGTCACTAGGTTGAAAAGGTCATGCCTCATTGTGGTGAGAGCATTTACAAACTGATGGACAAAAGAAAGGAAAGGAGAAGATAAGGAATTGGCTTAAAATGGTGAACAAGGTGAAGAAGAAGTTCCTTCCTATTGATTACCAAGATAGCTTGTTGAGAAAGATGCAAAATTTGAGACAAAAGGACATGAGTATGGAGTATACTGAGGAATTCTATAGATTGAACATTAGATTTGGACATGTGGATGATGAGGTTTAGAAAATTGAAAGGTATCTAAATGGATTAAGATTTGAAACTCAAGATGAGATAATTTTTGAGAAATTAGAAAGTGTGGAAGAAGCCTATCAATATTCATTGAAAGTTAAGGAAATCTTGACAAAGAAGCATGAACAAAGACAAAGAGGAAAAGGTGGTAGATTCAAGAGAGGCGGAGGTAGATCCTATGGAGAAGGTGGAAGGTCTGATAATTTTGTGCAAGCTAAGAGCAAATCTAAATGGAAAAATGATGACAAGTGCAAGACTGAATGGAAAGGTGGTAATTCTTATGAATGAGGTACTATTTCTCACTGAGGAAGAGATATTTCTTATTCTAGAAGTGGTTTTTGTGGTTATTATTTTAGATGTGGAAAAGAAGGGCATAGATCCTTTGAATCTATATCCTTTAGTGAGAATCAACAAGGTAACATAAATGCTATGATTCAAGGAGAACTTGAGGGTTCACTAAGTGGACGTGAGGATGGAGAAAATTTGATAGTGAGAAGAACTTTGTGCAATAAGGGAATTGATGAGGAACCTATACTAAGAAGTCTTTTCAAGACTAGATGTAAAATGGTTGGGAAATGCTACAAAGTGATCATTGACCATGGAAGTTCAACAAATTTGGCATCAGAGGAGCTGGTTACAAAGTTGCAGTTGTAGAGGCTAAAGCATCCTAAACCCTATCATGTTTCTTTGAATAATGAGCATAATATGTAGCTTGGGTCAAGTGACAACTAGTGTGCACTTACCTTCATGTCTTCATCTATCTTTGATAGGTTATCTTTAATTCCTTGTGTGAAGATAGATGTATTATACAACTTAACAAATAATGCAGTGACATTATTTATAGATGTCTCCAATAAAACAAGAATAGTAGACAATTCTACTTGGTTTATTGCAATTTTCTATGCCACTTGTTCCAATACCTTGTTCTCAAACTTTCTTTTTGCTCTTTGTAGAAACTTATCCTGTCCATTCAAGTCTTCATTGAATTTCTAGGCAACTTTTGCTAACTAGTCCAAAATAGGTGTTGACAACTAGCTATATATAGATATGTAAATGTTGTCATTAATGACAACACATGATGTACATATTTGTAGTAAACCTTGAAAATAAAGGTACTTAGCTTTTTAGTACTCAAAAAATTAATTAAGTATGAAAATGGTTTATAACAATGCATTGTTTTATATGCAAAATGTTCCTGATATCATATTATGACTAGTGAGGTTAGATGGAGACAATATACATGTTGGTGATGATGTGTATTACCTTGAACATAAGTACAAATAGTACAGAAGAATGATAATTAAGATGTATAGGACATCAGAATGAAAGGTAAAGGAATTATTTTGTTTACAAAATAATTACTTGACTAATTAGGGCTAATACCCTAGATGTTTACTCTAAGTTGGAAAAGTATACTTTCATCTTAGCCAACCTAGCAGCAATTTGTGAAAAGGCATGGTATTTATGAAAGGGATATCTTGTGAGGTTAAGTTTGCATTTTTGATGTGAAAGTGATATGTGAACTTTTTGTGAAGTGATATATGCAAAGTTTTTGAGAACCTGATTTTGAGATCCAAGATTGAGTTGAGGTTAGAGATCAACTAAGAAGAAGTTATAGCATCTATACTTTTTTATTTGAGGAACTCAAAGCTCAGTTACTTGTTTGGGCAGTGAGCTCTTCTTGTAATAAAAAGTGCATGTTTGGGTAGTGAACTCTTCTTGCATACATTATACCACAACTTCTAATGGAATCTCCTTATAGGGAATCAAATTCTCCTAACAAGGACTCTATATACTAAAATTTTTTATTGACTCCTAACAGGGTTCGTCCTCTAACAAGAAACATATATATCAGTATATCTTTGTGGGCATCATTCCCACCAGGGTTTTCCCTAGTTAAAAAAAATGGTGTTATGAGTTCTCCTTGTGTATGGTTACTTTTACTATTTAGGATTGTTTGTTTGCTTTCTTATACATGGTTCAAATTAATTTTGTAGAATACTGATTCAGCCCCAACCCCCTCATTATTCCCTATTTCTAACAATAGGTTTACTGCTATCAATCTCAATACTTAGTGCATTTACAAATATGTCCTTTATATGTTCAAACACTTGGGTTTCCTTTCTCTTCTCTTCTCTAAGCTTCTATTGCTTAGATCTCTTTGGCAATAATTCACCTATGGTGTTCATTTGATCAGGAGTGAGATTAGAGATATCCTAATTTAGGATAACCATATCGTAACCTAGATCAATTTCTTCTCCTTTACCCTTACCCTTATTTGAAACTCTAGTACTCGATTGAGACTTGTTCTCAACTGTCATTGTACTAGCTATCGACATATGTGGAATAGAAAGAATAGTAGAAAATAAGGAGCTTGCAACAAATATAGATATGACACTAATAGTAGAAATACCTTGTTGCTGCAAGAATAAACTTGATGATGGAGGTTCCTGCTGCTTGGTAGATGAAGTTTTGGTCACTTTAATTAGAGGAATACTTAGTTGAATAGGTCCTGAGCTTGGTTGGGTGCTTGGTGTTGTAGTGGTACCCACAACCAACCTAGTAGAAGATTTCTTTGAACTAGATTGCACTAAGGCTTTGCTTAGAGAATGAGCAAATGAGGCCATTACTATTGCTACAATCTTCTCTGCATCAGTTTCCTCAATGCTTTGAATTTTTGGAAGACTTCCTCCAGTGGCTTCCTATTCTTCCTCCTCATCATCTAGATTTACATCATCAATCTCATCATCTTTTATTTCTATATTCTCTCCCTCATCATCATCACCATCTTTTTCATTAACATGAACAAAAAAATCACTAGGTTGATGTAGATTGTAGATGTTCTTCGATGTTTTTGTAGCTACTTTTACTACATATTCAATGTTTTTGATAAGTATCGTGCAAGTGTCCATCTTGAGAGTGAACTTATGTTCATTCTACTTCAAAGATTATTTTAATTCCTACTAAAATTTTACAAGAAATCACAAATCACATAATCACAACTTCATGAATTATCAATACAATATTGCACATTTTTGCAAACTCTAACTGAATCAACAAACTAGGAGAGATTCAAACCTATAATCACCAAAATGACCATGACTTCTGCAAAACTTAATGAAATTGAACCAAACCAAAACCAAAAGAAAGATAACTCAAATGACTTTATGAAAATATAAGTTGGAGGTTTGTATCATTTTATATGAATTTTGACCAATAGAAACAATAGTCAGGTTTTTGGAAATTTACACAAAAAATTGTCATAAAACTCACAAATACAACCTTCTCTTTATTCCCTTTCTTCTTTCACCTTCTCCAACCATTACATTTTGAAAATCATGACCAATACATGATACTTTTAATACTTTTCAAGTTCTATAACTAATTAATTACCTCCTATGACCTTTCATCTTCTCTCTTACATCAACTTTTTCATATTGTCACATTTATGATAATATTTTATTACATATTTGACAACTTTTGTACTTTTCTACAAATAACCTCTAAACTTTATAAAACTCCTACTAACATATCAAAATAGACTATAAATGAAATTTTATGAATTTTTCCCCTTCCATGAGTTTATTTATATAATTTGACCATATTATACAACTTTGACAAGCTATTACAAATGACTTTATTTAGCCTTACACATTAAATCAAATAGATTCAAAATAAATTTGAAAGATCCTGATGAGTAATTAAATGTCTTCCATGCTCATGGAATCTCTTATTGTTCCTTTTTCTAAGGGTGCTACTGCACCATACTCCTAGGGACAAAAAAATCCAAGTCCCTTGGATTGTCCTTCTTCTTTCTTGTCTTCTAATTCTTTGATATTTGTTAGTTGTAGTCTTGCCAAGTACCCAAGTCAAATTTTCATATATTAATAAACCTCTTCCACATAAGAATTTAAGTAGAACTCTTGCAAAACCTAAAATAAATGGGTTAGAAAAATTAAATGGTACCTCATCATATATCAATTCATCAATTTGGTTCACTATAGGAACCTTTGCATCCTTTTTTCCAATGTCATTATGTTGCACTATCTCCATGCTTAGAGAAAAATTCATCACTACTTGAACCTTCTCTATCCTCTTGGTTGCATGACGAGTCCTCTTCCTTGCTGCAATTATCAACCTTTTGATAGGCCATACCGCCTTCTTTCTTAACTTCAAATGTCATCTCTTGATTCCATCAAGAACCATCGCATCCATCTCTTTTTAATCTTTATGAACCTTTTCATCACAAGACTCATCAAGAACTACCACTTCAACCTCTTCCCTATCTTCAATAACCTTTTCATCATAAGGTTCATGAATAATTATATGCTGCAAACTTTTTACATTAGCATCAATTTTCTCAGTTTGTCCTTTCAATGGACAACTCTTCTCTTCATTAGTAACCAAAATCTCTATGCCATCTTCACATACCTTGGTATCCTAAATGAATGGCTACTCCAAATCACTATTTTCCTTTTCCATATTTTTCTTCAATTCCTCTTTTAGTCTCTCTAAATTTTCTTCCCCCTTTTTAAGTTTCCTCATTAGGAATCATATTTCCTCTTCTATCTTTTTTTTTAATTCTAGCTTCCTCTTCTCTTTTTTCTTTGCCTCTTCCTTCTTTTTGTGAAAATCCCAATATGAAACCCATCCATCTAATAGTATCCTCTTATCATGAGATAAATCTCCTCGCATGACAATTTTCTCCTATCTAAGTTCTCTCCACTCAACCTAGTCTTTTGGCCACCCTACAGGTTCTCTCCTCAACCTATCACAACCCACACAAACTCACAAACTCACCTTTTTCTAAGCTCTAATATCAATTTGATGCAAGTATACAAGAACTCATAAATCACATAATCACAACTTCATGACTTATCAATACAATATTGCACAATTTTGTAAACTTTAACCAAATCAACAAACTAGGATAGATTTAGACCTAATGAAATTCAACCAAACCAAAACCAAAAGAAAGATAAATCAAATAACCTTTCAAAAATATAAGTTGGAGGCCTGTATCATTTTATATGAATTTTTACCAATAAAAACATCAATCAGGTTTCTAGAAATTTACACAGAAAATTGTCATAAAATCCAGAAATACAACCTTCTCTTTATTCCCCTTTTTCTTTCACCTTCTCCAGCCATTACATTCTAAAAATCATGACCAATACATGATACTTAAATTTTTTTCAAGTTTTCTAACTAATTAATTGCCTCCTATGACCTTTCATCTTCTCTCTTACATATACTTTTTCATATTGTCATGTTTATGACAATATTTTATTACATATTTTACAACTTTTTTACTTTTCTACAAATGACCTCCAAAATTTATAAAATTTTTGCTAGCATATCAAAATAGACTATACATGAAATTTTATGACATTTTCCCCTTCCATGTGTTTATTTATAAAGTGCCTGAATGATTCAACAATCCCAAAATAGGGTGTTTTAGAATCCACAGGTTCATTCAACAGTGCCTCAATGATATATTTGGTGTCATCAATGTTAACCTCTAAATAAGTGTCCCAAAATAAGGTGCTTTAGAATCCATATGCTCATTCAACAATGCCTCAATGATATATTTGGTGTCATCAATGTTAAACTCATACTTCAAAGGTTTAACCAATGCCACTCTTGGCCTGACTGCCTAAATATACACTTTTTCATAGTCCACCATGAAACATATATCATCCTTGTAGTCTTCTAAAAGATTCTTAGGTATCCTATATCTATTTTTCATCTTCTCTTTGAATGATTCAAAGTAGTTTTCCATGATGCTATTAATGTTTTCACCCATTTCTGTTATATACTCATTTATTTGATATAAAATAGGGACATCTTTTTTCCAAACTATTGTACCTTTGGAAGGGAAGAATTTTTGCACAAAGAAGAAAAAACAAGTCAAGAGTGAACCAAACTTACAATGATTTTTCTTGGAACCTATGATGCTCTCCATGTTCTTATTGAACTAATTCAATAACAACTCAACAAGGTCAAATACCATGTTATTCTTCACTACTTTGAGAGCCAAATCAACTACCTCACATGACACATCTTGAGATGATTGAAGCTATAGATCTTATGAGTGATTACATGAATTCAAAACTTTAGTTCTATGTTTGTGATTCTACTTATCTTCATTCCTCTGCCATCCTAGTCGACAAGAGTTTGTTTTTCAAGTTCAACCTGACCTAGGGTTTTGGTTGTTTTGGCTTTGTTCAACATTGGAAGACCAATGATTCTTTGAATCATTCTCTTTGATATCTAAATAGGTTTCTACAACCATAACTATCCATTATGCACATGGCTCAGAATATATCTTATCCATTTGACCTAGAAGTCTCTTGGCATATGTGATATGTGTTAGAAATGCTTTAGGATAATTAAGAGGGGGGGGGGGGGTGAATCAATTATTCAAGGTCAAATGTCCTGATAAATTTTTTTTAATAAGTATAGTGAGCACATTAAACTAACCATCCATCCAAGCTAAACATATATCTTAGCAAATTATTGATAAATCAACATGCAAGATTAAGACATGAAAGATCAACACATAACATAATGATTTACGTGGAAACCCAATTTGGGAAAAACCACCAGTAACATGCTACTCCTTTCTCACTCTTATGAAGTGATGCCCTGTGAAAGGCCTGTCTTGTTAAAGGCTACAAAACACATTGTTAAATGTGACTTGGTTAAAGGATTTCAACCACCCTATTAGAAGTGGGCTTGGTTAAAGGACTTTAGAACATTCACTTGGAATGTCACCCTATTAAAGGATTTACAAAATGGCTATTAAACCAACCTAAGTCCACTAGGATTTTTCCCTAACTGATACAATTGTTAGAGAGTAACAACAAGGGCTTTTGATCTGATATAACTCACAACATAACTTGCAGATTTCAGATCTCAATTTAGTTCACAAATTTTCCTAGGTTGCAATCTTTGTAGCTCTAACAACTTGTCCTTCTTTCAAGCTTCATCTCCTTAAGTCTCCATGCTTTTTGTGCCAATGCAATCACATCTGTGGTCACCTATCGAAGCAGAGTCTCTATACTCTATTTTCCCCTCTTGATGCCTTTTCCTTGACACCGCATACTCTCTCCAATCAACCCCTTTGCTTCTTGACTTATAACTCCTTAAATAGAAGTCTGGAATACATTTTCTGCTCTTATTTTTGGGTTCAAATGGATTAGGTAAGACACAATGAATCTTCCCCTAATCTTGTTTCTTCTAGAAACATCATGTGAAATCCACCTATATTCGCCTAAGAATGGTTAACCTAAAATTCTTTGCCACTAGCTCAACATTCTTATCTTCTATCTGGTTCACAAACTTCAAGGTAACAAACTAGTCAGCTCAGATCTGGTGAATGTTTGACTTTTAAAATAATGCAGTAGCTCGGCACTATTGACTTTCTGATGCTTGGCACCTATTACATTCTATCTAGCTTAGCACCTGAACTTGCTCAACTCCTTTTGTTTCAGTTGGCACACATTAGATTTTTCATTTGACACTTATAAATAATCTTCTCGGCATGAACTAACTTGCTCGATACCCACTAATGAATTTATCAAGCTTTGCAAATAGCTTTGTTACAACTTACTCTTCTAGAGTTTCTAAGTGTAGCCAACCTCTATATCTTCAAGTGTATTATCAATAAATCATTTTACCATTGTCTTAATTGATCCTTATACTTCTTTACAAAACCATAACTCAACATTTCGTAAGGTGCTTTTGTTACATTGTATTGATTAAATCCTCTTCATCAATCAACTAAGTGACAATACTTGGATCTTATAAGCAATTTTCATTGTAGTAAATAGCAAGTTTGACATCAGTGACAAAAAAATGATTGAAAACATTCTTTATCAAAAATCTCCCTTCTTTAATAATGATCTTTTCAATCAAATTTCAACAATATGTGTGTCAAGCCGTTGGCTTCCAAATGTTGATGTTCAAGTTTTAGAATGCCATTCACACATAACTTATTTAATGCTTCATTTATCTCATGAGTGCCTAGCTCTTGAATAGAACAATGATAATATGAATGAATATCATGCACACACAATACCTTGGGTGGAATTTTTTATTGTGCACGAACTGGGTCAAGCACTTCTGCAATTGCCAAACTCAACTTGAAGTTTGGTGCCTTGTAATTGATTCCTCAAACCAACATTTTAGACCCTTTCTTGTTTTTTCTATTGAAAGACACCATGCTTGGTAGGGTTTCTGATAACTTCAAAAATTCTTCAATAATAAAAGCTCAATTTGCTTAGGGGTTGTGAAATCATTCTACACTAATATCTCTAGAAGTTTATGGTGAAACAATGCCTTCAATTTCCCCCTTTTAACAAATTTTCTCTTTACAATCACCCTTAATGCTTGGTATGTTTACTTGCTTGGTACATGCTATCTTCCACTTGATTTTATCCTTTAATGCTTGGTAGAATCATTATGACTCAATAGAGTCTTCAACAACTTGGTGTCCACATTTAATACTCTACTATAGCATGACCTTATTCAGTAGGGTCTTGCGACCTGACCTAGCTTGGCAAGGTCTTGAATTTCCACAACCACTTGGTGATTCTTGTGCGTCTTGATATGGATCTCTTCTTCTTGCAAGTTGGAACTAATGAGGGATGTCTACTTCAAAATCTTAGTTCCAGTTATTCCCATAGGGATTCAAGTTAAAATGCTTGAGTTACCCAACTCTTGAGTTAGATCTACTTCATGACTTGGGCTTGCAGTCTCAAGAGATTTTGATATGTCTTGCTACTTCATCTACTTTTTGATATTATTAGCCTTGGCTTTTGTTTCATCTTCAATTCTTCCTCTATTCATAGAGTTCTTGGTAAGATGTCCAAGTTTTGAACAAATGAAACATCTTTTAGTGGTATCTCTTTTCCTCATGTGATGTTTCACATAGTTTTCTTCAATGTACCCAAATTCACCACAATAGTGGCATCTATACCATGTGTTTTAGTCCCATCCAAATATTTCTTTCATAATCCATTCTCTTGGATTCAATTGCTTGGTTTTGCATTCAAAATATTTGTGTTGTTTTTTGCAATTGTGACATTTACCTTCAAACTTAGGTTTCTATTTGCATTCACTTGCTCTATGACCATGCTTATTGCATTTGTAGCATTTTCCATTGAATTTTGCTTTACCACTACTCGAACATTTGTTTGATGTATGACCTATCTTACCACAATAATTGCAAGTAGGTCTTTGATTCTTTTGAGCTCCTCGTTTGGATGATTCACCTTCTTATGTGTATCCTATTCTAGCTTTGCCTTTGTGTCTATACTGACTTTGTTCATTCAATTGATTCATGCTTTCTTGAGATTTCATCACCCTTTCATTGATTATCTTTTTCGTGTTTAGATCATTCTATAGTCATTCATTTTTTGATCTTGGATTCATGAGGTCTTCATTTGTATTAGTGAGTTGATCAAGGAATTTTGTTTGTTGAAGAGATAGATATATAATTTCATTGTTCTTTTCTATTATCTCTTCTTTGGCCCTGTCTTTTTTTCCATAACTTCACATAATCTAACTGATTGAATTTCTTGTTCTCTTTTTAGCTTTCTAACTTCTTCTTGAAGATTGAAATTATTTTCTAATAGTTCTTTGATTGCTTCATAGGCTTCATCTAAATTTCTTTCAGGATATATATCTTTAATGCTTTTTTTAGTATAGAGATTGTCATTCATTTGTACTGCAAGATCTTTTCTTCTTTTCAATGATTCAAAGAGTTTCTCCTTTTCTTTCTTCACTTTCTCAATGGCCAATTCAAGATCCATAACCTTATATAGCCTGTATACCTCCATTTCCTCTGATCTTTGCTCAAGTTGTTAAAATTATTCAATGAGAACCACAATGCTCTGATACCAATTATTGGAAATATGAGGTATGCATGGTTACTGAGAGGGGAGGGGTGAATTAGGAACCAATAAGACTTAATCTTGTTTCACTAGTTAATCCTTCATATAATCTTATGATCTAATTGCATGCATGAAAGAATGAAAGCAAATAAACATTCATAGCAATTTGACACAATACATGGTATCCCAAAAACCTTCCAAATAGAAAGTAAAACTAGGGTGGGGATGATACCCACAAGCTTTAGTATTGCAATATAAAGTTAACCTGTTAAGGCTTACAATTGATCACTTTTGATGATCTTCCCTATTAGGATATGAATGTGAGGTCCACCTTGTGAAATGATTTACAAAACATACAATGAAGTATGCACTCAGTTAGGAGATTTAGTATAAGACTGTTAAGTCTACCTTGTTTAAGGATTTAATTGATACACTTGTTAGGATGAACCAGTGGCCGATCTTTGATCTATAGCTTTAGGATGAACCAGTGGCTGATCTTTGATCTCTAATATTGTAGAAAGGATTGATTAGAGAATTTTTGATTCCATGTATTGTACCTATTTTATTAGAAACTAAGAAGAATGGAGACTGGAGAATGTGTTTTGATGCTAGAGCTATTAACAAGATCACAATGAAATATAGGTTTCCTATGCCAAGGATGGATGATACAATGGATTGTTTGAGTGGAGAAAAGTATTTTACCAAGATTTATTTAAAGAGTGGTTATCATCATATCATAATAAGAAAAGGTGATGAATGGAGGACTTCTTTCAAGAAAAAAGATGATTTATATGAATGGTTGGTAATGCCTTTTGGTTTGACTAATGCACGTAGTACTTTCATGAGGTTAATGAATGAAGTTCTCAAGAGATTTTGGGTAAGTCCATGATTGTTTATTTGGATGATATTCTAATATTTAGTAAGAAAAAGGAAGAAAATCTTGAGCATGCTAGACAAGTATTGCAGATATTGAAAGAGGAGAAGTTGATGATTAACTTGAAAAAGTGTTCTTTTATGCAAGAGGAGATTGTGTATTTGGGATTTGTGATTTTAGCTAATGGTTTGATAATGGATCCTGATAAGGTTAAAGAAATTTTAGAATGACCTGCACCTAAGAATGTGGGTGAGGTAAGATCATTTCATTGTTGGGGTAGTTTCTACTGGAAGTTTATAAATAATTTTAGTTTTATTTGTAATGCTATGAATGAGACAATGAGAGGAGATAAAAGGGATTTTAAGTGGACACATGGAGCTGATAAGAGTATTGAGACTTTGAAACAAAAGGTTGCTAAGTTATCTGTATAGGCTTTTCTTGATTTCAACAAGGTATTTCAAGTTGAATATGATGCAAGTGACAATGCAATAAAAGTTTTATTGAGTCAAGAAGGTAAACCCATTGCTTTCTTTCATGAGAATTTGAATGATGCTAAAAGGAAGTATTATGTCTATGATCAAGAGTTTTATACAATTGTTCAAGCCTTGAATAAGTGGAGACATTGTTTGATTCCTAAGGAGTTTGTGCTATATACTAATCATAATGTTTTATAGTATTTGGGAAGCCAACATAAGTTAAATTAGAGATATATGAAGTTGGTTGAGTACTTGCAGAGTTTCACATTTGTGATCAAGCATAAGAGTGGAGTTATCAACTTATTTGTTGATGCATTGAGTAGAATACATTATTAGTTTTGGATTAAAGGAAAAAGAAGGTTTTGAAGATGTTCTTTGTTGACCGAGATGAAGATTGAAGTTCTTGATTTTGATGAAATGAAGAAGTTGTATGACACTAACTTGATTCTTTTGAGGCATGGAGAGAGTGCAAAGAACCAAATCTATCAAATCAAATGAGTAAGTATGATGAGCATTCCATTCAAGAAGGTATATTTTTTAAAGGATTCCTATTGTGTATACCATGAAGTTCTACGAGAGTTATTGATTAAGGAAAAACATTATGGTGGATTAGCTAGACATTTTGGAATTGATAAGACATTGAGTTTGCTAAAGGATAAGAATTATTGGCCACATATGTATAAGGATGTTCAGAGGTTTGTAAGTAGTTGTAGAATTTGTCAAGTTAAAAAAGAGTAAGTCACAATACTAGTTTGTATACACCTATTTCTGTTCCTGAGAAATCTTGGAGTGACATCAGTATGGATTTTGTTCTTGGATTACCTAAGACAACAAGATGGTATGATTTTATATTTTTTTTGTGGATAGATTTTCCAAAATGACACATTTCATACCATGTAAGAAGATATCATATGTTGTGCATGTTGCTAAGATTTTCTGCAAAGCGATTGCTAGATTGTATGGATTAACCAAAAAGTATTATTTCAGATAGAGACAATAAGTTTATTGGTTATTTTTGGAGGAGTTCATGGAAGAAGATGGATATTGAATTGAGGTTTAGTTCTACATTCCATCCATGGATAGATGGATACATAGAAGTTTTGAATAGAAGCTTGGATAATTTGTTGAGATGTTTATTTGGAGATAAGCTGAGTAATTGGGAGCTGGTATTAGCACAAGCTGGGTTTGCATATAATAGTTCTATGAGTAGGAGTACATGGAAAACACCTTTTGAGATTGTTACTGGAATGCAACCTAGAGGAATATCAAATTTGAGGGATGTTGCAGACAAGAAGAAGAGAAGTGTTGAAGGAGAAGCAAATTTTATGAAGTCCTTACATGAGGAAGTGAAGTTGAAGTTGGAATAAAGTAAACTGAAGTATAAAGAGAATACTAATAATTCTAGAAAACATCATGTTTTTGAAGTTGGTGATGAGGTTTTTGTTCATTTGAAGAAATGAAGATTTCCTATTGGAACATTCAGTAAGTTCAAAATGAAGAAGTTTAGACCTTGTAAGATCTTGAGGAAGTTTGACAGTGGTAATGCTTATGAAGTTGAGTTACCTAATGACATTGATATATCTCCTACATTCAATGTTTCTTATTTGTATAAGTATCATGAGTCAAATGATAAATTTTTTGTATTAGATAATTATCCCAAGAAGTATATTGAAGGTGTTAAACATGTATTGGATAAGAGAGTTGGCAAAAGTACAAGAGGAAAATATTACTATTAGTACCTGGTGAAGTGGAAGAATAGACCAATTCAATCTAAGTTGGATTTAGTCGAGGTTGTGACACTTGCATGATTTAGGAGAATCATTTATTTCAACCCTAGTTGTCTGATGCGAGAGCATCCTAGGTTGCCTTGTAATCCTGCTCTTTTGTTCTTTCTAGTAGTGTCAACCAAGTTCCTTCAATGTTAATCAAGATGTAAAATGTTAACCGAATTCCTTCACTATTAACCAAGTTGTTTAGTGTCAACCGAGTTCCTTTAGTGTTAACCAAACTATTCAAGTGTTGACTGAGTTACTTTAGTGTTAACTGAGTTGTTCAGTGTTTACCGAGTTCTTGTAGTGTTAATCGAGTTGTTCTGTGTTAACTGAGTGTTCCTTCATGCACCGAGTGAACTTGTTATTTTCTATTTCTTGGGTTCTTCTTTGACCAATTTTTTCTATGATTGGTTCTTAGTATGAGCCAAATTATGTATTTAATTTGGATCATGAATTTTAATGATAAAATCTTGTCTTGGGATGAGTGTAGACTATTTCGAGGTAAGCCTTTCTATTATGTAATGATATAGAATCTTGTGTAAGCCATTTTGGCAAGTATAAGTAGATGTATTTGGTTTAATTTAAGAGAGGACTTAGAGAGTTCAGAGCATATGTTTGTGGAATTGTGAATTTGAAGTTGGATTGTAGATCTTGAAGTTATATTTTGTATCTGGGTATAACCTAGAAGGCCTTATAGCTAGACATGTATGCCAATAACTTGATGAATCAATAAATTTTTTTTGTTCTCCCTCTCTTTGGTTCTATTCTATGTGTGTTTCCTTCTGTTGTGTTTACTTAGCAAGGTGGTTGGAAAGTTAGGAGTGCCTTTGGACCTAGCTTTTCAATTCCCTCCTTGCACTTTAGATGTATTACTTGTTGGAAAGAGGTAACTTGTAATGCATGATATATTTGTTAGGATATACCATAGACAAAAATAACAATTATGTGCAAACTTAAATAATATCATAAAATAATAAATTGCATAGAAGAGAACACAAGACACTAAGATTTAATGTGGTTCACCCAATTCCTATGCTATGTCCACCAAACAAGTCTAATATTATTACAATCTAGTGATTATAAACTGATTACAATATGTAATCCCTTACAACTCAATACCACCATAAGAAGAAATTTTTGCATCAAACCTTATGAAAATCCCTAACCCTATGTTGCAATGTCAAAAATGGGAAGAGTACTTATGAGGGGGGGGGGGGGTGTGTGTGAATCAAAAGTGCCACACTTTTAACCTTTTTCAATCCTTTAAAACATAGAACTAAAAAGTAAATTGCATGCATGTAAATACATCAAATAACCATAAATTAAACACATGCAATAACACATAACACCAGATTTGGTAACCCATAAACCCTCCAGGAATAAGAAGGTAAAACTGGGGTGGAGATGACACCCACAAAAATCACTGTAGCAATAAGCGTTTGTCCACTTCTAATGGTCTTACTTGTGAAAGGCCTGCCCTATTAAAGGCTTTACACTATATCAATAGTGATCTGATTAGAGGATATACAAACACTTTACATGAAGTGTCACCCTATTAAAGGATTTGCAATAGGCTGTTAAACACACCTAATACAATAGGATTTTCAATCACCTTCTCTAAAGGTTCTCCTACCTAGATGTTAAGCTAACCTATCAATATAGGATTTTCAACTTCTAATACGATGGCAAGAAAGTATTAGAACAATGAACCTAACAGTATGCAATCTTTAATTGCTAGATTTAGGCACTTGATCTATTCTCTCTGATGTGACCCTTGCTTGATCTGATCTTTGTTCTTATCCCTTGTGTTGTTTTGATCAGCTGGATGTATAATTGCTGCTCTATTCCTCTAAGTCTTACTCACTTCACACTGAATTTTCCTATAATCTCCCCATACACTATTCTCATCCACACACACAATGGGGTTTTCAACCTCCTTTTAAAGATTGTGAAGACATAGAGTTAGGTATGGATCTATGATCCATATTGAATCTTTAAGTTCCTGCTCATTCCTTGCATTTTTCTCATTAGTTACATGCCTTCTCCATTTTTCTAATTGGCTGCATGTAGATTGTATAGGGAATGTAAAAGATTCATCCTTATCCTTTTTCTCTTTCAAAATCCTTCTATATCGGCTCCAAAAATGGTTTACATCTGAGTTTATGAGGGCACAAACTCATATGTTGATTCTGTGTTACTCGACACATACTGGACTACTGGTTCTTGGCACATATACTATCTTGGATTGCTTGGTACATATTACACTCTGTCTCGCTTGGCACATATATGATTCTGGCTCACTCGGCACATGAAGCATTTTGACTTGCTCGACATCAAGTATGACTCGGCACCTATATATCACTCAACACCTATATACTGCTAAGCACCTGAAGTCACTTGGCACCTATTAAAAATCTAACTCAGCTGATACTATGGCTCGACATACATAGTGTAATCGACTTCAATGTAGAAAGTGGTTAAGTGTATTGGCACTCAAATGCCAAAACCATCTAAGACCAACATCTTGAGCCCTTTTATATAAGTATTTTTGGCATGTTAGGGTTAAAATTAGTTATAACATGTTGGCCCAAAAATTCAAATAAAATAGCTCAAAAATTTTTATGGAGTATGTACAGTACTTCCCTGATCAATCACTACAAACTAACAATCTCCCACTTGGGGGCTGATTAGGCTCCACACTCTCCCACTTGAAGACTGATCCTATAGCTATGTTGCTACTCCATGAGGCTCCACTAGATCAAGCCACCTTGATTTCTATTGTTCTTTTATTTTGTTCAGTCTAGAAGACTAACCAAAGCTAAAGAAGAGTTCAACTTCTCCCTTGTCACTACCTTTATAAACATATCATCCGATAAATTGTCATTTGTATGTATCTTTTTTGGATTTAACTATCCAACATCTAAAAGTGATCGAATGAAATGGTACCACAACTATATGTGTCTTGTCTTTGAATGTAGAGCATAATTCTTTGCAAGATGAATGACACTCTGACTATCTGTAAACACATGATTATTCTTCTGAGGATGTCCCAATTCTTCCAAGATAAACTGAAGCCCAAAGATCTCCTCAGATGCCTCTATAGCAGAAACATAATCTGCATCTGTAGTGGATAAATCATTCACCTTTTGTAACCTAGAAACCCAACTCACTATTGCCCCATAAATAGTAAATACATAACCTATAGTACTTCACCTGGTATCAATATCCCCTACCAAATATAAGTTGACATATCCTTGTAAATTAGTACTAGAGCCCCAAAAATGTAAAACACTTATTGGATGTTCCTCTCAAATAGGATAATCTATTCAACTGCATTCCAATGCTCATGCCCTGGATGACTCATTAACCTGCTAATGAATCCCACTGCATGCTCAATATCTAGCCTTGTACATACCATAACATACATCAACCTTCCTATAGCTGAAGCATAAGGTACATTGGACATCTTATCCTCCTTTTCTTATGACATATCTTTAGTCAACTTCAAATGACCAAGTAATGGTGTGTTGATAGCTTTAGCATTCTCCATAGAGAAACATTGCAACACCTTTGAAACATAATCAATCTGAGATAAAGTCAATTTTTTATTCTTCCTATCTCTATAAATTTTCATACCAAAGATTTTTTTTTCTACCCCCAAATCCTTCATAGAAAATGAATGTATTGATTGGCATTTCAACCACTTAATGTCATCCATGTTAGACCCAACTACAAGCATATCATCAACATATGAACATAAAATAATGTAGTTATCATCTTCAATCCTTTAAAATAAACAAAATGATTTGAATGACACCTATTGTATCCATGCTCATGCATAAAATTGTCAAATTTCATATACCATTGCCGAGGTGCTTGCTTCAAGCCATATAAAATTTTCTTCAATTGACACATTAAGTTCTCCTTACCTTTGATCTCAAATCCCTGTAGCTATGCTATTTATATCTCTTCATCCAAATCACCACGAATGAAAGTTTTTTTAATATCAAGCTGCTCCAAATACAAACCCTTAGTAGCCACAATACATAAAACAATGCGAATAGAAGTCATTTTTACAATAGGAGAGAATATATCATCAAAATCAATTTCTTTTTGTGTGTAAATACTTTTACAACTAACCTAGCTTTAAACATTTTCTTACCTCCATCCTCTTCTTTCAACCTATAAACCCATTTATTCTATAAATCTCATTTACTTGCAGTTAACTTGCATAAATCCCAAGTCTTATTTTTTAGCAAGGAGTCCATTTCATCTACCATTGCAGACTCTGACTAAATCTTAGTATCCACCTACACAACTTCATCATAACTTTCAGGTTCACCAGCATCTATTAGTAAAATAGGGTACAAGGAGGGAGAAAATCTTTCTGGAGGTCTACTTATAGCCTTGTTGACCATCTAACATTCATTAGGTGTGTGATATTTGCTGATGTGGTAGTTGTAGATCATGAGGAATTTTTAGAACATAATCTTTTGGAGTATCACCCAACACTACATAATCATCTTCTTTCTTCTCATGTTGCTACAACAAATCTTTGTACAACACTTTCTCATTGAATTTGTCATCCCTGCTTCTTATAGTTTTATGATTTTCAAAATCCTAAAGCCTATAATTAAATTCATCAATTCTATATCCAGTACATATACATTTTTTTTAATTAGCTTCTAGTTTGGTTCTATTTTCAGAATCTATATGTGCAAATGCTTCACAACCAAAGGTTTTGATAAAATAATAACACCTTCTTTCCAATCCATGCTTCCTCTAGAATACCATAACCCAAAGGAGTAGAGGGACTTCTATTTATCAAATATATAGTAGTATTGATAGGCTCTACCCACATGTTTAATGACAACCCTACATGTAACCTCATGCTCCTTGCACACTCCATTATTGTCCTATTCATGCGTTCAACCACTTGATTTTCCTGTCAAGTCCTTGGAATAACTTTTTGTTTACAAATACCATTAGCGGAGCAATAATCTTCAAATTCATGACTGCAATACTCACCACCATTATCAAATATGAGACATTTTAATTTCTTACCACTCTCATTTTCAACCAAGCATTTCCATTTCTGAAAAGTTTGAAATACATCAGATTTCTATTTAAGGAAATAATCCCACACTTGTCTAGTTGAGTCATCAATAAATGTAACATGATAATGAGAGGAACCAAGGGAAGATAATTGAGCTAGTCCCCATACATCTATATACACAAGCTCTAATCTCTCACTTTTCTTTTTCTTCCCATTCTTCACAAAAATCACTCTTTTATTTTCCATAAACACAACTTTCACAAAAATAAATATTGACACATTTCAAACCTGGAAAAAATCTCTTTGAATGAAGTAATTTCATACCTTTCTCACTCATGTACCCAAGTCTATTGTGCCATATTAATTTAATATTGATTGATTTCAACATAATCAAGATATGAGCAACAAATCATATAGATCGTGTAGTTGATCAATGCCTTATCTATTGGGAAATTCCATAAACCACAAACATACATCCTTGGATATCAATGATATATCTCATATACCAAGACTGCAAATCTATCCTATCACTTTGTGAATTAGACATCTACATCAAGACCGAATCTCATACTCGACCAATCCCTTCATGAAATATGCAACCCCATTATGATAAATCAAGCATTTACATGACTCCTTGAATCGTAAGAAAAACATACTAAAACATATAACCTAAAACAGATTGCAATTGGATTTGTGCTATTTGTTCACAAACCACATAAAATTATAGACAACATAAATAAGAGATAAGAATAAGATTAAAGATAAACTCATTGCTACTTTTTATTTATCTTCTTGAAACAAATACATGACGATGCATGAAATTAACTCATGAAACAACTCAATAGACTAGAACTATCTCTATAATTTTGTTAACTATTGTTCATGCAAGAGAGAAATGATGGGCATGAATGATGGGATCGTAGCTAGAGCTCTACTCAATAGTCTAGAAAATAACCAACCATCAACAACCTAGGTGGTATCACATTAATGGAAAACCTTCCAATAAACTAGAACCAACCCCTAAAATGAGAAAGAGAGAGAGAGAGAGAGAGACAGAAGAATCTAGATCTCATCTGGAAGTGACACATGTCCACTTGAATCTTCATCCCATGTTGCTATAAAGCCTCTCTCTTCTCTCTTTCTTCAACTAAAAATCAAACCTCCTCATTATACCTCTACAATATGATCAAAATATCTTCAAAATGATGAAGAACATAATTGATTTGCAAGAAGTCACAAAACTACCAGTAAAAATTAGGCCAAGACCCATGCTATATGGTTTTCAAGGTAAAATAACACTTAGGAACATTTTCCCCACAAATTGGAACCTACAAACTTCTCTATTTTCTTTCCAATTGATTTTGAAACTCCATCATGAAAAACACCTTTTTTGCTGAGAATGCCACTAATTGTACAAATCTGCCCATGTCTTTCACCATTGAAGACCTACACATATTCTAATTGCAGATTCAAAAAAATCATCTTCTCCCCTTTTTGATAGTATATGATACTCCATTTTTTGGACAAAAATGAAGCCTCTGGTGCTTGTTTGAAAAATTTGGCCCTTGGCCATGATCAGAGAATTTTAAATGTTTAAAAAAATTTAAAATTCATATAGTTAAAACTATACAATATAATCAAATTTTCAGCTCTTTCAATCTCACACTCAGTTTTCTATTTTAATATTTTAGATTTTTCTATTTTTACCTATTCCTCCAATTACGCATGGGACCACTTGCCACTTGGGTGCCACATGGCACATCCTCATTGGCCAACTTCACCAAGTAGGACCCACATCTCCTTGAGCATAAGTTTGAAACATTGGGATTTTGGCCTCCCAAACTGACAAAGTGTTTGTATCTTTGTAACTTTTCCTTTTAGCCTTTTGACCATATGCCTATTGTAACTTTGGAACTCCATATTCTAAGACTCTTGAACATATGAGGATTTTGTGAGTTCATAACTATGCATCTTTCCTCCTCTTGACTCACGCTAAGCATAGCTTTGCATCTCCAAACTTTTGCATCTCTAAACTCATAAGGACCTCCAGAATTCACCATGTCACCATCTATCTCATTGGGCACATTGATCAAAATCTATGTTTGTCCTCTGCTAGCTGTCCATGGGCCCACCATGTGAGCCTTTCATATTAAATTTTTTTGTATATTTAAGATACTTAACTATAGTGTACTCGTGTATAAAAAATATCAAAAGACCCCAAGCGCAATGCATGAGGGATTAATCATTTGGAAAGCTTCTTCCTCATGGGTAATATTTAGCTAGGCACCAAGAACATTCAATGAAAACATGCTTCACAATACTTTCCACAACAAATAAAGAGGATTTCTCTAACGAATTCTCTATTATCACTACCACCAATATTTCCTAGCATTCAAATTTTTTTCTCATCCCATCATCTAGATAGAAAGCATACTCTGCCATCTGGTTCCATTCTACCACATGTAATTGCATCCTATAACAGTAGTAAGGCTATTGCATGCACAAGTAATGCCTTCCAAACCTCAACACTTCACTTATCTCCTTGCACCTGATTAATCCAAATTTTATGGGTCAAAGCTTCATGCCCTCCTATTGTTGCATTTCCCATTGGCGATGTGTAGTAATCTATCACCTCTTCATTTTGGATGCCTCAATGTATTGTATTGATTACACTAGCACTGACCCAAACAATGGGCAAAACACAAACAAGCATTCCACTTCATCTTGTCCCCTGTGTTTTGGGCTTGAGCAACTAGTTTAGGAGCACTAAGAATAGTTACTTTATGGCATGTTTAGGATCATCCTTGATGGTAGTATTATTTCTTGTGTGACCTTTGCCTCTTAACGTAAGTTCCTTCTCAACTTTTATGTTGAAGGAGGTCAGAAAGATCACTCCCTTTATTTTATCCTGCATTAATTCCCTCTTTCTTTTGAATCATCTTTCGTCTGCCTTTTGCACGATGAGAATAAGTAATCTACAATCACCGTGGGTCTAAAAAAAAATTGCTCCATTGATATCCTTATTTATCTTAGAGTTCAAAGTATCTATTTACATGAAAGGTCTTAGATATCAACTTCACTGGAAAAACTATTTTCACTACATGCAATTTAGAAAGCATTGATCACTAATTTCATCACAGGTCTTTAAAACAGATGGAATATTTCACCATAAAATAGTTAGCAATGGTTGTAATCCTTTCCTATCCATTATTGACATCATTTCTAATATGTTATCTATTACTTCACATAGTGATGAAGGGTGCTTCCCTTAATACCATAAACACATAACATAAAGAAAGAAACAACAACAAATGTGAGAACAAATATGGACTTCTTATTTTTTCCACAAATGAGGATTTATAGAATTCATAAGTACAATATTTGGGCACCTTCATTATAGTAATTTACAAGACTAAGCTATGAACTACCACCTAGAGCTATCCAAGACAATGCTCAAGCCTTTCTTAAATAGGCATTTTTATGTCACCTGAGAAGGTTCTAGACATTGAAACTTAATACCTAAGGCCGATAGACCCTAATAATACATATAGACTGAACCAAATACATTTTTGACAATTATTTTATAGATTTTGGGTAGCCCAACTTTGGAAGGCCATAACTCTCGAACTATTGCTCCAATTGGCTATTATAACAACTTTTTAGAAATGCCAGCTTTTTATCTAGAGGTGAGCAATAGTGTAAGTGCCCTTCCATTGAGTTTTCAGACCTCACCCAGGCAATCTAAGTCCTCCAACAGTGAGCCTAAAGATTTTTCAACAAAAATTTCCACCAAAAATCCGCAATAACTTCTCTGGTCCTTAAGTCAGAGTAATGAGAATTTTATTGTAGGCTTATAACTCCAAAATGAACCTTTATGTAGAAAATGATAACATTACAAGCTTGTATGATAAACTTACCAAAAATAGTAAGGTCCCAAAAATAGTAACCACCCTATCTACTAGTCCTTATTAAAATAGAAAAGACTAAAAGTAAAAATATTTTTGGGTGATGCAAGATTGCCCTCACACCTAGGATGCTCCTGCATCAGGCAACAGGGGTAATTTGAGAAGTGACTCCATCATAGCTCAAGTGTGCAGAGGAAAACCAAGATAGTTAACCTCCTCCCTTGCTAGCCATGGTGAATCCTCTATTGGCCTCCCTTTCCATTTGACTAGGTATTCCTCATAATTTCTATTCCTTGTACTTTTGCTAAAATGACTATCAAATATCTCCTCAATCTCCTTTGTAGCCAAACTAGCTACTGGAATACTCCAATGTGCTTCTGCAACTTTATCTATATCACCTCCTTCATCATACTTTTTCAAATCTAAAATATTAAATACTGGTGAAATATTCAATTTAGCAAGCAACTCCACTTCATAAGCATTTCTGGAATCATACATTTTCACTCTCTTGCATGGTCCAAACTTCTTCATCTTCAACTTATTATATGTACCCACTAGAAAATGTTCCTTCCTCAAATGAACCATGACTTCATCTCCAATTTGAAATCCCTTTTACCCCCTTTTCAAATCTGCCTTAGCCTTATACTATGTATTCATCTTTATGATGTGCTTCTGCACCTCCTCATGGTTGTTCTTTAAATGTTCAACAAATTCTTCTGCTTTAATACTACTTATCTCTCCTTTATCCAACTACCTCAATTTATAATTATTTATGGGACTACTCCCATATACAATCTGGAATGGTGATTTACTAGTACTCTTGTTGATAGAATTATTATATGCAAATTTTATCTATGGTAAAATTAGATCCCATCATTTTGGCTTGTCTTTAACCAAACATCTTAGGAAGTTTCCCAAACTGCATTTCACAACTTTTTTCTGACCATTAGTCTATGGGTGATGTAATGAACTCAACTTCAAATTTGTCTTTAACTTCTTCCATAATGTATGCCAAAAATACCCAACAAATTTGGTATCTTGATTTGAAACTGTACTCTTTGGCAGACCATGTAGTCTCACCACTTCTTTGAAAAATAACTCTGTCACATGAACAACATCACTAGACTTCTTGCAAGGAATAAAATGTTCCATCCTTGAAAACTTATCAACCACTGCAAAAATAGAATCATGCTTGCATTTCCTCCTTGGAAATCCAAGAACAAAATCCATGTTGACATCCTCCCACAACTTCTCTAGTATAGGTAATGGCTGATACAACCCTTGATTCTACTTCACTCCTTTCGCCTTCTAACATACTCTACAACTTTGTATGAACTTCTTCACATCTTGCTACAATTGTGGCTAGTAATAATTCTCAACAACCAAAGCTATGGTTTTATCTCTTCCAAAATGTCCAACCAATCCTCCACTATGCTTCTCCTTGATGAGATTCTCTCATTAAACTTTTGGGAATGCACAATTGGCTTCCTTTGAACAACATACTATCTTCGATCATGAAATCCAACCTCTTTGTCCTGTCAAGTGTAACATGTTATGTACAAGCCTTTCACACTTCACCAAAATCATGATAATCTAAATACAAAGTACTGAGTTCCTTGAACCCAACTACCTCTATTTTCATTTCTATCAACAAATGTTGTCTTCTACTAAGATCATTTGCAACTCTATTAGACTTCCCACTCTTATATTTCAAAACAAGTATAGACCTCCACAAAAACTCAACCCACTTTAAATGTCTTTGGTTTAATTTTTCTTGACTATTTAAATATTGCAAAGCTTGACGATCAGTATACAAAAAAAACTCCTTAGGAGCAATATAGTGTCTCCACTTCTTCAATGCTTTAACTATAGCATAAAATTCTTAATCATAAACAAATTATTTTCTTTTTTGCATCACTCAAATTCTCACTAAAACAAGTAATAGGTCTACCTTCTTGGCTCAAAATAGCTCATATGTAGTACCACTAGCATCATAGTCTACTTGAAACACCTTAGTTAAAATTAGGAAGTGCTAAACAAGTTGCTCAATAACATTCTATTTCAAAATATTAAAACTCTTATCTACTACTATAGTCCACTTAAATTCTTTCCTATCCCCTCTCATTGTTTCAATCAGGGGTCCACAAATACTACTAAAACCTCTTATATACTTTCTGTGAAAACTAGCCAGTCTATGAAAAGATTTTACCTCTATGATACTTCTTTGAGTAGGCCATTCAAGGATAGCCTTCACTTTCTCTATTTCCATTTTTAGACCTTCTATTGAGATTACAATTCCTAGGTACACCAACTCCTCCTTCAAAAACTGCAGTTCTTCAAGTTTATCAGAAACTTTTCTTCCCTCAACTTATCAAACACCTTGAAAATATGGATCAAATGCTCCTCTAATGTCTTACTAAAGATAAAAATATCATCTAGGTAAACAATGATAAACTTACCCAGAAACTCCTTCAGTACCTTATTCATGAGCCACATGAAAGTGCTTGGTGCATTGGTTAGCCCAAAAGGCATGACTAACAACTTGTATAGTCCTTTTTGTCTTGAAAGTAGTCTTCCACTCTTCATCTTATCATATATGAATCTAATGTTACCCACTCTTCAGATCCATCTTTGTGAAATACTTAGCTCCACTCAAACAATCCATAATATCATCCATCCTTGGCAATGGAAATCTCTACTTGATTGTGATCTTGATAATAGTACATGAATCTAAGCACATCCTCCATTATCCATTCTTCTTTGGTGCTAATATGATTGGTACAACACATGGACTCAGAAACTCTTGCATCAACCCCTTCTGCAACAACTCATGAACTTGCCTGTTCAACTCTTCACTTTCTACTAGTGTCATTCTGTGTGTTGCCTTGTTTGGAAAATTGGCTCCTAGAACCAAATCCATTTGATGAATAATCTTCCTCATTGGGGAAAATCCATTAGGTACATTATCTGATACAATATTAGAAAACTTTCCCAACATATCTACAACTTCTACAGGTACCTCCTCTACTTCTTTACTATCTTTTAGAATTATAGAAAAATAAATGTGTGCACACTTCAAACCTTTGAGAAACTCTTTTCCATCAACAAAACATATTCTAGCAACACTACATACCTTTTCTTCTTTCTCCTTCAACGACATCAACTTATGTTTCACTCCATCCTTGGTCAGAGTGTAAGTATTTTCTTGCCCATCATGTACATCATGCCTATCAAACTACCACAGCCTACCCAACAACATATGACATATTTCCATAGGTATGATATCACATAGTATGTCATCTTGGTAGCTTCCAATCTTGAACTTCACTGAGCACTGCTCATTGACCATGACCTTGGGGTCATCTGACACCCAAGAAATATGGTATATATGTCAGTTTTTCTGCCTCTTTAGCTTCAACTTTGTAACCATCATTTCTAACAACCAATTGTTAGTACTTCCACCATCAATGATCACATCACAACACTTATTTTCACATCTACAACTTGTATGAAACAAGCTCCTTCTTTCATTCTCACCACTTAGCAAGACTCTTCTATTAATTAGGACTTCTCCTCTTTCAATTTCTTCAAAATGTGATGATCTGGCATCTTCATCAAGATGCGAAACTCTAGCTTAGCCATCTATTCTTTGATCTATCCTTCCTTGGCACTGGGAACATTCAAATTCTCTATGTCATTCTTCTCCAAAGTGAAAACATTTCACACGGAAGCATCCTCTTCCAGATCCTTGTCCTCTACCTCTTCCTCTCTTATCTCTATTGTTTTCATCATGGAAATGAATGGAATTTTTTTCCCTCTAGTTCTGATTGCTACTTCTAGCCTCATCCTTGTTCTTCTAATCATCATTATGGTCTCCATAATATTGTTCACCATATCTTCCACTGCAATCTTTTTCGCTATTCTTATTGTCAAATTTCTTGCTTAGTTTTTCCTTAACTCTTAGGAAAAACTAGTATGCCTCCTCATTATTTTTCATTCAAACCAGACTCAAGTCATCCTGAATGCTTGGCCTTAACCCATTAAGATAAAGGGTGACTTTCTCCTTATTAGCTTCCACATGGCCAGTTGTAGTGAGAACTCGGTAGAAATATTCAGTAAACTCTTGAACAGATTTTTCCCTTGTTTCAACCCTTACATTTTTTTCAATAGATCAAGCTCATAATCTATAGGAATGAATTTTCAATTTAGTTTAGTTATCATTTGATCCCATCTAGTGATTTTGTCCTTTCTCTTTCTATTTTGCTCCAACTGAACCTCCTACCACCATATCTTTGCATGTCCCTTTAGTTTTTCCTTCACAAACTTGACCCTATCAGGATCATCAATATCTTCATATTCAAAGTACTCCTCTAGTTCATTGATTCAAAGTACTCCATATCCGAGTTAAGATTTCTCAAAAATGTGGGAACCTTAAACTTAGGTCTTTTTTGAATCTTGGAGATGGCCCTAAAAAGCCTCTCTTCCTCTAGGTTTAGAACTACCTCTAGTTTGACATTTTATTCTACTTTGTCCTCATCCTTGCTTTCATCCCTTATGGGACGATTTATTCCTTAGAGAATTTTCTCTTCCAATTCTTGCAGTTTTCTTTGGAGGGCTCAAAAACCCTCAGGTGTAACACCTATAGCTCTTTTTCCATGCTCTCTTCATGGAGGCATGTTTGCACTTTCGTTGAAACCCTAGTGCAAACTGCCTCACAATCAATGATCTATCTACACGCTCAGCCCAAACCATGGTCCTAGTGTGAACTACCTCACAGTCGGTCATTTTTCCACACACTCAAGAACTCTAGCTCTAATACCACTTGATGAAGGGTGCTCCCCTTAATACCATAAACCATACCAGAAACAAAGAAATACAAAAAATGTGAGAAAAAAATGGACTTCTTATTTGCACCAAAAATGTAGAATTACAAAATTTACAAGTACAATATGCTAACCCACATGGATGCCTTTGTTAAAGTAATCTTCAAGACTAACTGATGAACTACCACCTAGAGTTTTTCTAAACAAAGTTCGAGCCTCTCTTAAATAGGCAATTTAATGGCACTTGAGAAGGTTCTAGACATTGAAACTTAATACCTAGGGCTGACAGACCCTAACAAAACATATGGAGTCAGCCAAATACATCGTTGACAATTATTTTAGAAATTTGGAGTAGCTCAACTTTCGAAGGCAATAACTTTTGAACCATTGCTTTGATTGGCTATTATAACCACTTTTTAGAAACACCAGCTCCTGATCTACAGGCATGGAATAGTGCAAGCATCCTTCCATTGAGTTTTTGGACCTCATCTGGGCACTCTAAGGCCTCCAACAATGAGCTTGAAGATTTTTCCACGAAAAATCCACAATAATGTCTCTGATACTTAAGCTGGAGCAATGAGATTTTTATGGTAGGCTTGTAATTCTAAAATAAACCTTCATGTAGAAAATGAGAACATTTTGAGCTTGTATGAGAAACTTACTAAAAATAGTAATCTCTTAGAAATAGAAACCACCCTATCTACTAGTCCTTATTAAAATAGAAAAGACTAAGAAGAAAATATTTTTGGTTGATGCAAGATTTCTCATAAACCCAAGATGCTCTTGCATCATAATCTTTGACATGTATTCCAACAATGATGCCCTACTCTTGGTGACATCATCATCGCAACTTTAACTACAAGGAGTTGGAACACAGAAGTCATCCAAAAAATATTTTGACAAGGATTTCATACCCCAAACAATGAGGCTTTTTGTCATTTGTTGATCAAGTTAATCTAATGGCTTAGACTTATCCATAGTCTTTCAATAAAAATGGTTTTAGACACCCAACATCAATTAGTCCCATCAAAAAGTTTAAAGCTCATTTACTAATTACATGTTTCATTTAGCTTCTGACAAAATTTTATTAGTTGAAATGATGAACAGTTGTTAGAAATTGATGTAAAATATAGTAGCGATTTTCTACTTGAAAGAAAAGTCAGAAGCCTTCGACATGTTTAAAGTTTACAAAGAAAAAGTGGAAAGGGAAACTAGTAGAGCATTGAAGTGCTTGAGATTAGATTGGGGAGGCGAGTTCACCTCACAAGAATTTGAAATTTACTATGAGGAGCATGGAATGAGAAGACAAATGTCAGCTCCTAGGACACCTCAATAGAACAATGTTGTAGAGAGAAGAAACATAACCATCATAGATTCTGTTAGAACACTGATGATCCAACATAATGTCAAATAGATCTACTGGAGAGATGTTGTAAAGATAGTTGTGAACATCTTGAACATGGTACAAGTGAAGAAGGGGACAAAGAAAACTCCCTATGAACTATGGTTTAGTTACACACCATCCATCAGTTACTTCAAAGTATTCAAAAGAAAATGTGACATAAAGAGGGATCAATACCAAGGAAAGTTTGAGCCTATGAGTGATGAGGGTATCTTTCTAGGATAATCTACCAAAAGAAGAGCATGTTGGTGTCTAAACCTTCAATCAAAGAAGATTGTGGAATCTACCAATGTAAAGGTGGATTAATTCTTAGACAAAAAAGGGTAAGATAGCAAGAAATAGCTAGAAGGCTACAAGTAGTTTGAATACATCTACTATGTGATATAGTGGAGAGAGTACCAATAGAGGAGGAACTTGTACAAGAGCTTGTACTGGCTTAAGTAGATGAAGCTTAACATGAAGAACAAAGAGAAGAAGTACTCAAAGGGTAACTAGTGATATAAAACTATGTGAGGAGGCAGTGCATAGACCAAATCATTGGAGACATGGATGTTGGAGTGATAACTAGGAGAAAAGTGAGAGAGACAATGTGTCTACTCTCACACTTAGAGCCCAAAGCTACAAAGGAAGCTCTAGAAGATGAAGACTCGAGAAAGGCCATAGAGGAATAAAATAGTGAAAAAGGATACATGGACCATGGTCACTTGAGAAAAAGACAAGAACAACATTGGAGAAAAAAATGGGTTTTCTTAAACAAGATGAATGAAGATGGAGAGGTGGTCATAAATAAGGCTAGACTTGTCTACAATGGCTATGCACAAGAGAAAGGCATAGACTATGAAGAAACCTTTACACTAGTGGATAGGTTGAAAGTAGTTAGAATACTCCTAGCATTTTCAACCTACAAGAACTTCAAAGTGTATCAGATGGACATAAAGCCTACATTCCTGAATGGAGTTCTAGAAGAGGAGGTGTATATTGAGCAACTTGAGGGGTTTGAAAATGGACAAGGGAAAAACCAAGTATGTATATTATAAAACCCTTGTATGGACTAAAATAGGCACCAAGAGCATGGTATGGGATACTACACTCATACTTGATAAAGAGTGGGTTTATAAGAACTAGTGACAATTGTAATCTATACATGAAGCAAGAAACAAAAATAAGTCTATTGAGTGTAGAGATATTTTTGGATGATATCATCTTTAAAGGAGAAGAAAAGATAAGTGTTGAGTTTTTTGAAGCCATGATCAAAGAAATCAAGTTCTTCATCATACTTCAAGCAACTTATCCCAACTAAAAGAGGGGATCTTCATTGGGAAAAAAAAAATATGTGAAGGAAATACTAAAGATATTTGGTATTGAGGAAGAAAAATTGGTAGCCACACTAGTGGTGATCACTTGCAAGATCTCAAAGGAGGATGAAGGACTTGAAGTGAATGAGACACTTTATCGATCTATGATTGGAAAACTGCAGCATGTAGTGCACCCTTGACCATACACAACACAAATGTTTGAATTAGTAACCAGATTCTTTTCCAACTCAAAATAATCATACATGGTAGATGTGAAGAGGATCTTCATGTATCTAATGGGTACTATAGAATATTGCCTTTGGTATCCTTGCAAGGGTAACTTTTAGCTTAGTGTCTTCACTAATACTGACTATGTGGGGAACACAAATGACAAAAAGAGCACAACTAGTGGTGCATTCTTTCTTGGAGGAAGATTGGTTGCATGGACCAATAAGAAGAATAAATGCTTTTCATAGTCAACAATTGAAGAAGAATATATTTTTATCACTCAAATTGTTTGGATAAAAAAATGATTGAAGGAAATCAAGAGAAAATGGAGGAATCAATAGTTATCAACTATGATAATACTATTGTAGTCAACATATCTAAAAATCCATTGATGAACTCAAAGACAAAGCACATATCTATCAAGCGCCATTTTCTGAGGGAGAAAGTAAAAGAAAATATATTAGGTTATAATATGTACCAACCAAGGAGAAACTGACTGATATCTTTACAAAGCCTCTTCAAAATTATACTTTTGAGTATCTAAGAGAAAAGTTAGGGCTCCTACCCCTATCCATCCCTAACTAAGAGTAGATAGGTTGGCATCAATCCATGATCAAGGATCAAAGAAATCTAATAGTGGATTGATGAGAACAAGGGATTACTCCATAGGGGGAGAAGTTGAGAGACTGAAAGAGAAGATGGTCACCTTTGGCATTAGTGCCAAAGGAGGGGAAGTTGAGAGGAGGAGAAGAAGAAAAACAATAGGGGGAGCACAAAAACAAAATGAGATAAATAGAGAAAGTGTGAGAAGAGAAGAACACAAGGAATTATATGAGAGGAGATGAAAAATGATCAAAAAATGTGGATGCACTATATTATAGGGAGATGTTGAAAGAAGTTCAACAAGTGAAGGAAAGGCACCAAACAATGAGTGATAAAATTCCTAAGTGTTTCTATCAATGCCAAAGGGGGAGATTGTTTCCATAACCATCTTGAACCCATTTAGATAGAATGGTAGATTTAGTTGTAAAAGGTGTTTCCATTGATGTAAAGGCACACAAATGATCTAAGACCAATAGAGAATAATGACTAGCAATGCACATTGATGTGTGACTCTAGTTCACAACAATAACTAGCAAAGACAAGAACTATAGGCCCAACAAAGGTGACAAAATAGGTGATTAAATTAGAATAAGTATGCTAAGTGAAGTATATGTGAGTAGAAGGATGCCAAGAAAATAGGAAAGAAGATTGACCAGTGGTCATACAACATGGTGTGGACAAGTCAGCAAGGTAAGCATGGAGAAAGAAACCCATGGTTTCCAAGTCATGAAGAGGGTAGGAATGCACTCATCATTGCACTTAATGGTAATGGGTTAACATATTGAAGAATAGTTGAGAGAATTCAATTTTTTTCCAACAAAATAAGGTTGTCGAGGACTCGTGATACCCATGACTCATGTACAAACATGCTACATATGTTAAGGGTGAAACACTACTACAACATATAGTCGAACTAGTACTAGAGGTGAGAATTCAAATTTTGAAATCACAGATCAGGGCTTCCAATTGAAGCTAGAAGAAAGTATAAAAGGAAGTTGAAAGAGAAAAGGTTAGATTATCAAGTGATTAGCTAGAGAGCCAGAAGAGCCGAGACAAGTGGAATTTAAAGGTGTGAAGGAGATTCATAAGAGAGAAGTCACCATCAAAGAGTTATCATGTTGAAGAGAAGTGAGTAAGCCTTAACAACACAAGGTTTATCTTGTGCAAGAGCAAGGAGATTCAAGCACACAAATGATTGAGGTCTAAAGTTGCAAAGCTTGCAAGAGAAGGAAGAGCATAGTTCTAGATAGGTCAAGGGAGTTGAAGAAGGATCTATTTCAAGCTAAGTTTAGTAGATATTTGTTAGATCATTCCCTGTTGTTTACTAATCTTTGCAATAGTAAATTTTGTTGAGGATGGACTCTAATAGGTTCTTTCTACAAATCTCCTAACAAGGTGACACATTAACTTGTGTTCTAAAGTCCTTTAACCAAGATGCTCCTAACAAGACAAGAACTTAGAAAGTCTTATCAAAATCCCTAAACTAAGTGGCACCTAACCTAATTGTATCTTTGTAATCTTCTAACAAAGATAAGCTCTTGATTGGGTGCACTTCAAGAGAGTGCAAGCTTTGTGAGGATTCACTCACACACCACACACCATAGATTTTACCTTAGCTAGGTTTCTACTAGATAAATAGTGTTATGTGTTGTTGTTTTCATATTCTTCATTTTTGCTTAATTTTGATTGGTTGAGTTATGGCCAGCACAAACCCATAGACAAGTGTAAAGTGTGATAGGAGCAAAAAAAGTTTGAACTAGTGAGTATACTAATTCACCTCCACTCCCCTAGTATACTAACCTATGGTAAGACCAATAATAATAAGTATTATTTTATTTGTAATTTAAAAATAATTAGAGAATCTAATTTATAATTAACTTGAATTATAATTTAAGTTTATTAACTATTTTAATTTTAAATAATTATAGGGCAAGAGTCTATAATGCAACAATAACTTGTGAACCTCTCATGTGGGAGGTCTTGGGTTCGAGTCTACTAGAACTTAACACATAATACTAATAATAATAATTAATTTCAACAAATAATAATAATAAATCTAGGATTCAACTCATAAACCTATAAAACTAAGTTAAATTTTAATGACATGTAATTAAAATATAGTGAAGACTAAATATTTTTTATAATTTTCTTCCTTAAATTTATTAAAATAATTTACTTTAATAAAAAAATTATCATTATTATTATACATAATCTAATCATAATGTATGTTTTTTAATAAAGTAATATGAGATATGTAAATAAATATCCTAAAAAAAATCAACCATCAACCTATGAACTTATGGTATGATTACAACTTAAGTATGATGTTGATTGAATTATTTATATGTTAGGATACAATTTAAATTTTTGGACAAAAAATTATTATGATAAAAAATTAAATGATATCAATAATGAATTTAATAAAATAGTATAAAAATTTAGAAAATAAAATTACCAATAATTAATTGGCATATCAACTCATTAAATTGGTAACTAAATGCATGATACATCAATATTATTTATAAATTAATTTTCATAAACAAAAGAAATTTTGTAAAAAAAATAAGAATATACAAAAAATTAAACTATTTATATCAAAACATTTTAAATTTGAAAAAAAAATAAAAACTGCGCAAATGACCTTTATAATTTATTATGTTTAAGGATTATAATTGCATGACCGAGAAGAAAAAAGAATTACAATTTTAAATTTGGTGAAAAAGAAACAAAATGATCTTATGGAGGCAAAAAAAATGAAATGACACACAAAAAGCCTTACCACAGGTCCCTTAAAAAGTGGCAAGAATAATGTCAAGTGTAAGTAAAATTGTTACATCCTAATAATTTTGTAAATAAGATCTAAGCCAACTTAAACCAATCATGTTACTAATAAATATTTTTTATAATTTCTTTTTTTTTCATTTATACTATAAATATATGAAATTTATTATAAAATTGCAAAAATAATAAATTGTAATTACATCATTTTTTTTTTCAACCATTAGTTAACAATAAAAAAAACTTCTTACAATAGTAGATAGCCCATGACAAGTACTAATAAGGTGAGATAAGCTTGCTTTATACCTTTACCTAAAAATTATGTTTATAATTTCAAACCTACCAACATAGAAGAAGTTTTTCACTCCTTTAAGATGATTATTGAGTATTTGAATTTGGGCCCCATTTAAAGGGCGATCCAAGTGGCCATATCCTAGGGAAAGGTTTCCCTAGTCAATCCTTGACCTCTCAAAAATATGAAGTTAATGGTCTAAAATGTAGAGGAAATGAATTTTTTTTAACTAGTGCAAGAAGAATTAAGCATGATTGAGCATGCTAGGCTAGAAACACTAAAGTGAGTTCTAAGTGAGTATGAAATTATGTGGATACAATATAAATTATGGAATATGTCCACCATCCCTTTTATAATAGTGTTTTATTAACTACTCCCTCTCAATCTTCATTTTCTTCTTCAAAATGATCGATATTGTTACATCAATAATTTTCCCTTTAAAGTGATTTTTGTTAGCTATGAAAGGGAGAATGTGGTTTTCATCTTTTAAAAACACTTAAAAGTTTCAGATTTCTATTGGACATGGTTGGTACGGATACCAACTCAATTGGGAATCACCTTAGCTTAGATTCTTCTATTATCTCTAAGCTACTTATACGCACTACCAAGTGTATATGCTACTTTAGTATGTTAGAAACACTAAATTAAAACAATCAAAAAGCATTTGCATACTAATTTAACATAACTTCATGAAAGACAAAGTGAAGTCCTCAAATGAGAATATGAGCCATGGATAGGCTCTCTCAATGAGGATGATCACTTGATTTAGAGGTCTGTCTAATAGCTAAGATGGCGTGATTATGTATGTATGCTCAAATGCTCAAATGGGCTTCAATGGAGGATTTTTGATAGATTTTGGTGAATGGATTTGATGTAAAAATGGCTTCTCAAAATGGCATTATGGCTTTACTTTCTAGATTGTGTTATTTTTGCAAAGGGGAAGGATCCAATTTATAGGCAAGAGGCTTGAGAGATGGAGGGCTAAGATGGAAGGAAAGGAAAAAGTTTATGGAGGGCTCAGATTGAATGAGAGGAGAGCACATGGAATGTGCTTCCTTACAGCCAATCAGGGAGTGACACATGTCACAGGGCGAGAGGATGGAGGAAAGGGCAAGGATGAGTCAACAAAGGAGGCTCAAGGGATAATATCTTCATAAAGACCCTTCATAAGTGCTTTGTAAGATCATTGAAGGAGAGTGTAAGAGATATTTGAGGGTCATTTATGTTGGAGGGTGAGGAATTTCGACTTGGGTTGGATTAGGAAGGTTTTAAGCTTGCTTAGGATTGTGGAAATGATTAGAGGATGGATTAGGACGGTTTAGGATTAGCTTAGGGATAGGCAAGTGGATGGCAATAAATGAGGGTGGGTGAAGGAGGAGATATTTGTTAACTTTGGCTTGGGTTAGTAAGTCTTAACCCATGTTTAGGGAATGTGACAAGGTTAGGAGGGGATTAGGATTAGGATTAAAGATAAGGATTGACATCTTCTAGAAGAGTCTAGGCTTTGGATGAGGATGAAGACTTTCTAGAAGAGTCTAGAACTTCCTAGGATGAGGATAAACAAAGTTTTTAGAAAATAAATAAAGTTTTATTTATTTCAAGGGTTTGGGTTGAGGAGATATTTATTAAAACATTTTTAATAAACATGAGGATTAATATTTAATCTTAATTAAATATTTTGAGTTGGGATTAGGGATAGGAAATGATGGGATTAGCCTTTAATCAAAATTAAAGAAGGATTAGAAGATTTTGGAAGAGGTTAGTGGTCTTAAGGAAATTGGCCAAGTTTTGGGAAAAAAAAAAAATAATAATTTATTTTGGGATTTTTGGTCAATTAATTAATTAATTAATTAATAAGGAAAAAATGTTTAAATAAGATTTAAATTTTTTTGGGAGGGATTCCTTAATTAAATATTTTTAATTAAGATAAAGGGATTTAATGGCATAAAAAATTAATTAATTAATTAATTACATAATTAATTAATAAATGATGATGTCATTAGGGACTTTTTTCAGAAAATAAAAATATTTTATTTTCTAAAAGATTTTTAGGTGTCTACATTTTTCCCCTCTTTGATGTGATGTCGCAAGTGGCATGGCATCAAAGATAAGAAAATAAGATGCCCAAGGCTAGAGCAAAAGAGGAGAGAATGGACTGCGAGATGCCCCCTCAAGAAGGCGGCATGGAGAGAAAGCGAGGCTCGATAGCTTCTTGAAAAGTACAAGAATCTTGGCAGGTGGGAGGAAAAAGAGTGGCTTAAGAGAAGAGGTTTAGTTAGCTCAAACTCTCACTATGGGAGAATGATAAAGGGGAAAATCAGAGGCACAAGAGTAAATAAGCTTAAGACATTTAGGATTGGGGGGAGGATGAAGGAGCAGAGCACTATAAAAAGGAATCCAAGATAGGGAGATGGATGATGGGATGATAAAGCTGATGCAACAGGGTTTCAAAGAGCTAGATTGGCAAGAGATGGGTTTCAGAGATCCCTAGGACTAGGATTGTGGATCTCAAAAGATGAGGCTTGGTGGATTGATTTGATTGGTGGATCCTAAGACTAGGATTATGGATCCCTAAAGATAGGAGTGATGATTAATTCCAAGAGATACTGATGCATAAGCTGGGGTAGGAGAGACAGATGCTGGATATGGATGGGGAATAATGGAGATGAAGGTATTCCATTGAAGCTTTTTGAGAAGGGGGATACGTCAAAGAGAAGTACCACCATGTAGTTGAGCACTAGATTTGCTATAGGACTGTTGGTTAATTTTCAAGGTTACCAAGAACATCAAGGCCGTGTCACCAACCATCCATAGGATTGATGGACTGACTCGAAACAAACACACAAGGATTGCCCCAGCATCACACATGAAACCCAGAGGAAACATCATGGAACCGACACTAGGTAACCCACAAGCAAAAAAGAAACAAATGAAAGACTTATCAAAACCGTACACTCAGAGTGCCACATTCGTAGCTTACCATGATATGGAAGATCATGGAAACCTTGAGGAGGGAACAAAAGATTTCTTGGAAAAGATACTTCGAGACCCAAAAGGGAAGATTCCAAATCAAAAGAAAGCAAAAATTCAAAAGAGAATTGTTTGCCAACGAGATGGGTAGGACGAGGTACTAATAGATCAAGATCAGATATGAGGAAAGCTATATCCTGCAAGGATCTATCAGAGAGCACCTAAGCTGGTGGATTTGGATGAGTGATGCACTTGGCAAGCTGAACTAAGAAGGATAACACTTTGGTGACAAGAGATCTAGCTAAAGGATGCATTTGGAATAGCTAACCAAGGGTTGTGCGATGTGTGCAAGATGCTGATCAAGGATGAACTAATACGAAAGCTGGATAGATACAATGGTACTAAGCTAAGGAGGATGTACAAGCTGACAGACCAAGATGTGTTACAAATGTACAAGGTTGTTCATGTTTGGGTTTTGTGAGATGGAAATTTTTTAGAGTGTGTTGGATGGATAGTTGGATAATTTGATAGTTTTTTGAAAAGCTTAAGGAAAATGGGATTCTTTTTGTGCATGTGATAGGATACAAACTAGGATACAAGATTATTTACAAGCTGGAATATGGTACAAGTTTTGGACAAGATTTGGATATACAAGCTATGATAAAAAGGATAATACAAGATTTACAAGGTATGATACAAGCTTTGGTACAAGATTTACAAGCTGAGGTTCAAGATTTACAAGTTGTACAAGAGGTATTTACAAGCTTCATTAGATTTTGGATATTTGGTTGGAACACCAAGGGAACAACTAGGTGTTTTCTGGGATGGTGAGTGGATGGATGAGGGATAGGATAGTGATAGATAATGGATTAGTCTTAGTACACAAGGCACCTGAATTACTAGGTTTTCACCAAGGTACCTATCCAAGGCACTTGAATTGCCAAATTTTCACCATTGGACGCTTATTTATCTTTACTATTTTTTTTGAATTTTTCAAAAGCTAGGTATACCAAGGATCTTCAAGCATAGAACTTCTTGAGATGAATGATGTTAGTAGGATCATTCAAGAGTTCTCCTTCCAGTGTAGATAGCTGATAGGCTCAAGAGCCAAAGGAGGTAGTGACAACATAAGGACCAAGCCATGTAGGTTCAAACTTGCCTTTCTTTTCTCGATTGGCTTGGACTTTCATATTTTCTTTGAGGACCATGTTGCCCAACTGAAAGTGTCAGGGAAGCACCTTCTTATTGAAGTTCCTTTTGAGACAAGATTGATAGACTATGAGGTGATCATAGGCATGTTGTCACTTCTTGTCTAGGAGATCTAGCTGGGTGAGCCGAGCTACTCTGTATTCTTCATCCGATATTTTCCCTCACAAAGATATGCGCAAGGAGGGAAGTTCAACCTCTATGGGTAGTACCACTTCGGCACCATAGACTAGGGAGTATGGAGTTGTTCCTGTGGATGTACGAAAGGAGGTTTGATAGGCCCATAGGGCTGGATTTATTTGTAGGTGCCAATCGTGGCCAAAATCATTGACAACTTTCTTTAGGATTTTGAGGAGGGTTTTGTTAGTTGCCTCTGCCTGGCCATTACCTAGTGGGGAATATGGGCTAGAAAAGTGGTGATGGATGTGGAGGGAAGTGCATAATTCTTCCATGTTGAGATTTTCAAAGTTACCTCTGTGGTCGGTGAAGATGGTGGATGGGATGCTGAAGCGGCAAACAATGTGGTACAAGATGAACTTGGAGACCTGAATTCCTATAGCTGAGACTAGGGGGACTGCTTCCACCCATTTGGTGAAATAGTCTGTAGCTATTATTATCCATTTATGTCCATCAGATGAGAGAGGTGTGATAGTTCCAACTAGATCAAGGCCCCAACATGAAAATGGCCAAGGTGGTGCAATAAGCTGTAGATCTTGTGCTGCATCATGCACAAGATTGGCGTGCTGCTGACATGGGAGACATTTTTTGACAAAGTCATAGGAGTCTTCTTTGATGGTAGGCCAATAGTAGACTGCTCTAAGGATTTGTTTCCCTAGGACAATACCACTTGTGTGGGCACCACAAAGTTTGGAGTGTACTTCTTTTAATGCCATCACTGCCTTGTTTTGGTCTAAACACCTAGAGAGAGTATCGTGATAACCCAGACGATATAGGGTATTGGATATGATGACATAGTGGGATGATTTTCGAATGAGGTTATGGCATTGGGTTCATCTGAGGTGAGGGGATATGATACCATCTTTAAGGTAAGCATGGATTTCATGGTACCAAGGGGATTGAGGACCAACCAAGATGCAAACACGATTTGAATCCTCATTCGCATAGGTGGGTGTAAGGAGCTGCTTGACTAAAAAATCATATTGTGTAGTTGCTTGGGGAATTTCCAAGAGTGAGCCAATAGTAGCCATAACATCTACTACTTTGTTCTACATTCGAGGCACTTGTGTAAACTGAAGCTTTGTAAAATATTGGGTTAGTTGATCAACTAGCTCTTTGTAGGGTAATAGCTTTTCATCTTTGGTTTGATATTCATTTAGGACTTGCTTGATGATGAGATGAGAATCAGCAAAGATTTGTAACTTAGTGATATTCCATTTTGCAGCTATGAGAGCCTCATATTCAGCTATATTGTTGGTGCTAGGGAATTGTAGCTTAAAAGCTTTTGGAATGTAATCTCCTTGAGGTGTGACCAACAATATTCTTGCCCCTGATCCATGAGATGTGTATGAGCCATCAAAATAAAGTTTCCATGGGGCCTATTCTTCAATTAGATAGATATGTTCATCTAAAAATTCTGTGATCAAAAGATATGTATCTACTAGAGGTGCATTAGCTAGGTGATCTGCTATAGCTTGCCTTTTGATTGCCTTTCTATCCACATACTAGGTGTCAAATTCGCTAAGGAGCATAACCCATTTGGCCAAACGGCCTATAAGTGCCGTTCTAGAGAGCATATACTTGAGAGGATCAATTTTAGATACTAGCTGGACAATATGACTTAGCATGTAGTGGCAAAGCTTTTGAGTTGAGAAAATAACTACAAAACAAGCTTTTTCCATAGGAGTGTAATTGAGTTCATAACCAACTAGGGTTCTACTGATTTAGTAGATGGCTCTTTCTCTGTCGTAGTTATCGTGCTATGCTAGAAGTGCCCCTAGAGCAATAGGCATTACTAATATGTACAAGATGAAGGGATGACCAGGAACTGGTGGAACCAAGATAGGGCGATTGGCGAGATACTACTTCAGCTGATCGAAGCTGCGTTGACATAAAGAATCCCACTTGAAGTTCTCATCTTTCTTTAGTAGATGTGCAAATGGCGTACACTTATCTGCAAGCTGGGAGATGAAGCACCAAATAGATTGAAGCTTTCCATGAAGAGTATGAAGTTGTCATAGTGTCTGGGGAGGAGGCATGTCTAAGATAGCATTGACCTTCTTGGGGTCGATCTCTGTACCTTGTTTAGAAACTATAAAGCCTAGAAGCTTGCCAGATGTGACCCCAAAGACACATTTCTTGGGATTCAACATGAGATGATATTTGGCTAACCTATCAAATACTTTCTCCAGGTTAGCAAGATGATCCATGAAGGTGTGAGATTTAACCAAGATATCATCCACATAATCCTCCAAAATGCTATGGATAAGATCATGGAAAATGGCTGTCATAGCTCTTTAATAGGTAGCCCTAGCATTCTTTAAGCCAAAAGGCAACATGTTGTATCATAAGGTTCCCCAAGGGGTAGTGAATGTTTTCTTATGTTGATCCTCTTCTACAATCTTGATTTGATTATACCCAGAAAATCCATCCATGAGGGACAAAATTTCATGTCTAGCTGTAAGGTCTACAATCATATCTATGTTGGGTAAGGGAAAATCATCTTTTGGACAAGCTTTGTTAAGATCTCTAAAATCAGTGTAGATTCTAATGTCACCAGAAGGCTTAGTGACAGGGACCATGTTGGAGATCGACTTTGAGTAGTCGACAGGTCAGATAACCTTAGTAGCTAACATTCTTTCTAATTCAACTTTAACTAGTAATGCCACCTTGGGGTGCATTTTTCTAAGCTTTTGTCTGACGAGCCTGATCTTTGGATTGATTGCAAGATGATGAACTACAAGCTTTGGATCAAGTCCTGGCATGTCCTGATATGATCATGCAAATCGGCTGATGTTCTCTCTTAAGACCTCAAAGAGAAGGTTAGCTTGGTCTTGCGATAGAGATGCAGCAATGTGAACAAGTTTTGGGATCTTTAAAGAATCAATGTTGACTTCTCTAGTATCCTCAATTAGAATAGAAGACACCTCTGGTCGATTATCTTGAGGAGATAATGCTAAATCCTCATGTTCTGCTTGTAAGTCTTGATTTTCTTGCTGAGGGGCTCTCTTCGCTACCTTAGCTAGTCTTAGATTTTCCTTAGTTCCAATTTTGGGTGTATTGGAACTAGGTTGGGGATTTTCTCCAAAATACCCCTTGGGATATAGCTTATAGATATAGGTAGAATCTAGCTTTTTTTTCTTGTGAGGAGTTTCGGCTCCCATGAATCTTAGAAGTGCTTCCTATAATGTGAACTCATCAATGTGTATTACACTTGGTTGGTCCCAATCTATGAGTTCAGGGTGAGCGAGTGGTAGGTCGATGAAATGGATGGATAGTTCTTGGAGAACAGAGTCTCCCAGGGAGATTTGGTCTGGGATATCATCGTAGGGTCTCTTTTCAACTTCCTCCAGAATGTCTTCGATTTCTACAAGGTCATGGTGGATGTTCAAAAAAGCATGACCGTTCATATTGGTGCCCCCAGTTGTGTGTATGCCAAAGCCTAGACCTAACTTCTTTTCCCTTTTGTGTGCTTCGATGGGAAGCTGCATGCCTCTTTCCTCTAGTCCTAGACCACCACCTTGATAGTTCCATTTTTCAGTGATGAGCTTATGTGCTTGGTGATACTTCTGGCTAAAGTGATCAAGGTGTGCTTGATTTCTTGGAGGTGCATCCTTATGTAACCAATTGTTTATATCCAGAGTGAGCTCCTCATGAAGAGGGATTCTCAGGGATACAAAGGTTGTTGGGCCAAGCTTTGTGTATCGAGGAGGTGGAGTCTCCTTGCCTCTATGATATGTGGGTCATCCATGGGTGTGTGGATCAAGTGGCAATTCACCAACTGCAAATGCATCAGATAGGATATACCCTCCACAACCTTTGTTGTTGATCTTTAGGGTAGATAGGGTGGAGGCGAGGATGGTTTCTGGGTCATTACAGGTGTTGGATGAACTGGCAATGGATTAACCGATTTTGATGCTAGGGAAATGGTTTGTATATGAGGCTTCAACTAAATTGCAATAAGCAAAGGGTTCTGGATCGGCATGGATGGTCACTTCAGTGCCCTGATGCAAAAATTTGAGGCACTGATGATATGCGGATGAAACAGCCTTCATGGCATGGATCCATGGGCGTCCAAGGAAGATGTTAAATGGTAGGTTTAGATCAACAACATGGAAAATTGTTTCCTAGATGACCAACCCAACCTTGATGGGTAGCAAAACTGTTCCCTCTGTGGTTCTCTCTAGATTATCATAAGCTTTAATGGTGATAACCTCATTGATGATATCTGCCTCAGTATACCCAGCTTGTTTTATGAATTTTAGGGTGCAAATATTCAAGGCTAATCCATTATCTATCATTACTCTTTTTACGGTCAAATTGGATACCATAATGGCTATGCAAAGTGGAAGGGTGTGATCTGGCTCGACCATGGGTATGTCAGTGGGCTTGAATGATAAGGCACATGAGGATGAAAGGTGTCCAATAAGATTAAAAAAATCAATCACATTGATATCCGAAGGGACATGAGATTCTATGAGAGCACTATCAAGGATGTCTTTGTACATAGGACTAGTGCGAAGAAGGTCTAAAATGGAGATTTGGATTGGCATGTTCCCAAGGTGTTCCAAGATATTGTACTGGCTTTTTGATGGAGTTGATAATGTTGTTGGGGTTGATAGTGCTGATGGGACTAATGGGGCTGCGATGTTCAATTGCGCTCTTCGAGTGGTGACTGCACACTCATTGTTTAGGCCTTGGATATTGATAACATTGATAGAAGGCTCTTTCTTAGATATACAACCTATGAGGCTACCATAGTCTATGTAGGATGAAGTGTGGTAATTGTTCTTTGCATGCTGTTGGTTTGGATGGCGGTTGTTGGTGTTGTTGTTGGTTTGGATGGGTGCTTTTCCAGGATTTTGGTTGTTGTGAGGAGGAAAAGCATTTTGATAGATCTACAAGCCTGCATTGGGAGAGGTTTGTTCTCCAACTGTGATTTCTTTCCGATCAATGAGGTCCTGCACATAATCTTTCAGCTTCATGCATCTAAGGGTGGTGTGCCCTTTCACCCTATGAAACTTGCAATACTCATTGTCTATATACCATGCAGCTTTGGATTGGCCTGGGTCGATTTGCTGTGTAGGAGGAAATTTGATGAGGTTTTCCTTGACTAATTTCTCAAAAATGACATCATATGGCTCACCAAGGGGAGTATATTTTTGAGGTGCAGGTTGGAACTTGGGCTTTGGTCCTGCAGCTACATTGATGGGATTAGCTTGATTGTTAAACCCTTGAAAGTTGGGCTTTGGATTGTGGCTTTGAAAGCTTTGTTGATTCTGCTATTGGTTTTTGATAGCTTGTTGATTGTTTGGTTGATAAGGTGGGTTGGACTAATTTTGGGAAGGACCAACAATATTCACATGTCTGGTGTGAGTGACCCCATCTATTGCAACATGCTTGTTTTTGTTCCAATACCTAGACTTGTCATTTGAATGTGTTCGATTTTGGCTGGCTTCCTTGTAAATCTTGACCACACCATCTTTAATGAGTCCTTGCTTAAGGATCATTCATTTTTCTTTGATATCTTTGTAGGTCTGTAAACAGTTCATGGTCATGTGGTGAGCTAATTTGGGATGGGAATTATCAATAAATATTTTCACCAAATGGCACTCTGGCAGGGTGCAAGATATGCGGGTGGTATGGGTTTGCCATCTTTGTAGATATTCACCAAGACTTTCTCCACCTTTTTGCTTGGTGTGGACAAGATCAACCACTGATAATTATGTCTCAACAAGATGGGCATATTGGGCTACAAATGCCTTAGACAATTCAGCAAAGTTTTTGATTGTTCCATATGGGATTCTATAAAACCATTCAAGAGCTGGTTCGGACAAAATTTTGGGGAAGAGGCACAAAAGGAAGATGTCATTATATGCCACTTCTTGGTAGTGCATGTAAAATTCTTTGATATGTGTGACAGGGTCTCCTTTTCCTCTAAATTTGTCAAACTTGGGTATCTCAAAGTGTTTGGGAAATGGTGTCATGGTAATGGCTCTGTCAAATGGGTAAGGACACACATTCTCAAACTTGAAGGTTTTTGGGTCATTTCTGTCCTGGATGTTCTTAAAAGCTATCTTCATGGCTTCCCATTCTGAATTAATGGGTGATGGTTGTGATGCCTCCACTATAGGAGCACTCTGAGGGATATATGCACTGAATGGTGCAATTGAATATGGATGGCTTTGAGATATGGGCTGGTAGGGATTGTACATGGCTTGGGCAATTGAATGGTGGATGATGGGTTGCTGAGGTGGAGGTGGCACATATTGCTACATATGTTGTGAGGCTTACTGTTGATATTGGATTTGAGGTTGGGATTGAGGAACATAAGATGGCTATGGGATAAATGGATTGCTTTGTGGAGGTAAGGTATAAGATGGTTGTGAAGCTTGGGGAAAGGATTGGGGAGCTTGTGGAACTTGACTTTGGATTTGAGGAGTTTGACCAATATATGTGGGTTGTGCCCCCATTTGGGAGGGTATCTGCATGGCATAAGAGGCCAAGTAATTGGTGGTTGGTGGTGGTGGATTTCCTCCTAGAAGTGGCATAGAAAAATAGTTAGTAATAGGAGGTAATGGATTAGTTGGTGGTGGAGGTGGTGGGAATTGAAAGCTTGGAAATGGAACTGATGGGCTTTGATAGCTTGGTGGTTGGATTTGAAAACTTGGTAGAGTTGTGGTAGGAGCTTGGATCACTTGAGAGCTTGGTAGAACATTGGTAGTAGCTTGTGGGGTTTGATAGCTTTGTAGAGTGAGGGCAGTAGCTTGTGGATTTGTGGCTGATGGCACTGAGCTCCAAGGACCTAGTGGAAATGATGGAATTGTGCTCTGAGCTGAGGTAAACAAGCTGGGGGTGATGAAAGGTTGATTACTTGGTCCCATGGGTGACATCCCGGTTGTATATTGCTGAGGTTGGCCAAAGATGCTAGCACTGATTTGGGAGATGGGTGGATTTGGAAGGCTGGGTTGGAGAGTAGCAGCAACAATAGTGAAGGTAGTGAATGATAAGGTGTTTTGGGAAAAGGGGGTTTAGGATGGAGTGGTATGGACCAATGGTGGAGTGGTGGTAGCTGGATTGGCTTGCGGAATGGAGATTTCAACTTGAGCGGAGGCTGGTATGTTTGGGTCTGTTGGATCATATGAGGTGGGTTGAGGCTCTTCTTTTGGAATATACAAAGGATGATTTGGATCGTAAGAGCTTATGGGTGGTGGTAGTTTCCCAAATAGAGGGTGAGAAGGATCTAATAAGGGAGGAGGTCTTCCAAAATCGAAGGCTCCTAGGTTGTCCCTCTGAAATTTTTCCATGTTTGTTTCTTTGTTCTTGTCTATAATGGCATTCATCAATACTGCATTTCCTGGTTGGTTCATGAAAGCTTCAATGTCAGTAGGTGATGGTATAGCATTCTTTGGTTTGAAGGATGGTTGAGTGCTCAAGGGGAGCGAAGCTGTCTGATCCAAATGATACGGCTCCATTGTTTCCTTCTTCTTCTTGGCTAAGTGAGTGACAGGTGGCATGAAAATGTTCCTAGGGATGAGGTGCAACAATGTTGATGGATGCAAAGGGGGAGGCTTTTCTATGCAAATGATGTCCTAGGCTGGGGCAAAGCTATATGAAAAACCTAAGGAAGACTGGGTTGGGGATTCTAACTTCAAAGATATGTTGCCAAAGCATGAAAGGTCTACTTTCCTATGTGCAAGTTTGGTGGTGATTGTGTCAACTTAAGGATAGACTGATGATCCCTTAGGAAAAACATGAGATTGACCACTTGTGGATCCCAACCTTTAGCTCAAGGTGATGAGGGATGACAAGTGACAAGGCTAGATTACCCTAGACAAATCTTTATCAGAGGGATAACCTTGGTGAGACAAGTGGATTTGCAAGATGATAGGAAAAGAAAGTTCTGGCAATGTGCCAACAATTTTGAACTCTTGGATGTGAACTATTTGATTGCTGGCTAGATGGTTTGGTTCTAAGGCAAGGAACTAGATGAGATGGATTGGCTAAAATGCTTAAAGCGATAACCTAGAATGGCTGGCTTTCCTACAAAGATGACTCTAAAGTGAAACTTATGCAAGAAGATGTGGAGAAACAAGGGGGCCTAATCATAGAAATCATGCCTAGTTGGTAAGACATAAGCAGGGTTAACTCTTAGATGTTTGCTAAATCTGATAGTGCGATCTAATCAGATGTCTTGAAGGGCTTCGTCGACAGCTTTGTCTTCTGCTTTGTGGAGTTTGGTAATTCAAGGGCTTGGTGTTACTTCCTTTCTCTTGGATGAAATTTCTTGGTATACCTAAGGTGGCTTGAGTTTGGCTTTGTGAAACTTCTATTTGGGTTTGGGTTGTTCTGACATAAATTCCTGAATCTTGTAGTGCCTGCCCCTAGTTTATATTTTTCGAGCTACATTTATGATATGATTGCCAAACTCTTTTAGGCCAATTTATGTTTGATGAGTAGTATTATTATTTTAGAGATTATCAGATGATGATTACACTCAGTTTATTATATGATGAAATTACTTGGTACTCTATATTTCATGCATGTATGATGATTATTCAATGGTTTCAGTTATCGATGATGATTAGTTAGATGGTTCATTATTCCATGTGTTTCTTATGGATACTTACCCCATACTGCATGTGTATGGTGTGCGTGTTGTTTTATTTATGTATGGTGTTTCTGATATGGTTAAGGAAGGGAGTCGTAGTCACCTGCTAGTCGGGATCTACACGATGCACCACTTCCTACCATTGTCTGTTTAGCTTAGAATATTGTGTTTGTACATGCGTGAATTTTATGCAGGTTGTAGGTACCGGGTATCGACTTCCCTGAATTGTCAGGATGAGCGTACCCTATCGCACTGTCTCAATGGTAAGAGAGGGGAGATAAACTCTTAAGTCCAAATCCTAAACCCTCTAGCCAATTGTCCTAATTGATAATTAGGACAAGTATCTGAGTTAAGTACCCTCCGAATGCATCAAATGATGTAATTTGGTGATTATAACCCTTTTGTTTGATTTGGTATGTATTTTTCTATGATGGGTTTTCGTATGTTGCTTTATGAGTCCTTGGTGTATTTTCTATTAATTAAGTCTAATTAAAAAAGACTAATTAATGATTTAATTTAATAAGGAATTATTATGATATCTTTATATTTAATTAATTAATTAATTAATTAAATAAAAGAATTAAAGTTGGAAATTAAAGTTCAAGATATATTTAGAACAGGATAATATTTATTTAATTTAATAATAATATATTTGGAGTTCATTTTTAAATAAATGCTAAATATTATTGTTATTTAAATTAATTAAATATGTTATCAATTAAGTTCTAAAATAAATTAAAAGTTGAAAGATATTAATTTATTAAGAATTCTAGATCGCATGATCTAAACATGAGTTAAATATAAGAATTAAATTAAAAGATTAAATTATAAAAATTAATAATGTTATTTTAATTTCTTAAAAGTGCACATAAGATTTAAAGTAATAAATTAATTAAGAATTGAAGTCAAGTGAATTTTTAAATAAAGTTATTTAATAATTCAACTTAATGTGCATGAAAGTTGAATGCAAAAGAATTAGAAAAGATAATAAAAGTTAATTTGAGTTAACTGAGTTGTGCAAAGAGTCTTCTCGGGTAAACGCACAATTAGTGCCCCGAATTGAGGAGAATTTGCTTATCACAACTTTGGGGGTTCATTTTTGTGATATACGAATTTGGACGAGAATTTTTGGGGAAGACAATTTTTGGAAGCAAATTTCAGAAGGCTGATACGAAGAAAGTCTTGAAGGGGAAGGTTATTGAGAGGAGCGAATTCGCATACAGTTCCTGGAGATTGCATAATAGCATCAGGATCAGGTAGGGTCTTGTGTTTGTTTTTTATCTATTAAATATGCAAATTATCCCTTCCTGCCTTCTTCGTGTCTGGGGTTTGTAGATCTGAATTCTCTGTGATGAAAGTTTTAAGCTTTCAATATTGTGAAGTTATTAATTATTCGTCAATAATTTCTGTATCCATGGAGACTGGATGAATTAATTAGAACCATTGTTTTCTTGATTTAGAAATTAAGATCTAATTTGATAAGGGTTTTGTTTTAATGAAATTGAAAAGTTCTAGATAAATAAATAAAATAAATAAATATATATATATATAAATATATATATTTATATTTTACATATTTATCCTTTGGAAGAAATTGTTTTTATAAAAAAAAAAGATTAAACAAAATTAATTTTGTTAAAATAAAACTTATTTTATTGTTTTAGAATAAAATAAAATCAAATTTAAAAAAAATATATATATAAAAAAAAATATATATATTAATATAATATAGTGGGGGGGAGGGAATTACCCCGTACCCGCCCCCACTGTCGGCAGGCCGACAGTACCTGCGTCGCAGGTACTGCGACGACAGGTACAGAGTACCTGCCGCCCCAAGCCCTGCGACCGCAGGCCTGCGGCCAAAGCCGACGGGCTATAAACATTGGTTGGTTTCGCTTTTTTTTATTTTTTTAATTTTTTTTAAATTTTTTTTTTTAAATTATTAAAAAATGAATTTTATTTATTTAAAAATGTTTAAATAATAAAATTTTAATATATTCAATTTTTATAATAGATTAAACTTTTTAAATATTTAATAAATAAATATTAATTGCATAGTTATAGTTGTAAATTTTAATTTATTAATAATTTTGTTTAAATATTAATAAATTAACAATTATTAGTTGGATTAAAATAAGTAATTAGATCTAATGAATATTGATTAATTTAATTAAAATTAGTTTAATTAAGTTAATTAATAATGAATTTTATTTGACTAAATTATAAATTTGGATATTGATTTAATGAAAGTTATTATAGAAATGGGTTATTCGAAAAGGGTAGTTGTGAAAATTTTGTTACTTGAATTCGACATTAAACTAAAACACAAACCTTACCTTAACTTAAATAATATACTTTCAGATCCAATCTCTGAGACTTTGATGTTGTCTTTGTACTTTGAATGTTTTGGGGTTGGTTTAGCGTTGACCAGTTCAGGTTGTTACCAGAGGCTCGGGGTTTGTGAATGTGATGTCTTGATGATTTGGTCTCGATCTTTCTTAACCTGACCATGGTAATGTGATGAAGTGCTCTATGACATGATTGTGTTTACTGTTTGTGATTGCTTTCCAGTTTCCTTGTGTGAAGCTGAGATGTATGTAATTGAGAATACCTAACTTAACCATTTTTGAGTCTCGATCAGTTATATTTGATAACCATTTCTGAGTCTCGATCAGTTATACTTGTATTACTTTCTGGTTGCTCATTAGAGAACCATTGGATTTTGTGACTTATTATTGATGCCTTCAGTTGCTGATAGAGAACTGTCGTGATTACATGATTACTATTTGATGTTATCTGTTGCTCATGAAGAACTGATATATTTTGTGGATTATCTTTTTATGATATTTTCAGTTGCTCGTATAGGACTGAGATGGTTTTATTATGATTCTTTGATTTATGAGTTCATGAGCTAGGGTAGGTTATCTATGTGTAGAGTCGGGAAGTGGCTTGCAATGGGGGTCGGAGCCCTAAGAGGCTGCCTTGAGAAACCCATTGTAAGTCGTTTTTAATAAGTGAAAACATTTACACTAAATGAGAGAAAATGAACCTAACAAGATAATTGTATGTTCTCTCCCATGCCATGAGTGCTAGTACAGACTAGGATGGGGTAGAGAGGACGCTTGGTTACGACCTTGCATTCCATAGTATGTCTCGTCAGTACGAGAGGATACTATTGGCCGCAGGATCAGTAGGGACCCGGGATTCCTAAGGGATTGCTCGGGTAACTTCTACATGACTTTTGCGATGACACTTTCTCGCTTGCATATTAGTTTTCCTACGTGTCTTGTGGTACCTCTGGGATATAGATGTCGATCTTTTTAGGAACCCTTGAGTTAGCATACTTATAGGATTTCCTGGACTTAGAGAGTATTTATGATTATAGGTTTTGTTATCCTATTTGGGACTTGAGACTATCTCCTCAGCGCGGTGGGAGTGGACCATTTAGGTTCCACGCGGTCGGGTGGTAGTGCTTTTACTCTTACCATTGAGATCCGTTCCGTGATCACCGTGGCTAGAGATTTCGTGATTGGCATTTACCTACACTATGTTCTTGGATTAGTATGATGGATGGATAGATTTTATGATAGATGTTTTATCATTATGGATGTATGGATGTATCATGTATAGTGAATAGTTTCATATATTTTTACTGTACTTTGTATCATGGATTTGAGGATGTTGTATCTTGATCTTTACATATGTATATTCTTTTAAGCCTTTCATACCCTGTGACATGTACAGTGGATGAATGAGCATTCCAAATTAATTTGCCAAGGAGCATTCGGAACAAATGTATATTATGGACATTGGAGTTTTTGATTATTCTTTTCTATGTATGTGATAGTTGTTAGACTTAGAATTAATTAAATTTAAACGTGACTCAACGTCATGGGATCTTTAAGAAATGTAACTTGCAATGTATGTTTGTCGATGATTACATGTTATTGCTTCCGCTACTATTTGTTTGATGTGTATGTCATACTTTCTTACTTTAAAAAAAAAAAAAATGTTTAGCAACCTTAGTGAAACTTTAGGTTAATTCTTTTGGATCCCTTGGCGGGGCGTTACATCTGGTATCAAAGCCCAAGTTTCTACATTGGGAGCTCTGGGTATATTGGAACGCCACTAGTGTTAACTAGTTGAATAAAAATGCAAACCTTAAACTAAAACTTGAAGCTAGTTGAACTGAAACAGTATATAAACTATTAGTTACCTATTTTATTCATACTTCAACACTTAAAACTTCAAAACTGAAATCATACTTAAACTGAAATTATAGGTAAACTGAAAACTGAAAATATCTTGTTTGCAAAACATGTGTCTTTTATCTATGTATTTCAGTAGTATGTTTCATGGTTATTTTAGCATCTTGTGTCTTGGATATTATTGTAGGATGGTATCTGGGATGAGATCTTCCGTTAGGGGCCGTAGCCTTGGCCGTGGCAGAGGTCGTGGACGAGGCAGAGATGTTAGTGTTCATGAGTCTATCCATGAGAGCCCCATTCAGGAAGAGAATAGGGAAGAGCATGTCAGTGAGCATCAGGAAGAGAACCACGATGAGGGACATGCCGACTCTGAGGAGGTTGATCTGAGGCAAATGATGCGAACCCTTATTGATCGCTTACCTCCTGTTCTTGAGCAGGATAGAGCACACCAGGTTGGACACGAGCATAGACGCAGATCTAGGAGTCCTCAGAAGGATCGACATAGATTCATAGTATCTTCTCAGATGAAGGATCTTCAGAGGTCCAAGATCAAGCCCTTTAATGGGCAAGGTTCTGGGTATGTAGCTGAGCAGTGGCTTATTGCCCTTGACAGGATTTTTGCTATGCAGGACTTTGACAGTAATGTCAAAGCGAGGTTTGCCATTACCAATCTAGAGTTATTTGGAGCCACCTGGTGGACTATTGAGGAGAAGAAGTTGGGCATTGACATGGGTAGTGTCACTTGGGAGATTTTCTTGGAGAGTTTTCATGAGCGATTCCTACCAGAGGAATGGAAGCAGCATAGAGCAGATGAGTTCCATAACCTGAGACAGTTCACTATGACCGTTGTAGAGTATGAGCGCAAGTTCTATGAGCTCATGCCTTTTTTCGGGATTCAGTGACAACCCAGCACAGTTGGCACAACATTTCATTCGAGGCTTGAACAACCGTTTTATTGGGGGTGTTAAGGTATTTGAGCCTAAGACCCTCAAGGATGCGGTACATCGAGCTATCCTAGTAGAGCAGAGTGTCAACTTTGGGCAAGGCGGATTTGTGGGAGCGCCTACTATAGCAGGATCTAAGGGCAACCACAATTCCGGTGGAATCAGGAAGCCTCCCTTCCCTAGGAGGAATCAGTATTCTCAGCAGCATTCTCAGCAGCAGCCTCAGTAGCATAAGGGATTTTACCCTCAAGCACAGAGTGGTGGCGGTGGATCCAACTCTAGGATCAATCGCAATGCTCAACGTAATAGACAGAATCAGCAATCTCGGCCTGCACAGAGCAACCAGTCTTTTGCTAGCAGGGGTAGCCACCAACGGTCGAATGCACCACCTATAGGGAGAGGATCTGGCAGAGGCACAGGATGTTATTCGTGTGGACAAATTGGTCATATTGCAGCATACTGCCCACAGCGAGCATCTCAGTATTCAGGACCCAGGCCTGCGGCATCTGAGCCTACAGTCGGAAATACAGGTGGATCTCATAGAGTATTTGCAGCGGTGGATCACCGTCAGGCAGACCATCAGGGGACAGTAGTTGAGACTACAGGAGCTATCCGAGGTACACCTCTCTCTGTATTATTTGATTCAGGTGCTACAGATTCTTTCATTTCTCCATCTCTAGTTGATAAGTGTAAGCTGGAGTCGGTTAAGCAAGATCATGGTTGGCAAATGGAACTAGCCTCAGGTACTAAAGTTTCCACAGATTCGGTAGTTCATAAGTGTGGACTTAGCATAGGAGGGTTCGAGACTTCAGTCAATTTTTGAGTTATTCCTCTTGGCTCCTACGATGTGGTCTTAGGTATGGATTGGCTTGGCTCTCATAGGGCTAGTATTGACTGCAGAAAGAAGACCATTATGTGTCAGGATGACCAAGGGAAGGATGTTGAGATTGTGGGGATACCGAGGCCTATATCCCTACGGATGATCTCTGCTATGCAACTTAAGCGAAGCTTTCGTAAGGGGTGTCAGGTATTTGCCGTTACGGTAAATGAGCTTGATGAGGAAGAATCTACGAGGAAGACCCTAGATCACCCTATTTTACAGGAGTATATTGATGTCTTTCCGAGTGAGATTCTAGGCATGCCTCCGAAGAGAGACATTGATTTTAGCATTGAGCTCACTCGAGGAGCGGAACCTATCTCTAGAGCTCCTTACCGTATGACCACTCAAGAGCTAAGTGAGTTGTGTTTGCAGTTAGAGGAACTTTTGGCCAAGGGTAGTATTCGACCTAGTGTATCACCATGGGGAGCTCTAGTGCTCTTTGTGAAGAAGAAGGATGGTTCTTTGCGCCTTTGCATTGATTATAGACAGCTGAATAAGGTGACAATAAAGAACAGGTATCCTTTACCTAGGATTGATGATTTATTTGATCAGATCAAGGGAGCTACAGTGTTCTCTAAGATTGATCTTAAGTCAGGATACCATCAACTTCGCATCAAGGAGGCTGATATTCATAAGACCACCTTCCGAACTCGCTACGGGCATTATGAGTTCACAGTGGTACCCTTTGGGCTGACGAACGCTCCATTAGTTTTCATGTGCTTAATGAATGGGGTGTTCCGTTCCTATCTTGATAGATTTGTTCTTGTGTTCCTCGATGATATTCTGATATATTCTAAGTCCCAAAAGGAACATGAGGAACATTTGAGTTTAGTTTTGCAGTGCTTGAGAGATAATCAACTTTATGCCAATGCGGCAAAGTGTGATTTCTTTCAATCAGAGATACAGTATTTGGGACACGTTATTTCAGGCGAAGGTATCTCTGTAGACCCTTCGAAGATCCAGGCAATAGTAGATTGGCCTACACCCACTACTGTGTCGGAGATTCGTAGTTTCATGGGTCTAGCTGGGTATTATCGCAGATTTGTTCAAAACTTCTCCAGAATAGCACACCCTATTACCTCCCTTCAAAGGAAAGGAAAGAAGTTTCTTTGGACAGAAAAGTGTGTAGAAGCATTTAAGAAACTCAAAGAGCTTCTGACCAGTGCACCGATCTTAGCAGTACCTGATCCAGAAGGTGAGTTCATGGTGTGTACAGATGCTTCCCTTGAGGGTATTGGAGCAGTTCTAATGCAGAATGGTCGAGTGATTGCATATGAGTCACGCAAACTTAAGGATCATGAGTTGAATTATCCTACACATGACCTTGAGTTAGCAGCAGTAGTTCATGCCTTAGTGAGATGGAGACATTTCTTGTTGGGACACAGATTTGAACTACATAGCGATCATCGTAGTCTTCAGTACATATTCACGCAGCCTAATCTGAATGCTAGGCAAAGGCGTTGGATGGAGTTTTTGTGCGAGTATGACTTTGAGGTGAAGTATATCCAGGGGAAGGAGAATGTCGTAGCTGATGCTTTGAGTCGCAGGAAACATGTGATATCATCTATGACTCTTAGTGTCGATTTGAGATGTCAGATACTTTAGGCACTCCCCACTGATTCATGGTATCTGGAGGTGTGCAGTGAGATCAATTCAGGGAGACCCTTGGAGGGTAAGTTTTCAGGCTATGTCCTAGAGTTAGATGGCCTTTTAAGACTTTCAGGAAGGATCTATGTGCCGCTACTGGATGAGCTTCACATATGATCCTATCAGAGGCCCATCGTGCACCTTACTCGGCACATCCAGGCGTCAAGAAGATGCATGCAGATTTGCGACGTTTATTCTATTGGTCCGGGATGGAGCGCGACATTGCTGATTTTGTGGCTAGAAGTCTTGAGTGTCAAAGAGTCAAGGCAGAACACCAGCATCCGGCAGGGCTCTTGCAACCGAATCTCGTTCCTTCATGGAAGTGGGACATCATCTCTATGGATTTCATAGTAGGATTACCTATGACTCTTTGTCGTCATGATGCTATCATGGTCACCGTTGATCGGTTGACCAAGGTGGCACATTTTGCACCAATCAGGTCTTCCTACACTGCAGCTTCAGTAGCTAATGTCTTCATGCGTGACATTGTGAGACTACATGGTATTCCCTGAAAGATCATTTCGGATAGGGATCATGTTTTCACTTCCACATTTTGGACATCACTACAGCATGATCTTGGAGTGCAGTTGAACTTCAGTTCAGCATATCACCCAGAGACAGATGGGCAGACAGAGAGAGTGAATCAGGTTCTCGAGGATATGTTGAGGATGTACGTGATGGATAGGCAGACTCATTGGGAGGACTATCTCTACCTAGTGGAGTTTGCTTACAACAACGGGTATCACAGTTCTATTGGCATGGCACCTTTCCAAGCCTTATATGGATGCCCTTGTCGTACACCTTTGAGTTGGGATAGCCTTGAGGATCGCATCCTATTGGGCCCAGAGATGCTTCGTGACATGGAGCAACAGGTGGTGCGTATCCGAGAGCACTTGACAACGGCACAGGACAGGCAGAAGAAGTATGCGGATGCTCATAGGTCAGCTAAGCAGTTTGCTGTTGGAGAGAAGGTTTTCTTGAGAGTGCGTTCGCAGAAGAGTCCGATCCGTTATGGAAAGGGCTCGAAGCTAGCACCTCGCTTTGTAGGACCATTCGATATTCTTGAGAGGATTGGTTCAGTTGCCTATCGTCTTGCTTTACCGCCCAGCCTTGCTCGCATTCACGATGTTTTCCATGTTTCAGTACTTAGACAGTATATTCCTGATGTTGTACATATTCTTGATTGGAATGCATTACAGGTAGAGGACGGGCAGCTGGCTTTGGAGCCAATACGTATTCTGGAGCAGCGGGAGTTGACCCTCAGGGGTCGAACCATAGAGCAGGTAAGGGTCCAATGGGACCCTACTGATGACTCTTCAGCGACATGGGAGGATGCATCTAGATTACGGGATTTATATCCCTATTTGTTTATAGGCTTCCAGGAGTAAGCCTAAGTCTAGGGGGGGTGGATGTAGTGCCTGCCCCTAGTTTATATTTTTCGAGCTACATTTATGATATGATTGCCAAACTCTTTTAGGCCAATTTATGTTTGATGAGTAGTATTATTATTTTAGAGATTATCAGATGATGATTACACTCAGTTTATTATATGATGAAATTACTTGGTACTCTATATTTCATGCATGTATGATGATTATTCAATGGTTTCAGTTATCGATGATGATTAGTTAGATGGTTCATTATTCCATGTGTTTCTTATGGATACTTACCCCATACTGCATGTGTATGGTGTGCGTGTTGTTTTATTTATGTATGGTGTTTCTGATATGGTTAAGGAAGGGAGTCGTAGTCACCTGCTAGTCGGGATCTACACGATGCACCACTTCCTACCATTGCCTGTTTAGCTTAGAATATTGTGTTTGTACATGCGTGGATTTTATGCAGGTTGCAGGTACCGGGTATCGACTTCCCTGAATTGTCAGGATGAGCGTACCCTATCGCACTGTCTCAATGGTAAGAGAGGGGAGATAAACTCTTAAGTCCAAATCCTAAACCCTCTAGCCAATTGTCCTAATTGATAATTAGGACAAGTATCTGAGTTAAGTACCCTCCGAATGCATCAAATGATGTAATTTGGTGATTATAACCCTTTTGTTTGATTTGGTATGTATTTTTCTATGATGGGTTTTCGTATGTTGCTTTATGAGTCCTTGGTGTATTTTCTATTAATTAAGTCTAATTAAAAAAGACTAATTAATGATTTAATTTAATAAGGAATTATTATGATATCTTTATATTTAATTAATTAATTAATTAATTAAATAAAAGAATTAAAGTTGGAAATTAAAGTTCAAGATATATTTAGAACAGGATAATATTTATTTAATTTAATAATAATATATTTGGAGTTCATTTTTAAATAAATGCTAAATATTATTGTTATTTAAATTAATTAAATATGTTATCAATTAAGTTCTAAAATAAATTAAAAGTTGAAAGATATTAATTTATTAAGAATTCTAGATCGCATGATCTAAACATGAGTTAAATATAAGAATTAAATTAAAAGATTAAATTATAAAAATTAATAATGTTATTTTAATTTCTTAAAAGTGCACATAAGATTTAAAGTAATAAATTAATTAAGAATTGAAGTCAAGTGAATTTTTAAATAAAGTTATTTAATAATTCAACTTAATGTGCATGAAAGTTGAATGCAAAAGAATTAGAAAAGATAATAAAAGTTAATTTGAGTTAACTGAGTTGTGCAAAGAGTCTTCTCGGGTAAACGCACAATTAGTGCCCCGAATTGAGGAGAATTTGCTTATCACAACTTTGGGGGTTCATTTTTGTGATATACGAATTTGGACGAGAATTTTTGGGGAAGACAATTTTTGGAAGCAAATTTCAGAAGGCTGATACGAAGAAAGTCTTGAAGGGGAAGGTTATTGAGAGGAGCGAATTCGCATACAGTTCCTGGAGATTGCATAATAGCATCAGGATCAGGTAGGGTCTTGTGTTTGTTTTTTATCTATTAAATATGCAAATTATCCCTTCCTGCCTTCTTCGTGTCTGGGGTTTGTAGATCTGAATTCTCTGTGATGAAAGTTTTAAGCTTTCAATATTGTGAAGTTATTAATTATTCGTCAATAATTTCTGTATCCATGGAGACTGGATGAATTAATTAGAACCATTGTTTTCTTGATTTAGAAATTAAGATCTAATTTGATAAGGGTTTTGTTTTAATGAAATTGAAAAGTTCTAGATAAATAAATAAAATAAATAAATATATATATATAAATATATATATTTATATTTTACATATTTATCCTTTGGAAGAAACTGTTTTTATAAAAAAAAAAGATTAAACAAAATTAATTTTGTTAAAATAAAACTTATTTTATTGTTTTAGAATAAAATAAAATCAAATTTAAAAAAATATATATATAAAAAAAATATATATATTAATATAATATAGTGGGGGGGAGGGAATTACCCCGTACCCGCCCCCACTGTCGGCAGGCCGACAGTACCTACGTCGCAGGTACTGCGACGACAGGTACAGAGTACCTGCCGTCGCAGGCCCTGCGACCGCAGGCCTGCGGCCAAAGCCGACGGGCTATAAACGTTGGTTGGTTTCGCTTTTTTAAATTATTAAAAAATGAATTTTATTTATTTAAAAATTTTTAAATAATAAAATTTTAATATATTCAATTTTTATAATAGATTAAACTTTTTAAATATTTAATAAATAAATATTAATTGCATAGTTATAGTTGTAAATTTTAATTTATTAATAATTTTGTTTAAATATTAATAAATTAACAATTATTAGTTGGATTAAAATAAGTAATTAGATCTAATGAATATTGATTAATTTAATTAAAATTAGTTTAATTAAGTTAATTAATAATGAATTTTATTTGACTAAATTATAAATTTGGATATTGATTTAATGAAAGTTATTATAGAAATGGGTTATTCGAAAAGGGTAGTTGTGAAAATTTTGTTACTTGAATTCGACATTAAACTAAAACACAAACCTTACCTTAACTTAAATAATATACTTTCAGATCCAATCTCTGAGACTTTGATGTTGTCTTTGTACTTTGAATGTTTTGGGGTTGGTTTAGCGTTGACCAGTTCAGGTTGTTACCAGAGGCTCGGGGTTTGTGAATGTGATGTCTTGATGATTTGGTCTCGATCTTTCTTAACCTGACCATGGTAATGTGATGAAGTGCTCTATGACATGATTGTGTTTACTGTTTGTGATTGCTTTCCAGTTTCCTTGTGTGAAGCTGAGATGTATGTAATTGAGAATACCTAACTTAACCATTTTTGAGTCTCGATCAGTTATATTTGATAACCATTTCTGAGTCTCGATCAGTTATACTTGTATTACTTTCTGGTTGCTCATTAGAGAACCATTGGATTTTGTGACTTATTATTGATGCCTTCAGTTGCTGATAGAGAACTGTCGTGATTACATGATTACTATTTGATGTTATCTGTTGCTCATGAAGAACAGATATATTTTGTGGATTATCTTTTTATGATATTTTCAGTTGCTCGTATAGGACTGAGATGGTTTTATTATGATTCTTTGATTTATGAGTTCATGAGCTAGGGTAGGTTATCTATGTGTAGAGTCGGGAAGTGGCTTGCAATGGGGGTCGGAGTCCTAAGAGGCTGCCTTGAGAAACCCATTGTAAGTCATTTTTAATAAGTGAAAACATTTACACTAAATGAGAGAAAATGAACCTAACAAGATAATTGTATGTTCTCTCCCATGCCATGAGTGCTAGTACAGACTAGGATGGGGTAGAGAGGACGCTTGGTTACGACCTTGCATTCCATAGTATGTCTCGTCAGTACGAGAGGATACTAGTGGCCGCAGGATCAGTAGGGACCCGGGATTCCTAAGGGATTGCTCGGGTAACTTCTACATGACTTTTGCGATGACACTTTCTCGCTTGCATATTAGTTTTCCTACGTGTCTTGTGGTACCTCTGGGATATAGATGTCGATCTTTTTAGGAACCCTTGAGTTAGCATACTTATAGGATTTCCTGGACTTAGAGAGTATTTATGATTATAGGTTTTGTTATCCTATTTGGGACTTGAGACTATCTCCTCAGCGCGGTGGGAGTGGACCATTTAGGTTCCACGCGGTCGGGTGGTAGTGCTTTTACTCTTACCATTGAGATCCGTTCCGTGATCACCGTGGCTAGAGATTTCGTGATTGGCATTTACCTACACTATGTTCTTGGATTAGTATGATGGATGGATAGATTTTATGATAGATGTTTTATCATTATGGATGTATGGATGTATCATGTATAGTGAATAGTTTCATATATTTTTACTGTACTTTGTATCATGGATTTGAGGATGTTGTATCTTGATCTTTACATATGTATATTCTTTTAAGCCTTTCATACCCTGTGACATGTACAGTGGATGAATGAGCATTCCAAATTAATTTGCCAAGGAGCATTCGGAACAAATGTATATTATGGACATTGGAGTTTCTGATTATTCTTTTCTATGTATGTGATAGTTGTTAAACTTAGAATTAATTAAATTTAAACGTGACTCAACGTCATGGGATCTTTAAGAAATGTAACTTGCAATGTATGTTTGTCGATGATTACATGTTATTGCTTCCGCTACTATTTGTTTGATGTGTATGTCATACTTTCTTACTTTAAAAAAAAAAAAAATGTTTAGCAACCTTAGTGAAACTTTAGGTTAATTCTTTTGGATCCCTTGGCGGGGCGTTACAAATCTATTTGGCTTTGAGAGATCGTGGTTGTTTTGCTTCAACTTTGTTCAACTTCTGAAACAGACAATGACTACACTAAGTGTGCCCTAAGCTAGGATTGACCGAGTTTGGTAAACATTCATTCAACAAGTAAAAGATCAAGCAATAGATAGGAACAACTAGATAGAAGTTTTGATTTTCAGAATACAATAACTGCGCTGTGGAGTGTGTATATTCTACAAATGTTTCAATCAATCACTTCAAACACATTAACATCCTAGATGGTTGTCTACAAGGCTGACAGTTGGTTTAGCTAGGGAGTCCTCAATATACCCATGGTACGTGAGGCCCAAATCCGTAGATGAAACCAAAAAAATGTCACACAACTGAGAGGAGTGGTAACCCACTTCTCCTCTTTCACTTCTTAAGGGTATAAAGTTCCTTGAGGCTTAGCCCGAGTGACAAAATATTGATCCCAAGAGAGGTGTCTTTGGATTCACCTCTCGATCTTTATACTCCGCCGAAACACTGGAGTTGAGGTCATCTAAATGGGTGATGAAATCCCCAAGTAGGCCTCCTAAAAGCTAAGACAAGATTTTGGATCCTAAACTTATGCACTGAAGATGGCCTCGAAAGACGACAAGGGGAGAGAAGACTTGGATGATCTTGGGCTAAAAGACAGAGTTCTTTTCCAACTGATGCTTTAAGTTTTCTAATCTAGACCTTTTGAAAACACATGTGATTTAAGATGGAAAGGTTCAATTCCAATTTGAAATGCGCCATAAAAAGAGAAGTGATTGAAGAATGAATACACCAAGAAGATTTAGGGTCAACAAAAAGTAAACTCGAGCGCTCGGAGGCCCTCCACGTCAAGTATCGATTGATTTTCTTTAAGACATTCAATATTGAGTGTGAGTTTGTTTTAAGCCCAAAACAATGATGTGTGTAAATCTCGATTTCAAGTGCGCACCCGGAGGCTCTCCACGTCTAGATTTGTTCAATTTTTATGCCCAAATGAAGTGTTAGAAGGACTAATGTGCATTCAAGAAATTTTCTATCTTAGAAAAACTAATAAAAACTCAAGTGAGTGGAATTTGATTTTTGTGGAGCACTTAACACCTTCTTAGGTAGACCCATCCCCATATATGGTGCTGATATTGCAACCAATGGTTAGAATGATGGGTGATTAAAGAGGGTGAGTTGAACAACAAATTTACTCAAAGTGTCTTTATTTTTTTTTATAACTTAGAAAGTTTCTAAAATGTGGATTCTTTTTAAGCCCCAAAAGATGATTATTTGATCTATGGCATTCAAGATTGGATTTTTTGTTTTAATCATGCATTCATAAAATAAAAAAAACTTGATTTTAATCCATGGCACTCAAGAGTGATTTTAGCAACATGCATTCAAAGACAAGTGATTAAACATTCAAGTTTTTTCCTTTGAGCATTCAAGATTTGAGATTTTGCGTGTTTTTTTAAGAACTTTGAAGTGCTTTGTTTTAACCTTAGATCATTCAAGATTGTTTTGAACTCAAAAGTGAAAATAAATTTTTGGACTTTGGTTTTCATTCAAGATTTTGTGTTCTAGTTTGCATGTTTTAAGCCTAAAAAAATGATATTCCTAGATTGTTTTGATGCATGAAAAACCTAGGAAACATTCAAGATTTTGCAACAAGACATTTGTTTGGAACAAATAACAAAGCTTTTAGGACAATTTTGGCAACCATTTAGGACTCTTAGTTTTCATGAGATTTTTAAAAAAAAACTTTAAAATAGTTGCAAATGGGGTTCATTTTATCCTTGATTGATGCTTTGAGTTTGATTTAGATTTTAGTGTGCACTTAGTGTTGATTTTGAACCTTTTGAAATGGAAACTTGAAGTTCTTTTTAAATTTCCAAAAATGAAGTGTTCCTAACTTTGCATGAATGCATCTAAACCCTTGATGTTGCAAGGATGCAAACGATTGGATTGGTTTAGTTTCAATTAATTAATTAATTAATTAATTAATAAGGAAATAATGTTTAAATAAGATTTAAACATTTTTGGGAGTGATGCTCTAATTAAATATTTTTAATTAAGATAAAGGGATTTAATGGCATAAAAAATTAATTAAATAATTAATTAATAAATGATGATGTCATCAGAGACCTTTTTCAGAAAATAAAAATATTTTATTTTCTAAAGGATTTTTAGGTGTCTACACCAAGGAATTTGGGATTTAGTCCCTTTTTAGAGGCATGAGATCAATATTAAATTTCTCATAGTCCCAAATTAGCCTCCATAGCCATTTTATATAGGAGTCCAACCTTTCATCATGACATGTATATTGAATCCTCGATTTCTTAACTACAAGATTAGAATCCCCTTGAACTGTTAATCATTTTACTCTTAATAATCTCTATGTACAAAAAAATAGCTCTATGTTCTAGACAAGAGTTATGATTCCATGTTTTCTTTGGATTAGAAATGGTTGTCAATCTTCTAATATCATACACATGATAGTAGACAATTTTTTTGTGGTTTTCCATATATATCATCATATTATTTGGCCTAGGTTCTCTATCTACTTATATTTTGATTTCTCACTTTTTAGACAAGCCAAATGCATAACAAATTAGTGGTGATGTATACTTTTGACCACTTTTTTCTTAAAAGTGTACTATAAATTTTTAGAATGTTAACAACATGAATGTTAAAATGTTGTGCAACGAAGGGGTTTTCACTAAGTCAAATGTATAAAATTTAGTTTCTCAACCATGTATGCCTCAGTTTTATCAAGTTGTATCACCTTCCTATTTTTCTTGACAAGGATAATACAAAAACTTTACAATATAGAATGAAGCATCACATTTCCATAAGCTCATGAGTCTACAAGGAAATTGTTTATTTATTAACCAAATATTTTAATAATCAATTAAAAGAGAGGTGTACCTAATTACCTTGGTACCTCACACCATTGACATCGTATTCATGTAGATGTGGTACTTGTAATTTCTAAATATTTTGTGATGTCATAACCTTTCCTAATTGACTAGTTAATTCTATTTGGAATAGTTTAGATTTTTCATTTTGACGTCCCTTGAAAGGAACTAGGTTGTGTCAATATTGGGTTCATATAGTACAATACCTTTTTTGGGTAGAGTTGGTATTGTTAATGACATTTTATAATGGTTACTTAATTTTATAAGTACCTCCTGTGTTGTGAAATATATTTACATCATAAGTTTCAAAATCTAGTTAGTCAGTCTCTTGATCAAAGAATACGAATATTTCTTCTACCAAAATTGTATAAAATGGTGGTGTGGAATGATGTTTCATATAACTTGTACCAATTGACTTCATTGGGGTTATATATGTGTATGCTCATATTTTGGACCACATGGATTGACTCCTAATTATCATGATGATTGGTTTTCATATATCCATTGTTGGAGCCAATTTTTATTTGAAGTTCCCTTGACTTATCTTTAGTTGCACTTTCTACCTTTTAAAGGTACATATCAAATGGAAGAATATTATGATTAGGTGGTTTAATCACCTTGCTGATCCTAATTCTTGTAACCTAATCGGCTTGCTAATCCCAAGTCTTGTAAATTATATTCATTAATATGATCAATTTGATGTTGTGAAAATTTGAGAACATGTATGACATGTTAGAGAGGTTTAATGTGTGCAATGCATGTAAGAGGAATTAGTTATAACTAAATTTTCTTGAGATTGAGTATACAATTATTTTGTATATCCTTATTTATGGTTCATAATAATTTTTATTTTTAATGCATTTGGCACATGATATTAAGGATGGTATGTTTCTTTTTTTCATTAATGTTGTGTCATCTATTTACTATCAATGAGATAAGTGATTTTGATGGTGTAGAATCTTTCTTAAGTCTAATAGAAGCTTGGGTCTCTTTGGTTGTGGATTAGCTTTCATATGGTTTGTAATAATTATGTTTTATTCTTTTTTCTTGTATGAGTTTTGTAGCATAATGAGACTCTTTTTGGATTAATTCATTATTATTATTATTATTTTAATATAAAAAATTATTGTACCACTTACCATACTAATCAACGTTTGTTAGATCATGGGTCTTCCTATATTTGGCACCAAACCAATCATTACTAAAGAAAATGAACAATGCAAAGTTTATGATTGAAATGGTTGGGCTGAAGAAAGGGACCTATAAGTTTGAGAAAAAAATGGCATGTTTAAAGAAGATAAAACACTCAATTGTGATATGGATATCATAGGCTAAAAGCAATCTAGTTTTAAGGATCATAGGGTATTTTTATCAAATTGGTGATGACAATGTATAAAGGTAGTTTTTTCGTGTTTAGAAATGTTAGAATCATAACTAGGAAAACAAAGTGATAGCATAAAACATGAGATAGAATAGTAAAAAAGATGGGGCAAGGATAAATCTTGAAGGTCAAAAATCAATAATGACATAAGATTTCTATTAGCAAAACATGTTATTAAAAACTAAAATGTCATTAATAAAAGAGATGAACATGAATCAAATATATAAAAACATTTGACTTGTGCTAATAAGGATTTCCAATCCATGTGACTTACCCAAGCTAATCAATTTCATCACACATGAAGAAAATTTTCTAGTTCAATTTATTAAAGTATCTAGTAAAATATCATGTCTAGAACATTATAAGTAACTACTAAAGTCATTAACATAATAGGATCTTAGTTGATGTCAAATCTAGAAGAGTATGCACCAAGATGGTGTAAAACATGAGGGTAAAAGCACAAACTTGTGTCACCTTTTTATAAAGAAAAGTGATATCAGAATGTGACAGTTCAACATTAATTACAAAAAAAATGGTATTTGCATTTACAATATGAAGATGATGTAAACTGATGAAATGTGTAGAATTGTATGAATTTTATGCCTATAATTTTTATTATTTTTTTGACTAAGAATTTATTCATTTTATTTTATTTTGAAGTCCCTTTTTTAACTGTAAAAAATATAGGATGTAGTTCCCATCAAACAAGTATGTGCAAATCATCTTTTTTTGTTATGATTTAAAAATATTTTATAGATGACATGTATAGCTAGTGCACAAAAAAAGAAATAATTATTTTTGATGTATATTTTCTTTGTTATAAGTACTCAAGTTCGACCTTGTCAGAATCCAACAATTTTTTCCTCCCGTCAAAACTTCCCTATCAAATCTATACCTTCTTGGAAAAAAATTACATATTCATGAAGAGGATTCTCTCCTCTAGTGATAAATATATATTTTTAATTTTTTTGATATGATTTACTATTTTTTTTCATTTTTTGAGAGAGCATCTTCTGAAATGTTGAAATATCGACTTATAATATTTTTAGATTATAGCATATTATAACTAATCAAAACACTCAAAAATTTATATAATGATGATATTGAATCTGAAATCAATAAAAGGGTATTTTTAGTTTTTTTTAAAAATTGAGTTTTGATAGAGAAATGAGATTTGACCAAAACAGGTTTTTGTATCACAAACGGTGACACAGATCTATGCTTTTACCCATGAGAACATTATTGTTGGTGGGGGGAGGATAATGTCTTTATAGTTTATTACACATATGGTCTCATTTTTCTTTATAGATTTAGACCTACTTATGAATGTGAAGCAAGTATATAATATTGTCCGACACGTCATTCATTACTTATTGGAAAAAATGGTATTTTAAATTTTTTTGGTGTAAGCTATGTGACACATGCTTAGTGATGTGATTTTCAAGATGAATCCAAATTGAAAAGTCGTTGATGAAATACTTTTTAAAAATTAAAAAGAATATATAATACTCAAAATATGAAACACAAATATAAAAAATTGAGGCATGGACACTAAAACTATGTTATGAAATACTTTTTTGTGCAAGAAATGTTTAACATTCTCTATGAATCCAAAATTACTCACTAAGTTCATGTTTATTTTATTTAAGGAAAAAAAAACTAGTCAGTTTTACCTCCTTTTTGTGCACTATCTTGGTGCACATAGTCATCATGACATTTAACCAATGCAAGCATTGATATAACCATTAAACAAGATGCCATCAAGAGAGTAAAACATTTGTACTCCAGACCTATAAATGAAGGCTTGGATATTTGAAATTTCATTTGAGGATGAGTATGAAGGAAAGTAATTTAAAGCACCAAAGAATAGTCAATGTAAGATTCTCTTCAACAACCCATGAGATTGTATTTGAACAAAGTTGGTGAAATGGTTTATATAATAATGCAATTCCACTATAATTCTTGGACCAAAATATGGTGTGTAGATGAATACATTGATTCCCAAGAATATCTTTAAAATGTAGGAAATGATTTTTCATTGATGAATTTCACAATGAAGAATTGTATACTTTAAAAATCTTCTTAAGAAAAATATTGAGTCTGTATAACTCCATATTACAATTGAAAGATGGTGTAGGAATATCAATATAGAACATCACACAAAAGAAGAAGAATATGGAGTTTATGGTACAAAAAAACCTAGACAAGGTACAACCATATAGTTCCACACAAGGCTTGAAAGAGAATATAGGATCTCAAGATATTACATAAAAAGAAAGAGTAAAGAATACCAAGGAGGTCATAGTGTAGGAAAATGTAAAGGAGGTATATTTATAATCCATTTAATAAAATTTAAAATGAATATGGCATGTCAAGGTATGTTAAAAAAAACCTTAGGGGGGTGGATTCATAATCCATGCTACAATTGAAAGGGAATATGAGGTCTCAAAGTATGACATCACAATAGAGATGAAAATATTAAGTTCATAGTGTAGACAAATGTAAGGGAGGTAGATTAATAATCCACACTACAATTGAAATAAAATTTAAGGTCTCAAGATATGACATCTCATAGAAGATGAAAAATATAGAGGTCAAAGTGTAGATAATCCTAAAGGAGGTACATTCTATTAGAAATAGATAATACTGAGAGGGGGGGGATTAGTATTCTACAAACTTTTTCCCACAAATGGATATTATTAATTACTTTACAACATGCATATGAAAGTAAACCAACAATGTTGAATAGCAAATAAAACCATACACAAAGAGAACTCATAACAACATTATTTGTTAGCTAGGGAAACCCTAGCCAAGGGAAAACCCTGGTGGGGATGGCACCCATAGAATGATCCACTAAACAAAAGAAACTGTGTTAAGGATATTGACCCTGTTAGGAGTCTATGAATTACATATAGTGTTTTGGTCCTTATTAGAGGACTAGGCCCTATTAAAAGCCTCAACCTTGTTGGAAGTTGTTTCAACCTTTTACTAGTTTGTATTATAATTACAACTATATGCAAGAAGAGCACACTACCCTAATATGAAATTATACAATATAGTGCCTTTATACAAAAGAGATAGATACAAAAACCTCTTTATAGTTGATTGTTGTACTTCACATAGCCTAATCTGACATCAAAATTCGCATCACAAATCTCTCATATAAGTTTTCATGCCATATACATAGTTCGCATACTCATCATATACTTTTCATTCACATATATCACATATATCACACATCATTTTACTTCGTATGAAATAAATCTTTACTTATACTCTTTTCTTTCACAAAATTCTTGTGTAGTCGGCTTGATGCAATCACATGTTATGCTAACTTAGGGTAAACATCTAGGATTTCATCCCTACATAAATAAGTAATTATTTCGTAATTGAAATTATTCCTTAAAACTTTATTACTTTGTTTTGTTGTAATCTGTTTTGTTGTGCATACTGCCTTTACTAGTATTTGGTCTGTAATTTTGTCCATATTTTCTAGACTGATTTGCGCACTTAGGTACATCATCACAACACTCTGATATACCTTCCCTTAACTTTGCACATGCCAAATATTTCTGTAGCCTTCGCTATATGAAAAATAATCTTTGCACTGCTAATGAAACTATCTAACACTTAGAGAATTTTCTATCTATGACTATAGAATCTTCAACAGTATGTTCTTTCATCTCATCCTAAGATATATGTTGCCATAAATGGAAACCCTAACTCATCTTACCTAGCCATATTGCTAACACATTTGTAATTCATCCTACAATTGAAAGAGATAATAATATCTCAAGGTGTGACATCATAATAAAGATAAATGTATGAAATATCATAATGTAAACAAAGCTAGAGAAGGTACATTAACCTACCATTCCAAATAGTTGCCCTCTTCATCTACATTCTAACATCAACAATCTCAAATATATTTATCTTTTGAGTCTTTGTACTTGATACAAATGAGATGATCATCCACACAAAATTTTCTTTGAAAAGATAAAAATTGTCATTTGAATGGGATAACTTGAAGCCTATTTGAAGCAGAACATGTGGGGGGTCTTAAGGTATGATATCACAAGAAAGATTGTAGAATACTAGGGAGGTTATAGTCCAAACAAACGTAAGGAAGGTATATTGATATTCATTCTCAATTAATGAGACTAGGATCTCAAAGTGTAACATCGCAAAAAAAATGAAATATATAGAGGTCATGATGGAGAAAAACCTAGGTTTACATTGATAACTCATACTACAATTGAAAGATAATATAGGATCTCGAGGTATGACATTACAAGAAAGGTGTAAAATATAAAAGTAGTCAATAGTATGGACAACCCTGAAGGAGGTACATTTAACCTACCATTCCAAATGGTTGTCATCTTCCCCTACATCCTAACTTCAATCATTCTTAATCCATTTACATTTTCAACGCTTCCTACTAGATACATGTAAGGTCAACACTTACAAAAAATCTTCTTTTAAAGGCTAAAAACCTCTTTTAAATAGATTAGTATGAATAGAAGCCTAAATTCTCAAAACCTTAACAATAAAAGAGTGATCCTAAGAGAACCAATCTCTCTCAAAAAAAAATTAACCACTCAAATAGACCATCTTATTTCTTTTAGCCAAGCTCTATGTATTTTAACCTGGTACACATTATTAAAAACATACATACATTCATTTACACTTTTAGGAACCTAATAAACTATTCACATGAAATAATCATCCACACAAAATCTTTTTTAAAAACTAAGTTATATATATCTTCGAGTAGAACATTTAAATTCTATCTTGATATCTCATAACTGTAGTTGTGACTCTAATCGTGCCAAATGAACCAAAGTTCTCACCTTATTTCTTTTACCGCACTCACTGTTGGTAGTGGAAAAATCTAGCTTCATTTATTCATATGAGCATTACTTAGATCCAGCATATGCTAAGTGTTCCATTCATTCTCATGAGAGATTTCATGTAAACCAACTATTCATTGAAACATAGATCATGAGCTTGACTCGTTGAAATCTAATAGCAATATCACAAGTAGCTAAACGGCTACAAATTTAAATTATTCCATATATTGAAAACTTTCCACTTAAAATTTGGAATCAGAAATAATCGATAAGATCCAAAACCCTAGTTCCATCGAATGTCATGCTCTGCAAATGAAGATGCCACCTTTCAGAGATTTTCAGTACAGACGAACTGAAATTTTATGGAAAAGCATATTGAAAATTGACTTGATTGAATGATTCATGAGCTTATCAGAATCCACATGGCTCTGTAAGTGTGGATCTAGCAAATACGTGGTCAACAAATATTTTCCCTCGTTTACATCTGTCGATGTGGAATTCATCCGGAGAATACGAACAAAAAAACTCTAATCTTCTTCATCATTGAGAATGGATTTTTGAGCCCATTTTCCTTCTGATTTGTACGCCCATTGTTGTATTAGTTCTTGCCTACGGCAGGTAACTTATGCTTTCTCTTAGTCCATTGTATTAATAGCTGCATCAATCGTATTTTAGATTTCATTCATATAGCAATGTTTGCAAAAGGTTTTGTAATTTGCATGATTTTTTGGAATTGAAAAATACAATTTTTTGAAAACCTTATTGGCTCATGAGGAAAAGGCAATGAAAAATTTAATTTTCTTCAACAAAAATACAACTATTTTTTCCAACACCTTTATTAATGCAAGCATTAATTGCAACTTTATCTTTTCTTTTCTTGTGACAAGTGGATAAATTTTATTAAAAAATAATCATTTTCCTAACACCTCATGAATGCATTAATTTCAATTTTACCTTTTCCACATTTGTGACTAGTGGACAAACTTTTTTTAAAAAACACAATCACTTTTAATTGATGTTTATTTTTTTAATTTGCAAAATGCTATTAAATATAGATATTTTAATCAAGTATAGGTATTTCAATCAAATATAGACATTTTAACTCTTTTAAATTGTCAATTTCCAAAAATTATTTTTTATATAACTTAATTTCATTTTAATTTTAATTTTAATTTATATATAAGTTTAAATTAGAATTTAGTTTCTTTTATTTTGACATATCTAAACCAATGCTTTTAATAGATTTATTGTTTATTTTTTATTTTTATATATAATTTTTATTATATTTATATTTTTAATTTATACTTTAAAATACATAATACTAATTTTGTATCAATTTTAATAAAGTTCAAATTGTTTAACTTTGTATATTATCAACTTTATGTATGATAAGTGTGTTTGGTTTTTTAAAAGCATAAATGTTATTTTTAAATTAATTTATGTTTATTTATTTTTATGCATTAGATTTAAGCTTAAGAATATTGTCCACCTTCTTCAATTAGATGAATTTATCACTTAAACAAGATATATCAAATAATTTCATCATTAAAATTAATCAATTTAACTCTTTTTTTAAAAAATTATATAATTTTATCTATATCTTATATATAATTAGTTCATAAATATCTTTGGTCTCATAAATGTTCTTTACGATGTCATCTAATTTTAATTTACCATGATACTATAATATTTATTTATATATTCTTTTACTATTTTAATTAATATATATCATTGCAGTTATATAATTTAATAATATACTGACTATACTCTGTAATTTAATTTAGCTTACCACTATAATATTCTATTTGTCATTACTATTTATTTGTTATTTTATTAAACTAAATACATTATATTTTAACCAAAACCTACTTCAATCAACCATAAAATCATGAAGGCAGGAACTTTGGCGCTTGTGCCCCTTGTTTTATAATGGAACCAATTGCAATCTAGTAAGGAAAAATAACTTTTTGGTTTTCGCTTTTCTCTTTATTTTCAATTTTTGCTTCTTCTTTTTTGGGGCTTTTGGGATTTGAAGGATAGGCAAATTTTGTTGTCAATTTGGATTTTAAAAAAGAATAAGATTTAGGTTTTAGTTTATGATTTAGAATTTGTGAAATAGAGAAGGTTTTTATGATAACATCAACTAAAATATTGGGAAAGTTAAAAAATAGTCTTTTTTTAAATTCATAAGTCTTATTGTATCTAGGCATTCTTAAATTTAAAACTAGCATTAGTATTGAGAATAGGTGCAAGGGTATAACCAATAGTTGTATGAGGTCATTGATGTCCCTTTTCATCTAGAAACAATTTTGGAAATGTATCAACAAGCCACCATAAAAGGTGAATTACATGGTGATATATTTTGTTAAACTCGGTGACATGGTATATTGCTATATTCAATTAGAGAAATGTAAATTACAATATTCCTATCAAGAAGAACAAAGCCAGATCATTTATAAAAACAAAATTTGTCAGAAAGAGTCAAGCCAAATAATTATTGAAAACAAATTCTACTTGAGCATTGTATTGAGTTATCCTTGAATTATATTTCTCTCACTTTCAAGGAGTCGTGCAGTTAAAAGCACATAAAATATAGTGAAACTCTAGACACCAACCTTGAGAATAGTAATTTTGGGGTTTACATATATCCATACCCATAGCACAATAAGTAGATATCTAGCACTAACAGTAGCTTACTAACCATTACCACTAACACCATATGTAGCATAACTTGTGGAGGAACACAAAAAGTAATAGGCTACAAAGAAAGCCTAGTTTTATTATCTAGATCAACACCCAGTACAAGAATATCCAATAACAGAGCTAGGTGTAGCATAACGGTGGCATTAGTACACATAGTAGCACCAATAACACCAGTAACAGAGCTAGAAGTTGATGGTGATATATATAATTTCACAAACTTGAATCAAGTACTACAGATTCTTATGTTGTGTTCTAATTATAAACACTAAAAACAAGATTTATATAACAATGTGTATCAGGTAAATGTTAATACCAAACCATGGCTTCTATATAATTACTATATAGAGAGAGATTGATAATCTTTTTGAGTCCACAAGTGAGTGGTGCATGGTAACCCCATGATGGACATTATGGACTAGGTTGATCCTGGGTGTATGATGCATTAATATGAAGACTATATTACACTAACTAGGATGGTTTAGGCTTGTAGAGCATCCCTTATTGATCTCACATAATTGCAATGGTTGACTTCTTGGCTATGACTTCAATGGAAATAGAGAATCACTTTTCTACCTCATACATGAATAAAATGCTAATGCTCTTATCAACTAGACTAGATTCTACAAGTGTAAGCACAAAAGAATCCACAAAATCTGGGATAAAACAAGGGAATAAGAGTGGAAGATAAATCAATGCCCCACAAGATAAGGCTTTTGATCTAAGACTACCCTTACCCTTAAGTTGTAGATGTAGGATGGATTAGATCTATGGTCTAGAACACATAAATGGGTTGGGAAATATGTGTCCATCTACTAGAATGATGCACTTTTTAGAGGTGACTAGAGGCAGATCTTGAGAAAGCATTAACAATCATCATGTGGGTCGCTTTGTTTCTTCATTCAACAACCAATTTTGGGGGGTACGCATACTCTAGCTATGTGCCCAACAAGCCTTCTATTGAGAGAAGGTGCATCTATCTAGAAGGATTTCAAGATTTTTCAAAGCTTTCAAATCCAAACTATGTTGGGCACTAGGTTGATTGAGATATTGTTTAGACATCCTACAAAAAAGTTTTTAGAGAGCAAAGAGAAACATAGGATTCGAGTGATGATAAGTGAGTAATGGAAGTATACATTGTTTTATCAAGCACTTTGGATTTTAGTAGTCTGGGAGGATTAATAGGCCAAGGAATTCAAAATAGCATCTCCATTTAGTAGGATAATTCTAAAGAAAAAGAAACCATGTTTCAAAAATAAAGTGCAATTATTGTAAACGTGTAGCATGATCAAACTTTATGTAGAATGTGGAAACAAAAAAAAGGTATATGGACTATCTATACTATTTGTGAAAAATGTGTTTCTACTACCAAACAAAGTGTAGGGTATGTGTCATTTTCTACAAAGACCTTTGTTTTATTGAGCTTGCCTCTATATTTATGCATTCCATTGTATTGAAAATGGGAACACCTTTCCATCATCCAACTGAAGTAGACAATGAGAATTAAATAATTTATCATGGAAGATGACCTTTGGTAAAATATAAAATTTTTAGTATCAACAAAAGATTTGAGTATCATGTATGTAAACAAATAACCTCCTCGCCTCTAGATAAAAAGCAACCTTTCCTGAAACTCAAACATCAAGGACTTCACATAAAGGAATGCTAAGAAGAGAGACACTCTCATCAAACATGCAATTGCATTAACGTGTAAGAAGTGACATTATTTAATTAATTATTTGATAATAAAAGAAACTATAAACATTAAATAATAACAATATTAACCAAATTCAAATCTTTTTCTCTAAAATTTGTCCATATTCACCAAGATAGTAAAATTATATTAATTATTCATTTTAATTTTAGTTAAAATATTCTAGTAGTTACAATTCACATTTATCACTACGAAATATCATAATATTAAACATAATTAAAAAAGGATAAATACATTGTTAATAAATTAAATCTCCAAATATTAACTTCCTTACAAAGAATTAAAAAACTGATTAAGAAAAAAACATAAACTTACAATTTTAAATTCAAGGAATTAATACCCTCTTTACAAGTTCAAAACTATTCCACTACACGTGTAATTTTTTTAATAGAAAATAAAATAATTTATAAATATATAAATATATATATATATATATATATATATATATATATATATATATATATATATATATATATAATATTTTAAACTAATTTCTATTCTTCCTCTTTAAGCTACCATTTAAACAAAGGACACACATTTCTACATAAACTATTTTTAGATCCTTATTAAACTAATTCTATCATGGAGGATATATTCTCATTCTTTAATAAAACTAAGATTAAATGCATGTCTTTTCAACCAAGGAAGAAGGATAAGGTTATTAGCTTAAATTAGTATCTTATAATCTAGCAAATGTAAGAACAACACAAAATAATGACAAAGTATTATATTGTGAATTAAGAGAGCTAGAAAAGCAATATAGTTTGTGACTGCATACTCCACATAATTTACAATGAAGTGTCATTCATTCGAAATAATTAAAATGTGGATATCATTGAGACTATTGTGAGTGGCATGTTATCTTTATAAAACTTGATATGTTAGCTACTATATTATCATGGACACTCATATGGAGGGGTGCTTGAAGCATTCTTCAAATCATAACACTTTTGAGTATTATGACCAAGTTGACAATGGTATTGACAAAAAGCATTTTGATGAAATGACTTAGACATTGGTTTGATATGAGGGATTTTTAGAATGTTAGCATTAATCAACTTTGTCATCACCACATACAAAGGCTCAAATAAAGTAATGTATTTACGACTAGGATGAAACACAAAGAAAAATGTACTTGTACATTTAGATGTAGTAGCCACTTGAATATCAACCCATGGTCGCGTAGACTATGGGCCCCTATCATTCAATTTATTAGATTTCATAAATCAATGCATTGCAATATTTTATTAAATCAATTCAAATCAATTTCATTGATCAAATTGTAATTAATTCAATTATTTCAACATTTTGTAGGGTTTGATAATTTTATCATAACTCTTATTTAATTAAAAGAAAACCTCTATTTTAATTCAATAATTAATCCACATTTAATTAATTAAGAGAAAACCCCTCTTTTAATTTAATTAAATATTTCATTTTTTAATTTAATTAAATATTTCATATTCAATTAAAAGAGCTTGCCCCCTTTTAATTAAATAAAATCCCACTTGAAAAAGGAAATTAAATAAATTCTTTTTTCCTCTACACTTAAATGCACATATTTCTAAGTGGGAATCCATTTAATTTCCTCCTCTTTTCTCATTGGTGGAATTTTTTCTCACACGGATCATTCTTTCTCCACCCTTGATTAAATCTTATTGCCTCTTAATCTTAATCGTCCATTATTCTTTATAAGGAAGATCCCTCTCCTCATTTTTGACATCCACGATTATGTTATTGTTATGCTACAGGTTTCGAGAGTGATTTATTGGAGGAGTTTGAGCATTAAAATTTTTTGTGAAGAACTTCTATCTTCTTGTCTTCTTCTCTCATGCATCCACGACTTCCATCATCATGATCTATCCTTGCATTTTCATATTAGCTTAGACCCATATTTGCTTTTAGAGATTAATCTTGCATTGTTATTTCCTTTCATAGATTAGATTTCCTTTCTTGCATTGCTTTGCATTGTTATCAATTAGATTAGCTTGCATCTTCATTTGCATGTATATTTTGATCTTTGAATCTCTTGTTTTATAGTGTACTTGCACGGGCACAAACTAGGTCAAATTGAAGGCCTCCATTACAAACCTTTGAACTTCATGAAAAGAGAGCTATGAGCCACCATTCAAGACCTCATTCTTGAGCAATATTGGATATAATGAATCATAGAAGTGTGTCAACAATTGTTATTCTTAGGAAATTTGTTTTGATGAATGGTGGTGTCATGTAGTGCTTGCCCCCAATTTGCATTTTGTTATTTTTGTCGAACTCTTTTAGGCTAGTTTTATGCTTGATTACTAGTAGTATTATTTTAGATTATCATATATTATTTTAGATTCAGTTGATATATTATGAGATTACTTGGTACTCTATACTTCATGTATGCATGATGATTATTCAATGATTTATAGTTATTGATGATGATTAGTTAGATGGATTATGTGTCTTCTTATGGATACTCCCCATACTGCATGCCATTGCCTGTTTAGCTTAGAATATTATGTTTGTACATGCATGGATTTTATGCAGGTTGTAGGTATCGAGTATCGACTTCCTTGAATTTTTCGGATGAGCATACCCTATCACATTATCTCAATGGTAAGAGAGGGGAGATAAATTCTTAAGTCCAAATTCTAAACCTTTAAGCCATTTTTCCTAGAAAATTAGGACAAGTATCTGAGTCAATTACCTTTTGAATGCGTCGAATGACGTTAATTCATGATTATAACCCTTTAGTTTGATTTTGTATGTTGTTTTATGAGTCTTTGGTGAAATTTTCTATTAATTAAGTCTAATTAAAAGATTAAATTTAATGGAAAATTATTATGATATTTTAATATTTAATTATATATAATTAATTTGGAAATTAATTAAATAAAAAAAGAATTAAATTTGAAGATGGAAGTTATAAGAATAAATTTAGAACGTGATAATATTTATTTAATTTAATAATAATATATTTAGAGCTCACTTTTAAATAAATGCTAAATAGTATTATTGTTTAAGTTAATAAATATTTTATCAATTTAAGGTTTGAAAATAAATTAATAAGTGAAAAAGAAATTAATTTATTAAAAGTTTTATGATCGCATGAGATTAAAATTTAAAAAATTAATTGAAAATAGAAGTCAAGTGAAATTAAATAAAGTTATTTTATAATTCAATTAACATGCATGGAAAAGATAAAGAAAAGATAAAGAAAAGTTAATAAGAGTAAAATTCTGGTGAGCAAGGAGTCTTCTCAGGTGAACACATAGTTAGTGCCCTGATTTTAGGAGAGAACTCCTTATTACCAATTGAGGGTTCATTTTCAAGGGACCGAAATTTTGGGAAGTTTTGGGAAGGGACCGCGAATTTTGGAGGAGGAAGGAATTTTTGGAAAGAAGAAGGTTCTAGGGGGAGGAATTTCTCTACAATCTTCTTGGGCATAGCAATTAGCATAAGTGTCTAGGTAGATGCTCATGATTATTCGCTAAACTTATTATGCTCTTTCTTTCTCGTCTTTATCGTGTTTGTTGAATGTTTTTCTAAAGAATTCTTGTGATGAATGTTTTTAGTAATATGCATTCCTAGTATGAATATTAAATCTTCTGTTTATTGGGAAAATCAAAAGATCTATATAACCCTCTTTCAATAAATTAAAGAAATTAGAATCTAATTTGGGAAGGGTTTGAATTGAAAATGAAAACTCTAGATTGAAAATTCAAATGGTTGTCTATATTTCTCTTATCATATTAAAATGAAAATTGTTTACAAAAAAAATATATATTAAAAAGTTTAATTGGAGAGGGGTTTTGCTTGAATTAAATTCTATATTATTTAAACAAAACACAATTTAAAATTAATTAATTAATAATATATTGGGGGGGGGGGGGGGGGGGGGGGGGGGTGGTGTTGTTTCACCTACCACCTCCCCTTTTTCCCTTCTTACCTCCCTCGTACTATTGGCGCAAACATTAAAATCTATGACAATAGGTACACTGCTACTCACAGTAGTAGTAGTATTGCTAGCAGTTTGCGACAACATTATACATGTCACCATAGGGTTTAAGGCCGACGGGCCTTTAAAATATATGCCGTCATTTTTTATATATTATTTTATTGTTATTTTTTTTAAATATTATTTTTTAATTAAAAATTAATAATATTAAATTTTAATTATTATTTATAATTAATTAATTAATTTTATTACTATTTATTAATTTAATAAGTAATTAATAAAATATTAATATAGTTATTTTATAAACTCATTAATTAATCTAATTAATTTTAATTTTAATTAAGTTTAATCAATAATGAAGTTATTCCATGAAGATTTAAATTTTATTAAAAAACTATTATTAAGAATATTAATTTTAATAAAATTGTAAATTATTTTATTTGAAAATCGATATGTATTGTTTTAATAATTTAAATAAATAATTACCTTTGATTATTTTGGAAAAATGTACTTGTATCGAATAGGGGTAATTGCACAAATTATTTAAAAATAAGAATGGGTTAACTGTAAGGCTGAACTTTGAGACTTATTTACTTGGAATATATATTGAAACGAAAACAAAATCTTATATTTAACTCAACAAAAAGTTTTCCAAATCAAACCAAACTATGAGACTATTATGTTTTCTATTTGACGTCTATGTTTTGGGGTTTTTGGGTTTGATCTAGCTTTGACTAATTTTAGGATGTTACTAGAGGCTTGGGGGTTCTGTGATTGTGATGATATGATGATTTTTTTTGGATCTTTCTAAACCCAACCATGGTAATGTGATTAGTATGCTCTATGATGGGATGTATTTACTATTTGTTATTGCTTTCCAATCTTCTTGTGTAAAGCTAAGGTGTATGTTTATGATAAACCTAACTTAACCATTTTGAGTTTTTTATCAGTATTTTTGAGATGCTTTCCAGTCACTTGTATAGGACTAAGGTGATTTTATATGATTCTTTGATTTGTGATTTCATGAGCCTAGGGTAGGTTATATATATGTAATGTTGGGAAGTGGCTTGCAATGGGGGTCGAAATCCTAAGAGGTTCCAAGGGTAATCCATTGTAAGTTGTTTAATAAGTGAAAAGACTACACTAAATGAGAATAAAATGAACCTAATAAGAATCGTTTCATGTTCTCGCCCATGCCTTGAGTGCTAGTACAAACTAGGATGGGAGTAGAGAGAATGCTTGGTTGCGACCTTACATCCGTAGTATGCCTTGTCAGTACGAGAGGATACTAGTGGCTGCATAGGGATCATTAGGGGGTTGGGGTCTTAAGAGATTGCCAAGGTAACTCTAGTGTGATTCATGCAATGACACCTACTCGCTTACATAGTAGGTTTCCTATGTGTCTTTGTGTGCCTCTGGGATTAGATGACGACTTATCTTGGAACCTTTGAGTTAGATTACTTTTAGGATTTCCTAGACTTAGTGAGTACTTTTGATTTTTGGTTTGTTATCCTATTTGGGATTTGAGACTATCTCCTCAGTGTGGTGGGAGTGGGCCATTTATATTCCATGTGATTGGGTGGTAGTGCTTTTTACTCTTACCATCGAGATCTATCCATTGCTACCATGGCTGGAGTTTCCTTATCTACATTTCCTTTCATACTATCTTTGTATCTTATGATGGATGTTTATATCTTTATGATGGATGGTTTCATTTCTTGTATTGCATTTTGTATCATGGGTCCAAGGAGGATGATGCATTTCTATTTTTACATATGTATATTATTTTAGCCTTTCATACCTTGTGACATGTACAATGGATGATTGAGCATTCCAAATTTTATTGCCAAGTGGCATTCAAAACAAATCTATATTATGTAAATGGACTTTGGACTTTCTATTATTCTTTCATATGGATGTGGTATTTATTAGACTAGTTTTAATTATATTTAAATGTGATTCAACATTTTGGATCCCTAAGCAATGTAGCCCATTATGTCTGCTTATAGTTGATTGTGTGTTTTTGCTTTCACTACTTTATGTTTGATGTGTATGTTATTCTTCCTATTCTTGGATCCCTTGGTGGGGTGTTACATGTCACTCTTATCAATTGTAACATGAGCCATTGGAGTGGTGCACTCAAGTTAGCTCACTTGTAATTGATAAAGGTGAAGCATTGAAAAGAGATGTGAGAAGAACTTATACTCAATAAAGAGAATTTTATCTCTAATTTCTTTTTGTAAATTAGAAATAAAAATGTGTTGAATTCATGATCATGCAAAATATAAGGTGTTTGAGCATAAAAGTTCTTGAATCTACCAAAAAAGTCACTAAAGTTTTCTTAAACATTTTATTTACAATGCATCAAATCAGTCAAATAAATTTGAGGACCAATATTCAAAATTCTTTTTGAATGAAAGGTTTGGCAAGTGTTTGAAAGAAATCAATATAATAAAGGGGTCAAGAGAAATACCATTGCAAATCTTTTTCCCTAAGAGTAAAAAGTGAACAACTAAGCCATAAGCCTATAGTTGTGAGAAAAATCACTACGTATAGTTTGGAAAGTCCTAACATGAATCACATGATCATACAAGTTCCAATATGAGTCTTAAGAAGAGGCATCTCAACATGTTGCAAAATAACAAGACAAAGAATATAAAAAAATGGATTGACAATATCACATGTATGGATGTTGTACTTAGATCGAGTGAATTGAGTTACTTCTTGTTGCAATGAAATGACTAATTGAACCAAGCTACTAATGCTAGGATTAGAAGATGTAAAAGTAGGTATAGACATATTGAATATGTCAGAAACTATAATATAGGAAATGGAAGGAATATGTAAAGATGTTGGTGGAGGATTATAAGGAATAGGAAGAGGATTAGAACATGTGAAAGGAATGACATTATATGAAGGTATTGAAAAAGATATAGAGGTAGGAGGAACACTTAAGGGAAGTAAAGGGTTAGGAAGTCGACCGACACTTAGAGGATTCTAGGGACTTGTGTAGAATTCATCATGAACGGTGATACATAAGTGGGAATACTAGGAATCAAGGTGGAAATAGGAATGAAAGGTTCAACAACTGTGATAAAAGTGTATCCTAACTCTTGAGAACATTCCATCAAAGGCTTGGCATGAGTATTAATAAGGTGAGATATACCACACAAGATGGAGATGTTATTATCATCATAAGTAATAAGATTCTTAATAGCCTTAATAGTGACAACACTATCATGATTTGGGTTCTCTTGCACAAGACAATTTTCCAACTTGGGAAAAAGGAACTCTTGAGGCTTCACCTTCATCATGAGAAGAGCAAGAAGATTTTGTTAGCATGAATGTTGATGATATTCCTATAGCAAAGAATATTATCATTGCTAGAGACATGATTATGTGGTTATGTGTTCCATTCATGATAATATTTTTCATTGATGTCAACATACTTGTTATTCTATGAAGATTGGTAGAGTTATAAAGGAAGAAGCATTTAGCTTGGTTTGAGGATTGAAGATCAGCTTATGCACACTTGATATTATGTTCTACAATATGTCTAGATGCTATATCTAAGAGTGTGTGTAGAAATATGAAGATTGGAAAACCTTTCTTGAGGTAGTATATGGTTAGGTAAAATCTTTCAAACTTGCTAATGAGATTTGGCTTGATTTACCAAAAATATTTGAAGGTGATGATCATGCAAGAAAGGCTAGATTGTAAAGTTGGACATGTTTATTTCAATATGGTAAGATGTTGGAAGATGAAACTGTAAGAGGTTATTTTGCTATAATATCAAAGATTGTTATAGCAATTAGAGGTTGTAAAGGTTCAAAGATAGAAGATGAAGTTGTAAGAAAAATATTGAAGACTTTGACACCTACCTACAAACAAACAACATAGATGATTGAACAATTTATCCCTTGTAAACCTAACTTTACAAGAGAGACTCTTCTTTCAAGATTACAAACATCTGAGCTATGGATGAAATAGCAATGTATAAAGAGACAAACCTACATTCACAAGAAGTGCAAGTTCAAGTGGATATTATGCTAGTAGTAGCCAAGAAAAAGATGAAGAAGACAAAAATATTGAAGAAGGTGTTTCCATTCTTATGAATAGAGAACCTAAAGGTAACAAAACGTTTTTGTGTTGGACATGTAAAGAAATTGGTCATTATTCTTCTAAATATCCTAAGAGAGTAGAGTAGTTTAAGGCTAGAAAGATTTACAAGTGAAGAGTATCTAAGGATTGATTCTATGTTGATGAGGATGGTGAAGTTGATTTTAAAATGATAAATTCCTTAGAAGATAGTGATGATGAGATTGGATTTGCTGCTATAAAGAAAGAAAACCCTAAATAAGAAGATGTAAGAGAGGAAAAAATACCAGTATCACAAATTGAAAAGAAAAAGTTTGATTGGATTGTGGATAGTGGTTGTTCTCATCATATGACTGGAGATATGAATAATTTATTTGAATTTAATAGTTATGATAGTGGAGTAGTTAGACTTGGAAATAACTCAACATGTCACATAAAAGGAAAAGGATCTATTACACTTGATGGAAAGCCTAACACTAAAGATGTTTACTTTGTTGATGGTTTGAAAAAAAATATGTTAAGTGTTGGATAGCTTGTTAACAAGGGATGTCAATTGTAGTTTATAGAGAAGACTTGCATTATCAAGGATAAAGATGGTATTGATGTTAGAAAATAAAGTCCACCAAGATAACTAAGAGGGGGAGTAGGGGTGAGCCAATTTTCCAACAATTAAAATAGTTATTAACCTTATTAATTCTTAACCATGTGATCAATATAACCAACAACCATAAGAAGATACACATAAGCAAAAACACTAGATATGTTAACTAGAGAAACCCTTGATCATAGGGAAAACCATGGTGAGGATGGTACCTACAAACTGATGTACTAATATTAAAGTTCCATATAAGATGATGGACTCTTTTAGGAGCTAATGAAATACATTAAGTACATATCATTCCCTATTAGGAGACTTTGAATTTTTGTTAGGTTGTGCCAACCCTGTTAGTGAGTTTTAGAAGGAAGAAGGACCCACCGTTTAAGCAACTTTAGGGGAAAGACCATCAAACTCATTGTCCAAATACTCTATTTATTAGTCCTTTTTGAATAATAAAAATGAAATAAATTGAACTTCTCTATCCTCTTGACTAGACCAATCCTCTTTTGATCTCAATACTAGATCTTCAAACTTTGCATCCAATAATCCCTTGGATCGCTTACACTCATTTACAAACTTTTCATATCACTTGCTAACATACAATAGAATTCACATTTCATTCACACTACACCACAAGGAAAATAACCTTCCTTTATACCATATCCTCAAAATAATTCCTTAAGTTAGCCTTGAGGCTTTTCCAATTAAATATAATAGGATTGGGCATTAAGATATTACAATCATTTTACAATTACACAACACTGTCATCTCATAGTTTTAACAACTTCTCACACACGCCATCCATCTCTAACCTTGTGCACTCATTGATGTCATCATCATGTTTTTTAATATCACTATCTAACTTCACTCATCATGATTCTATCCTTGTTAATAGATACAATCCAAACACCAGAAACCACTTCTCAGGTACGCTATCTACACATTATCCTTTGTAATTCTTCAGTAAATCTCACATGTCTTCAAATTTTTGCATGCACGCTTGTCTAATTCATCAACATATAATATAGAACATATCCTTAACTATTTTTGACATCATCATCAATACATAATTTGTACGACCTCATTCTTTGTCTATTATTCTGCCAATCTTAACAAAAATAATACTATGTTGACATCAATGATAAACACAATCATGAATGCAACATGAAAATCATGCTAACAGACTTTCCAATGCTTAGGATACTCCCACAAAGAAATACCATCAGCATTCATGTTAACAATCTCCTTGTTTGTCATTTATAACAACATAGATGAAAAACATCTAAGTTCTAAGAATACCAAATCCAACTTTTTTGTTGTTGTTGTTGTTCTCTTTTTTTCAAAATTTCTTCATCAATCAAAGTTGGAATTCATAGGAACACTTCTCCATCTGTGCTTTCTCATTCTTATATGCATGGAAATCAATTGTTCACACTTCTCCCCCATTAATATAACTCAATATTTCTCCCCATTGGCATCAATCTATCTATGAACAATTCTACCATACACTACTAGAAGATTTTTTTCATGCAATCTCTCACCCATTGACATCAATGAAAAAAAAATCATTATGTCAATCAACTACTCAAAATCTTCAACCAGCTCAAGTGTCCAAAGATACTATTCTATACCAACATCCAAAAGTCCTTGATGACTCTACTCACCACAGATACTCCCCTATACATGAAGTATCACCATTCAGTCCAAATAAATAATAATGCTCTATATGATTGGACTGATGCACTCTCTGCATTATTTACTCAGGATTACGTAGGGGCATAACCCTAAGCATACCTCACAAATACTTAAACGTATCTTTAGGAAAAGGCTTCATAAAAATATTCATAGTATGATCTTTTGTATTCATATACTTTAATCTGATTTCTTTCTTTAAAACTTTCTCTTGAAACATGACACTTAATGAGTAAATGCTTAGCCCTAAAATGTAAAACAATATTCTTAGACATACTTACTTCACTTGTACTATCGCAATATATGATAATAGGTTCTAAAAACTCTATCCTAATGTCCTTCAACATCTAATTCATCCATATGATCTGATTATAATTGTTCATTGCTGCTACATACTCCATTTATATTGTACTCTGTCAAATATAGTCTTGTTTCTTGCTTATCCATTAAACTAATCTTCCTCTAAGAAAAAATGCTCCACTGCTAGTGCTCTTTTTGTCATCCATATTGCTTTCCTAATCCACATCAGTATACTCACACAAAGTAAAGTCACATGATTTTTCATACCACAAGCCAAAATCAAGTGTACCCTTCAAATATGTAAATATTCTCTTTATTGTTGCATAATGTGCTTCTCTAGGATCTTCTTGAAATCTTCCTTCTATCCCAACTACATTTTATATATCTAGTCTTGTGTGAATTAGATATTGCAAACCTCCATTCACGGATCTATACTTCTTCTTCTCAACTAGTGGTGTCTCATCTTTACTAGATAACTTGTGATTAGTTATCATAGTTGTACTAATAGGATTACAACTTTCCAAGCCAAATATTTTCAACAAGTATTTCAAATACTTAGTCTTTGATAGGAAGATACCATCATTTTTCTAGTCAATTTGTAGACCTAGGAAATATTTCATCTCATAGATCATACTCATCTCAAACTCATTCTTCATTTCATAAGAAAATTTGTCACTTGCTTCATCATTACTTCCAAATATTAATGCATCCACAAATATCATAATAATAATCAACAATACATTCTCAATTTTTTTGAAATACAAAGTACTATCTTGTTGGAATATTCAAATATGGAAAGAGTACTTATGAGAGGGAGGGGGAGTGAATCATAAGTATCACACTTTAGCCAATAAAACTTTTAACTGCAAGTAAATTGCATGCATGTAAATACATCAAACAAGTATGAAACTAAACACATGCATCAACAACTCATAACACTGGAATTTGGTAACCCAGAAACCCTCCAAGAATAATAAGGTAAAATTGGGGTGGGGATGGTACCCACAAAAATTATTGCAGCAATATTGTTCAACCACTTTTGATGGTCTGCCTTGTTAAAGGCCTGCCCTATTAAAGGCTTTACTCTGTGTCAATAGTGACCTGGTTAAAGGCTTTACAAACACTTAACATGAAGTGTCACCCTGTTAAAGGATTTTAATCACCTAATTAAAGGATCTACAAAATAGCTATTAAGCTAACCTATCACCATGGGATTTTCATTCTACTACAATTGCTAGAAAGTATTAGGTATAATGAACCTGATAGATTACAATCCTTGATTGTTGAATGCAGGCACCTTTTTCGCTTTCTCTGATCTTGATCCTTTTGTGATCTAATAACCCTCACTTCTGAAAATAGATTTCCTTGTGCACCCTTGTATGTCCACTCATATATATTTTCAATGAAATTTTGTCTTCCTTATAAAGACTTCGAAGACTTAGGGTTAGATATGGATCTACGATCCATATTAAATCTCAATTTCCTGCTCAATACTTGTCTTTTACTGATTGGTTGCATGCCTTTCTCATTTTTCTTATTGGTTGCATGTAGATTGCATAGGAAAGATAAAATATTTGATCTCATTATTAAATCCTTTGAGATTTTCCTTATGTCAGCTGCAAAAATTGTTTGCATCATAGTTTGTGCAATTACAAACTCTTATGCTGATATTCTAAGTTACTCGGCTCCTGAAGCATTGCTGATGCTCGACACATGTTGTTTCCTGGATAGCTCGGCACCTAAACAAAATTGTATCACTCGGCACCTACTATTACTTGGCACTTGTTACACTCGGCACTTGTTAACACTCAACACTTGTTACACTCTGCACTTGTTAACACTCAACACTTGTTAACACTCGGCACTTGTTAATACTTGGCACTTGTTAACACTCGGCAGTTGTTAACACTCAACACTTGTTAACACTCAGCACTTGTTAACACTCGACACTTGTTAACACTCGACACTTGTTAAAACTTGACACCTACTGTTACTCGGCACTTGATATAGCTCGGCACTTGTTAAGTGGAAAAATGGTTAAGTGTATTGACACTCAGTTGTCAAATTTATTCTTTAAGCTAAAAATCTCCCCCTTTGACATGAGTGGCAAAAACACTTAACTCAGATTCTTATGACTCCTTATTAGTTGATCCTGTATGTACACTCAATGAGTTCTGTCCTGTTTTTGCATTCTGACTGATCAAAATTTGCTATCTCAAAATTTGCTCCAAAAATTTGCTATCTCCCCTTTTATCATACTTATCATTTCCTTCCTATACTTAACTTGTACTTATCCTCTTCTTATCACTCCCCCATACTTATATCTCCCCCTTTTTGACACTTATGTCAAGGGTCTTACAAGGAAATGCCATACTTGGCCAAAAATGTACTATTTACTTCAAGGAGTACCTTCAGAGCTGTATCCCAATTTGCTAGTGCGACATCCAATGTCTTATGCTGGATAGCAATCTCTGGTGCTAGGTGTACAAGTCCATCAGATGAAGAAAGATTGGTGTCTTTCTTGAGGATTGTCTCTGCATTTATCTGCTCCTTGTGAAGTAGTTCCAAATGAGGAGTTATTGATGATTGAATTTACATCAATTTAGCTTTTGTGGTTGCCTCCTCTGTTGCTAAGACAGCTAACTCTCTTTGTATGTGAAGTGATTGGGCAAAATACTTCTCACTCTGAGCTAGATTTGTGGGGAGTTGCATGCTAGAAATCTTCAAATTGTTTTCCAAGCTCAGTATTTTCTAGCTAGTGTCCTGTGTGAATGTAGAAAAATCACACAACTTGGTGTACAGGGAAAAGATGTTTCCTAGTACAGTTTTAACTATTTTAATTTTCTTTTCTAGTTCTTCTTGTGACAGTGCTATATCACTGGATATTTTACTATTTACCTTGCCTTGGAACTTCCTTTCTGACCATTCGAGCAATCTGGCATTTGTTTCTTGGTCTTCACTAATCACCTAGTCAACTATATCAGATAGTCGCTCTATAATTGGTCTTGACTCATTTAGAGACTGTAAGTAGAAAGCTTCCGTGAATATGTCTTTGATTTCATTCAAGGTAAGCTTAAGATTGTGTTATTTTCTTAGTGCTTCTTGTCTCCTTCTTCTATCCAATGCACTCTGAATTTCATTAATCTTTTCTTTAGTAAGAGTGCTAGATTCATAATATGGGATCTTTATTTCTTTATCAAGCTCAGGAACTCCATAGTGAAGTTTCCTAACTGCCTTTGATGAGCTTGAGCCTGGTGTCCTAATTTGTAGCTGTAACCCATCTTTGCTCGGCTGCTGAAGAGTCTATGTTGGAGTACCAGATTTTGGTAATGCAACCAGTGTTTGTATTGCAGTATCCTCCTTCTTCTTTGTCTCATCTTTTTCTTTAGCTTGAGTATCCCTTTTATGATCTCTAGGTGGGGTTGAACTTGTTGGTTGTTCAGGTGTTTCTTTTATTTCCCCTATTTTTGTACTCGAAATTTGAAGTGTATAAGTGACTACACTTGGTGGAGGTGGTGTGGAAGAAATAGAATACCAGTAGTTTGTATGGTCAAAGGTGGCACTTGTTCTTTTACCTTGACTATCTTTGTTTTAACTTTTGGATTCTGTAACTCATCAACACTGACCAATACAAGATTTGAACTTAATTTTGCTACAAGTGATGATTGGTCAAGGATTTCTAAATCCTCTACAGTTAATGGATTGATGTTTGGATTTGAAGTGTCTGTAACATCTTTTATTTTTATAATATCTACAGTTATGATGGTGGCATGAGGAGGACTAGGAGGAGATACCTGTTTGTCTTGCATACTTTGATCTTGTGGCTCAACTGTATCTTTCTCTTCCTCTTTCTCCTCTGTATGTGCCTTTTCTTCCTTTTCTTCTCCACTTTTATTCTCCACTTGTTCCTTCTCTTTTTCTTTGGTTTTTGACACCTTCTTTTCCCTTGGCTTGGCACCTGCCTCTACCTTATATTCTTCATTATACACATCTTCTATTTTCTTGTAAACTATATTTCACAATCTTGTGGATTTTTTAACTACCTCTTCAATTTTATTCTGTAATATGTTGAATGCTCTATGCTTGAGAGTGAATCTATTATTATGCCTTTTTACTACATTTGTTACTTGATTTTTAGTCAAATCAGGCAACAATCTAGCTAATGTTGACTCCCTTATCTCCTTTTCCATTTGTAAACAAAAATGTCATTTATCCTCTACAATTTTATACAATTCTTTTGGCATAGATTCATCTAATTCTAGAGGTGTGTGCTTATATTCAGCCATCATAGCATACACAGATTCCTCTAATTTATTTTTCTCTTCTTTGGTGAGCTTAGAAAAATTCAGGTTCTTTAAACCTTTTAAATCATCATTCCTGATTTTTGAACATAATTTATCAACAGCAGTCTCGGGTTTGTGTCTTACCACTTGAAATTGACTGTTGTCCTCTGACTCTGTCTTCTCTTCATCTGTTTCAGGCTGGGGAATAAATTTTCTTTTCTTAGACTTGGTAGTAGTTTTCTTTGACTCTTTCTTCTTTCCTTTTGCCTCCTCTTGGGCTTTTTGTGCTGCAGCCCTTGTGGTAGGTCTCTTTGGTGCAGGAGCAGCTACGTTCTTCCCCTTGGATTGAGGAGCAAGAGGAGCTAGGGCTTTTCTTTTAGCTGATGGTTCCTCAGCTTCTTCTTCCTCAGCACTTTCCTCTTTATCTTCTCCTAACCCTTGAGTTAGACCTTAAGGTTTATCTCCCTCTTCTTCAATGTCTTCTCCTTCCTCTTCTGTTGTTCCTTCTTCTTCAACACAAAATTTTCTCTTAATTTGTCTCACCATTTTTTCTTTCTTCTTTACTGTAGAAGTAGTCTTTAAATCTATTATCACCCTTGATTTAACAACATCATAGGTTCCAAAAGTTTTTGCATTTTTTTCAGCTTCTTCTGCAAGTAGGGTTGTTATCGCTGTAGAAGCTTGATCAATATCAAGTTCATAACCTAGTGGCCTAAGCCATCTTACTCTAGGTATAGCTACTTGTATATAGGTATAATCTATATCTACACGAAAAAAAATGTCCTTTTCATATTTCTCAGTCAATGAGACTGGAATCCTCATTCTTTGTTTCATGGACTTTTTGAAGTCCTCAAAGTAACTAGTCATTTGAGCATCAAAATTTTCACCCATCTGTTCAATGTATCCATTGATTTGTTCAACAATTGTTTTTTCTGGACTCCGTCTTACCTTACCTATAGAAGGGAATTCTTTCATCAAATAAAAAAATATACACACCAAAAATTATCCAAATTTGCACTGAGCTCCCTTGCTCTTCCTTATAGCTCCCAGATTTTCATTAATCTATTGAAACATGAGCTCCGCTAGATCATAAGTGTGATCCTTTTTTATTATCTTGTATGCAACATCAACTGCTATACAAGGTACATTTTTTAACCTACTTGATTCATAGAATTTGTGTGAAATGATTCTCACAACAAAATCTAGTAGGGGATTTGTGATTGTGTCGATAGTCATTCATCTATTGTTCCATTTAGCACCTATTTTTTTCTCTATTACTTCCCTTTTGCCACTTCGCAGGGTCTTTGGCCAATCTAGGGTTGGAATACTAGTAACCCTATGAACAGTTTTCTTAGTGAATTTTACTGGCCCTGACTCTAACCAAAAAGCTCCACCATGTATTCTGCTCAAAACTATCCATACTCATTCAGTTTTGAAAACAATCAGATATTCTAGAGTTTTGGTTAATCCTTTTCTTTCTATTATTGAGAACTCATCTTTCATTCTTTTGTTCTCACATAGTTTTTCATATGCATTAGAGATTTCTAAATCTCCTATGGCTCCAATTTGTAGTTATAACATTGTGAACATCTTGGACCATAACAACTTTCTCCGGAATAGCTGATAATGCACCTGCGGGATCATTTTTGTATGCTACTTCTGGAATGGGCTTAAATTCAGGTTGTTTAACTTCATTTCTAACCAGCTGTATCTCATGACTCTCTCCACCTTTAGTGGTTCCTAACCCAGATGCCATTGCTTGCCAAACTATGGTTTACGATTTAAATAATTTTGTAAATTCTACATAGCTCAGCACTTAAGTAAAATACCTCAAATCAATGAAACTTGTCCTAAATTGCTGTTGAAATCTTCACAAATGGCTTCTATGTTGATCTTGATCTTCTCTGCTCTTTTCAACTTTGCTTCTCATTTGAATGGTGGGAAAATGATTGAAAATTGAATTTATGTACCCTTCAAAATAGAGTAATTAATGCTTAGTGTATTGCCAACTATCTACTCGGCACCTGAAGGGTTTCAACATGACTTGGCTCCTATTGTGTTTCACTTTGCTCGGCTCCTATTGATATTTCACAGCTCGGCATCATCTATCAACTCAGTCGCTATTAGCAACTCAGCACCTGAAGACAACTTTGACAGATCTTGCAAAGTTCTCAATTTTGACTTAGCATCTTTGCTTATGCTGATTTCTTCTTCTTTGCAGTTCTTGTATGTCTTGGGACTAATTTATGATGTAACTTGGTTTATCAATCCCACACACTTATTCTTGCTTAATTTGATGAAGTGTGATCACTTGACCTATTAGGTGAAGTGATCTCTGTACTTGATGTGTTGTACTCATCTTTCTTCTTACATGTCTTATTCATTTCACTTTTGATATGTCCAACATCTATCTTTGCCTTTCCATTGCTGAACTCAGAACTTGATGCCTTTGACCTTGTTGGGCAATTCTTGCTGACATGACTAGTTTTTAAGCAACTGAAACATGTAGTTTGACTCAACCATCTTTTGTAATTCCTTCTAAAATGTGTTCTTATGCAATTTTGTGGTATATGTCCATATTCTTGACAATAGTGACAACTGTACCTGGTGTTGTAATCCCAAAATTCATGGTTTGATGTCTTTGCTGGTTGATTTAATGTCCACATAGGCTTTTATCTACATTCAAAAGCTCTATGTCCGTACTTTTTGCAATTATAACAATGTCCATCAAATCTTGATGACTCAGTAGTTTTAGTTCTGCATTCATATGCTTGATGACCTTGCTTCTTGCATCTATGACAATGGTTTATACTTTTAGGTTTATCATGCTAATGGGCATTCTTGCTTCTACATACATTAGATGTATGTCCTTTCTTTCCACAGAAATGACATGTAGGTTTAACATCTTTACCTTTATCACTCCTTTTTTTTGCACTCTTTGATGATTCTCCAATTTTAGTGCTATTGTATCCAAGTCCTGATGTATCATGGGTTGATCTTGGGGATTTTAGTAATTGCTCAAAATATTTGATGGCTTTACTTGACTTGTTGAGATTCTCTGCCACCTCTCTTTCTCTGTTCAATTCATTCTGCATTTGTTCATTTTGCATCTTCAAAGTAGAGATCTCAATATCTTTCACATTGAGTTCATGATGAAGGTTCATCATTTGGGCAAGTGTATCCATCTGCATGTTTGAGATCCTTGTCAATTCAGTACATTTTTCTTCAAGTCTGTTTGCAAGATTTTTTTTGTCATTTTCCATCATGACCTTATCATCAACTACTCTTTTCTTTTTTTATTAATTTCACATATCATTATGGCCTGTGATTCATGTTGCATCTTGAGAGATTTTATCTCCTCTTTTTGAGCTTTGTTTTTCTCCATCAGATTGCTGCATCAAACTCTTTAGTGTCTCCATTGGAAAATAGGTTGGTGGTATCAATCTCTTTGTAGTTTATCTCATTTTCGGCTATGGCTAGATCCTTCCTTTTTTTTAATGAATTTTTCAACTTGTTTCTAAATTCCTCCAAGCTATGCAGAGCAAGTTGCACATCTATCACTTGATTTTCAATGATCTTTCCAAGTTTGAAAGCTTCCATCTTTAGATCTTTTCCTCCAAGCTGTTAGGCTTTTCCCTGTGAGAACCTGGATTAGCTTTGATACCAATTGTTGGAATATTCAAATATGGAAAGAGTACTTATGAGAAGGGGGGGGGGGGGGTGAATCATAAGTATCACACTTTAGCCAATAAAACTTTTAACTGCAAGTAAATTGCATGCATGTAAATACATCAAACAAGTATGAAACTAAACACATGCATCAACAACTCATAACACTAGAATTTGGTAACCCAGAAACCCTCCAGGAATAATAAGATATAATTGGGGTGGGGATGGTACCCACAAAAATTATTGCAGCAATATTGTTCAACCACTTCTGATGGTCTGCCCTGTTAAAGGCTTTACACTGTGTCAATAGTGACCTGGTTAAAACTTTACAAACACTTAACATGAAGTGTCACCCTGTTAAAGGATTTTAATCACCTAATTAAAGGATCTACAAAATAGCTATTAAGCTAACCTATCACCATAGGATTTTCATTCTAATACAATTGCTAGAAAGTATTAGGTATAATGAACCTAATAGATTACAATCCTTGATTGCTGAATGCAGGCACCTTTTTCGCTTTCTCTAATCTTGATCCTTTTGTGATCTGATAACCCTTGCTTCTGAAAATAGATTTCTTTGTGCACCCTTGTATGTCCACTCATATATATTTTCAATGAAATTTTGTCTTCCTTATAAAGACTTCAAAGACTTAGGGTTATATATGGATCTACGATCCATATTGAATCTCAATTTCCCGCTCAATACTTGTCTTTTACTGATTGGTTGCATGTAGATTGCATAGGAAAGATAAAAGATTCAATCTTTACATACCAATCTTTCTTTATTTCTCACAACCTCATCTTTTTCATGTTGGAATTCTTTAGAACTAATAGGGAGGGTGAATTAGCTATCCAAGGTCCAAATGTACAATTAAAACTTTTCACAACTTAGTGAACCCATATCCATAAAACATTTTATCATGCATGCATCCATTAGATTATGCAATCACTTAAACTTGTAGGTTACTGTCAAATCAACGTTGTAGAAATGTAAACATGAAACATAATAGATTCAACAACACACTTGACACAATGATTTAATGTGGAAATCCAATTTGGGAAAAATGACCAATAACATGCTACTCATTCTTACTCTTCTGAAGTGATGCTTTGTGAAATGCCAACCCTATTAAAGGTTACAATGCACACTATTAAATGTGACTTGGTTAAAAGAGTTCATGACCCTGTTATAAGTGAGCCTTATTAGAGGACTTTAGATCATTCACTTGGAATGTCACCCAGTTAAAGGATTTACAAATGACTATTAGGTTAACCTTAATCCAAATAATTTACCCTAGACTAATAAAATGATTAGAAAGTAATAGTAAGGCTTGATCTGATAACAACTTACAACATACTTGTAGATTACGGATCTCTATTTCAGTCCACCATTCTACCTAGCTTTCACACACTTCAACTCTAATAGCTTGTTCACCCTTCAAGCATCCATGCTCTTAAGCCTTCTTACTTTTCTTGACAATGTATTCCCTTCTCTTAGGTCACTGGATGAAGCAATACTCTAGACTCCTTGTCTTCCTTAGGTTCTCGCACATGAAAACTCTTGCTTCTGACCAACCATCTCTATAAATAGAGAAATAAGATCTTTCTTCATTCATCCTCCATCATTCATTTTAGGGTTAGGTAAAATTAGGTAGAATTCAGTGAATCTACCTCTTATTTCATTTCATTCCCTTCTAGAAACTTCTCCTTCACTTCTCTTTGAATTCACCTCAAAATGGTTCATCATGAATTTTGTGCCACCAGCTCATCAATTTTATCTTCAACACAATTCACACAATTTAAGAAATCAAATTTGTTAGCTCAAATTTATTGAATTCTCAATCTTTCTCATAATCTTGACACTTGGAATTAAGTGGCTTCTAATGCTTGACACATATGTATTTCTTGACATCCTCTATCAAATCACTTAGCACAATCTAAAGTTCATTGGTGCTCGAAATCAACTAAACTTTACTCGGCTTACATTGTTTCACTTGACTTACACTAAAATTGACTTTTCTTAGCTCCAACTAATTTTCTTCTTTGCTTGCACTAACTTTGCTCAGCACCTTCTATGCAAATTGTCAAAGTTGGCAGAAAAACTTCATTTAACTTGTTCTTCTAAACTTAATTAATGTAACCAACCTTTGCAACCTTAAGTAGATTATCAATACACTATAATATCACTGTCTTTACTAATTCTTGTACTCTTTTTCCATATCATAACTCAACCTTTTCTCTAGTTGCTATTGTTGCCTCATTTGATCAAATCCTCTTCATTAATCAAACGAATCATAGTACTTAAGTCATATAAGCAATTGTCTTACCAACAAGTAGTAGGTTTGACATTAGTGACAAAATAATGATTGAAACAAATTTATCATACTTGTGTCAATCTATTTTCAACAATCTCCCTCTTTGACATTGATGGCAAACCAAACTGATCAGACTTAATCAATACGACCAACAAAATACCAAAAACAAAATAATTCCTTGTATTAAAATCTCTCCCTCTATTAGTAACTTCCATCTTTTGAATAGGTTACAAAATTTTGTTATGATCAATAGAAAATCAATCAACTCATCCTTATTCTCCCTCTTGATTGCTTCTTATATCTCCCTAAACATTATCTCCCTCTTACTAGGTAGATGTATTCAGTAGGTACACTTTCTCCCTCAGTAGTGAGGATTAGGAAAATTAGGATTCCTCCTTCATCTCCCTCATCTTTCATGAAAATTAGTACACTTTCTCCCTCTTTGACAATAATTTCAAAGACATGTCATGTTCATATGCAAATATGAATATTTTTAGTTTCTCCCTCTGTCACCTTGCTTGTGACTAATTTGTAGCTCTAGCTCTTTGATTACTTTAGGCAACTTCTAAAGTAAGATCCACTATATCAATGTGTAACATATGTCAATCAACTTGTTTAATGCAAGGCACTATGCATGTTTTTTAGGTATCCTTTGATAGGGGTATCACCCCTAGTTTACCTCTTAGATACCCATGAGCATCCTTAGGTTCTTTTGTGAAGTTATCAACTATTTTCTCTTTTGTGTTAACATATTCCATCTTCACCTCTTTATCTTGAACTAATTCTCTCAATTAATGGTACTTGATTGCAATGTGCTTATTCTTTGTATGCATCAAAGGATTCTTTAATATATTAATAGCACTTGTAGTATCACAATAAAGTATCACATGTTTGGTGATTTCCTCCTTCATACATTTGAGTGGTTGTCTGATCCATGCAATGTTTGTACAATTTACTATAGTAGCAACATATTAAGCTTTAGCAGTAGATTGAGAAATGCAATTTTGTTTATTGCTAGTCCATGTAACTAGCCTTTTGCCTAAGAAAAATGCTCCTCCACTGGTGCTCTTTCTGTCATCAATATTTCTAGCCCAATTAGCATCAGTGTAGGCTCTCAATTCAAATTTATCATTTATAGTCCTTTGTTCCGTTTAGATATCTCATTATTCTCTTAATAGTCATCAAATGATTCTCCCTAGGATTAGCAGAGAATCTTGAAACTATCCCCATATATAATGCAATATTAGGTCTGTTGTGTATTACATATTGCAATTTGCCAATCATAGACCTATATAATGTTTGATTTACCTTAGCTTTATCATCATTCTTTGATAATCTATGTCCTATCACCATAGGTGTACTTACTGGCTTGGAATCTTCCAATCTAAAATTTTTCAATGTCCCCTTTACATACTTTGACTGAGTGATGTATATACCATATTTCATTTGATGTACTTGCAAACCCACAAAGAACTTGATCTCTCCAAACATAGACATCTCAAATTCTTTCTTCATTTCATTTGCAAAAGCATTATATAAATTATCTTGACCTTCAAATATGATATCATCAACAAAATTTTGAGATAAAAAAATACCTTTTCCTTTCTTTGTCTTCAAGTTCAAATTGTTGTTATCATTAGTCCTTTCAAATCCAATCTTCACAAGATAAGTATGAAGCCTTTCATACCATGCTCTTGGTGCTTGCTTCAAACCATATAGAGCTTTGTGTAGTCTACATACCATGTTTTTGTGGTTAGCATCAAAAAATCCTTCTGGCTATTCTATATAAACCTCTTCCTCTAATATACCATTCAAAAATCTAGACTTAACATCCATTTGATAAACCTTAAAACCTTTGTATGCAGAGTAACCAAGTAGAGTTCTTACTCATTCCAATCTTGCAACAAGGGAAAAAGTTTCTCCATAGTCAATCCCTTCTTCCTATGCATATCCTTTGCAAACTAATATTGCCTTGTTCCCTTTGACTTCACCATTTTCATCTAACCTATTTCTGCATACCCACTTGGTACCAATCACATTTTTGTCTTTTGGTCTAGGAACTAGAGTCCGTGTTTTATTTTTCTCAATCTATTCAATCTCTTCTTCCATGAATTTTCTCTAGTCCACATCTTCTAAGGCATATTTCACTATTTTGGATTCTTGAATTCTCATATAACATGTATCATTTCTCAACTTGTTCTTTGTCATTGGTCTAAAATCTTTATCTCCAATAAATTGTTTAGCAAGGTGATGTCTCTTGACATAGAAAATCTTGGTTTTGTTTAATTTTCTTTATTTGACCTCTCTCAACTTTTGAATAACTATGTGCACATCTATCAGGTAGTTAGCATCTCTTTCATATACACTAACCTTAGAATCAGAATGTGCCTCTACATCACTCTGTAACTCGACACTTGAATATAACTCAACATTCATAGTATGTGACTCGGTAGTCAATGAAACTTGTTTTTGGTTTGCAACTTGGTTTTCAGCATCTTCATCAATAGGCATACCATTTTAAAAGTAGAAAAATGATTTATATTCTTCTAGTTCCTTCATAGGTTCAGCCTCATATACTTCTATATATTCATCAAATTTCACATTTGCAATTTCCACAACTTTGTTAGTGTTTGTATTTAAACACTTATAAGCTTTACTTCTTGTGGAATAACCAAGAAATATACCTTCTTCACTTTTTACATATAGTTTACCATTCTTGAAATCTTTGAGAATATAGAATTTTCTTCCAAATACCTTAAAATATTTTACATTGGGTGAGTATCCATGCCATAGTACAAAAGGTGTTGAATGAGTACCTTGCTTGACTTGCTCACGGTTCAAGAAATAGACAATTGTACTTATAGCTTCTCTCTAGTATTTCAAAGTAACATTTTTCTCCATCACGAGTGTCCTATCATAGTCCATTACAAATATGTTCCTCCTTTTAGCAATTCCATTTTCTGGAGGGGTTTTAGGAGTAGATGTCTATCTTATGATTCCTTTGTCATTACAAAACATCTAAAACTCATTTGATGTAAATTCTCCCCCTTTGTCAGATCTCAAACATTTCAAACTTTTACCTATTTCTTTCTCAACTCTTTCTAAATACCACTTAAACATTTGGAAAGCATCAAATTTCTATTTCAGAAACATAATAATCATCATTCTAGAATAATCATTAACAAGTCGCATAATGTACTTATCTCCTTTGTAGTTTTGCACTTCAATTAGTCCACACAAGTCAATATGAACAATTTCTAATATGCCTTTAGAGGTATGAGTCTTACTCTTAAAACTTGACTTTTTCATTTTGCCTAACTGACATTGTTTGCAAATTATATTGTCAAGCTTCTTTAACTAAGGAAAACCTTTGACTCTTTTCATGTTACTGATACTATTAGGTTATCAAAATTAACATGACATAACCTCTTGTGCCATAGCCACACATCATCAAATTCTACAATTAAACAAGTAGCATCCTCTATATCAAGGTAGAATAGATTACCTCTAGTTTGATCACCTTTTCCAATCAGTTTTCCATTAGTATCATATATCTTAGCAATCTTGTTTTCAAACTCAACCTTGCATCCTGAATTATTTAGTTGTGACACACTCAATAGATTATAGTTAAGTCCTTCAACATAGTAAGCATTGTCACATAAAATATTTGTTATGAGCTAGATAGAACCTTTTCCTTTTATTAGACATTGTGCATCATTACCAAACCTTACACTATTTCCATCATAATAATTCAAGGAAATGAACTTACTTTTATCTCCAGTCATGTGATGTGAACACCCACTATCAATTATCCATCTATCATTCTTGTTCACACAAGACACTAGTGTAAACACCCACTATCAATTATCTATCCGTCATTCTTGTTCACACAAGACACTAATATAGTTTTCTCATCCTCATCAAAATCATCCTTCATTACAACATACACAACTTCACCATCATGATCATCAGATCCATCTTTGGTTTCCTCTTCTACAATGTAGCAAGACTTCTTGCCTTTTTCTTTGTAATCTTTTCCATCTTCATCTCTTCTACTTTTCAAAGCTTAGTGAATCCATATCCATAAAACATTTTCTCATGCATGCATCCATTAGATTATGCAATCACTTAAACTTGTAGGTTACTGTTAAATCAACTTTGTAGAAATCTAAACATGAAACATAAAAAATTTAAAAACATGCTTGACACAATGATTTAACATGGAAACCAAATTTGGGAAAAGACATGAGTAATATGCTACTCATTCTCACTCTTCTGAAGTGATGCCCTATGAAAGACCAACCCTGTTAAAGGTTACAATGCACACTGTTAAATGTGACCTTAAATTATTTCAATCACCCTATTAGGAGTCAACCTTGTTAGAGGACTTTAGACCATTCACTTGGAATGTCACCTGGTTAAAGGATTTACAAATGACTGTTAGGTCAACCTTAATCCAAAGGATTTACCCTAGACTGATACAATGATTAGAAAGTAATAGTAAGGCTTGATCTGATAACAACTTACAACACACTTGTAGATTATAGATCTTTGTTTTAGTCCTCCATTCTACTTGGCTTTCACACACTTCAGCTCTTATATCTATTTTACCCTTCAACAATCCATGCTCTTGAGCCTTCCTACATTGCTTGTCAATGCAGTCTCTTCTCTTAGGTCACTAAATGAAGCAATACCCTAGACTCCTTGTCTTCGTTAGGTTCTTGCACATGACAACCCTTGCTTTTGACCAACCATCTCTATAAATAAAGAAATAAGATTTTTTTTTTCATCTTCCATTGTCCATTTTAGGGTTAGGTCAGATTAGGTAGGATTCAATGATTCTACCCTTTATTTTTTTTCATTCCCTTCTAGAAATTTCTCCTTCAATCCTCTTTGAATTCACCTCAAAATGGTTCATCATGAATTCTGTGCCACCAGCTCATCAACCTTATCTTCCACATGGTTCACATAATTTAGGAAATCAAACTTGTTAGCTCTGATTAATCGAATTCTCAATCTTTCTCATAATGCTAACACTCAGCATTAATTGGCTTCTGATGCTCAACACATATTGTGTTGCTCAACATCCTCTATCAAATCACTCGACATGAACTAAAATTTACTAGTGCTCAATATCAACTAAACTTTACTCGGCTTACACTGAAATTTTCTTTTTTTTTGGCTCCAACTAATTTTTTACTCGGCTTGCAGTAACTTTTCTCGACACCTTCTATGCATATTGTCAAGCTTGGCAGAAAAACTTCATTTAAGTTGTTCTTCTAAACGTAATCAATGTAACCAACCTTTGTAGCCTTAAGTAGATTATCAATGCACTATAATATAATTGTCTTAACTTATTCCTACACTCCTTTTCCATATCATAAGTCAACCTTTCCTCGAGGTTCTATTGTAACCTCATTAGTGTAAAGAAACTCAGGTGCAGAAACAGCTTCCTACACTAATATCTTAAGAGAAGTATGTGCAAATCCTATTAAAATCCTTTACACTTATAGATTCAATATAATGTAAACAACAATACTACAGCCAACCAAGCATAAAGAAAATAGACAGAGAAAGAAACACATAACACAAAGATTTGCCAGTGCTGAAAAACCTTTCAGTAAAACAACCCCACCTCTCCAGAACCTACACAATGTATTATCTTCAACACAAGGTTACAATACACTTGCAATGCAAGTTCAACAGTGACAACAGAAGACACCAGTAGAAACTAATAGTACCAACAATACACTACTTCGTATACACCTCTTTGCAACCCTAAAAATGCTTATAACATGCACTTCACTTTTAGGGTTACTCCCAAAGGTAACCATATTAGGGTTTTACCATTCTCCAAGAAAATAGGAACCCCCAAAAAAATTTCCATTATTGGGGTAGAGTATATAGTACTCAAAATTATCAGTTGCCACATGTCTTCACCTGTCATTGAATCTTCCTAAGATAGCTCTTATGTGTCATAGGAATCCATCATAACTATTTTAGTGATGATCTCCTTATACACAATTCAAGATGTTGACACATCAACATTATTTGCAAGAAATACATTTTACAAAACAAATAATAAGAATAGGAATTATCCAAGGTTGAGACACCTTATTCCTAACAATTAGATCAAATCCTCTTCATCAATCAAATAAATGATAGTTCTTAAATCATATAAGAAATTGTCTTACCAACAAGTAGTAGGTTTGATATCAGTGACAAAACAATGATTGCAACACATTTTTCATACTTGTGTCAATCTATTTTCAATAGTTCATTTATCTTGTTTTTGAAAACCTGATTAGTTCCTATAACATTCTTGTCTTTAGGTCTAGGAATCAATTCCCATGTCTCATTTTTCACAATCAAACCTAGTTCCTCCTTCATTTTTTGAATCAAATGATCATCTTTGCATACCTCATCTACAATTTTTGGTTCAATTTGATAAATTAAACACAATTCTTCATGTACTCTATTTCTTGTCATAACTAAATTTTCTTTGCTTCCAATAATCTAATTAGTAGGGTGATTCTTTGTCAAATTCTTGTTAGGTGTAGGCATTATTGTTTGAACTCTTACTTCTTCTCTAGGTTTAGATCTTGGTTCTCCTCTCTATTCAATAACTTGAAGATCATTATGAAATTATTTTTAGTCTCAAATAAAACTTCAACATTTTTTATAATAGGTTTATGACTAGTTTCTTCTTCATTAGAATTATAATCCAATATTCTTTCTTTAACTCCGAACTTTTTATCCATTTTTATATTTGCACACTCAATAATAGTCTTAGTTCTTTGATTAAAGCATCTATAATCTTTTCTTTTCAATGAATAACCAAAGAATATACCTTCATCACTTCTTGCATCAAACTTACCAATACCATCATCTCTCTTTATGTAACACTTACTTCCAAAAACTTTGAAACACTTCACTAAGGATGCATGTCCAAACTATAATTCATAGAGATTTTCGTTTATACCTTTTTCAATTTGCACTTTGTTCATAGTGTATACTATTGTATTGACTACTTCTCTCCAAAATTTCTTTGATACATCATGTCTATCATTGCTTCTATTACAAACCTATTTCTTCTTTCAAAAATCTCATTTTTCTCAAGGGTCTTAGGTGTTGATAGTTGTCTCTAGATGTCTTTCACTTCAAAAAAGGTGTTAAACTCATTCGAGGTAAACTCTCCACCTCTATCTGATCTTAAACATTTTATATTTACTCCAGATTTATTCTCAAATCTATTCTTGTACAACTTAAACTTTTGAAATGCCTCAAACTTTTCTTTAAGAAATGCTACCCACATCATTCTAGTAAAGTCATAAAAAAAAATCACAAAGTACCTTTCACCATAGAATCCTCTTTCTCTAGCAAGAACACTCAAACATGTATGAACAATCTCCAATTTTTGTTGTTGTAGTGAACTTCTTTCTAGGAAATGAAACTTTCTTCTACTTAGTCATAACACATTCTTTGCACACAACATTAGTAGGCTTTACAATTTTAGGTAAATCTCTAATAGAAAATGTACTACTATCCTTCGCAATATCATATAAGATTATATGACAAAATATTCTATGCAATAACCAACTTTTATCCACCTTTGCAACCAAATATGTCATCTATGTAGGGTTCAATTGAAAAACATTATCTCTAGATCTTGTACTATGCCAATCAAATTACCATCTTTATCCTTGATAATGCATCTCTTCTCTATGATTTGCAACTGATATAGTTTATAAACCAATTTTCCAACACTCAATAGGTTATGCTTTAATCCATAAACAAAATATACATCATTAGTGTTAGTCTATCCATCAAGAGTAATAGATCATATTCCCTTGATACACCAAGTTGTATTGTTACCAACTCTAACAATTCCTCCATTGTGACTGCTGAAATTAAAAAAATTATTCATGTCATCAGTCATGTGATGTGAGAAAACACTATCTAAGACCCAATTATCTTTCTTTTTAACCTTTGAAACTAGGGCTTTCTCTTCTCTAATTTCTTCTTTAATAGCTCCAAATCCTATCTCATCATCACTTTCACTATGAACTCTCTTATCAGACTCATCATCTTCATTTTCATACAAACAATCTCTAGGCCTTCTAGACTTGAAATTCTTCTTATACATTTTCTCTCTTTTAGGATACTTAGAAGCATAATGACCAAATTCATTACATGTCCAACTTTTAAAGGTTCTCTTACCATCTGGTTCTCTCATTATAAGTAGGGAAATTCCTTCTTCAATACTTCTATCCTTCTCAGACTTGAATCCAATGTTGCTAGCATAGTCTCCACTGCTGTTTGCACTTCTTGATAAGGAAGGGTTAACACTTAATACACTAAAAAAAATTTCCTCTCTTGGAAATTCTCCATATTGCTTCAATCTCACTTGTGTTGCTTCCAATCTTCCACACAAAGTTTCTCTGGTAAAATTCTCAATACAAGGTATCACTTGCTCAATCATTTGATTGTCCATCTAAATGTTGGAGTTAAAATTTTCAAGATGTTCCATATAATCTCCTCTTTATCTTTAGATCCTTTACAAGACTTCCTGCAACAATTTTTGATATCCTAATAATATAGCTTCTTACAGATTTATCTTCCATCATCTTAGCATCTTGAAATAAACTTATCCAATTGAGTAATATGGTTCTCTTAGCATTTACATCACCTTCAAATGTAGATTATAAAGGTTTCCATTTTTCATTAAATGTTTCTAAGGATTTTACCTTATAGTATTCATTTTCAGGGAGAGCTGACAATAATTCTTCTTTAGCAAGCATATTGCACATAAATATATCTCTTTTGGATTCACTAGAATCCTCAAGTTTTCTTTCTTCCATAATATTCTTTCCATTATTTTTCATTAGCCAATACCCTAGATCCATACATAGGAAATGAGTCTTCATCTTCTCTTTCCAACTGTGATAGTTAACTCCATCAAATTTAGGACTTTCTTTTCTGAAGTGACTCCCCATTGATCTCCTTAAGTTGTTAAGTTTTTCCTTCAAGGACCTAATGCTCTGATACAAATTTTTAGATAGTAAAGTAATAAAAGACAACTGGGTGGAGCGTGAATCAATTATCCAACTATTAAAACATTTATCAACCTTATTAATTCCTAACCATGTGTACTCACAAAAATCATCATCAGGTTGTCTAATGTCATTTTCTAACTTTGCTCATCATGATTCTCTTCCTATTAAGAAATACAATCCAAACATTAGAAACTACTTCTCATGTACTATGCCTGCACACTGTCCTCTGTAATTCTCAAATAACTCTCACATGCCTTCAACTTTTTGCATGTGCACTTGTCCACTTTATCAAGACACAATATAGAACATGTCCTTAAATATGCTTGACCTCATCATCAATAAAGAGTTCATACTACCTTGTTGTCTATCTTCTATTATGTTAGTCTTTATAGAAATAATACTATGTTGACATCAATGACAACACAATCATGAATGCAACATCTCAATCATGGTAACAAAATTTCCAATGCTTAGGATACTCCCCCAATGTAATACAACCAAAATTAATGCTAAAAAATGATTGGTATTGGTACAAGGACAAGATGTAATATATTTTAGTTGAATCCTTTTGAAATGATATGTTTAGTTGCTAAAGTGGATGAGATTTCATTATAGACTAAGAAATTTTTTCATATCAACTTTGATAACATTGTGAAGGTTAGTACTACATTTGAAATTAGAGTTTTGCCTAAGATTGTGAAATCAACTAACATGATGTGCAAAGAATGTATATTGGCAAAATAGAAAAAAAAGTTTATTTTCAAGGAAGACTTTTACCACTTTAGTGAAATTGGAGATTGTGCACAAAGATTTAAGTGACCATACAAGAACAAGAGCATTCTATGGTGAAAGGTATTTCATTCTTCTTATTGATGATTTCACTAGAATGATATGGGTTGCATTTTTAAGAGATAAATCTAAATCTTTTGAGAAATTCAAGATATTCAAGAGTAGAGTTGAGAAAAAAATCTGGTCTAAAAATTAAACGCTTGAGATTTATAGAGGAGGAGAATTTTTTTCAAATGGGTTTAACAACTTTCAGTGCCTAAGACACCTCAATAGAATGGAGTAGTAGAAAAAAGGAACATATTAGTAACATAGGAAGAAAGAGAAATGATGTTTGAGAATAATATATCACATGTATTTTGGAGATAAGTAAACACAATAGTATATACTATGAATAGAGTGCAGATTAGATAAGGTATTGGTAAGACACCTTATGAACTTATTAAAAGGGATGATGATATTGGAAAATTTTATTCAAGTAGTGATGAAGGAATGTTTCTTGGTTATTCATTGAAAAGAAAATATCATAGATGTTTAATCAAATATCAAAGACTATTGTTGAAAGTACTAATGTAAGAGTTAATGAAAACTTAAGAATTCATGAAAGGATACTTGATTACAATTTTGATGGAGAGAATAATCAAAGAAGTAACAATCGGAATACTGAGAAAGATTTTTTTTATAAAACCAACACTGATTTGTAGACTAAACTACAAGGAGATATACAGGGAGAAGAACCTAGATCTGAGCCTAGAGCATAAATTAGAATTGAACATGTGTCACCTAACAAAAATGTGGCAAAGAATCACCCTACTAAATATATAACTAGAATTGAGGACAAAGGAATTATGACAAGGAACAAGGTAAGTGAATAATTATGTTTGATTTCTCAAGTTGAAGCTAAGAATTTTGATGAAGCATGTAAAGATGATTATTGGATTAAAGATATGAAAGAAGAACTAGAGCATATTGAGAGGAACAAACCATGGAAATTGGCTCCTAGATCTAAAGATAAGAATGTTGTTGAAGCTAAATGAGTATTTAGAAGAAAAATAAATGAAGGATAGGTTGTGAGAAACAAAGAAATATCGATATGTAAAGGTTATTCATAGAAAGAAGGAATTGATTTTGAAGAAAAATTTGCACATGTTGCTAGATTAGAAGCAATGAGAATATTTTTGGTATATGTAACTAACGATAACTTTACTATTTATCAAATGGATGTCAAATCAACTTTTCTAAAGGGAAAACTTGAAGAAGAGGTATACATTGAATAAAATGATGGTTTTCCCTTGATAGATGAAGAAGATATAGTTTGTAGATTGAAATGGGCACTGTATGGACTGAAACAAGCACCTAGAACCTAGTATGCAAGATTGGATAAACATTTGACAAGTTTGGGATTTGTAAAAGGTAATGTTGACAATAGCTTGTATATGAGTAAGAATGATAATGATTTACTAATTGTTGAAGTATTTTTGGATGACATTATTTTTGGAGGTAATGGTGAAGCAAGTAGGCTATTTTCAGAAGAAATAAAGGAGTTTGAGATAAGTATGATTGGAGAGATGAAATACTTCTTAGGATTACAAATTGTATAGAAAAAAGATGGGATTCATATATCACAAATTAAGTATCTTAAATATTTGTTAAATTTTTTTGGATTGGAAAGTTGTAAACCTATTGGAACACCTATTGTAACTAGTTGTAAATATCAAGCAAAGATGTATCCCTATAGTTAAACAAAAAAGGTATAAATCTATGATTGGTGAATTGTAGTATTTGACACATACTAGACCTAAGATAGCTAATGCAATTAGAATTGTGGCAAGATTTTAGTCAGATCCCAAAGAGATACAATATACCACATTTAAAAGAATTTTTAAATAATTGAAAGGCATGTCTGATTATGGTTTATGGTATGATAGATCATGTAGGAATTGAGCAATACAAATCCACAATGCATGAAGAACACCTACATGCAAGAACTTGTCACAAAGAAGAAAAGACAAAGAAGAGGCAAGGGTTTTTCTCTAAAAATATGGCAAAATATATTATCAAATTGAAAAGATGAGAGATACTTACAAAAGATCAATACTTATAGAAGGAAATTAGAAAACCTAAAAGGGAAACCCTAAGAGGTAAATGGCATTTAATATTTACTAATTAATTATTAAATAGAAATGCAAGTGCATAAAGGGGAATCTTAAGAAGGGAGTAAAGAAATTTAATAAATTAGATTAAATTAACCTTTTTACTCTAACACCCCCCCTTAAGATGAGGAAAAATGTAGCTATAGACAATGCAAGAAAAAGAAAGGAAACTACAATGCTGAAAGAAAAACTTGGGTCTCAACAACAAGGCCTGATGAGGTGCCCAATCACAACAAAATCTCTATGAAATAGAGAAATAGAGAAAACCCTATGGGAAAAACCCTACTCCAAAAAGAGATAGAAAATTATGCACAAATGAAATATCCCAAGAGACTCTATCAAGACCATAAGTACAATGAAAACCCTCATGATAGAAGCTTGAGACTCCGTAGCCCCCCAAGATGGTAGAACTTTTGTGTTAATGAACATACCAATGTGGCTCCAAACAAAAAGAAAAAAAGCAATGGATAAGGAGGTTGAAACCCATGAATGTAAGGTGAAGCTGAAAGTCCTAGTTGATGCTCAAAAGAGAATGCATGAGAATCCAAAAATGGAATCTCCAATGGAGGTGGGATAACAAGTGTGTTGAATTTGTCATCTAAGAGGAGATGTGTATCCTCTAATAATGTTGAAGAGTAATCCTATGAAATGGATGGAATCTGAATAGGAGGTGGAGGTGTAGAAGTCACAACACTGGTCTCAGAGAAGTTGATGTAGAGATTTTGTTAGTCCAGCTGATAGCAAAGCACTATTCTTATCTGGATTGGATGCTCAATGCTTCTCTTATGAAGGAGTATTTGTGTTTGAGTTGAGTCATTGAGGACTCTTGGTATTGGTAGTTAATAGCGTCTTTGGACATTGAAGCTTGAACATATTGTTTTGGAAATGATTTAACTTAGAGAATTGACATAATGATACATTTGTCATTGGTGTCAATGTCAAATAGATATGTACATGAAAAATGTTATTTTTGATATATTGATTGATGTTAATTAGGAGAATATGGATGCTTATGTATGGGGGAGATTAACACCTTCCTTATGCATGTTGGGTATTGTATGATTGTGATTTGAACATGATTTTTTTTTACAACTTGTCTAAGACTAAGATGTATGTTCACATTCATGAGAAACATGAATGAGGGAAGACAGGCAGATGAGGAAGAAGTATATTTGGTATTCATGGAACTTAGATGTTTTTCATCTATGTTGCCATTAATGACAAAAGGGGATATTGTTAGCATGAATTTTGATGATATTTCTATGGGGGAGTATATTAGCATTGTTGGAGACATTATTTAGTGGTTATGTGTTGCATTAATGACAATGTATGTCATTGATGTCAACATACCTGTTGTTCTGTTAAGACTAGCAGAGTTACAGAGGAAGAAGAATTTATCATGGTTTTAGTATTGGAGATCATCTTATATGCACTTTAGAGTATGTTCTAAAATATGTCTAGATGTTATAGTTAAAAGTGTGTGTGGAAATATGAAGACTAGATAGAATTATGAGTATTTTACTAAAGACAATTTTCAGACAACATTTCTGGAAAACATGTACTATTGTTTTAATTGTATCTCCTCACAAGGATTGAATTAGCTTAATTGGACTTGGAAAAATGTTGAAGACATGTTAGATATGCTTTGGTTGAGAGGGAATAATTATAATATCATCATATGGAAACTTATGAAGACTGTGAGCTGACAGATGTCTTGTAATCTAAAAAGACATAAAGTTGTAATGTAATATCTTAAGAGTGTCCTATTTTATTATTGTAAATTGGGAAAGCCTCAAGGCCAAATCAATACTTATTCTTTAGAACTTTTTATAAAGGAAAGGTTATTTCCTTCTTGTAGAGTGTGGTTTTTTTATCAATGAATTTTATTTTTTGTTATGTGAACTTGAAAGTGAGATCCACTTTGAATAATTATTGTATAAGTGAACCTAAATGTGAATATCTTATGATCAGAGAATATTTGTGTGTGGTTCATGCATGCTAAGCTTAAAAGGAACTAATTTTGCAAGTTTGGTTTTTGGTTGGATAGTTATCACTTCATATTTGTATTATTCAACGATAGTAGTACATAGGCTATTTAGACAGTGGGTTTAGTTGTCCTCCTTTCAACTCTTAATAGGGTTGGCACAACTCCTAACATGGTTGAAATTTTCTAATAGAGATTCAAATTCTCCTAACAGGGACTCATATGTATTGATTGTATTTTATTGACACCTAATAGGGTCCATCCTTTCTCAAGGAAATTTTATATTAGTACATCATCTTGTAGGAATCATTTCCACTAAGGTTTTCCCTCTTATCAAGGGTTTCTCTAGTTAACATATCTAATGTTATTGTGCATGGTTACCTTTCTATAGTTTTTGTATATACTGTTTACATGTTTCTAAATTATAAATATATCGAGAGTTATTTTAAATGCATGACTGATTCACCCTCCCTCTGCCCCCCCCCCCCCCAAATTTTCTTGGTGGAATTTACTTGTAAGAGAGTTATTCTCCATGATAGGGTTGACATATTAAGGAAAAAGTTGGTATCATAATGGGTCTTAGGAAGAAAATAGAAATCATGACTCCCATGATTCTACAACTTCTCCTAACAAGAATGCTATAGATTGGACTTAATGCAATAAATCTTATAAAAGGAGAGATAGAAAAAGAAAACTCTAATGAGATATATCTATTGAAACTACAATTGTGACAATTGTTATGTTTCCATTGATGTCAAAAAATTTAGTAAGACTGAGTGCCAAACCTATTGGAGAGAGATTTACTATTAGCATAGAGTGTCATATCATTTGATTGATGAAGAGGATTTGAAAAGAAGATATCATGAGATGACCTAGTGAAAGGTTGGGTTGAGATGTGTTAAGTATCATGGAAATACAATGGGCACTTGATAGTTTAGTTCTTGACTAGATAATATGTTGTTCAATCAATACATCAAGTGAAACATATAGTTAAATGAAGCTCAGAGCTAAAACAAGTCATAATGATAAGCTTGATTGAGTATCATTGTTGCATGGTCAATGAAGGAGGTTAAGTAGAATATTAAGGAACTTAGGCAGAATTCAAATAAAATAGTTCAATCTGAGTGGTAGTAATTACCAAGCATGTATATGAAGAAGGGTAGTAGAGATCGGGCATAGTAATGACTAAGAAACAATCTTGATGCCGAGTGAGATACTATAGTGTGTGTTGAGTTACAAAATGATGAGCGAGCCATAGAACACAATGATTCCTGAGTGACAACAAAAGTTAAAGTTTATGAAAGAATTGATTTTGAGGTTGACACAGTTGAAATTTTGAATTAGTCAAAGAGAATAGAAGATAAGGATTGATGAGATGAAATATTTAATGCATGTGGAGATTTTGTTACATGATCAAAGGCAAGGATTTGATCATAATTTTCTAGAAGGAGAAGGATAACAAAAAGATGGAAGAATTTGATGAATCTAGCCTCTAAGAGTGATGGTGATGTTTAAGCAGAAAAATGTCTAATTTATCTATTTAAGGAGGCATAATGAATGAATTTTAAGGTTGGTTCATTGTTGATTGATGATCTTAAGGAGAACCTATGAAGAGAAGAACAATAGAGGTGAGTGAAGAGCTTGGTGAAGAGTGGTTGGTTGAGGAGATGTCAAGTAGATCAACAATGGAGATGAGAATGAAAGTCACTCAAGGAACCAAAAGATGAGAAAATAAAGATCCAAATTTACAAAGTGAGTTTTAATTTGCATATCAAACCTATTGTTACATGCGTAAGTGCAAGAAGTTGGGTCTCACTTTTTGGGCAAAAAGTGGAAGTGTTTTTCCTATTTTTAAAATTTTTTGTCAATTGATGTCAAAATTTGAGGCATTTAGAGATTGAATATAAAAAATATTTAGAAATAAAAATTGTAGTTTTTGAAATCTACTCTTTGAATATGTAATTTATTTGTGTACCCATATGATAGTTTTTTTTGGTATAGATCTTTAAAAACCACTTTTTCAAAATGTTTGTTTCAGGACCATACCACATTTGTGTACAGACACCATAATTTGAAACAAATAAATGAATTTTTATAAATCCTTTTAAAGGAAGTTACCTAACACACCAAAGATTGATAATAATATTTTTCCTTAATTTTTAATTGAATAATTTTTTAATTTTTAATTATTAATTGGCTATTATTTTAAAAACCTCTCATGTAGGGACACCATAATTTGATCAAAATTTTACCTTTTTTAAAACTTTAAAAGAATTGTATGTAGATTGATGACATATAAATTAATTTTAAAAAGTCATAAAATAAAAAAGTTATTAAAGGTTTACTGAACCTGCTATTTTATATTTAGGTACCACATTTGATTAAAAAATAATGCAAAAGTAGTAAATAAATCATAACACTATAAAATTTATATTTCTAAAATCAAGACACTGAGAACTCTAATGGGTTTTTGTTTCATACAAGAATTTGATCGGGATGACCCTCTAAAAATTATGGCAAGGCGTTAATTTGTCAATTCAATGCCTTAGTCAAATCTTGAGAGGTCAAGGCATAGGCTTGGTCTCACCAAGCCTATCTAGAACCAAAATCTGAGGTAGGAGAAAACAAATCCTACCCCATGTTGTAAGAAACGGGCACCCGTTATTTGAAATTCAAAAAATGGGTGCCTATTTTGAAAAAGTCAAATTGACATTTAAAATCGCTAATTTTTTTTAAATTTTTTTTTTAAAAATAGGCACCCATTTTCTAAAAACTTATATTAATTGATTTAATATTTCCCTTGACACTATAATTGATTATTTATTATTTAATTATATTATTCTTCTACATATTTAATTAAATATGTTCACCTCCCTAAAGTATTTAAATTTAATTTAAATGCATCCCCTCTAATGTCTCAAAATCATTTAATGCATAGTGCTCCATAAATCCCCTTTTAAATAAATTTTAATTTATTTAATTATCTCCACTTTATTAAAATTCTTTAATCTTATGAGTAAGTTAAATCCTATTTAATTTAATCCTAATCCCTTCCTAAAACCTAGTCTACACCCATCATTCTCATCCTTCTAAGCCTACCCATTAATTAATCCCACTTAATTTATCCTAAGCACCTTTGTAAATAGCTTTTTATCCCTAAGTATTTGCTCACACATGTGTGAGCAACTCAAGATCCAATAAAGCTTCTCTTTTATTATTTTATTCAAACTGCTTACACCTCTTACACACTTGTCTTTCCTTTCTCCAAGGTTTCTCACACGTGTGAGCAAACCTTGAGCCATCACTTTCATCAAAAAGGCTTATGTTGACCTTTGCATGGCTTGTCTCCTTAGCTCATGTGTCTCCCTTGTGGCACCTATGTGGATGCCACATAGAAGCCACCTCCTCAAGGCCTCTCTCAAGCCTATAAATAGAGCCCTTGTCTCAAGCATTTTCAATCTCGCTCATTTGAATTGTTATTATGCTAGTATAGTTTTAGAGTTTTTACTGATTTTTATGCATTGTTACTAACCCTTTGGTAGTTGTTAGATTTCATTCTTGCATTGATAGTTTAGTTTACTTTCTTGCATTCACCTCCACTTCTTAGGATGTTTTGAGAATGGCTTCTTCCATAGCCTCCTCTTGAAGCATTCCTCACTCATCTTAGTTAGATTCATATCTCATCTTGCATTGCATTTCAAACTCTTTGGGATCCAAATTATTGTGTTTGGGAGAGCACATCCACATCCCTCCAACTAGAGTACACCAACAAGGTTCACACTGGGTGCCATTGTTGAGCTGCTCCAAGGTTGCATGGCAATCATATTTGTTGGTTGTTTAGCTTAGTTGTTTAGTGGTTTCATTGCTTGAATCTTTCTTATATGAACACGTACAACTAACTTTTTCTTTTTTGAGTGTGCTCTCAACAGGTAGGTTTTTCACGTATACAAATTGCATACCTATTTTTAATTTTTTTAAATGGGTGCACGTTTTTAAAAAAATAATTTTTTTTAGTTTTTCAAAAATGGGTACCCATTTTTTGAAAATAAAAAATAAGCACCCAATTTTTTAAAAATAGGTGCCCATTTTTTGAATTTTGGATTGGGTACCTGAGCCTAATACAAGTACCCATTTTTTAAAAATGGGTGCCTGCTTTTAAAATTGCATGATCTCAATCTGTGGACTTCCATGGAATTGAGACCCAACTTATTGCTTCTACCCACATTCTAACCATTATATCAGTCTAAAATCCTTAAATCAACGTTCACCTAACAATCATTGTGTAAATTCTTTAATCAATGTTGCACTCTAATGGAATGATCTAAAGTCCTCTAACAAGGTTATTCCTAATGAGGTAATTAATTCCTTTAATAGGGTCACATTTAACAGTGTGTTTCATAACCTTTAATAGGGTTGGCTCTTAATCAAGCACACTTCAGAAGAGTGAAAATCAATAGCATGTTACTTGGTGATTTTTTCCAAAATGGGTTTCCATGTTAAATTTTAGTGTCAAAGTGTTATTTCCATAAGTGGATGTTATTGTTATGCATGCTATATTTTACTATATTTTATTTATTAGCAATTGACACATATAGAGTTAGTGAGTTAGGAAATTGCATGAATAGTTAAATTGTCGATGATATACTATATAGAGCAAGTGGGTTTCTAAGTTTGATTAAGTTGGTTAAAGTTATTAAAAGTTGAATTTGTACATCTAGATCTAAAAATGATTGATTCACTACACCTCCCTCCCTCCCTTCTCATTTATTCTAAATCATTATAATAATTGGTATTAGATCTTTGGTGCTTGTCAGGAAAGTTTGAATGACTCAAGCTAAAGATCAAGATGTACAAGAGAGAGATACCTAAGCTAAACAAGGAGAACTTGGTAGCATGGAAAAAGTTGATGAGATAGCACTTATCTAGTATTGGAGATTCCACATCTTACTACTTATACAATGAATACATTGAGGTGCCTAGACCTATGACTGTTGAACAATTGAAAGAGAAGCAGGAGCACAACCAAATGATGATTTAACTTGCACTATCCCTGAGTTATGCATAATTTGATGATGTAAATGAATGCACTACTGCTAAGAAAATGTGGGACAAGTTGGAAAAAATCGATGGAGGAGAGAATAATTTTTTGAGAGAAAAGGCACAAAGTTTGAGAGGAAAGTTTGATGACATGTGAATGATAGAAGGTAAAACTATTGCATAGTATTGTGACCAAATCAAAGAAGTTGTCAATGCTATAAGAGAATTTGAAGGTAAAATGACTAATGAGACTACAATAAGTAAGGTATTGAGGACTTCACTTCCCATCTATGCAATTATAGTATCTATTATTCAAGAACTAAGATGTATAATTGGTAATGATATGACCCTAGATAGTCTAATTGGTAGACTTACTACATTTGAATTATCAAATTTTGATCATTATTTCCCTACTAGTGTTGAGTATGCATTCAAAGCAAAACCCTTGATGGATCCAAGAGTAAAAAGAAAAGAAATCATATAGGAAGAATAGTGGATATGATGATGACCTTGATGAACTTGAACCATTGTTGACAAGGAGACTTCCTAGAGGAAAAGGAAAATACAAAGGTGAACTTCCTATTATCTATTTTACATGTAACAAATTTGGTCATATTGTTGCTATATGTCCTAATAGAGATGACAAAGAGGAAAGGAAATACTTCACATAAAAAGGAAGAAGAGGTGATAGAAGCTACAGAGGTTGTAAGGAAAAAAGGTAAGAAATCTTACTATATTGTTGAAGAGGATGGTTCTAACATTGATTTTGATGATCTTGATGAAGAAATTGTTTATGTTGCAATGAAATATCATTCTAATGAAGATGAGAAAACTACATTGATCTTACATGTAAGTAATAATGATAGATGGATAATTGATAGTGGTTACTCACATCATATGATTGGTGGTACAAGTAAGTTTGATACTTGCTAGAACATTAAAAAGGAAGTAGCCTTATATTTGTGAATGATGCACTATGTTATGTAAAAGGTAAAGAATCAATTAAAATAAATGAAAAGATCAAATGTCACAATGCATATTGGGTTGATGGTTTGAAATATAAATTGTTGAGTGTGGCACGGTTGATAAGTTTAGGATATAGAATTTATTTCCATAAAAACAAGGCAAAGATCTATGATGCTACAAGTGAACTTGTTGGAAGTGGACAACAAAGAAATGGTAACTTGTTCTATCTAGACCTATTTGGAGATACTTGTCTAATTGTATAATGTAAAGATGTCTAGCTATGGCATAAGAGGTTGTGTTATGTGAAATTTGATAATTTGGTAAGAATTAGTAAAATAAAAATGGTTAGAGAATTAACAAGGCGAAACAAATCTGATAAAGTGATGTGCAAACAATGTCAAATGAGTAAAATGAAAAAATCTGGTTTCAAGAGAAAGACCTATTATTTTGATGATATTTTGGAGTTGGTTCATACTTATTTGTGTGGTCCTATCAGAATTCAAAGTCATTGTGGTGACAAATATTTCATTTTGTTTGTTGATGATTTTTCTAGAATGATGACTGTGATGTTTCTTAAGGAAAAATTTGATGCATTTCAAATGTTTGAGTGGTATCTTGCTAGAGTTGAGAAAGAAAAAAGAAAGGTCTATAATGTTTTAGATCAGATAGAGGTGGTGAATTCATCTTAGGTGAGTTCATATATTTTTCAATGACAAAGGAATCAAGAAGAAAATGAGTGCATCAAGGACTCTACCATAGAATTGTATAGTTAAAAGAAGGAATAGATCTATTATGGATTGCGCAAGAACACTAATGATGGAGAAGAATGTTTCACATAATTATTGGAGAGAAGTTTTTAGTACTGCAATCTATACTCTGATCTGAGTACAAGTGAAGAAATGTACACTAAAAATACCTTTTGAACTCTGGTATGGTTATGCACCAAATGTGAATTATTTAAAAGTCTTTGGAAGCAAGTATTGCATATTGAAAGATGCAAGAAAAGGTAAACTAGATGCTAAAAGTGAAAAGCTCATAAGAGAAAAGCTCATAAGTGTTTGAATTCTAATACTAAAAAAAGTGTGGGAAGTGCAAATGTTAGAGTTGATGAATTTGCAGAGAAAAATGAAGATGAATGCAAGAAAGAACCTAAAGATTATAGAAAGTTTATATATATATGAAGGTGAACCCAGCACCTTACCTGAACTAGAAAAGGTGGTTGTCAAGCATCACCAACTAGACACTATTGAAGTTTTTCTAAAGGGCTCTATCAAGCATCAATAGACTATTGAGCATGAGACTAGAGGATACGAGACACAGACAAAGAATGTTGACCAACATGTAGAGACTTTTGAGCATTAGATAGAAGAAACTAAATTGCAAACAAAGACAATTGAATATGTTGAACATGCATAATCTAGTGATCAACAGAATGAAGAACCAAGATCTAAACTTGTATTGACAAAGTATGTAAGAAGACATCATGCACCTAGTCAAATCATTGGAGAAAAAGATTTAGGAGTCATGATAAGAAGAAGACTAAATAATGATACATGCTTATTTGTGAATTTGTTCACCTAAATCTATCAAAGATGCTTTAGAGAATGAAGATTGGATCAAGGCGATGAATGAAGAAATTGAGCAGATTAAGAAGAACAAGACCTAGACATTAGTACCCAAGCCAAAGGATAAGAATGTGATTGGAACTAAGTGTTTATTCATAAACAAGATGAATGACAAAGGAAAAGTCACAACAAAAAAATAAAGAATAGTTTCTAAGGGGTATGCACAAGAGGAAGGAGTTGACTATGGAGAAAATTTTTCCTTGGTTACAAGGATGGAAGGAGTAAGAAATTTTCTTACATATGCTACTTATAAAGAATTCAAAGTGTACCAAATGGATGTAACATCTATATTTCTAAATAGAATTTTGGAGGAAGAAGCATACATTGAACAACCTAAAAGTTTTGTTGATCCAAACAAAAATGATATGGTATGTAAGTAACACAAAGCTTTATATGGTTTAAAGCAAGCCCCTAAAGCATGGTGTTTACACAATTATCTGGTGAAAATTAGTTTTGCAATAAATAATGATAATAGTAATATGATTTGAAAAGTGAATTTGAGGATAAGATATTTCTAGTTGAAATATTTTTAGATGACATCATATTTGGAGGAAAAGATTTATTGAGCCAGTCTTTTTCTAGTGAAATGAAAAAGAAGTTTGAGATGTCAATGTTTGGAGAGATTAAGTTCTTTGTTGGATTGCAAGTGAATTAGATGAATGAAGGTATTTTCTTTACTCAATAAAATTATATCAAAGAAATCTTGAAGACTTTTTGGATGGAAGACTCAAGACCAGTTGGAACACCTATAATGATTGGACATAAATTGTCAAAAAATGATGATTCTGCTAAGGTGAATCAAACATTATAGACATCTATGATTAGGAAACTACAATATATTGTACATAGAAGAGTTGATATTGAATTATGTCTTGGAATTATCACTATATGTTTTTCTAATCCTAAATAAAATCATATGATGACAGTAAAGAGGATACCAAGATACCTAAAAGGGACAAAAGGCTATGGTTTATGGTACAAGAAAATTAAAAAAATTGAGTTGAGAGTTTACATAGATGTTGACTAGGTAGGAAATATTGATAATAGAAATAGTAAAAGTGGAGGAGCTTTCTTCTTGGGTATAAGATTGATTTCATGGACAAGAAAGAAGCATAACTGTATTTCACAATCTACACCAGAAGTTGAATATGTTGTTGTAGCAGTGAACTTTTCAAATACGATATGGATCAAGCAATTATTGAAATAGATAAAGGAAGAGATTATTGAACCTATTGTGATTTTTTGTGATAACACAAGTGCTATTAAAATATAAAATAATCTTGTGATGCATACAAAGACTAAGCATATTGAGATTAAGTATCATTACTTGAGAGAGCTAGTACATGACAAAGAAGTGAGATTGGAATAAGTGAACACAAAAGAGTAGTTGGTTGACACATTCAATAAAACACTACCTATAGATGCTTTTGAGTATCTAAGAGGTAAATTAGGGTTTACTCCCCTACCTGAAGAAAATTGAGAAGAGATGTTGCATTGCATCAAATGTTTTAATCATAATATCATGAACATTGATGCAAGAGGTCATACTTTAGGATCTGCCTAAAGGAGTGAAAAGTAAGACATTGAACTATGAGTAGATGAAGCTACAAGGAGAAACTATTGAGATGAAATTGCTATATTAGTCATAGTAGTGACATGATGAAGTTGTGTCTAGAGAGAATGCATAGGTTACCATACAGTATTGATAGATACATAGAGGGGGAAGATTTATCAATAAGAGGAAGAGAATGATTTTTCTCAAGAGGGAGATACATGTTGCTACAAACAAAGAGTGTTGATAGAGGGAGCATCCAAGGGAATCCCAAGAAAACATGAATGAGAATTAGAATGAAACTAAGAAAGAGAAAACACAAACAAAGAGGGAGGTGAGAGTACAATTATTGAATATTTTGGATTGCATGCTGCCTATTTTCCCATGAATGCCAAAGAGGGAGATTGTTGGAAACTACAATAGGGATAGTTGTTATGTTGTCATTGATGTCAAACCTATCGGTAAGACCGAGTGTCAAACCTATTACAAAGATATTTACTAATAGTGTAGAGTTTCATATTATTTGATTGATGAAGAGGATTAGAAAAGAAGAGATCATGAGATGACCTAGTGAAAGGTTGAGTTGAGATGTTTAAAGTATCATAGAAATAAAATGTGCACTTGATAAGTTAGTCCTTGACAAGATAATGTGTTGTTCAATCAGTACATGAAGTGAAAAGATAGTTGGAAGAAGCTCAAAGATTTAAAAAAATCATAATGATAAGATTGACCGAGTATTAGTGTTGCACAGTCAATGAAGGAGTTGAGGTAGAAGACTAAGGAACTTAAGAAGAAGTTGAACAAAATAGTTCAAGTTGAGTGTTAGTAATTATCGGGCATATATCTAAAGAAGTGTAGTAACAATCAAGCATAGTAATTTATGAGCAAGCACGTTGATGTCGAGTGAGACAGTATAGTGTGTTTCAAGTTACACAATGATGACCAAGCTAAAGAACATAGTGATTATCGAATGATAACAAAAGGTAAAGTTTATGAAAGATTTGATTTTGAGGTTGACACAGTTGGAATTTTGAATTAGTCAAAGCCTATGGATGATAAGGATTGATGAATTGGCATACTTAATGCATGAGGAGAGTTTGTTACATGGTCAAAGGAAAGTATTTGATCAAGAGTTTCTAGAAGGAGAAGGAGAAAAAAAAGGTGGAAGGATTCGATGAATATGACCTAACCCTAAGATCAACAATGATGTTTAAGTGGAAAAATATCAAAATTACCTATTTAAGGATGCATAAGGAATGAATTTTAAGGTTGGTTCATTGTTGATTGGAAATCTTCAAGAGAACCTGTAAAGAGAAGAGCAATCGAGGTGAAGTGTGAAGGGTTTGGTGAAGAGTGATTGCTTAAGGACATGCCAAGCAAACCAGTGATGGAGATGACAATGAAGGCTAGTAAGTGAACCAAAAGGTGAGAAAATGGGGATATAAATTTGCAAAGTGATTTATGCTTTGTAGATGAAACCTATTGTTACATCCTAACCATTGTATAAATCCTTTAATAAGGGTGACATTCTAATGGAATGATCTAAAGTCCTCTAACAAAGACACTCCTAATAAGGTGATTAAATCCTTTAACAAAGTCATATATAAAAGTGTGTTGTATAACCTTCAATAGGGTTAGTTCTTCACGAAGCTCAATTCAAAAGAGTGAAAATAAGTAGCATGTTACTTGGTGGGTTTTCCCAAATTAGATTTTCACATTGAATCCTGGTGTCAAAGTGTTATATTTATAAGTGGATTTTATTGTTATGCGTGCTATATTTTACAGTATTTTATTTACTATAAATTGACACATATAGAGAGAATGAGTTAGGAAATTGCATGAAAAGTTAAATTGTTGATGATATGCTATATAGACTGAGTGGGTTTATGAGTTTGATTAAGTTGGATGAAGTTACTAAAAGTTGAATTGGTACGTTTGGACCTCAAGATAATAGATTCACCCTCCCACCACCTCTAAGTTATTCTAAATTATAATATTAATATCCACACCAATATCAATGTAATAAGAAACATAAAAAGAGAAATCTAACCACTCAATATAGCTAAATCTAACTTTAAAAACATGCAAAGAGTATAATGAAAAAAATAAAAATCAAGGGATCTAACTCCAAAGGAAAAAGGAAGAGAGATCGGGTTCATCAAAAGAAGGTAAACACCCAATGGAAACAATACAATTTCAATGAAAAAGGGGCACAAATCAAGTTCACCAAAACATTTATCCAAAACCAATACAAAATAAGGGAGATTATTGGATCTAACTCCAAAATTTAAAAAGTGGAGATGCATTAGGTTTACTCAATATTTAAGGGAAAAATGGAGGCCAATCAATTTAACAATATAAACTATGTGAGATGAATTTATTAACTAACCACTTCCACACTAACATTGAAAATATAAGAGAAAGAGGGGCTTCCAAACACAACTCTAAATATAATCCAAGATGGATTAACAAAAATCTAAAGGGATAAAGAGATGTACATTGTAATGTGAAATTAAACTAACTAATTAAATGAGAAGTGTAAGATAGGTCTAGATGCTAAATACATGCAATCAACCCAATTAAGATATGGAAATAAGTCTAGACTAAAAAGTGAAATATATGATAAAGTACACACCTCAAAATGTGAAGGGGAAGATTTTGTTTTGCTCCAAAAATTATGGATCTAAACCCATGACTGAACATCCAACTATGAATTTGCAGTCATAATATAAAAAAAAACCCAAAAAAAAGTTTTTTTTATCAGATCTCTAGAAAGATTTTGATCTAGTTGTAAAGTACCTAAACACTTTACATGAAGATGGACATGTTCTAGGGACACAATAACAAAGTTGAGTAGGGGCACTTCTTAAAAAGATCAACAACTAGATTTTAGATTTATAACCACAAATTCAGACATCCTACTCCTACACATAGTAAAACTTGGTTTTTATTTTGGCTTGATTAGGGATTTCCTTGGTCAAACCCTAGATTAAGGAATCAACATTTAAATTGGAATATAAAATTTGAAAGGAAGCAATAAAAATAAAAATATTCTGTTAGAGTAATAAAGTATTTTCTTATTAATTAAATCATATTAATTTAATTATTAAGTCACTTATTATCTGTAGTTTACTTAAGTTAAATTTTGGGCATATAATAATTTTTATTATTATTAATTATTATCATGCAACCTAGGTTAGTTACTTGTTAGGGTTTTGATCTCCTTTTATAAGGATTGATCTCTTTATAATTCATTCATTCACTTTTGATAATAGTGATTTCTCTTTTTGCTCATCAAGAATGTCTCATCTATGGATCTAGGAATTCCAGCCTCCATAGTTGTTGCTTCTCCCTTTGTATGATAGGTTTTTGCATGTAGGTGATTCTTCAGAGCTGTGGGGTTGAGCTTTCATCAACTTCAACATGGTATCAAAGCTCCAGATCTTCATGCCCATGTTCTATTTATCAAAGGTTTGGCTTGGCTTTTAGATCTATATTTTATTTATTTATTTTTTTCTTTTAGAGTGTTTCATTTTTTAAATTTTTCTTTTATATTGGATCTAGGGGGTCACCTTTTTTCAGTGCACTTTGACCCCAAACAGATCTCACCATTGAGCTCAGAGCACCCAAAAACCCCTATTTTCTTATAAAATTTGACCGGTTTGGACATAGCTAGAATCTGAGGCAAAATAATTGCTCTTAAATTAGGCACATTTCCTAAGGCAGTGATTTTATGATTTTTTTGCATTGTAATCAAGATTTGTTGGCATAGAAATTAAGATTTTTAGCATGTAAATTGAGATTTTTTAGCACAAAAATCAAGATTTTCTAATATAAACAACAGGATTTTGGCACAAAATTTGAGATAGTTTTTGTTGTGAGATTGGCACACTTCCCAAGGTGATTGGTACAAAATTGACTCACTTCCTGAGGTAATTTTGTACAAAATTTGCACGCTTGTCAAGATAGTTTGGTGCAAACATTGACTCACTTCTCAGGGTAATTTCTAGTACTTTGGACACACTTGCTAAAATAGTTTGGCACGAATCCTAAGATTGTATTTTTAAAAATTTTCCCCTCCATCTAATTTTTTACCTAACTATGATTTTTTGGTCATAGCTTCCTCATCCAAACTCTATTTTTCACAAATGTGATATTGCTGAAAAGTTGATTTGAAGCCCATCGTGATAGTGCAATTTATTTGAAATTTTGATGTTTGTTGAAATAACTTAAGATCGTTTCTGCAAATGTAATTTTCATTGCCATTGTAATTGATGATTTCCAAATGCAAATTTGGATCTCATATATGAATAATATGAGAGGAGGAGACATGTCTCTATAGTTAATCATCACTTAGTTTATAACTAACTATATGCATATCTCATCTTATACATATAATATTAATATATTAATCATATATGTAATATAATATAATATTATTATATTATTATATAATAATATATAATGCATAATATATATAATACATATTATATTACATATATCATATATATTATATTACATATATACTATATATTATATATAAGAGTCACCAATAACAATTTATCTTATTAATATATCAAATAATCAATGTTTTACTTCTACTGACGCTAAAACATTAACACTCCCTCTTTAGCAAGGGAGAAGTAAAACATCATTAGATTAGAATTAGAATCATTATGTAATCAACACAATGTATATTAAAATCTCTTAGCAACATAAAGTATTTCCTATGATCTCTACTTGCACTTAAGCAATGTCTAGAGATGTCCATGACACATTTGCAATTCATGATCTCTACTTGTACTTAAGCAATGTCTAGAGATGTTCATGACACACTCATGATCTCTACTTGCACTTAAGCAATGTCTAGAGATGTTCATGATACACATATGATCTCTATTTGCACTTAAGCAATGTCTAGATATGCCCATAACACACACATGATCTCTACTTGCACTTAAGCAATGTCTAGAGATGTTCATGATACACATATGATCTCTACTTGCACTTAAGCAATGTCTAGAGAAGTACTCATAATCTCTACTTGCACTTAAGCAATGTCTAGAGAAGCTCAAATAATCTCTACTTGCACTTAAGCAATGTCTAGAGAAGCCCAAACCTTGTCTTGTTATTCATGACTTCTGATAACATACTCATAATAACAGGCCTATCATTTGTAAGATCATCACCTTACAAAGATTACTTTTATTTGTTTGTTATCATGGTGTCCAACAAATTCTGGCCCAAAGAACCATCATAACAGGCATATCATATGTAAGATCGTCAGCTTACAATGATTACCTTATGTTTATATATGTCAATGAAAGATCATCACCTTTCATTACATATCTGAAACAACAATTATATAACCAGATATAGATTGAAATCAACATATCAAGTTTTACTTTTAAACTATTTTGATTTAACATTTTCATTTATAACTTCTCCTCATAGAGAATATATCATCCATAAGGGATTGCACCTCAAAATTTCTCCCTCTAAATATTGATCCTGGGATGTCAGGTCCTCTTGTTACTTCCTCAGAAACTCTCTTTCCCAAGGATGCTTGAAAAACTCATCATTCCCTCATGATATACGTAGGAGTAGGCCCATCAACATCATGCAGTCACCCACATGGATTTCTAGACTCCCTCTGAGTATCAATCTTCTAAGCTCCAACATTTCCTTTGGAGAAGTGTCATAATCCCTCTTAATGTAGAAGGATCTCATAATCTCAATCATCAAAGATACTTGCATCAAGAGCCACACTTTATCCATCTTGATCATCAGGGTCTTTGGAACTACTATCATTAGATTTAGTCTGCACAATATTAGGTAGTATATTTGAAGTACCAACTTTCTTTTCCTATAAGAGTATCCTCAATCATAAGGGAAAAGATCAAAGAAAATGACCCTTATGGTATGTGTAGAATTTCAAATGATAAATGTAAAAGATACAAATACTTATCTACCCATGAGAATCATAGAATATCTCCTTTTCTAAGGATGGTTCAAGTGGGAATGAAACATTGCCTATTATTCCCCCCTTCAATGTAAAATTCCTACTTTTATATCATTGAACACTTTTACATCACATCAAATTTGACAACTTCCCTCTAAGTCCCAACTTGCTTTTTTTTTCATTCATTGAAGCTCCAAACATTCATTACACTTAATAGTAGAAACTAACACAACCTCATCCACAATACATCGATATCTAGATTGAGTATGATTGTGCCACTTGAATGACCCCTCAACTCATACGTCAAGTTTCATTAATCAAAGAGAGATTCATAGATTGTTTAATTTGAAATCACCACTTTCATATGATGTACACAAAGGGGTAGGCCCATTCACATAGTTGCACAAACTAAAATCCTCTTAACTGTTATGATTTATTGATTACTGAAGATTCTATCACAACATTGGTTTACTCCCTCTGAATCAACATGATCGATATCATTGACTATAGACAAAACCATATCCTCTATCTGGTCCCTTTCTTTCGAGGTTGCCTGAAATGTCATTCTCCATCTTCCAATGATGTCATCATACCTAAATGAGAGTTTAGTTGAATGGAGTATAATCGTCACCATCCACATTGCTTGACCTTTACTTTTGGATTTGTTCATTCATTACATTTATGCCCATAAATATGTATATTCAAGCACACAGGGAATTACTAAATTGATGTTTACAGTGCTTTGACATTTGTTAAACAACTGTTGATCTTTACAAAATTGACATGTTTCAACACTTCTTCTTGTTGCCAATAGCTCAAAGGCTTATATATGTCAATCCTCTATAGCTGGAATGTTAGTCACCATTTTATTCATGCACGATACCCTTATCAGACTTCAAAGATTTAACGACCTTTTAATATTATTATCATTGCATACTTCATTCTATGTAATGTAATGGTCTATAGGCTGCCATAAATTCTTCATTTTTAGGTTTAGTCTGATTACTACTTTGTTCATAATATATGCAGTTGCTAATGTTGTCAGAAAGCTTATCAAGTGTGATGCTTCTACTTTTAGCTTCTTATTGTATATGAGCAATGTTAGCATGCTAATAGAAACCAAATTTAAATAAGCTTCTACAAACTAAACAAAATTCATAAACTTCAAGATAGACTAAGATGAACTCTCAATTGAGAATATGAGCCATTAATGGACTCTCTCAATGAGAAGCTCTCTTGTTGAGTGGCTTTGTCTAAATAGATAGGATGTATGCTCAAGCTTATGCTTCAAAAAGGGCTTCAAATGGAGTTGGAATTTTGGTGTGAGTGTATGGTTTTGATGTAAAATGGCTTCTTAAAATGGCATTATGACTTTACTTCATGGATTGTGTTATTTTGCAAAGGGGAAGAATCCAATTTATAGGCAAGAGGCTTGAGGGATTGAGGGCTAAGATGCAAGGATGGGAAAAAGCTCATGGAGGGCTCAGGTTGCATGAGAGGAGAGCACATGGATTGTGCTTCCTTACAGCCAATCAGGGAGTGACACATGTCATAGGGTGAGAGGATGGAGGAAAGGGGAAGGATGAGTCAACAAAGGAGGCTCACGGGATAAAATCTTCATAAAGACCCTCATAATGGCTTGTAAGAGCAATAAAAGGGCTTGGAAGAGTCATTTATGGCCTAGTGGGCTTCATAAAGTTTTATGGTTGGAATATTTTGAAGGAGATGAGAGGAATTTTGACTTGGGCTTGATTAGGAAGGTTTTAAGCTTGCTTAGGCTTGTGCAAATTATTAGAGGATGGATTAGGATGGTTTAGGATTAGCTTAGGGATAGGCAAGTGGATGGCATTTAATGAGGGTGGGTGAAGGAGGAGATATTTGTTAACTTTGTCTTGGGTTAGTAAGTTTTAACCCATGTTTAGGGAATGTGACAAGGTTAGGAGGGGATTAGGATTAGGTTTAAAGACATCTTCTAGAAGAATCTAGACTTTGGATGAGGATAAAGACTTTCTAGAATAGTCTAGAATTTCCTAGGATGAGGATGAAGACTTTCTAGAAGAGTCTAGAACTTCTTAGGATGAGGATAAATTAGATTTTTAGGAAATAAATAAAGTTTTATTTATTTCAAGGGTTTGGGTTGAGGAGATATTTATTAAAACTTTTTTAATAAACATGAGGATTAATATTTTAATCTTAATTAAATATTTTGAGTTGGGTTTAGGGGTAGGAAATGATGGGATTAGCCTTTAATCAAAATTAAAGAAGGATTAGAAGATTTTGGAAGAGGTTAGTGGTCTTAAGGAAATTGGCCAAGTTTTGGGCAAAAAATAATTTTTTTTATTTTTTTTGGATTTTTTGGTCAATTTATTAATTAAATAATTAATAAATAAGGAAATAATGTTTAAATAAGATTTAAACATTTTTGGGAGGGATTCCTTCATTAAATATTTTTAATTAAGATAAAGGGATTTAATGGCATAAAAATTAATTAATTAATTAAATAATTAATTAATTAATTAATGATGATGTCATCAAGAATTTTTCAAAAAATAAAAATACTTTATTTTCTAAAGGTTTTTGGGTGTCTACATTTTGCCCCTCTTTGATGTGATGCCACAAGTGGCATGGAATCAAAGATAAGAAAATAAGAGGCCCAAGGCTAGAGCAGAAGAGGAGAGAATGGACTGCAAGATGCCCCCTCAAGAAGGCGGCAGGGAGAGAAAGTGAGGCTCGATGACTTCTTGAAAAGTACAAGAATCCGAGATGAGCAAGAAGACTCAGATTGGCTTAAGAGAAGAGGTTTAGTTAGTGCAAACTCTCACTACGAGAGAATGATAAAGGGAGAATCAGAGGCACAAGGGGAAGCAAGCTTGAGATCTCAGGGATTGCAGAGGATGAAGGAGCGGAGCGCTATAAAAGGAATCCCAGATGGGGAGATGGATGAGGGGATTATAAAGCTGATGCAATAGGATTTCAAAGAGTCGGATTGGCAGAAGATGGGTTTTGGAGATCCCTAGGACTAGGATTGTGGATCTTGAAAGATCTTGGTTGATTGATTTGGATTGGTGGATCCCTAAGACTAGGATTGTGGATCCCTAAAGCTAAAGGTGAGGAGTGATTCAAAGAGATACTGATGCATAAGCTGGGGTAGGAGAGACGGATGCTAGATATGGATGGGGGATAATGGAGATGAAGGAAAACCATTGAAGCTTTTTGAGCGGGGGGATACTTCAAAGAGAAGTACCACCATGTAGTTGAGCACTAGATTTTCTATAGGACTGTTCCATTAATTGCAAAGGTTACCAAGAACATCAAGGCCATGTCACCAACCATCCAGAGGACTGACAGAATGACTCGAAACAAACAGACAAGGATTGCCCCAGCATCACACATGAAACTCGGAGGAAACGGTGTGGAACCGACACTAGGTAACCCATAAACAAAAAAGAAACAAACAAAAGACTTGATCAAAACCGTACGCTCAGAGTGCCCCATTCATAGCATACCATGATATGGGAGATCGTGGCAACCTTGAGGAGGGAAAAAAAAGATTTCTTGGAAAAGATAGTTCAAGACCCAAAAGGGAAGATTCCAAATCAAAAGAAAGTGAAAATCCAAAAGAGAACCATTTGCCAACAAGATGGGTAGGATGAGGTACTAACAGACCAAGATCAGACATGAGGAAAGCTATATCCTATAAGGATCTATCGAAGAGCACCTAAGCCAATGGATCTGGGTGAGTGATGCGGCTGGCAAGCTGAACTAAGAAGGATAACACTTTGGTGATAGGAGATCTAGCTAAAGGATGTATTGGAATAGCTAACCAAGATGTGCGATGTGTGCAAGATGCTGATCAAGGAGGAACTGACACAAAAGCTAGATAGATACAATGGTACTAAGCTAAAGAGGATGTACAAGCTGACGGACCAAGATATTTACAAGCTGAAGCTGACCAAGATAGTTACAAATAGGCAAAAGCTCAAGATGATAGGATAGTGGGATGGTTCGATGTTGTGCAAGATGCGAAAGCTAAGGGTGGGGTGATAGTGAAAGATATGGATTTGGCAAGATGCATCCAATGATGATGAGAGATTTTGTGACCAAGGATAGCTAGAGGAACTGGATGAGATGGCTGGATAGGATGGTAGATAGCTAGGATTATGATGGATATAAAGAGATGACATTGGGTTTGCATGAGGATAGCCTAGAGCTAGATACCAATGAGAAGGGAGGATGGACAAGACAAGATCTCCAAGGAATATAGTGCCCCCAATCAGAAGATAACATGTGGAAGGAGGTCTTATGATGGATGTGATAGGATTGAAGCTAGGATGGAAAAAGCTGAAGGGGCTAGGGAGATGGATGATAGCTGGGATGGTTGGTTGAAGCTGCAGGAGATAAGTGGATGGTGTGAGATGGAAGATGAAGGGTGGAGGATAGGTGGATATATTGGAAGATGGAGTTGGATGTCAAGAGATGACCAAAAGCATGAGGGTGATAGGCTAAGCTGGGGATGGCGGGATTACGCATGATGCTTTTTTGCCAAGTTTTCATCATGGTACTTGTCCAAGGTGCTTGAATTGCCAAGTTTTCACCAGTGGACACTTTATTTTTCTTTATTATTTTTTGACTTTTTGACTTTCGACTTAGCTGGAATGATTTTGGCTTTCTTCAGCTATTTTTGGCTCATAGATGTTGGTAGGATGGATGAAAAAGGATTGGATTAAACAAGTGGAATGGTGGGTGGGAGTTTGATGGATAATGGATGCAAAGACATAAGGCTTGTGGGTAAATGGATGAGGAAAATGGAAATATCATCATTAGCACACATCTTGAGAGGTGATAAAGTAGTGGGAAAGATGGTTTTGAGCGAGGTTGAGGAGAAAATGGAGGAAGAGAAAGATAAGGACTAAAAGTAGAGTTGGAAGATGGAGGATGGGAAATTTAGGATAAGAAGCATATGGACTAAAAGTGGATTGGGGGGATGAAGGATGCTTATATGAGGATTTGGATGAAGGATGGATGGATGAGGCTTTTTGAGTAGCATGAATGGATGCCAATTGAGATTTTTCTTTGAGATGCATTTCTTTTATGAGCATATTGGGTATCCACATGATTTTTGACTTTTTTAGCTTGGGCTTTTGTGGCCTCTTGACTTTTTCTTTGATTGGGATTAAATGTTTCTTGTTTTGAACATGTATTTTAGAAGGGACATGTTGAGACTTGAATTTTTGTGGATTTTTGGATTTATGCTTTTGTATTTTGGCATCCAATATGCTTCTATTAGCCATGGGATGGGAACAAGAGCATGGAGGAGATGGAGGGATAATTGATGGAGTGATAGGGTTTAAAGGTTGGAAGGGATTCAAGGGTGAGTGCCTTTGATGATCTAGCTAGTGGATTTGAGGGAATGGAAGGATAGATTGGAACATAGGATATGGATGGATATAATTGCCCAAAATGGATGGAGGGAAGGAAGGATATGGGCCCAAAATAGATGGAAACGGGGAAGGTGTAGGTCCCAAAATAGATGGAGGGGATTTAAAGGATTCATATTAGGTATGTAAGGACCCAAAATGGATGGAAAGGGTGTGGGATTTAGATAAGGGATATATGGACCCAAAATGGAGGGTTGGAGATAAGGAGTAGGATGAGGGCCCAAAATAGATGCGGAATAATATGGATGGGAACTTTGGGGTGGAGATGGAAGGACTTGGGACCATGCAGGAATAGCGGGGATACCAACATCTAGAAATACATTTTCATTTCTTTTTTCAATATGATGTTCATTATTTGGAACACAAGATGTGAATCCATTACTAGTTGAAGGAGTTGGAGCTTCAGATATGATAATTAGTTCTTTTTCGATGGATCTATCATCATGGATTATGGGAGATGTATGATCATGAAGCAGAGGAGATGGGAGGATAGGATCTTGAGTTGGGTGGGCTGAGGGAAAGGGATCTTGAGATGGAGTAAGTAAGATGGTAGGATTTAGATATGGAGGGGATGGTAAAAGTGGATCATGTAGGGGAATAAGTGGGATGGCAGGATCTGTTGTTCTTTCGGAGGATATTTCAACATGCTTTTGGACAAGATCTTGACAGGAATGGATGGGACTGGATGCATGAGGTTCATTATATGGGATTTGGATAATGCTTGGAGGAGGAGATGTGGATGGGATTTGGAGCGATTCGATGGGTGGTGGGAATTTTATGCTTGCGGGAAGTGGAAGGATTTTAAGCAACTTGATGGATGGTATGGGGATGATAGCTATGGGAGATGGGGGTGATATTATAGATGGGGAAGCTTCATCACTAACTAATTCACATGGTTGGATTAGATGACATGGCTTATCGACTGTTGGAGGTAGCTTTTCTTGTATTTCCTCTAGGAGATTCCTTGGAGACTCGTGTGTCGGAGGTGGAGGTGGTGGATTGATAGGAATAGCTAGTGTGATAGGGGTGGAAGATTGGAAGCTTGGTTGATTGGGTGATGGAGGAGAAGCTGGGATATCAGATGGCATGACTAGATAGTTTGGAAGAATGCATGGATTTTGTGGGATGCTTGGGGGAATGTTTCTAAGGCTTTCAATATACCCGTCATAGTCAACAACATTTTCATCATCATTGGAATAGGAGGTGGCGGGAGCAAGGACAATACGACCTAACACATCATGATAGGTTTGGGATTTCATGTTTTGATGATGAGTCGGATGGGGATGGGGTCTTGCATATGGATGAACACGAAAGCTCATGGTTGGATTTGGATTAAGCGCAGATTTTGGATTGGCTGATGAAGGATTTCCCAGGGAGATTCAAAGCTATATGACATACCTAAGGAGGATTGGCTGGAGATTTTTGGCTTTCCTATGGATGGAAGACTTCAAGGGCATGCTGTCAAAAAGTGAGAGTTTTGCTTTTTTATGCGCTAGATTGGTGGAGATTGTGTCAACTTAAGGATAGACTAATGATCCTATGGGCATGACACGAGATTGACCACTTGTGGATCCCAACCTTTAGCTCAAGGTGATGAGGGATAACAAGTGACAAAGCTAGATTACCCTAGACAAAGAATTGTCAAAGGGATAACCTTGGTGAGGCTGGTGGATTGGTCGGATTGATTGGATAGCAAATTCTAGCAGAATGACAACTCTCTAAAGGCTTGGGTTGCTAGCTTGCTGGGGGGGATGATTTGGAGAGACTTTGGATTTGGGATTGTTCTAAAGCAAGGAACTAGATAGATTTGGTTGCAGTGGGGGAGCTTGGATGATTTTCTGATGAGGCAGCGACTATGCTAAGTATGCCTTGAGCTGGGAGATTTCTACTTTTTTGGGATTTTGACCAAAGTTGGAAAACATTCATTCAAAAGCTATGAACAAACAAGAAGACAAAATTTTGGAGCAAGCACGTCAAACAAACCAACATCCTAGGAAGGTTTCTACAAGGATGAAATTTGTTATAGCTAGGGATTCCTCAATATACGCAAGGTACATGAGGCCCAAATCCGTAGATGAAACCAAAAAGATGTCACACAGCCGAGAGGAGCGGTAACCCACTTCTCCTCTTTCACTTCTCAAGGGTATAAAGTTCCTTGAGGCTTAGCCCGAGTGACAAAATCTTGATTCCAAGAGAGGTGTCTTTGGATTCACCTCCCGATTTTTATACTCTGCCAGAACGCTGGAGTTGAGGTCATCCCAAGGGGTGATGAAATCCCCAAGAAGGCCTCCTAAAAAGTGTAAAACAAGACCACATACATGATCTTGGGCTTTAAAAGACACGTGTTTATTCCAATTGATGATTTAGATTTTGTAAGCTATGATTGAAGACACTTGTGATTATGGCATACAATGTTCATTCCAATTTGACAACATCGTTAGCATAATGAAAGTTGAGAGATCGTCAACATAAGAAATGCGAGTGTCATTGAAAATGTGTTCAAACCATGCAATGTTCATTGATTGTTAGGCATTCAAGATTGAGTGTGAGTTTGTTTTAATCCCAAAACAAAGATGTGGAAAACTCGATTGCCAAGTGCGCACCCAGAGGCCCTCCATGTCAAGATTTGTCCTATTTTTATGCCCAAATGAAGTGTGAGCGAGATTAATGCACATTCAAAGAATTTTCTAACTTAGAAAAACCACTAAAGACCCAAGTGAGTGGATTTTGATCTTTGTGGAGCACTTAACACCCTCTTAGGTAGATCCATCCCCATAGGTGGCACTGAGATTGCAACCAATGGTTAAATTGATGGGTGATTAAAGAAGGTGAGTCCAACTACAAACTTACTCAAAGCGTCTTTATTAGTTTTTATACTTTAGAAGATTTCAAAAATGTGGATTCTTTTTATGCCCCAAAATATGATTATTTGATCTATGGCATTCAAGATTGGATTTGTTGTTTTAATCATGCACTCATAAAAAAAAAAAACATGATTTTAATCCATGGCACTCAAGAGTGATTTTAGCAACATGCATTCAAAGAAAAGGGATTAAACATTCAAGTTTTTTTCTTTGAGCATTCAAGATTGAGATTTTGTGTGTTTTTTTAAGAACTTTGAAGTGCTTTGTTTTAACCTTAGATCACTCAAGATTGTTTTGGACTCAAAAGTGAAAATGACTCTTTGGACTTTGGTCTTCATTCCAGATTTTGTGTTCTAGTTTGCATATTTTAAGCCCAAAAATGATATTCCTAGATTCTTTTGATGCATGAAAAACCTAAGAAACATTCAAGATTTTGCAACAAGACCTTTGTTTGGAACAAATAACAAAGCTTTTAGGACAATTTTTGGAAACCATTTAGGACTCTTAGTTTTCATGAGATTTTTAAAATAACTTTAAAATATTTGCAAATGAGGTTCATTTTATCCTTGATTGATGCTTTGAGTTTGATTTAGATTTTAGTGTGCACTTAGTGTTGATTTTGAACCTTTTGAAATGGAAACTTGAAGTTCTTTTTAAAATTTTCAAAAATGAAGTGTTCCTAACTTTGCATGAATGCATCTAAAACCTTGATGTTGCAAGGATGCAAATGATTGGATTGGTTTAGTTTTACTTGTTAAAAGGCTTTTTTTTTTTTTGTAAATTTTTAGTTTTTAATGGATTTAAGTATGATTTAGGGGTTCATTTTAAGCACTAAAAAGAAGTGTGTATGATTTTGCTTCCTTAAAAAAAAAGGCCAAGATCTCCCACAAGAAGAAGAAGAAGAAGTAGATGGAATAAGAAGAATATAGACAAGAAGAGGAAGAAGAATTCCAAATGCTTTGTCCACCTATAAGCTTGAAAAATCTGCAAACACTATGAGATAGACTATGAGTTCCTTTGTCTTCTTCATGCTCATGTGGACCTAAAAAACCAATTTATACAATCTTACCAATCACAAAAACAAGCAAAATTAGCCAAAATTAGCAAATGACATACAAAACTTGACTAAAAAAGTTAATGAAGATGACCCATGCGGGGTCCCACCGGGCGTGCCAAAATGTATATGAGAAATGTTAGTATGCTAATAGAAACCAAATTTAAATAAAACTTCTACAAACTAAAAAAAAATCATAAACTTCAAGATAGACTAAGATGAACTCTCAATTGAGAATATGAGCCATTGATGGACTCTCTCAATGAGGAGCTCTTTTGTTGAGTGGCTTTGTCTCAATAGATAGGATGTATGCTCAAGCTTATGCTTCAAAAAGGGCTTCAAATGGAGTTGGAATTTGGGTGTGAGTGTATGGTTTTGATGTAAAATGGTTTCTTAAAATGGCATTATGACTTTACTTCATGGATTGTGTTATTTTGCAAAGGGGAAGGATCCAATTTATAGGCAAGAGGCTTGAGGGATTGAGGGATAAAATGCAAGGATGGGAAAAAGCTCATGGAGGGCTCAGATTGCATGAGAGGAGAGCACATGGATTGTGCTTTCTTACAGCCAATCAGGGAGTGACACATGTCACAAGGTGAGAGGATGGAGGAAAGGGGAAGGATGAGTCAACAAAGGAGGCTCAAGGGATAAAATCTTCATAAAGACCCTCATAATGGCTTGTAAGAGCAATAAAAGGGCTTGGAAGAGTCATTTATGGCCTAGTGGGCTTCATAAAGTTTTATGGTTGGAATATTTTGAAGGAGATGAGAGGAATTTCGACTTGGGCTTGATTAGGAAGGTTTTAAGCTTGCTTAGGCTTGTGCAAATTATTAGAGGATGGATTAGGATGGTTTAGGATTAGCTTAGGGATAGGCAATTGGATGGCATTTAATGAGGGTGGGTGAAGGAGGAGATATTTGTTAACTTTGGCTTGGGTTATGTAGTGCCTGCCCCTAGTCTACATTTTCGAGCTACAGTTATGATATGATTGCCAAACTCTTTTAGGCAAATTTATGTTTGATGATTAGTATTATTATTTTAGAGATTATCAGATGATGTTTACACTCAGTTTATTATATGATGAGATTACTTGGTACTCTATATTTCATGCATGTATGATGATTATTCAATGGTTTCAGTTATCGATGATGATTAGTTAGATGGTTTATTATTTCATGTGCTTCTTATGGATACTTACCCCATACTGCATGTGTATGGTGTGCGTGTTGTTTTATTTATGTATGGTGTTTCTGATATGGTTAAGGAAGGGAGTCGTAGTCACCTGCTAGTCGGGATCTACATGATGCACCACTTCCTACCATTGTCTGTTTAGCTTAGACTATTGTGTTTGTACATGCGTGGATTTTATGCAGGTTGCAGGTACCGGGTATCGACTTCCCTGAATTGTCAGGATGAGCGTACCCTATCGCACTGTCTCAATGGTAAGAGAGGGGAGATAAACTCTTAAGTCCAAATCCTAAACCCTTTAGCCAATTGTCCTAATTGATAATTAGGACAAGTATCTGAGTTAAGTACCCTCCGAATGCATCAAATGATGTAATTTTGTGATTATAACCCTTTTGTTTGATTTGGTATGTATTTTTCTATGATGGGTTTTCGTATGTTGCTTTATGAGTCCTTGGTGTATTTTTCTATTAATTAAGTCTAATTAAAAAGACTAATTAATGATTTAATTTAATAAAGAATTATTATGATATCTTTATATTTAATTAATTAAATAAGAGAATTAAAGTTGGAGATTAAAGTTCAAAGATATATTTAGAACAGGATAATATTTATTTAATTTAATAATAATATATTTGGAGTTCATTTTTAAATAAATGCTAAATATCATTGTTATTTAAATTAATTAAATATGTTATCAATTAAGTTCTAAAATAAATTAAAAAGTTGAAAGATATTAATTTATTAAGAATTCTAGATCGCATGATCTAAACATGAGTTAAATATAAGAATTAAATTAAAAGATTAAATTATAAAAATTAATAATGTTATTTTAATTTCTTAAAAGTGCACATAAGATTAAAGTAATAAATTAATTAAGAATAGAAGTCAAGTGAAATTTTAAATAAAGTTATTTAATAATTCAACTTAATGTGCATGAAAGTTGAATGCAAAAGAATAAGAAAAGATAATAAAAGTTAATTTGGAGTTAACTGAGTTGTCCAAAAAGTCTTCTCGGGTAAACGCACAATTAGTGCCCCGATTTGAGGAGAAATTGCTTATCACAACTTTGGGGGTTCATTTTTGAGATAGAGGAATTTGGACGAGAATTTTTGGGGAGACAATATTTGGAAGCGAATTTCAGAAAGTTGATACCAAGAAAGTTTTCCAAGAGGAAGGTTATTGAGAGGAGCGAATTCTTTTACAGTTTCTAGAGATTGCATAATAGCATCAGGATCAGGTAGGGTCTTGTGTTTTCGATTATCGATTTATTACGCAATTATCCTTTCCTGTCTTCTTCGTGTCTGAGGTTTGTAAATCTGGAATTCTCTGTGATGAATGTTAAAACATTACGATATTGGAATTTATCAGATGCTTGTCAATAAACTTCTGTATACATAAGATTTAAATGGGAAGGGTTGAATCTAATACCGAAATTCTAAATTAGAAGATCGATTGGTTGACTATATATTTTCTATATCAATTTAAAAAAAAGAAACCAATTTTTTCAATGCTTATATATATATATATATATATATATATATATTCTTAATTAATTTGTTTATTAATAAAAGTCTTATTAATAACGAAATGGTATTCTTTTGTTTTAAAAATATAAGATATTATATATATATATATATAAATTAAAAAAAGAAAAAAATATATAATATAAAAAAATATATATTTATAGTGGGGGGGGAGGGAATCACCCCGTACCCGCCCCCCACTGTCGGAGGCCGACAGTACCCTGCGTCACAGGTACTGCAACGGCAAGTACAGAGTACCTGCCGCCTCAGGCCCTGCGACCGCAGGCCTGCGGCCAAGCCGACGGGCTATAAACGTATTTTGCATGAAAAAAAATATAAAACTTTGATTTTCGCATTTTGTTTTTTTTATATAATTTTTAATTTATTAAAAACAAATTATATTATTTAAAATTTTTAATTAATAAAATTATAATATATTTAATTTAATAATAGTTTTAACTTTATTAATATTTAATAAATAAATATTAAATGCATAGACATAGTTTGTAAATTTTAATTTATTAATAATTTTGCTTAGATATTAATAAATTAACAATTAATGGTTAGATTAAAATAAGTAATTAGATCAAATGATCATTGATTAATTTAATTAAAATTAGTTTAATTAAGTTAATTAATAATAAATTTTATTTGACTAAATTATAAATTTGGAGTATTGATTTAATGAAAGTTATTATAGAAAAGGGTTAATCGTAAAGGGTAGTTGTGAAAACCTAGTTACTTGAAATTGACATTAAACTAAAACATAAACCTTACCTTAACTCAAACAATATACTTTCAGATCCAATCTCTGAGACTTTGATGTTGTCTTTGTACTTTGAATGTTTTGGGGTTGATTTAGCGTTGACCAGTTTAGGTTGTTACCAGAGGCTCGGGGTTGTGAATGTGATGTCATGATGATTTGGTCTTGATCTTTCTTAACCTAACCATGGTAATGTGATGAAGTGCTCTATGATATGATTGTGTTACTGTTTGTTATTGCTTTCCAGTTTCCTTGTGTAAAGCTGAGGTGTATGTATTTGAGAATACCTAACTTAACCATTTTTGAGTCTCGATCAGTTATATTTGATAACCATTTATGAGTCTCGATCAGTTATACTTGTATTACTTTCTGGTTGCTCATTAGAGAACCATTGGATTTTGTGACTTATCATTGATGCCTTCAGTTGCTAATAGAGAACTGCCGTGATTACATGATTACTATTTGATGTTATTTGTTGCTCATGAAGAACTGATATAATTTTGTGGATTATCTTTTTATGATGTTTTTCAGTTGCTCGTATAGGACTGAGATGGTTTTATTATGATTCTTTGATTTACGAGTTCATGAGCTAGGGTAGGTTATCTATGTGTAGAGTCGGGAAGTGGCTTGCAATGGGGGTCAGAGCCCTAAGAGGCTGCCTTGAGAAACCCATTGTAAGTCATTTTTAATAAGTGAAAACATTTTACACTAAATGAGAGAAAATGAACCTAACAAGATAATTGTATGTTCTCTCCCATGCCTTGAGTGCTAGTACAGACTAGGATGGGGTAGAGAGAACGCTTGGTTACGACCTTGCATTCCATAGTATGCCTCGTCAGTACGAGAGGATACTAGTGGCCGCAGGATCAGTAGGGACCCGGGATTCCTAAGGGATTGCTCGGGTAACTTCTACGTGACTTTTGCGATGACACTTTCTCGCTTGCATATTAGGTTTCCTACGTGTCTTGTGGTACCTCTGGGAGTTAGATGTCAGTCTTTTTAGGAACCCTTGAGTTAGCATACTTATAGGATTTCCTGGACTTAGAGAGTGTTTTTGATTATAGGTTTTTGTTATCCTATTTGGGACTTGAGACTATCTCCTCAGCGCGGTGGGAGTGGACCATTTAGGTTCCACGCGGTCGGGTGGTAGTGCTTTTACTCTTACCATTGAGATCCGTTCCGTGGTCACCGTGGCTGGAGTTTTCGTGATTGGCATTTACCTTCACTACGTTCTTGGATTATTATGATGGATGGTTAGATTTTATGATAGATGTGTTATCATTATGGATGTATGGATGTATCATGTATGGGAATAGTTTCATATATTTTTACTATACTTTGTATCATGGATTTGAGGATGTTGTATCTTGATCTTTACATATGAATATTCTTTTAAGCCTTTCATACCCTGTGACTTGTACAGTGGATGATTGAGCATTCCGAATTAATTTGCCGAGAGGCATTCAGAACAAATGTATATTATGGACATTGGAGTTTTTGATTATTCTTTCATATGTATGTGATAGTTGTTAGACTTAGAATTAATTAAATTTTAACATGACTCAACGTTTTGGGATCTTTAAGAAATGTAACTTGCAATGTATGTTTGTCAGTGATTACATGTTATTGCTTCTGCTACTAGGTGTTTGATGTGTATGTCATACTTTCTTATTTTAAAAAAAAAATGTTTAGCAAACTTAGTGAAACTTTAGGTTAATTCTTTTGGATCCCTTGGCGGGGCGTTACAGGTTAGTAAGTTTTAACCCATGTTTAGGGAATGTGACAAGGTTAGGAGGGGATTAGGATTAGGTTTAAAGACATCTTCTAGAAGAGTCTAGACTTTGGATGAGGATAAAGACTTTCTAGAATAGTCTAGAATTTCCTAGGATGAGGATGAAGACTTTCTAGAAGAGTCTAGAACTTCTTAGGATGAGGATAAATTAGATTTTTAGGAAATAAATAAAGTTTTATTTATTTCAAGGGTTTGGGATGAGGAGATATTTATTAAAACTTTTTTAATAAACATGAGGATTAATATTTAATCTTAATTAAATATTTTGAGTTGGGTTTAGGGGTAGGAAATGATGAGATTAGCCTTTAATCAAAATTAAAGAAGGATTAGAAGATTTTTGAAGAGGTTAGTGGTCTTAAGGAAATTGGCCAAGTTTTGGGCAAAAAATTTTTTCTTTATTTATTTTTTGTTTTTTGGTCAATTTATTAATTAAATAATTAATAAATAAGGAAATAATGTTTAAATAAGATTTAAACATTTTTGGGAGGGATTCCTTAATTAAATATTTTTAATTAAGATAAAGGGATTTAATGGCATAAAAATAAATAAATTAATTAATAAATGATGATGTCATCAAGAATTTTTCAAAAAATAAAAATAATTTATTTTCTAAAGGTTTTTAGGTGTCTACACTTATAATCCATTTTCTTATATCCCCTTTATTTCCTTGATACGATCAATCCAGTAGATGCATATACAGAGATACTATTAATTTATGAATTGAAATCATTATTCAATGTCGACCTGCTGCATTTTAACAATATCAATAATATAAGGCCCTAAATATATGTTCTACTAAATGTACGTCGTCCTCTGCATATTGCCTTAAAAGATAAAAAGTATGAAATCCTCTGATATATGGTTCTCTAAAATGACCATGATCTTTGTATGTGTTAAATGATCAATCTCATTGCCTTTTTATTCCTCCCCTTAATTAACATAAGTCATAGGCCATAGATTTCTTATATTGACTGCCACCTATGCTTTAACTGACTGTAATGTTGATTGTAATCTCTTTCTTTGTAATTTGATTCTTTATACCAAAATTTAATGTACTGATATATATTCATAATTCCTTTCGCTAATAAGAGGCGATATATAATCATTCCTTTCGCTGATAAGAGGCAATATATAATCATTCCAACTTTGAATGAGTATCAATCTGGTTTGGTTGTTGTTTAGTATTCTTACTTTTATATAATAAAAATGGTCTGCCTCCAACTCTTCATATCTATTTCTCTTGATTGTTGTCATGTATAGTTACTGCTAGGATATAGATGTGTTTGACTCCGCTAGATCCCTCTTTTTTACTAAAAAATTGGACATATCCACAACTCTCCTACCACCAACGAACACTACTATGTAGTCACCTTAAATGTCTTCGTTGATGATAAGTATATTATGCTCTTATTATCATCCATCTTTCATGTGTTGTTTTAGTGTACTCTTTTGTGACAGCCTCTCTTGGATGCGGATGCATTTGAAATACTATTATTCTTTGATCTTCTCAGTGTTGTCTCCCTACACTTGAGATAAATTGCATAGCCCCTGCATTCACAATTTTGAGGATGTGGGTTTCCCTTGGGATGCTGTCTACAAACAACACACCGATACCCATCTCAGTGCTTCCCATGCTTTGTCGTTGGAGAAGGATCTGATTGCACCATCCCTTCATCATCATTAATTTCCTCATCACCTTCACCCTCATCGTCTATCTTTCTCATAGTCACAATTGTTACCACTAGAGGGAGTTTATAAGCTTTGATCTCAAACCCATCAACCATATACGTGTGGGGTGAATTCCCATCAGACTCACTCTTTGTTTCCTCCTCCATTATCTCTCCATCACCACCATCCTTTGATTTGTCTGAGATCTGAGTACAAACACCACTGTCATCTTGCTTAGATACACACTTTCTGCAACTAGGGGGGCCCATTATGAATTGAATATCCAGAAGCAATGCACCCACAATGAATAGGTGTTTTGCAGAATATACATTCTTTCCAGCCATCTTCCCTTACTTGTCTCCATGACTCATTAATGCATTTGCAACTTGGCTCTAATACCATGTTGAAATAACTTAAGATCGTTTCTACAAATGTACTTTTCACTTCCATTGTAATTGATGATTTCGAAATGCAGATTTGGATCTCATATATGAATAATATGAGAGGAGGAGACATGTCTCTATAGTTAATCATCACTTAGTTTATAACTAACTATATGCATATCTCATCTTATACATATAATATTAATATATTAATCATATATGTAATATTATATTATATTATTATATTATTATATAATAATATATAATGCATAATATATATAATACATATTATATTACATATATAATATATATTATATATATAAGAGTCACCAATAACAATTTATCTAATTAATATATCAAATAATCAATGTTTTACTTCTACTGACACTAAAACATTAACAATGTTGTTTGGTTTCTAGTTTATGCATTTAAAGTCAGATGTTCTATTTTGCACTCATGGAGACATATCTTGAGACATTTTGTTTTCCATATTATGCTCCAGGCACATCCCATTCAACTTTTGCTTTCTTGCATTCTGGTGGATATCTTGGTTGTTTCAGGTTTAGAGATCGATTTTGTTGCTTCATATGATTTCTTATGGTGTGAGATTGACACACTTCCCAAGGTGAATTTGGTATAAAACTGACCCACTTGCTAAGGTAATTTTGTATAGAATCTACATGCTTGTCAAGATAGTTTGGTGCGAACATTAACTCACTTCTCGAAGTAATTTCTAGTACTTTGGACACACTTGCTGAAATAGTTTGGCATGAATCCTGAGATCATATTTTTTAATTTTTCCCTTCAATCTATTTTTTACCTAACTATGATTTTTTGGTCATGACTTGCTCATCCGAACTGTATTTTTCACAAATGTGATATCGTTGGAAAGTTGATTCCAAGCCCGTCGTGATGGTGCAATTTATTTGAACTTTTGATGTTGTTTGGTTTCTAGTTTATGCATTTAAAGTCATATGTTTTATTTTGCACTCATGGAGACATATCTTGAGACATTGCATTTTCCATATTCTGCTCTAGGCACCCACATCCTATTCAAGTTTTTGCTTTTTTATATTCTAGTGGATATCTTGGTTATTTTAGGTCTGGAGATCAATTTTGTTGCTTCATATGATTTCTCATAGGTTGTACTATCTCTTGTATCAGCCTTATGTCTCTTTTGGTCTTTATTGACATCCTTTTGTAGTATTTTTGCAAATGCACTAAGATAAAGTGTCACCCTATTGTATTTTAGGATCTTGCATATCTTTGTATTTTTTTGTAATCACTCTACATTATAAATTGCCTTGGGGGGTTTTCATGTTGGCCAAATTCGTCACCTTCCTTTGTTAAGTGAGTATTCCTTTCATGACATTAACGTCATGATGTGTCGATGACATGTGTCATTATATGTGTTTGTACTTCTTTTGCACTCTCAATATTCCTAGTTCTTCTTTTTGTAGGAGATATTGCATTCAGTTTCAATGTTCATGTCCTACCTTTCAACATTATAGGGGGGTTATGTTGGTTCTATTACTTTCTTGGTTCGATGGAGTGAGATATGCATTCAATATTTGATCCTATGTACTAGGCATTTGCAATGGTTGTATACCTATGCATTTTGATGAGATGGGTCATTTACCATATAGACATTCTTTTATTCCTATTTTTGGAGGCCATGAAGATACCTTCCATCTTTGATTGATCATCTCTTCGGACTTAGTATTCTCTACCTGGTCATGTTCTATACAATGGAGGTTCTTCATATTAGTAGTTTGACAAAGCTTCACAACTTCTACATGCTTTAGTTGTGTTTTTCATGATCATCTTATGCTCCTATCTTTTGGGACATTCCCTAGTTTGGAGGCTTCTTCATTCCTTCACTAGTTATTTCCAACATTATTTCCATCTCTTTTTGGAGTAGGGTTTTTCCCACGTGGATTTCTCTATTTCTCCTCTTTTTAAAGATTTGGTTGTGCTTCGGTAGCTCATTAGGTTTGGTTGTTGGTACCCAAATTTCTTTTTAGTAGTATTTTCTAGGTTTTTAGCTACTCCCTTACTTTATCTTTTGGGGGGGAGCGGTGTTAGAGTAATGAAGTATTTTCTTATTAATTAAATCATATCAAGATTTAATTATTAAGTCAATTATTATATCTAGTTTACTAAGCTAAATTTTGGGCATATAATAATTATATTTTTTATTATCAATTATTATCATGCAACCTAGGTTAGTTACATATTAGGGTTTTGATCTCCTTTTATAAGGTTTTATCTCTTTTTAATTCATTCATTCACTTTTGATAATAGCAATTTCTCTTTTTGCTCATCAAGAATGTCTCATATGTGGATCTAGGAATTCTAGCCTCCATAGCTTTTGTTTATCCCTTTTTGTGATAGGTTTTTGCATGCAGGTGATTCTTGGGAGCTGTGGCATTGAGATTTCATCAACTTCAACATATTCACCTAGTTGGAATAAATTGTTGTCAATAAGGATTTAACAATGCTTGTGTATTGTCAATGTTGAATTTGTAATTAAGGATGCATAAAATCTCCACAAATGCAATGGATCTAACAAAAATACATCTTGGACTCATGGATGTAAACATGCATCAATGAAGAAGATGATGAATGCCTCAACGTAGATCTCCTTCTTGATGGCCAACAAAGTACTAGATCTTAAAGATGAAGTGCTAACAAAGGATCTATGAATATTGAATACCTTGACTGTGTAATGAAAATTTGCTTGCTTGAATGCTTGAACTTGCATGTGTGATTGATATAATTATTGTGGATGTCTTGTATTGTAAATATGAAACCTTGAGACTAAATTAGCACCATGACCAATGTAATACCCCAAAATTGGCTCATTGCCATAATACCAATTCTGGTCTATTTCAGATCAATCCTAAAGTCCTATTCTAATAGGCAATTCTTATTCTACTATTCGCTACTTGACTTAATTGTCAAATGCAGAAAACCCTAATCTGCATTCATCATATTTCTTATTTAATTCCTATAGTACGTACTCATATTAGTCACACTAAACCTACTTGATTTAATTATAATTTAATTATTAAGTATTTATACTTTAATTAAATTAAATTATATCCTAAGGCTAATGTACTATGGAATGAAATTTATTTAATTTAATAAATACGCCTATCTTGATTAATTAAATGTAATTATTTAACTAAATGGGAAAGGTATTTCTAATTAATTAAATGGAGCACTTACTTCTAATTAATTAAACAAAGTTATTTAATTAAATGGGAAGCCATTCCTAATTAACTAAATGAAGTTATTTAATTAAATAAGAAAAGTGTCTCTAATTAATTAAAGATTATTTAATTAAATAGAAAAAGTAATTATGAGAGCATATCTCATTTTATTAAATTAAATATCTCAACAAAATCTCTCTTCAATTCAAAAAGGGAAATTTCCAGTTCACTATTGATAAAAAATGAGTTAAATCAGTTAACTCCTTTTTCTACTCAAATTAAATCAGTTAACTCCTTATTTTACTCAAATTAAATCTGTTAACTCCCTTTAATTTGGGAACCACCCTTTATGACCGAACCTCATCTTCAATCCTGACCGTTGATTCGAATTGATCTCAACCGTTGATGGATTTCAAGAAAGTCTATTTAAGAGACCCTCATCTCTTCATTTTAGAGGATGAATTGATTTTCTATCGAATTGCTGTTGAAATTCATGCTCACATTTATTTACATTTCTTGCATACATTCTCATTCTTAGTTTAATCTCATTTTAGTTTAATCATGCATATGCTTAATCTAGTTTGCTTTATTTGTTCTTAGATTACATTGCATCTTTCATTCTAGATTAATCTGCATACTCATTCTTAGCTTAATTTCATTCAAATCCTTCATTTTTATAGGGTCTGGTTGCTTAAACACCTCGAATCTGAAGATATCTGACAAGCAATTCCCTTTAGATAGAAGGCAACAGGTTGCTTTGCAGGCTGATTTTCGGATGAACAATCCAATGTTCATTTTGAGATGAATCTGCATACAAAGACCATGTTGAATTGTGTGTGTTAGCAGAGGCCACATATTCACGCATACAACCAAAAGTACCCAAGGAATAGGTTGACCTATTTCAGAATAGGTTGACCTTAGTCAACTTATTCCACAGTTCGCCCATAAAGAGCTAACCTTGAGGTCTCAAATACTACATGATAAAAATGAAGGACGTGAAACAAAATAGGAGAAAGAGTTGATTAAGCATGAATCCATCTATGGTCAATAAGGCCACTAATGGATGGGAGCTAAAAGGTCTTAAATGATGGATGCTTCCATTTTAAGATGGTACAATATCAATATTATTATTAGAGTGATGTACATCAACATGTTTTACATCTATTACATGCTTGTCCCTAAGGGTTTCAGAGTTATTAAATTGATCTAACTAGAGGTTCAAATAAGGATAAATCCATCATCCCCATTTTACAACCCCCTTAAATGTGTCTCTAAGTAGCATTAGTCTTACTTAGATTCAAACAAAAATAAAATCATGATAAGTAAACAAAATCTTACACAAAAAAACAAAGCAATAAGTTCACTGTCATTTTTTGTCCTTTTCAATATTATGGCAAAGCTTAGATCCATGGATAGGGTTTAAGTCTAGAGTTTCATATGCTAACTATAATAGTAAACTTCATAAATTTTGAGCCATTTTTCTAACACCTTACCTAAAAGTTTCAACACAATAGAAAAATGATCCATAAAATCTTTAACACCATTATTTTATCATCAAAATTCAATTACATGCCATGTGTTATTCTAAATTTTACTTTCAATTATTTTATACAATTAATGATATTATTTAATTGACTTAGATTGTTTTATTTAATAAGATATTTTTCTTATTTACATTTGTTTAAACTATCATCTAACCATAAAAAATAAACTTACAATGAAAAATAAGAAAACTAAGATAAGTTTACGAGGATCAAATTAAAAGGATAAATGAAGCATATTTGAAAAATAATTTTAGATCACTAAAACAAAAAAAGAGGGCGAATTTATGAGAATAAAATTGGAAGAAGACAAATGATTTAGTTATAAAAGCAAAACCATCAACCAAAAAAGTGGTCAAATCTTGATAACAAAATTGTCTAATTATTTTTTCAACTTTAAACTTAAAAGGGGAAAAATAGATAAGGCAAAAGAAATATATTATAAATATATATCTACTAGAACTTGCAAACTAAATTGACTCTAGGAATGAGCTTATAGAAAAATAGATGTGATGTGGATTTGTAAAACAATTGACTAACCAATCACTAAAAGAAAATTATTATAAAAGTTTATGTATTAGCATTTGCAAAGTGGATTTATGCACGAATGAGTCCGTAACAAAATAAAAAATGAGATCTAGAATAGTAAAAGGATTGACTAGGGGATGCATCCATTAAAAACTGAAGTTGTGAGGTGGAGGGGTAAAAAGAATTGCTAACCAACAACCAAAAGAGAGAATTATTATAAAAACATGTTCTAGCACTTCATCAATAAGCGATACAAGAAATGCTCACATAGTAAACTCGAAGATGTAATGTAGTGGCTATAGCTAACACAAACCCTCAATTGAGGTACTAAATGATGTCATAATTTCTCGATTTTATTTTTATTGTTCAAGTTTGCGAATTACCTTCTTCAAGCTAAGGTTTTAGCTTCTCATTGATAACGATTCAATCTATAGGAGTCGTTATGTACAAATGGGTCAAAACAAAAATTAAAAAAAGTTCATAGATACTTGACCCCCACTGCATGAATAATTATTCATTCAACCACACATGATATTTTGCAAAATGTACACTAATCCTTCACAAATATGTACAAATGGGTCAAAAGAAGTTCAAACAAGTGGTTGAGAGACACTTGACCCTAGTGCACTAATAATTATTCATTCAACCATGCATGATATTTTGCAAAATGCACACTAATCCTTCACAAATCTCCAATAGTGATTCATAAATTAGTATACTTGTGTACAAATGAACAAATTGTATGAAACTAAATATTACCAACTATTGACATATAAACGATAATTCAATGTTTGAAAGTGAGATGGAGTTATATGAATGTCCTCTTAAAGGAAACTCCCAAAGCTACATGGGGTACTTGCAAAAGGCACCGGCTACGGTGCAACATATTTGCACCGTGCCGTTTAGCCTTTCCAGCATCTCCGTTAGTTTACTTTTTGCAGCTCCGTATCCGTACGTCCTGCGATCTGACAATAACTGTCAAATCCATTGCACGTAGTAAGGATTGTTTTTAAATTTTTCTTCATATTTTTTTTTAAGGGCGGATAGTTTGGGTGCCGATAGTTTGTATGTGAAATTTCAAAAACCCTATATGTTACATTGTATATTACATACAACTTATATATTATGTATTTATTTTATTGTTGTATTAATATTATAAATAATAATATTAAGTAGATTTATTATGTCTTTTCTATTATTTATTGTATTGTATTAATATAATATAATATAATTTTATATACATTAATAATTTATTTTAAAATTTTATTACTTTAATTTAAATATTTTGAATAAATTTAATTTTATAAGTAATAATAAATATATATAAGATAAATATAAATAATAAATATATATAAAAACATATAAGTTATGGTTTTAAAAGTTTAGTATAATAAATTATATTATATTAATACAATACAATGGTTTTAAAAGTTTAGTAGCATTTTAAAAAAAATTAAAAATTAGACTTATATATTATATAAAAATAAGATAAGGTAATTATTTCTTTATTAACTAATTTTATAAAAAAAAATTGATCGGTAACTAATTTTGTAATTTTACTTTAAGTTATTTTAATATATTTCATTTTAATTTTTTTTATTGATGACAATTTTTTGGTATTAAATATATATGCTTTTAAAGTTATTTGATTTAGTAACAATTTATATTGATGTAAAGTAAAATTATCATTTTCTTGTATATAAAATATTCTTCAATGTAAATTAGGGTAAAAAGTTTATGTTAGGATGTTATCAATTATTAACATATTAGTGTTAATTCAAATTTTATTTAAGAGAGTAATTGATAGTTTATGTATCCTCAATGAATCTTTACTTTTAGTTATTTACATTAAAATATCAATAAAATAAATAAATGATATATAAGTTTTAAAAATGTTATATTACACTTAGTTATTTATTTACATTTAGTTATTAATGAATATGAATTCACTCTATAATTCTCATAAAAATCTATTGTTTGAAATAAATTTTTAAAAATCAAAAGATACATTTTGTTCTAGAGGATAACAGTATCCTTTAGCTTCTCCTTTGAATATAATGTCAACTGAGACTAGCTAACATAATATAGAAATGTCTCAAAAAATTAGATAAGGATAAATAAGTGAAAAATATTAAATATTGTTGAAATCTGCCTATAATAAAGAGTTATCTGTCTAGTTTTCAGAAATTTCTTAAGATCTGTATAAAAGAGGCATGCGTAATGGGTTTAACATCAAATAGCAAGACATGATCAAGAGAACCCATAAATCTAAATTCTAGAAAGCTAAAGAAATCTCCTTACCAATCCATGACAATTCCAAATTCATTGAATGCAAATCTGTTTATGAAAATATCAATGTAAAGAAATTTGCTTACAACCGAGAAATGTGAATTTTTGAAAGGTAAAGAAAGCTTAAAAAATATTTAGTAACAATTTATATTGATGTAAAGTAAAATAACGATGTAAAGTAAAATAACTAAATGTAACTAAATAACTAAATGTAATATAATATTTTTTAAACTTATATATTATTTATTTATTCATTGATATTTTAATGTAAATAACTAAAAGTAAAATGTCATTGACGGATATCAATTAAGTTGTACGTAAACTATCGATAACTCTCTTAAATAAAAATTGAATTAATACTAACATGATAATAATTGATAACATCCTAGTATAAACTTTTTATCCTAATTTAAGAAGTTATTTTTGTTTTCATTTTAAAATTTTATTAATTTAATTAAATTTGTTATATTTTTACATTGAAGAATATTTTATATACAAGAACATGACAATTTTACTTTACATCAATATAAATTGTTACTAAATCAAACAACTTTAAAAACACATATATTTAATATCAAAAAATTGTCAACAATAAAAAAAATTAAAATAAAACATATTAAAATAACTTAAAGTAAAATTACAAAATTAGTTAATAAAGAAATAATTACATCTTATATTTATATAATATATAAGTCTTTTTTTTTCTTTTTTTTTAATGCTACTAAACTTTTAAAACCATAATTTATATGTTTTTATTAATTTGAATGAATTATAAAATAAGTTAATAAATTATATTATTCATATTTATCTTATATATATTTATTATTACTTATAAAATTAAATTTATTCAAAATATTTAAATTAAAGTAATAAAATTTTAAAAAATAAATTATTAATGTATATAAAATTATATTATATTATATTAATACAATACAATAAATAATAGAAAAGACATAATAAATCTACTTAATATTATTATTTATAATATTAATAAACAATAAAATAAATACATAATATATAAGTTGTATGTAATATACAATGTAACATATAGGGTTTTTGAAGTTTCACATACAAACTATCGGCACCCAAACTATCCGCCCTTAAAAAAAAATATGAAGAAAAATTTATAAACAATCCTTACTACGTGCAATGGATTTGACAGTTATTGTCAGATCGCAGGACGTACGGATACGGAGCTGCAAAAGTAAACTAACGGAGATGCTGGAAAGGCTAAACGGCACGGTGCAAATATGTTGCACCGTAGCCGGTGCCCTTGCAAAATAGACCAAGCATGAGACACATTGGAGAGTCACTAGTAGGACAACATGTCTGTCACCGACAGCGCACTCAAGGTGGTGGGCCCGGTCAAGGTGCCAATTGCACAAACGCACTTTCCCATAACGTACCAAACGACCCACACGCACTCCAAGATATGTTGAATGGATCTCGATTTTGCGCCGAAATTAAATAAACGCCACCCATTATATCCAATCCTGCATGTATTTCGTCATCGTACGTCTCTATATTTTTCCTTTACAATGCACGTACGCTGTTCATTGCAGTTAAATTAAGTATTCTGGTCTATCCGCATATTCATTATGTATTTATGTTTTCTGAATTAGCTGGTATTGTAAGGAACATAATGATGGCGCCCACGTGCAGTCAAAGTTCACATGGAATAGAATATAAATGGCATATATATCGGTGGTCAGTATTAAATAGTGGGAGTCTTTCATATGTGTTGCATCGTAGATGGCGCCCTTATTTAAAGGAGGTTTTAAAAATAAAATAACTAAGTATTCAAATTCTATTTTCGTATGTTTTCTAAATAACTGAGTTTTGTTTTTAGAGTAAATTTATTTCTTATATAATTGCAAGTTCCGTGTTTTTTGACTTGCAATTTGAATTTGTGACTTGCAGTAGATATTTGAGAGTTATGAGAGTTTTTAAACGTGATCGGTGGTCATTGTGGAGAAGTGATGATATAGAATAATAATAATAATAATAGTAACCAAAATTAGAAGATTTTCACAATCTATTAGATTTCAAGTGAATTTTTGGTTATGATTGTGTGAAGATTTTTCTATCAACGTTTTGAATCACTCTATGTGATGTGTCATCATCTCTCTTGTCTTTGACTCTTTGGTATGATGGATCACATAGAGTGATTTGAAATGTTGATGGAAAAATCTTCACACAATATATCACGTGTCACTAAATGTAACGTTGAAAGGTTACATTGAGTGACATGTGATGTATCTTTTCTATTAATTATATATTGTGACTGGGTCAATGAATATGATTTAAAATCATAGAGTTACTTGTTTGTTGGATAAAGGAATAGAATTATGTGACAACCACCTTGTGCGATTCCTATTTTGTAGGAAGTCGTTGGTGCATTTTGACTTAGTCAATTTAGTCGATGGACCTTGATTCATGCCTATGAGTTGTGGTCATTTTGAGTTTTCTATTTTGGATTATGATCGATAAGTTCCACTATTGTTGTAGTTATCTCTTAGCTCAACATGTGGTCAGATTGATCATTTTTTGTATTTTCAATTAATGGAAATTGATTGTGATCAACCTTTGTGTAATCCTGCTTGACTTTTCAATTTGACTTTTCTGCTTTTTATGCAAATTTGTTTATTTGACATTGTTATAGAAAAGCAGTCCTTACAAATTACAATGAATAACTTTTATAAGATCAATTTAAATAATCACGATAATAAACTAATAATAGTAGTCTAGAATCGCATGAAACAATACATCAAAAGGAGTACAAGTGTTGTAGTAAGATAATACATTTAAAACATAGCCTATAAGAGTATAAAGCTTGTAGAAACTTGAGTAATTAATAGTTGCAACTACAAGGCTCATTAGAGCACTAACAAAACTATTAGCATTTAAATAATCACAATAATAAACTAATAATAGTAGTCAATCACATGAAGCAATACATCAAAAGGAATACAAGTGATGTAGTGATGCAGGAGCATCTTGCATCACAAAATAATAAAGGGAGCATGGTTATGAATTATTATTTTTTTTAAAAATTCTTTAAAAAAAAGTGGAGGAGACAGAAAGTGATGAAAATTAGAGGAAATATTTTTAAAAAATAAAAATAAAATGAAAAATGGAGAGAAAAGAGTTTTTCGTTTACCAAGGTGCATAGGTGGCATAAAAGAAAAATAAAGAAAAATAGTTGTCATTCCATTTATCGAGGTGTGTAGGTGGCATCTAAGAAGTTTGTGGAAAGTTCCTTAAATTGTGCATTTAATATTTGTTGTGATCCACAAAGAAAATTTAATTTTCTAATTGGCCCATATGGTGGTGCTTAGTTGTCATTGAGGGAGAATTTAATATTTGTTGTAAGGTAGTTACATTTACCTTTTATCCCACATTTGTTATGTTTGTAATATCTTGGCTGGTAAGTGCCTATATAAGGAAGACATATGAGCATTTGTAATGAAGTTCTCAAGGTGTAATTTCTTCTTAGCAGAAGCTTTGGAGGTGAAAGATCTTAGTGTATGAGTTCTTGATACAATAGCATCCTGGGATTGTTAGCAATCCTAAATGTTAGAAGTATTTTGGCTTTGGAGTTGTGGACTCGGTCACCAAAGGAGTGGTGCTCGATCGTTATTAGATGTAGTGTTGGCCAAGGTGCTTAATCATTGAAGGGCTTGGTCACTCAAGGAGCTTGACGTCTACTATTTATCAGCACTTATTGTTGTGCTTAGCATGTGTTGGTTTCTCAACACCTATGGAACTCGACAATGCTTGTGGGAGCTCGACAACGCTTGTGGTCTTGATGACGCTTGGCAATATGGCTTGTGAGATGGAGTTCTTGTGGGTTTTCTTGATAGTTTTGGTGCATTTAATGCATGTAGTGTGTGATCGTGACATGGATCGATCTGGCAGTTTGTGTGGACCTATTTGGGTCTTGGTTGTCTCTTCTATGTGCATTTGATAAGTGTTGTAAGCCTTTTAAGGCATTTGGTATTTAATATTTGTTGGAGGCCTACTTGTGGCTCAACATATATTTACTGTAAGGATTTAATTTAACTTGTAATGAACTAAGTTGACCTGTGGCTTAGTTGGGTATAAAAAGAGGGTTTTGTGGAGTGTTAAGTCAGATTTTAATCATTCAGTTTGGAGAAGAGGATGAAGTGTAGGAGCGAATTTTGAGAAGAGCTAGTAGTTGTGGCTTGGTAAACCAGGAGATTACTTGGTGGGCTTACGAGCACAAGTTGAGATTTCCTTGGGGTTTTTTTTCCAGAGTGTAGATCTAGACTAGCTAAGATTAGTGTGGAGTTAGATCTTGAAGGTTGATCTTGTAGAACTATTTTTTAATTGTTGTTGTACTTGGTCCTAACCCTAAAGGCCTTATAGTCGGGCATATTGCATGTAAACAATTATATTTATGAATAAAGTATTATGATTTGGTACCAGATCTTTCTGTATTGTTGTGTTTCCACTATGTGGTTATTTTTTGGGGGCTAGAACATCTCCTTTGGGGATTCTCCTACCTTGTATTACATCAGGTTTTCTTGGTGAAGCTCTTTGCGTTCAAGCTCTTTGGTTGTAATCTCTTCTTTGTGGAAGATCTCTTGGTGGAAGTTCTTAGTTTGGAAGCTTTCTTTTTGGAAGCTCTCTTATATTGTAAGAATTTGGAGTTCTCTCATTTGAAGAATATTGTAATGAAATTCAAGTATTAATGGATGCTTTATGAAGCATTTTGTCTTCTCTTTGTCTCCATATTATTGCATTTTTATTGTATGTTGGTAAGGGTGGTGTGGCCCTTCATCAAGTGGTGTGATAGTAGGGGTTCCTAAGCATGTGGATAGACCACCAAAGGTGAGGTAGTTTGCACCAAGACCTTGGTTTGGGTGAAGTTTATCAAGAAGGATTTCTTGAGTGTGTAGACAGATCATCGACTGTGAGGCAATTTGTAGGAGGTGCTTGTGTTGCATGAAGTTTGTCTTATGAAGACATGATTATAGATAAGAGAAAGAAGAAGAAGAGTTTTGTGATTGGATGGATTTTGATGATTCCTATACTTGAGAAAAGTAGAGCAAGAAATCAAGAGGCATTATGAGTTGCATTATTTAATTTGTAGAAGCAAGTGAATGAATTAGAAACAGAGTTGCGAAAGAGAAGAGCACATCAATAGAAAAGAGATGTTGATAATGAAAAGAAAGAAGAGCAAGAGGATGAAGATAAAAATATTTGTGAGCCTGAATTTGAAGAAGAGGAAAAAGAAGAGGAATCGTGAAGATGACAAGATTTGTGAATGCAAAGTAGATGAAGATAATTCAAAGATTGAAGAAGTAGTGGAAGAGTACAATGCCTTGGTTGGATGTCAAACAAGTGAAGTGGTCACATGCCTTGTTGAAGACATAGAAGAAACAAACAAAGATGATGGTGTAGAAGAAGTAATTTTTTTATAAATTGTGGCATGCTAAATTTAAGATGGATTTGAAAGACAACGATGATGGTTTCAATGAGGATCTTGTTAGTGATGTGTGGTATGCAAAAGAAGATTTGTATGTGTTAGGGAGTGTATTACAATGGTGTTACATCCTACAATATTGGAGGAGAATGAGAGTTACATTTGGATGAAGTTAATTGCAGAGTATTATCAATGACAGGTACTTATTTTAGCTAGCTATTGGAAAAGAAGAAAGAAGGAAATATATCGATAGCAGACACTTGTCCCAGCTAAGTGTTGGAAGACTAGAAAAAAATAAATTGGTTTGCAGTAGCTACTTCATTTTGTGAATCCATATTCACAAAAAAATTCCTACCACGGGTGTCTAATGTAGGAGCATCTTGCATCACAAAATAATAAAGGGGTCATGATTATAAATTATTTAAAAATAAAAATAAAATAAAAAGTGCAAGCGAGAGAAACTGATGAAAATTAGAGGAATTTTTAAAAAAAATAGAAAATGGAGAGAAAAGGGCTTTTCGCTTACCAAGTTGCATGGGTGGCATAAAAGAAAAATAAATAAAAATAGTTGTCACTCCATTTATCGACATGTGTAGGTGGCATCTTAGAAGTTTTTGGAAAGTTCCTTAAATCATGCATTTTATATTATTGTGATCCACAAAGGGAATTTAATTTTCTAATTGGCCCATATGGTGGTGCTTAGTTGTCATTCAGTAGAAATTTAATATTTGTTGTAAGGTAGTTGCATTTACCTTTTATCCCACATTGGTTGTGTTTGTGATATCTTGGGTGGTAAGTGCCTATATAAGGAAGGTATATGAGCATTTGTAATGAAGCTCTCAAGGTGTGATCTCTTCTTAGTAGAAGTTTTGGAGGTGAAAGATCTTAGTTGGATAGTTCTTCTTGGTGAAGCTCCTTGGTTGTAATCTCTTCTTTGTGGAAGATCTCTTGGTCAAAGTTCTTAATTTGGAAGCTCTCTTATATTGTAAGAATTTGGAGTTCTCTCATTTAGAGAATATTGTAATGAATTTCAAGTATTAATGGATGCTTTATGAAGCACTTTGTCTTCTCTTTGTCTCCATATTGTTGCATTTTTAATTGTATGTTGGTAAGGGTGGTGTGGCCCATCATCATGTAGCAAGATAATTAATACATTTATAACATAGTCTATAAGAGTATAAAGCTCGCAAAAACATGAGTAAGTAATAGTTGCAACTACAAGGCTCATTAGAGCACGAACATGATTATAACCATTGAGAGAAAATCATATACTAATGACAAGAGAATTCATTGGCCAAATATAACTCATTGATGCATCCAATCTTTGATTGTTATGAGAACATATTATACAGTTCATCAATATTTGTATGGGGGATTTCATCTTCTTAAAAATTGCATGTCTTCTGGAGAAAAATATATTTATCGCTCCCTAGAAGTGAGAATTTTTGTGAAGGAAGAAGATCCCATGCTTTTACTATACCAAATTAATAGTCTTACGAAAATCCCATTTGTTCCAATATGTAGAGAAAGGTTGTTAGATTGTGGTGACTGATAAGGAAAGTAGCCGACATGGTAGCCGACATATTATGGCCGACATATGGCCGACATGTTATAACCCTAAAGCGGTTTAATACTTGTATAAAAAGGGCTTAGGGTTGGGTAATTTTTATATGTGGTGATACGAAATTGGTTCTTGCGGCGGTATTGAGCTGTAAGGGATTACGAATTGTAATCAGGTTGTAATCACTGGATTGTAATAAGATCGGACTTGTTGTTTGGTGGACGTAGCCCAGGGATTGGGTGAACCACGTTAAATCTTGGTGCCTTGTGTTCATTTCTGTGTGTTCTATTATTTTTTGTTATTGGTTACATTTGCATGTAGTTTTTATTTCTGTCCATGGTTTATCCTAACAAAGGTGTCTATTTTTCTTGTGGAGACAAGCACACCTTCCCTTCTTCCACCTAAACCTCTTAGATCAAGGCATTTTCTTTCTTTGTTATGTGACATAAAATCAATTTTTGGTATGAGAATTAACATCATTCTTCCTACACTTAGCACCTATCATTTTTTCCTCGAGAATGTTGAAGTAAAGTTTTATTTTTCCTAGTGGGGCCTATAGGTAAGGGTTGACTTGAATAGAGGGTTTTAAATGATAAAGATGGAGAGAGAGGTTCACACATATGATAAGGACTTCTAGGTTAGGAGCATAAAAGGTGTGAGAAAAGACTTCTAGGCAATGAGGTTCACACATATGCTTTTCAAAACAATGTGCCTAAAGGTCTGAGATATGATTTTTAGGTTCTTAGATAACCTCAGCCACACAAATTTCCATGTCCAAGGTATAGATGAAAGATAAGGGGGTTGATGAAAATGTATTTCTGCAAGCATTGAGCATGGGAATCATACTATAAATCATGCTTAATGGTTTCATTTGCACCATAGATAGGATATGAAAGATTGAGGGAGATGAAAGAGAGATGATCACCAATAAGTAATATGCCATGAAGTATCTGTTGACAGTGGGCTAGTGTCCCTCGTAGGGTTCATGACATGGCTTAACCACCTCCTGTGGTTCTATAAGGCTATTAGTTGTATCGAGAATTAATAGGTCAATATTTTGGTGCAACAAAAACCTTTTCCTTTCCAACAATTGGTATCAAAGCTTGGTCACAAGTTCAAATCCTGCAAGCCATGGCAAGTGATGTTGGGAGGTAAGTGCCTATATAAGGAAGGTATATGAGCATTTTTAATGAAGCTCTCAAGGTGTGATCTCTTCTTAGTAGAAGCTTTAGAGGTGAAAGATCTTAGCTGGATAGTTCTTCTTGGCGAAGCTCTTTGGTTGTAATCTCTTCTTTGTGGAAGATCTCTTGGTCAAAGTACTTAATTTGGAAGCTTTATTTTTGGAAGCTCTCATATATTCTAATAATTTTGAGTTCTCTCATTTGGAGAATATTGTAATGAATTTCAAGTATTAATGGATGCTTTATGAAGCACTTTGTCTCCATATTGTTGCATTTTTAACTGTATGTTGGTAAGGGTGGTGTGGCCCTTCATCATGTAGCAAGATATTTAATGCATTTATAACATATTCTATAAGAGTATAAAGCTCACAAAAACATGAGTAAGTAATAGTTGCAACTACAAGGCTCATTAGAGCACGAGCACGATTATAACCATTGAGATAAAATTGCATATACTAATGATAGGAGAATTCATCAACCAAATATAACTCATTAATGCATCCAATCTTTGATTGTTATGAGAACATATTATACAGTTCATCAATAGTTGTATGGGGGATTTCATCTTCTTAAAAATTGCATGTCTTCTGGAGAAAAATAGATTTATTGCTCCCTAGAAGTGAGAATTTTTGTTAAGGAAGAAGATCCCATGCTTTTACTGTACCAAATTAATAGTCTTACAAAAATCCCATTTGTTCCAATATGTAGAGAAAGGTGTCTATTTTTCTTATGGAGACAAGCACACCTTCCCTTCTTCCACCTAAACTCTTAGATCAAGGCATTTTATTTCTTTGTTGTGTGACATAAAATCAATTTTTGGTATGAGAATTAACATCATTCTTCCTACACTTAGCACCTATCATTTTTTCCTCGAGAATGTTGAAGTAAAGTTTTATTTTTCCTAGTGGGGCCTATAGGTAAGGGTTGACTTGGATAGAGTGTTGTAAATGAGAAAGATGGGGAGAGAGGTTCACACATATGATCAGGACTTCTAGGTTAGGAGTATAAAAGGTGTGAGAAAAGAATTCTAGGCAACAAATTTTCTAAATGTTTTTCAAAACAATGTGCCTAAAGCTTTGAGATATGATTTTTAGGTTCTTAGATAACCTCAGCCACACAAATTTCCATGTCCAAGGTACCGATGCAATATAAGGGGGTTGATGAAAATGTATTTCCACAAGCATTGAGCATGGGAATCATACTATAAATCATGCTTAATGGTTTCATTTGCAACATAGATAGGATATGAAGGATTGAGGGAGATGAAAGAGAGATGATCACCAATAGGGAATGTGCCATGAAGTATCCATTGGCAATGGGCCAGTGTCCCTCGCAGGGTTCATGACATGGCTTAACCACCTCTTGTGGTTCTATAAGGCTATTGGTTGTATCGGGCATTAATAGGTCAATATTTTGGTGAAACAGAAACCTTTTCCTTTCTAACATTTGATATGAAAGCTTGGTCACAAGTTTGAATCTTGCAATCCATGGTGAGTGACACTGGGAGGGGGGTTATTGGCAATGTGCCAACATCCCTTGCAAGTTTCGTTACATGTCTTAATTGCCTCATGTGGTTCTATAAGAATTTTGGTTGTAGTAGGCATTAATAGGTCGATCTTTTGGTGCAACAATAACCCTGTCCTTTCTAACAATTAGTATCAGAGCTTGGTCATAGGTTTAAATCCTACAAGACACGGTAAGTGACACTAGGAGGGGGATTTTTGGCAGTGGGCCAACATCCCATGTAGCGTTCGTGACATGGCTTGACCGCCTCCTATCGTTCTATAAGACTATTGGTTGTGTCGAGCATTAATAGGTCAATCTTTTGGTGATACGACAATCATCTCCTTTCCAACAGTATCTTCCAAGATGTTAATTGGGCTTGAGCTTCATCTTTGGATGACCAAATTAGATCACTTAATTTGTTCCATTTTTTAGGTGTGTGATATTTTATATTTCCTCTTCCTCATGAAACATGGTATGATTTCAAATGTGAAAAGGAAAAAAATTGCACACAATCTTACAAAAAAGTTTGTATCAAAATGACCCATAGACTATGGGAAAGTTATACCACCACATGTTATCAATTGTTTTTTCAAATTTATGAGGTTGATACTTTTGATGTGTTTGGATTTTTTAAATTGAGATGTTCATACTTAGTACTTCATAGGTTCTTACAACATGGCCAAGTCATTGGACCACTTGCATCTTTTGACCATTTTTGGATTTCATTGTAATAAATTTTTAGCATCAATGTTTTGGATCACTCCTTGATCCATTATTGAATGTTTGAAAGTTTGAATGATATTTTAAAATGGTTAGTTGTGTTGGCCCCTATCAATAATAAGAGGGGGTATGAGTCAATACAAATTTTTCTACTGGTAAGCTGAGGTATCACAACAAATATTCTAGACATTGGTTGTTTCAACAGTAATACGATAATAAAGACAATGAAATAAAAGCATACAAAACCACACATAAATGCATACATCAAATGACATCATGGTTTTTTAAGTATAAACCCTTGATGAGAGGATCAAAACCATAGTGGGAGTAATATACCCACTAGCCCTTATAATGTATGTAAAGGGTTTCCCTATTAAAGGCTATAATTGTTCATTCTATGAACACATTTTGTTAGGAATGTTTATAACTTATTTGGATTATAATAAGCTAGTAAAGGATACTTAGTTAGAGGATTTAAAGATTTCTTTCTAAGAGACACCTTGTAGGAGGATTTACAAAATCTTTCTACTGAAGTTTTCCCTATTGAGAGCTTACAAATAGATGCAATGGTAAGAAAGAAATCTAAGTAAATGATTTAGGAATAGCATTGTCTTGCCTTTTAGATATTCGTTGCATATTCTTGAAAATGCACTAATATTCAACCTTTCTCTTCTTGCCTCGTGAGCTCTTCTGTCTTAGTTCTACCTAGTTGTTTAGAACAACTCATCTGTAGTTTCACTATCTTCTCTATAACTATGTTCTTCACTAGCTTGCACTCTTTTTTTGAACAACAACTTGAACAAACCACTTCACTAATGAAACCTAAGTTTCCTTATACACTCTACCATATCCAGTTATAATTACCCAAAAATAAAATCACATTTTATTTCAAATTTAAAATTCATACTAGAGCTTGTTCATAGAATACCCTTGACACTTACTAGTAGGAATCTAGATTGGTAGCCTAGCCAATCCATCTATGAGTCTAGATGTAGCCTCTATCATTGCATCCTTCGGTTGCTTCAACTTGAATGCATGCCACATCATTTCTCTTTTTCCTTGTATCTAGTCCTTGTTAGCCCCAATTGATAATGTAATTGGTAATGCTATGAATGTATGTAAAAGAGTCATATTAGTTGTTATGTTTTCATTGATGTCAAGTCTTACTTCACTAAAAATTATGCCAATTCAGTAGAGTCATGCCATACCATTGGATTAATGAAGATGACTTGATTGATGAAGAGGATTTGAAGAAAGTATGTTGAAAATATAATTAATAAGTATGGTGTTCAATGGGCACTTGAATGAGTTGGAGAGTGATAAGGTAGTGTTGGTTTGATTGTTTTTCAATTAAGTAATATTGTAATGTATTGAGTTACACAAGCTTAACCAAGTGACAAGGTTAAATAAGGAAGACAATATTCATCGAGCAAGTCTAGTATTAACCAAATGCTATATTACCCAAGTGAAGAGATATGTTTACTAAGTAATAGATGGAAGAGAAAAAGTGCAAAGATGGAATCCGAGGCTGACTTTTGATGGAAATATGGAATGTTTGAGATGGTCTAAGACATGAGTCAAAGTTTTTTATGTGAACAATCATTGAGAAAATTCAAGGAAGATTTGATGATAGAGGTTGAATAAGGATAAAGGATGAGCACAAAGTTCTATGAAAGTTCTATTTGTAAGTGGCTAGATACATTGCATTTGGTAAATTTTGAGATCAACAATTGTGATTAAGAGACAATAAATGGAAGATTCTAGAAGAAAAGAGATGAATATTTGAGGAAATGTTCATGATATTTTTTGTTGTTGGTTGAATGTTAGTTGAATGCTTATAATAAAGTTGTTGTGAATGTGAAGTTGCTAAAGGTGAAAGAAGATTGAAGTGTTAGGTGAACCGAGTAGAGAAGAGAATCAGAAAGAGACTAGAGAAGAAATGAGATCTAAACAAAAAGAAGTAGTGCTATACCTAATCAAATCATTTTACACTATTACTTTCTAATCATTGTAGGAAAAAATCTCATAGACCAAGTGGACCTAACAAGTATGTGAAATACTAAATGGTAACATTGATTAATGGTGTTTGTAAGTGCTTTAGAGCAAACCACTCTTTAGATAGGATCAAGGAGTGATAAGGTCTAGATGATCTTCTAGTTAAAATCCTCTAACAAGGTCACATTAGTAATGTGCATGTAACTATTGGCCATTTTGGCCCCCAATTCAGCCCATCATTGATAATCGATCTGAGAGATCTTCAATGGGCTAGATTCTTTTGATGTGAGTTAACACGCTTCTCGGTTGGGTTAACATCTCATGTTGACTTGGGTTCTTCATATGTCGAGCTAGTTCACTTCCTTCATGTATCGAGTTGTAGGTTAACGTGTGTTTCTATCGGGGTTAACATTACTCAGTTTCTTTATGTGTCGAGCTAGTTCATTTCTCTTCATTGACTGAGTTGGCTTATAATTCCTTCATGTGTCGAGTTGCAGGTTAACACGCATTTTCATGCCAGGTTAACATTCTGTGTGAACCATTTTCACATCAAACGGTGGTCATATCTTTGCATTGCTTCCCTTTGCTCTTGCGAAGATACAATGATCATTGGATCTAGAAGAATCTTTGGTATATTATGATTGCATCTCAATCATATGTGGTTATGAAGGAAGATTTTGATTTACAGTTGTGTTTTATTCTCTTGTTGAGAAGAAATTTGTGGCATCTAGGTCATCCATATTCAAATGAAGATCTATGTCAATAGCTCACATCTGTTCTAAGTAGATCAAAATTATTCCACTTGGGTCAACTTTGTATTTTCACGACGCGTTAATGTGTGTGTTATCTCATCTCATGTTTTCTTTGACAGTGGTGCAGATGGATTTGTTGCGACCATGGAATGTAATGAGTACTACTCTTTAAAGCTTAATGACATTCTTTGGCCTTGTTTGCATGACATTCATGCATCTCCATGCCTCACTAATGATTGTAATGATCAAATCTCATGGGATTTGATTTCTTACGATTGGGTGCATTTTATTTGGCCCTTCCTTGCACTTCACTACAATAGGTTGATTTCAGGTCAAATTTCATTCTAATATTCATTTATGGCTTCTCTACAACTCAACTCCACTTGGGTTGGGGTTCAAACTTCATAGTCAAAGTGGAGTTATGCTTGATCTATAAAGGCAAGTTGTAAATAATTTTTATAGGTTCTTCTCCATTTGTATTTTTGCAGCAACATTATGCTTTGCAATTTTTTCCTTTCATGAATAGAAAACTTAGCTTCTACCTCATCTTGCTAGTCTAATATATTGTGCATTTTATGCCTTGTATGGATTATTGCCTTGTTTATTCTTTCATGTTCGCATATCATGTGGAGCCTGCTATTGAATGTTGTTATGTGAATTTGTTTCCTTGCAACATTTCATTAGTTTTACCTTCATGTGAATTCTGAAAGAGTAGATTGGAGCCAAGATCTGTGTATTTAGGTGATTTATTCATGTTTTGTGCAGTTATAGGTAGATTGTAACCAATATTTCTATCTTGGTCCATCACCCCCCTTTCCCTTTTAGTATTTTAATTTATGTTCTCCTTCTCCCTTTTCCTCTCAAGAAGTAGTTTAGGTGCACCCTGATAGTAAGGAAACCAGCCTTCTCCAGAGATTCAGCCTCAGAGTGCAAGTTCCACACTTGGAGGTTATTTCCATGTTACACAAGGTCACCTGAGAAGTAGTTCCTCAGGCAAGGGTGCAGACTTTTGTGTCAACAGTTTTTGGCATGCCCGGTGGGACAAACAATTTTAGCTACATAAGTCTGTTAGAAGCCATCCAATCTTCATACATTGAGAATTCGGGTGTTATTCTCAGTGAAATCAGCCTTTGGAGGCATTCAATAAAACACCATGGCGACTCTAGTGCACATCTACTGGTTTCAAGATGAAACAATGTTGGTATGTAAAGATCATTCTTGATCTTTTGTGATTTTCAAATATTTATATGAAATTACAGCTTTTATGGAGCTCTAGCCATGGACCCATTTCATAAAAATGACTACTATTCCCACCCACCCCCCCCCCCCCCCCCCCCCCATATCATGAAATTTTTAATCCGCAGCCCTCATATTGCCAATTCCAATCTCAACCCCAAGTTGGTTATAGCTAGTATGCTCAAGATTTTTACTACCTTCCTACACCTGCTCCTCCAACCCCAACATCTCCATATAAAAAAATTGAAGATATGATGTTGGAGTTCAAAAGGAAAATTGACTACAAGCTCCAGGAGGGGAGTATGAGAATAGAACAAAGGTTGCATGAAAAAGATGAGCAATTGCTGGCCTGTGATAAGTTGATTGATGAGGTTGCAAGGCAACAAGAGATAGAGAGACATAAGGAGGAGATGGCATACCGGGTCTATCTCCAAAAACAACAAGAAGAGAGGGAGAGATAGAGACATTTTGAGGAGAATCTTGCAAGGAAAGTTGTTTCAGCAAGAGATGAGGAAATGAGCCTACAGTTGGCTCAATTTCAAACCAAGGAAGCACAGGCAACCCCTTCTCCAAAATTTGTCATCCCAAGATTTAAGAATCCCCCTCTAGTACAAGAGCCTACTGCTACAACTTCTCCACTCCCTATGCAAGAAAACTGGTTGGGTCATGAGCCTTCCACACCTGTCACTATTTCACTCTTTAAGGGTGGACTAGTTGTTTGGACTCCGGATGGCCCAAATAAAGAATTTTGGGAGAGTGAGAACAAGCCCACAAGGTTTCCATGGGAGCAGTTGCAACATGTTGAGGAGGCAAAAGAGGTAGCGGTTGAGAAGAAGGAAGAGGATTCAATCCTCTTATCTGAAGAGCTTCCCTCCTTTGTTGAGGAAGAAGAAGAAGAAAAGATTGTTCCTACCTTTGAGGAACAAATCATGGCTTTTGAGCCTTTACCAAAAGATGAGGATCTACTGCAAGATAAGCAAGAAGAGAACAATTTTTTTTCAACAGACAGTCCTCCATGATATAGTGGATGGAGAAGAGGATCCCAAGGATAACTTCATCCTGGAGGAGGAACATGCTAACATGCATGAGGTTGCCCCCTCAGCCTATGCATGTTATTGTAGCTATAATATAGGAGGTCAATGATTAAGATGATCTCTTGGATGAGTTTGATGCTATCTACTCTTCCATAGATGTTGAATCATCATCTCTGATACACGAGGAGCATGTTCTTCAACAACGATAGGAGAGTCACACCATACTAGTAGCTCTTGAGGAGATGGCTCAAGAACACAATGAAGAAGATGTGGAGATTTTTTCTGCACAAGAAGAGAAGCCACTTCGAAATCAGTTGGAAGCTACCATTGCAGAGCACAACATGGTCAAGGCTAATTTTTGAGACCCTAAGCCATAAGGCATCTATCTTTGCAACAAATCAGCAAGTTACCCCCGGTCATGGTTATTCTAGAGCATGAGGAGGAAGGTCACAAAGAAGAGCAAGTATGTTTTTCTCCACAAGGTAATCCACCAGTGCTTGAGAGCTTCATTATTTTTAGCATTGGGAGGAAGGTGTTCCATGCAATAGTATACTTGTCATACCTGCTAATTCACTTGACTACCCTTATGCATGGAACAAGAAACCAACTTGTGAGGAAGGGCAACTACTTCAACAAGCTAGCCAATGGCTTTGTTTGATTTTTTGCATTGTGCATAACTTGTACATAGTAGAGTAGTTTTTTTTTTGAGTAGTTTTTAGTTTTCCAAGAAGTACACAAGCACATTTGCTCCTTTTCTAGAGTCATTCTGAGCTTTTTGAAGCTCCTTGAAGTTTTTTTTTTGCTGGTTGTAAAATTTTGTGAAGTTGTAGGTGGGATAACACATCATTTCGCGTCATTTCTTGGTAGTGACTCTATGCCTAATGTATTTCTTAAGGCTACTGGTCTATGCTTAATAGGCAAGCATCCCCTCTGAGTTGCCAAGAATGTTGGCCATTTTAGCCCCCAATTCAGCCCATCGTTGATAATCAATCTAATAGATCTTCAATGGGCTAGATTCTTTTTATGTGGGTTAACATGCTTCTCGATCGGGTTAACATCTCGTGTTGAATCAGGTTCTTCATATGCCGAGCTAGTTCATTTCCTTCATGTGTCGAGTTATGGGTTAATGTGTGTTTCTACCAGGGTTAACATTACTCAGTTTCTTCATGTGCCGAGCTAGTTCATTTCTCTTCATTGATCAAGTTGGTTTACAATTTCGTCATGTGTCGAGTTGTGGGTTAACGCACGATTTCACGTTGAGTTAACATTCTGCATGAACTATTTTTGCATCAGATAGTGGTTGTATTTTTGCATTGCTTCCCTTTGCTCTTGCAAAGATACAATAGTCATTGGATCTAGAAGCATCTTTGGTATATTATGAGTGCATCTCAGTCATCTATGGTTATGAAGGAAGATCTTGATCTACGGTTGTGTTTTATTCTCTTGTTGAGATAATTTTCATGACATTGAGGCCATCCATATTCAAATGAAGAACTACATGGATGGCTCACATCTTTTTTGGGAAGATCAAATTTATTCCACACAGGTCAACTGTGTATTTTCATAGTGGGTTAATGTGCATGTTATCCCACCCCGTATTTTCTTTGACAACGGTGCAGATGGATTTGGTGCAACCATGGCATGTTATGAGGACTACTCTTTAATGTTTAATGACATTCTTTGGCCTTGTTTGCATGACATTTATGCATCTCCATGCCTCATTAATGATTGTAATGATCAAATCTCATGATATTTGATTTCTTACGGTTGGGTGCATTTTATTTGGCCCTTCCTTGCACTTTACTACAACAAGTTGATTTCAAGTTAGATTCATTCTGATATTCATTTATGGCTTCTCTACAGCTCAACTCTACTTGGGTTGGGGTTCAAACTTCATAGTCAAATCTAAGTTATGCTTGATCTATAGTTTGAGTTATGCCTGATCTATAAAGACAAGTTGTAAATAATTTTTATAGGTTCTTCTCCATTTGTATTTTTGTAGCAGCATTATGCTCTGTAATTTTTTCCTTTCATGAATAGAAAACTTAGCTTCTACCTCATCTTGCTAGTTGAATATATTGTGCATTTTACACCTTGTATGGATTATTTCCTTGTTTATTCTTTCATGTTTGCATATCATGTGTAGCCTACTGCTGAATGTTGTTATGTGAATTTGTTTCCTTGCAACATTTCATTAGTTTTACCTTCATGTGAATTTTGAAAGAGTAGATTTGAGTCAAGATCTGTGTATTTAGGTGATATATTCATGTTTTGTGCAGTTATAGGCAGAGTTGTAACCAATATTTTTATCTTGGTGCATCACCCCCCTTTTCCCTTTCAGTATTTTAATTTATGTTCTCCTTCTCCCTTTTCCTCTCAAGAAGTAGTTTAGGTGCACCCTGATAGTAAGGAAATTGGCCTTCTCTAGAGATTCAACCTCAGAGCGCAAGTCCCACACTTGGAGGTTGTTTCTATGTTACACAAGGTCAATTGAGAAATAGTTCCTTGGGCAAGGGTGCAAACTTTTGTGTCAACAGTAACCTAGAACATGGTTGGCTCTTAATCAAGATCAATTCAGAAGAGTGAAAATTTTGGGTTGCCAGTTCCATGTGAGTTTTCCCTTTACAAGGTTTTCTCATTAAAAATCTTGTTGTTAGATGTGTGAATGTTGTTATCTTGCAACTTAATTTTCATGTTATTTTCATTTTACTACAACTTGGTAACAACTAAGTCAATCATCGGTGTTAACTAAGTTTTATGACTGTCAGTCAGTTATAACAAAATAGTGAATGAATAGTTTGGAGTTAGGTGATTGAAAGAGTTAAGTGTGAAGTTGATTGAATACATTGAGTGATTGTTTATGAAGTTTGTAAAGTTTGTTTGCTACATAAATTATTTGAAGGGTATGTAGGATAACTAAACATAACTGATTCACTCTATAAATTTTAATACAAATTTCTATGACAATACTAATAAATGTATGGTTTTTTTTTAGGTTCAATCTTTGCTGATAAAGGACCTGATATTCTCCACAATATGTATAATGATAATGCAAAGACATTGATAAAAGTTTCTTCAAACTTTGATATTTGTATTACCTCCAATCTTCTCACATTAATTGATTTTGATGCTTATAATATCGGGCGGTAACAACATATATACAAGGGTGGCCGGGTATATGGGTGAATGGGCATGTCTCCAAATGGAGTAATGACCATTCATTGATATGCCCAATCAATGGTTTGATTACACCCCATGTTAGCTATAAAAAAACTAATCATTTCAAAGACTTAACAAAGCTCGATGCAAATCGATAATGATTAGAATAGAATGCGATCATTACTGAGATCCAATCTCATATAAAAAATATATATATATGCACAGTCAGTTCTATATACAATGATCATCATGATTAATACAGATTATATTTGTGCATATATTCATATCAATATCCAAATCATATATATATATATATATATATATATATATATATATATATATATATTCTCATATGATTGGAGATATTGTCTTAATCGAAGCTACATGTTTTAACACTCCCTCTTAGCTAGGGAAGACAAAGTGCATACGAGTTCTTCTCATTATAAGAAGTAATAGATCCTCTAGATATTTTAAGAAAATCAAGTCTCATGATATTCTTTCAATTTGGGTATGTACAAAAATATCAAGTCTCATGATATCCACCATAAAAGGTCATGGCATATCCATAGATATTAAGTCACATAATATCCACCATGAGTTTAAACATATTGATCTTCAATAGATATCAAGTCACATGATATCTATCAACACACTCTTTTAACTATTATGATTTTCAAGAATATCAAGTCACATGATATTCATCATAATAGTAATCTAATAATTTAAAAGTCGTCACCTTATATTATTAGAGTCAACATTTCAATATAAAAGATTGTCTCCTTTTAATACTAAACATAGGGTAGGCCCATGAGTCATAGAGTCACACATATGACAAAAGAGTTTACACTTTAAAGATATTTATTAAATAATACAAATTTACAAAGTTTTAGACTCAATTTCATTAACTTACATTTCAACCAAGCCAAGTTTCTTTATGAAATGATCAAACTTCACTTTAGGAAGTGCCTTGGTAAGAATGTTAGTTGTTTGATCACCTATATTGATATATTCCAATTGAATAACTCTTCTTTCCACCATGTCTCTTGCTATATGCTTAGATCTATCATGAAATGCCGGATTCACAGATAACTTGATACAACTTTGGTTATCATAGTGAATAGTGGTAAGTTTCATAGGCTCACCAAAAAAGTTAGAAAGAAAATTCTGAAGCAACACGACTTCTCTAGCTCCCATTGCTACTGCAATATACTCTACCTCAATAGAACTTTGAGCAACTACAACTTTCTTTTTGTAGATCCAAGAAATCATAGTTGATCCTAAACTGAAAAATCTTGATGTGATTTTTCAATATTTCACACTTTCGGCCCAATTAGAATCAATATATCCATGTAACTCCAAGTTGGTATTCTCATATTTAAGTTCATACCCAACAATACCTTGGAGATGCCTTAATATATGCTTCAAAGCAACAAGATGAATCTCAAGAGGTTCACACATGAATTGGCTCAATGAATTCACAACATAGAAGATGTCAGGTCGAGTATTTACAAGATACATCAGGGACCCATTTATTTGTCTATATAAAGAAGGATCAACTAGTCTAGATTTAGCACTTGCTTCCTTTAGCTTGTGTAAGTTGGTTTCCATAGGTGTAGACATAGTTAGATAGTCCCACATTCCAAATCTTTTCAAAATATCAACAGTATACTTCTTTTGATCTAGAAAGATATTTCCAGACTTTTGACATACTTCCAATCCAAGAAAGTAATGAAGACTTCCTAAGTCCTTCATTTCAAATTCAGAACCCAAATCTTTCTTACACTAATTAATGAGATGTTCTTCCCCTATAATTAGAAGGTCATCAACATAAAGAAATAGAATTAGCATATCACCTTTAGTTACCTTGAAGTAAAGATTTGGATCAACCACATTCTTGGTGAACCTAAGACTTAAAAGGTATTTGTCAATCCTTTCATACTAGGCTCAAGGATCCTGTTTGAGTCCATATAGAGCCCTCTTCAATTTACATACATAAGAGGTAGCATCATGTGTCACAAACCCTTCTAGTTGTTCCAAGTATACTTCTTCCTCGATTTTTGCATTAAGAAAAGCAATTTTTACATCCATTTGATGGATTTTCCAACCTTTGGCTACTGCAATGGCTATTAGAGCTCTAACAGAGGTGTTCCTGGCAACTGGTGCAAAAGTTTCTTCAAAGTTGATTCCTTCCTTTTGAGAAAAACCTCTAGCCACAAAATGAGCTTTATGTTTTTCAATGCTACCATCTACAACATACTTAACTTTGAAGAGAAATTTTGAAGACATGACAAATTTTACCTTAGGTCTAGGAACTATATCCCAAATATCATTTTTTAGCAGGGTATACTTTAAGAAACCCCTCCTTTAGAAAAGGTGTAAAAAATTGGCGAAAGGTGTAAAACACTTGACAAAAAAATTTATTTTTTGTGGTGAAAAAATAAGTTTACAAAGAAAAAATAATAATCTCCATTGGCAAATCATTCATAGTCTCTCAAACAATGTGTAAAATCTAGGCGAATTGTGTTATTTTAAAACCACAAAAAAATTATACATTGGCGAACAAAAAATAATAACCACAGTAAAATTTTAATTTTTTGGGCAAATCATTTCATTGTATTCAAGGTTAAAAAAAACATATGCGAAGTCGATGGCATCGAAGGTTTGCAAAGGGTTTCATCAGTTTGAACTTTTATGTTACGAAGTCGCGAAAAGGAGATTGCATCATTGGAGGTTTTATTTAGGCAGTTAGTCTGTTGGTTGCGAGACTATGAAATGTTAATTCAGGTAGTTTTTGCATGTTCGTAGTGGTGAAAGGGGAAAGATATGTCATCCTGCAAAGTCACGAAAGGTTAAGATGAAGCAGTGTTCGCCACTTCGCACCGGTTAGAAGGAAATGGGTTTTCACAATTGTGACAATGCGATGTGAAACGTTTAAGTTCTGAAGCTACGATAGAAGGGGAATCTCATTAGAAGAGGATATAAGGCTTATCACAGGGTTGCAAGGATAAAGCAAATATTTGATTTAACGGTTGTGATAGCCCGAGAAAAGAAAAAGAAGGGTTTCACAGTTTCGCAAAAAGATTTCAAGGTTAAGTTGAACCGATTGCGACAGAGCATAGAATGAAGGGTTTCACAACTCATAAGATTGTACAATGATAATTTATTTTTAAAGCTTGAAACTTTGAAAGTACAAAAGAACAGGTTTTCAAATCTATTATCTAATTCCGAATAGCTGATGAGTTGACATTCTAAGGCAAATGAAATAAAGGCAGTAGTTACTACTGGTAGTGATTGATAATAGATATCCATGCACATGCAAGATTTTAAACTTTAAAGCCATTAAAATTTAACAATTTAACACCGTGGCCCATCACGAAGTTGCAGAAAACTAGAATTCTCAGGTATCTACAGCTAACAAAGCAAAAAGATTCAAGAATTTGCAGTAAGATCAGAATGGCAGAAGTAGAATCATCAGTAAAGGAGGGCATTGGAGAGGGTAGCAAGGTTTCATTGTCTACCAAATTTGTAGAAGAATGGTTGAAGATTCTCCCTAAATCTTCCAATGCTCAAAGTGCTAATGTCCACGCGTTTAGAGATGCTTACAGCTTCTATAGAGATGCTCAAGTACCGTACACCAATGGAACTGAATTATTCTGGTACTTTTACAAGAATAGGGTGCAAAAGGTTCCTGTCTCAAATCCATGGATGAGGAACCTGGGAAAGTTGATAATGCCAGAGGTATATGTGGATGTTGACCTTATCAAGGCACTGGTAAATGCATATAATCCAACCACTCGATCTTTTCATAGAAAGGATATGAGCGTTCTCTGTACGTTAAGTAAGGATGCTTTTGTTGAAGCATTTGATTTGCAATGTCCCACGTTAGTTCCTATTAACCTGGAAAAATTGGAAGCAACATTTGAGAAATAGAGAGATTTCTATACAACACATGCAATGTTGCGACATATCCCGAGGGAAAATCAAAACAAGATGAAAGGAGAATTCTCGAAAATGGTTACTGATTTTATGCCCTTGTCATATTTGTGTGCATACTTTCAGAAAATAGTTTTTGGATTGAAAAAACTATTGGTAGTAGATGGATCCATGGATGCCTCCCCAACATTGTATGTGATAGCTCTAGACATTCAAGACCCACATACTAATGTGGGGTATGATTTTGGAACATTCATTGCTGATAGTATTCATTAGCAAATGGTGATAGCTCAACAAGGTGATCTTGGCAATTTCAAATTTCTACATTACTCGGTGCTTATGCACCTCATCCTCTTCTACAATGTGGGCCATGTGGATTCTAGTTTCATTGAAGGTTTGGACAATTTCGGAGAGGCATTGCCTGTTCAAAGATGGACAAGATTATGGCAGAGGTTCTACTCTTTTTCTAATTCCCTCTCTTTTTATAATGATTTTGTTACAACTATTCATAGGATGTTAGGTTCAAAATTGGAAAGATTACCTAGGTTAATCAAGAAGATTGTTAGACCAACTTTGTGTTTTGATGATGAGGGACCAATTGATCATGATTGGGTCAGTGCCTTTTTGTTAGCAAACTGTACAGTGATTAGAATTTTTGGTTGTTCCCAACCCCCTCATTTCTTGCCAAGATATGTACCATAGAGGGTGGGTGTAGTGGAAATTTTCTGGCAGTTGTTATCCATGAATAGAGAATATCTAGGGCCAACCATTAAAAAGGGGTCTTTTGTGTGTAGAAATTTCAAAGTAGGGGATTTTGAAATTGGTGAAGAGGCCATTGAGGAAGTTGATGCCTTCCTAAGAGAGTTAAATTTCCCCACTACCCCCACTAGGGTTTATGACCCATATAACATTGTTACAAGTGCTCTTAAACAAATGAGGGGTTATAATGTCATCATTGGAAGGAAAATTTGGGAAGAGGATGTCATTAGGGATGTATTTTATGAAGATGTCTATGCTGATAGGATGCTGAAGTGGAGAGAAATCCTCTCAGTAGAGGAAGAAATGAAGAAAGTAGATCCTAATTTCTAGGGCTTCTATTTTGATTTACCCTATTTTAAACAAATTATAAGTGTATTAAGGAGTTTGATAACATTATGGCTAAAGTTCCTCAAAATGCTAGAGATAGGATAAACCCTTCTTCTCCAGAGGTAGATGTTGTATTGGAAATTAGTGACGAAGAAGATCAACCTGGCCTTTCAGATTGGGATAAAGGGGGCAAGAAGAAACACAAATTGATTGAGGTTCTGGAAAAGGCTAGAGAGAAAGCCTTACAAGTGCTTCCAAAAGGAACTAGGTATTTTGATGATGCCAGAAAAAAGTTCTTAATTGATCAAGCTACTGAAGAGGAGAGGAGACCCAATAGTTTAGAACTGCAGTCCATGATGCTGGATGACAGAATTATACAGGCTCAAGAATTCATGAAGGAGGATGATTTTATAAAGAGTGAAGAATTCAAAAGTTTTCTGTATAAAATCAAACAGAATGAACTTTTTTTGCATGTAAAACCTGGAGACACAGATGAAAAAGTGACTAAAATGGTGCAGAAGCTCCAAGCCTATGATCCTAATAGTGAAAGCCTCACTGTAGAGGAGGCTAGAGAATTGGTACAAAGGAGTGGTATGATAGTTTTCCTAGCATAGGATATTAGTTCATCATTCCTGCTTGATCAAATGAGGAGACAAGAAAAATCAATCTCTTATGAGGAGATTAATCCATTTGGTGAATTGTAGGGGGCAGGATTTAATATAGATACTAAGACAATGGCTATTTGGAGTGTAGCTCCAGAATCATAGAAGCCTACCCTGATGAAAATTAAAGAGACATCAGTAGGTAATGCAATTTTTTGGAATGCACATTCAACTTCTTCAGATCAAATTTACAACCCCCAAAATACTGTTGCTATGCTAGGCAAGAACAAGATTGATATTCTTTAAGAACAGTTGGTGCAGACATATGAAAAGTACCTTGATGCCAAGAAGAAGTATGAAGAGGAAATGAGAAAAATATATGTTCTGCAACACGCTTTGGAGGAATCAAAAAAGGAGAACGAAGATTTGAAAAGACAAGAAAGGTCACTAAGAGTAAGGGAGGTACAAGACCAGAATATTCAAATTGACCAGATAGCAGAAGAACCACATCCACTAACACATATGGATGTGGATGAGTTTGATATTAGCAATGATGCAAAGATTAGGACAATGAAACAATTTTTGATTCATAGAATCACTGCTTTAAAGAGAGCCTCTGTAAATGTACATAGTATGTACATTACTCTGCAGAGTAATGAATACCAATGCTCTGAGGCTTTATCATTATTATCTCCATTGTTTGCCCAGTGGGGGCCATACATTCAATTCTTTGATAGGTTAGTTCCTTTACTCACACAGAAAAAGGAACTACCTAAGGAGATCATTGTTCCTATAAGGAAAATGATACATCAAGTTAACGAATTGAATTCATTCTTCATTGGTAAGATCAAAGTAGTAAGGGGAAAATTGAAAAGCATAGCATTGGGTACCCCAGATTTCATTCCAACAATTTTCAACAATGAAGGGTATGTCAAATCTTGGCAAGAGTGGTCTGGATCTTTTGATCTAATATTAGACCATCCAAGATTTATAGCATTTTCAAGAGGTAAATCAAGTGATCAAGTTGAATATGATATGATTGATATGACATACAAAATTGAAGTAGATATGAACAAAATTACTGGAGTGGGTAAAGCCATCACAGATGCAAAATGGACTAAAAACATCAGTGAATTAGAGGCAGTTAGAAATATAGCATGACCTGTTGTGGATACAGATATTGCCATCTGGGAGGTTATAGCAGATATCAAAGCAATCCCTTTAGTAGAAGATGATTAGCACAAAAGATGGTGGCCCCGGGGAATCAATTGGAGGACAAGTGTTGCAGAAGAATATCAAAGAGAATTTGTTCATCATAACAGATTACCTTACCTTTGTGGTACATCCGCTATGGGTAATGCTGCAGTTAGAACTGGAAGACAGGCTTAATGATCACTTGCCACTTGTCACATTTTGTAATTGTTTCCCCTTTTTCTGTTAAAATATGTCACAAAAGGTTTCAAAATTATAGCAGATATCAAAGCAATCCCTTTAGTAGAAGATGATTAGCACAAAAGATGGTGGCCTCGGGGAATCAATTGGAGGACAAGTTTTGCAGTAGAATATTTAAGAGAAGTTGTTCATCATAACAGATTACATTACCTTTGCGGTACATTCGTTGTGGGTAATGCTGCAATTAGAACTGGAAGACAGGCTTAATGATCACTTGCCACTTGTCACATTTTGTAATTGTTTCCCCTTTTTCTGTTAAAATATGTCACAAAAGGTTTCAACAAATTGTAATGATTATCTTAATTGTTGTTATCTTTTGTCTTTTGTAATGAATCATTATGTAACCTTTGTAAGCCTGAAGCTTGTTGCAACTCAAGTGATATAAATATGAGTTCCCAAGGCTTAGAAATGGTCTGATCTGTTGTTATTTTTCAGGTTAAGACTTAAGTATAATTTTCTTTAAGAGAAGATATTGTTCCAACTCTATGTATTTCAATTTTTCATTATGTTTTGTAGTCAGTAGTTCTCTGTGATGTTATGGGCTTTGCACACATCTCTATTATCTCTTTTTTTATGATCAAACAACTAAATCAAGAGAAAGATACAAAAATAACATTGTGTCAACAATATGAATAGAGTAAAAAGTAACAAAAATCTTGAACTCAAATCAAGAGAAAGGTACAAAAATAACATTATGTCAACAATAAAGTAACAAAAATCTTGAACTCAAATTTTGTAAATTGTAATTGCAATATGACTGAATAATGAATATGGAAGAACTGAATTAGACCTATAAATTCCTTAGAACTGAATGCTACATTACTAAATCACAATTCACTTCATTGACTCAGTCTCAAATGTGAAACTGAAGTATGACTAGTACTAATAGGTTCCTCTTCATTCTGAATCGAGTATTTAAAATCCGTAAAATCTTCATCTTCATTTTGACTTTGAGACCTAAATTCATCATTTATGTTGGAGTTAGCAGTAGAAGTAGAACCACCATCTTTTAAAGTGTTGCAAAGGCCTCGTCTTTCACGTGTGGAATTCCAAATGGCCAATGACCTATTATAAGGAAAATCTCTAACATTGTATTGAGTAACAAACAACCTTAAACAAGTTTCCAAATTTTTGTCTAGTTTGTTTCTGACATTTGATTTCAAAAACCCCAATGCATTGAAAACTCTCTCATCTTCCACCGACCCTAATATCATTGTTTGACATAAATCAGCAAGTTTGAAATATTTTGATATTGAAGTACATAATACTTCACTCTGACTTATCCTTTTCTAGAGCCTTGTTATTGCACCAGGATTGAATGGATTCTCAAAGTTTTCCATCTGGTTTTTCATACACAATGCAAAAAGTTTACATTGATTTTTAAGATTATTTGAATCTAAGATTCCTTGTATTAGTTGTCCATTGCAATCTGTATGCTTTGAAAACTGTGTTATCAATTCATCAAGTTTATTATGAAACAACTTTGCATCAGTTGGATTATGTCCAAAGTGTTTCCAAAATTGAGGAAACACACAACTCATGGCTTCAAGAATTTCTTCTTGAGGGAATCTTTCACGAATCTCACTTGAAAGTTGGTAGGAAATAGACTTCACATTTTCACTAACAAATTTAACAATCTTGTCAAAATCATCCTTTCTAACTGGTAGCACTCTGCCTCTCTTGGTTGTTTTAGATTGGTGCATTGGTATTTGATATCCTTTCACAAACACACATAGCTCATTTTTCCCATTGAATTGTAAAAAATTCTCAGCATGATTCAAATCTGTAATTATCTCCCACCTTGAAAAAATTGGGCTATGACCTGAGAGATCTGAATACAAAGAATCCAGAGCCATGCATGTCATTTTACGTAAATCAGAATACTCATGAATATACATAGTTCTGTCTTGGGCTTTCTTAACAAGTTTGTTCATTAAATCCAGCATGGGGAGAAGACTTGCTAAAGTTAATAGGTTCTCTATATCACTTAACTTATTTAACAAATCATGACCTCTGTCCACTGTAAGGCGTTGCTCATATCGAACTCCAATCAAGGATTGATATTCTGTTGGTCCATGCAAAGATATCCATCTGGTCTCAACATCCTTGAGAATTTTATTTCTTGCTATTATCCCTCAGAAAAAATCTTAAATTTTGCAAAGCATTTAGGACTTTTGCAAAAGTACGAGTGGAGCTCATGAATTAGATCTTCAACTTTTGACATTGTAGGAAAAGTACTTACAATCTTATATGCTAAATTCAGTCGGTGGGCTATGCAGTGTATGCCAAGCATATAAGGTGCAATACTAGTTTGTAATATTGCACAAAGACCAATCCTTTGCCCTTGCATTACTGCAGCTCCATCAGCTCCAACACACTAACTTCTTTGCAATTGTCAAGTCATCCATACCAGAAATTTCATTCAAATCTTTCTTAACTTCTAAATATAAATTTTTTGCAGTTGAATTGGCCCTCATTTTACGAACACAAAGTAGATTAGCTTGACGAACATGATCTTTTATAGTATATACATGCATACAGACCCAAGCAGTGTTATCTACCGTAGTGACTTCATCTAAGGATAATGAAATGAACTTGGATTCTTTTACTCTCTCCTATACATTTTTCTTTTCCACCTCAGCAAGATAGCTTGCCATTTCCCATCCAGTGTATATTGACCAATGTGACATAGGATAGTGAGGAACTCTAAAAAAAGATAATAAATTACCATATTCTGAAAAGTCTCTCATAGGACGCCCTCAAGATAGAATATGAAAAATAACACTCATCTGAACGGTCTTTTCCAAGTTTGCATCATTGGCTGCATGTTGAAGCCCATCCTTGATTGGATTGCCACTACTGCCACTACCAATTACCGCTATTTTCTTGATATGCTCTTCATATTCTATGGCATACTTAACATGAAGGCATTCTTCCTTTGATTTCCATCTCACTATCGCTACTTCCTTTCCATCTATGATTTATTTTTCATAAACCTTACCAATATGTTTTTCTATAGTGTCGAGCTTTAACTGCAACTTTTTCTCTCTTTTAGTTTTTCAAGTACAAATCATACACTTGCATTCTGTTGGTGGTTCATCATTGTTTGTGACTGGTTCAATAAACCAATACTTTGCTACCCAATCAACTTGGAACGTCCTTTTCATTTCCCACTCCCGCCCCATTTTTACATTCCTTTTTCTTTTCTTCCTACCAACATCAATATTATCTTTTGTTACAACATCTTCTGTTGTTCGAACATTGTTATCCTCATTTGATGGATTTTGATTTAATTGAATAACAACCTGCTCTTCTAGTGGTGGTGAGGTATTGTGATTTCCTTCTGCACTTGTACTTGCCAAAGTTGGTGGACCAGAAACATTGTCAATTCCAAAGAAAGCCTTTATGGTAGTATCTCTAAGTTTTCGGCATTTTGATGTAAGATTAATCCCTTCACTGGGTCTTACCCTTGTCACTTCCCTGAGACTAAGCAATATTAGTTACAGACTCACCCTCCCCTAACATCTCAATCCACTGATAATCCATTTAAAGTTTACTTCCCTAAGAATAAGCAGTATTACTTTTAGTATCCATTTAAAACCACAAAATATTTATACATTGGTGAACAAAAAATAATAATCATAGTAAAATTTTCATTTTTTGGGCGAACCATTTCATTGTATTCAAGGTTAACAAAAACATACCATGGAAGGGCTAGGGAATTGGTACAAAGGAGTGTATGATAGTTTTATCAATTTGAAGTTGGCAATTTGGCAGTTGTGAAACCGTGAGAAAGGTTTTAACAGGTCTATCACAATGTCGCTGTCAAAGTGAAAGTTAATAGTTTATGTGTTGTGAAACTGCAAGGAGGGCAGATATCGCATCATCGCCGGTTGAAAAGATAAAGGAGATTGTGTTGCGAAACCACGAGGAGGGTAGAGATCGCATCATCGCCAGTTTAAATGATGGTGAACTTTTATGTCACGAAGTCACGAAAAAGGGAGATCACACCATCAGATGTTCGCACTTCGCAATGGTTAAAGGGGAAGACTTCTAACAGCTGCGAGACCACAATGGCAAGGATTTTGTATGTTCATAGAGGTTTAAAGGAAAGACTTCTAGCAGCTGCAAGACCATGATGGCAAGGATTTTGCATGTTCACAATGGTTCAAGGGAAAAGACTTCCAGCAGCCGCGAGACTGTGATGGCAAAGATTTCACATGTTTGCAGCGGTTAAAGGGAAAAGACTTCAAGGGAATCTTTCACAAATCTCACTTGAAAATTGGTAGGAAATAGACTTCACATTTTCACGAATCCATGCATGCAAGCTTTAAAAACCATTAACGTTGCCATCAACTTTTAGCATTGCATCCACTTTTTGAAAAATTTCTAATGAAAATGAGATAAGAAAGGAAACTGTAGATAAGCTTCTGATTAAATTAAACTACATAAGCTCAAGGAGAGTATTTTATAGGACAACTGCACATACCATTGTACCACCACTTGTGGAAGCTATCTCTAGAGTCTGAGTCGTGCCCGCGATGTGTCCTGCGCTGCCAAAAATTTGATGGAGTGCCAACGATATTTAGTGAATATCTCATTGCTTGGGCGAATTTGGATTTATACATATTACAAATCAATACAAATACCAATTTACCATGCCAAATGAGCCGACTCCTCCACGACAAAATGAAAGAGTGTTGGTGAAACAAGCTGACTCCTTGACTTCCCATAATGTGAAACGAGCTGACTCCTCCATGGTAAAATGAAATTGGGATGGCGAATTCTCCCATACTACATGAAATGAAAACTTGAAACCTAGCGAACATTCCACGATAAACGTTACCTAGTCGGCTGCGTGAAAGGCAATACCACCAGGGAAAAACTCAAACGTAACATTTGCCTTGGTGATTACAATGCTAGGCAACCAGGTAAACCCAACAAAGCTTGGTGACCAGAAAACCATGGAAGGGCTCAGAAATCACCAAAAATAACATTAGTAAAATGTCAAATTTGCCAAAATATGAAAATTCGCCACTATATTATACCATGTTTTTTAGTATAGACTTATATTCTTCCACCATTGCATCTTTCCAAGCTTGATGTTTAAGTGCTTCAAAAGTACCTGAAGGTTCAGAGTTTGGACTCTCACACATGAAAGCATTGTGTGTCAATTTTCTAGGTCTCTTGCTTTCTTGAAAAGTTCCTGAAGATGCTAGAAATTCATCTCCTTCCTATATAATTTTCCTTGCCCAAAGTGGCCTTTTAAAATGATCAAGACTCTCTTCTTGAGTCTTAGGATGGATCTCAATTTCATTTGAATTCTCTTTAGGGTACTCCCTCTGAATCTTAGGAGCATGAGCCTCTTCTTGAGATACATTAAATGTATATAGTTCATCAAAAGTTTTGGCTCTTCCGAGAGCAATTTCTTCCTCAAAAATGACATCTCTTCTTAGTTCTATTTGTTTCCATTGAGGTATGTAGACTCTGTATCATTTTATTGTTTCACTAAAACCAATAAGGATACCTTTTCTTCCAGAAGGTTCTAATTTTTTCCTCTTCTCCTTAGGTAAATGAACATACACAGGACATCCAAATATCCTTAAGTGACTGATGTTAGGTTTGTTTCCAGAAAATGCTACTTGAGGGGTCTTATTATCCAAATATGAGCAAGGACATATATTCTGAATATAGACTGTTGTGTTAGATGCTTCAACCTAGAAAAACATACTCAAGTTTTGATAAAAAAAACATAGCCCTCATAACTTCTACAATAGTTTTGTTCTTCCTTTCAACAAATCCATTTTGTTGAGGATTGTAGGGGACTATGAACTCCCTACTTAATCCAAGTAAGTTTGCAAAACTCTTTAAATATTTCAGAAGTGTACTCTTTCCCATTTTCTATTCTCATAACTTTAATGTTCTTCCGGAGGAGTTCTCAGTGATTGTTTTGAATTCTTTAAATTTAGAGAGAATCTCTTTAGATTCTTTGCACTTAAGGAAGTATATCCACGTCTTCCTTGAAAAACCATAAAAAAATATCACATAGTACAAGAACCCTCCTATAGATGGTAAAGACATGGGTAGTGCTATACCTAATAGTGCTTTACCTAATCAAATCATATATTTACTAAAGCTTTACCCAAGGATGCATTTATGTATCTAAGAGATAAACTAGGGATTATTCCCCTATATGATGCTCACTAAAGAAAAAGATACTGTGGCATATTCAACCAAGATCCATTGAAGATCAATCAAGTTGATGCAGTGAAATGTAGAGCATGTTGCATATGAATTAGTACAAAAGGTACATTGTAACTTTAGATATTTGTAGCCTTTGGCAATTAATGTCATAGAGGGAGATTTAGTGTCAACATGGAAGAGTAACACAAAAGATTGTGAAAAGTTCAGTATTAATGAGATTGAGGGAAAGTCTTGATGATGGAGTGTATAGCTAAGAGGGAGAAAATGACAAAAGAACAGTGATAGGAAAGCAACAGAGATAAATCCTAGCATAATCTTAGAGGGAGTTAATATGGATAAGAATCAAAATGAAACTAAGGATATTATATAAATTGCTCATACTTTTATCAGCTTATTTTGACATGTGTTTCCATTAATGCCAAAGAAGGATTTTGTTGGGAATAATTATTCAATTTTATATTGTCATTGATGATTACACAAATGTCAATATTAATCGAGAAATACAATGTTTGTAGTATTAACCTTGTATATCTCAGTATTAATCGAGCAGTCAGGTAATGAAGACTTTCCAACATTAATCGAGTAGTTAGTTAATGAAAGAGTACTTGCTTGTAGTATTGACCGAGTGGTTGGGCATCAAAGTAGATCAATATTGACCAAGTGATTGGGTAATGAAGAAGTCACAATGTTAACTGAGTGATCAATTCCAATGTTGACTAAGTGATAGTAAATTGAAGTTGTAAAATGTTTTATTATTTGAAGCTGACTATTTGGATGTTTATTGATATTTTGAAAGAGTATTCAAGCTGATTTTTATAGCTTATGATATATAAGAAAGGTCAAGTTGTGAGGATAAATTTTATCAAGAAGAATATGAAAAAGATGGATATGTGAGCGAAGGAAAAAAGAAAAGTAGGAAAGTGTCGAAGATAAGTTGCAAATAAACATCTAATCAAGAAGGATCTAGAGGTAAAGCTAGAACAAAGATTTGAATCTGCAAAGATAGTTGTTTCAAAAATTAGGTCAAATTTTTGTTGTTCTCTAACCATTGTAACAATAAAGAAATCTCTTAACAGAGTTGACTTAACATTCATTTGGAAAATCCTCTAACAAGGTGACATTTCAAAACTGAAGTGTTTGAAGACCTCTAACCAGACCACTCTTAACAAGGTGATCTAAATAATCTAACAAGGTCATACTTAATAGCATGTTTTGTAACCTTTTATGGGGTGTGCTCCTAACATGGCTCACTTCAGAAGAGTGAAAATTATTATGACTAGTTGCAAGATGGTTTTTCCCAAATTAGGTTTCCACGTTAAATCTTGGTGTCATCTGTGTTCATGTTATTTTCTTATGCTTTATGTTTCTACAACTAAGTTACTAAAGGATAAACCAACTTAATTAATCTTAAGATTGCTTTGTTAATTGAGCTTCAATATTATTATAGTGTTAACCGAGCTATCCAGTATTGCATGCTTAGTGGAACTTTGTATTAGAATCTAAGGGACAAGGATCTATTTTTGTAGTAACTGATTCACCCCTACCCTCTCAATTACCCCTCTTAAATCTCCAACAAACTTCACCCACCTATAATTCATAATCTGTATATCAAAATTTGTTGATTTTTTCAATGAACCTTTGTAGGTGAGTGAAGAGCTTAAATCTAACCTTTTGACTTTCCTGCATTTATGAAGCTCTTTGTAGAACTTGTAGAGTGTGAGGTGGTCTAAACGTGCCATTTTAAAATGTTTGTCCAATACCCCCCATTAAGTCTCCCCTATATTTGCTATAGTAATTTTTGCACAAATGGACCAATCAACAACCAAGAAAACTAAAAAATGATCAACTATTATTACATGTGTAGTCATCTATTAGTACTTGTGCAATCATTTTTTGGGGTTCTTTATGGTGGTGATTGGGGGTGGGGAGGTAGTAGTAATTGAGGTTTAGACATGGTGGCAATGCGTACATGGACAAAAACTAGCTTGTTTTCCCTAGTTGAGATGGTTTGTTATGTAAATGATACCATTAATCTCACCAAGCTCCATTAACAAGTCTGGCTTCTATCCAAATGTTTTTTTGTAAGCATGTTGTGTTGTCCTTTCTAGAGGAGTACATTTTTTTCTATTTTCTCATCATGCATCTAACTATTGTGTTTGCTCATTCAATTTATTTCTTATTGGGACCAAATGATTCAATTATTTTAGCACCAAAGTGTAAATTTGTATGAGTCATTAGATGTCCCCAATCATGTTGTGTTGTGTTTGCATTTTGTATATTATGAAGTAGTTGATGAAAGTCTACTTGCATGTTATTCTTATGTTCTTGTCAAAAAAATTGTTTGTAATGTAACAACTTTTATAAATTTAAGTTGGTCCCACAATAACTTGGCATTTGAATGTGACATGTAAATCAATTTTCCACAAAAGGGGTAGTTGTGCTAGCTCACTAGAAATTATAATCGATACTTCACCAAAGTACACATGTTATTGATGGGGAAAGGCCTCTCATAAATGAGTATCAATTTTAAGGAGGATCTTTGGACCTAAGAAGCTGTCATGTCCCCTTTTCAAATAATTAAAAAAGAAAATCTTTGCTAAGGCAGGCAGGCCCAAGAAAGTGAAGTTTCAAAAAAAGGGGGTTAATCTTTGGAAACCGTTGGACTAATAAATGAAAATTATTATTAAAATAAGTTTCATTAACCTCTCTTGGACGTGAGTTACAGTTATGCCCTCTTTTAAAGGGTTTGGAGGCATTTTGGGCTCATTCCAGAACTTGATTTTTGCTCATTCTTTGTTATTCTTCAGAGGCTGCCAAACCTGTGGAGAAGGAGACCCAAGAACGGGAGTTTGCAGGTTTCCAGGGAGACCCAAGAACGGGAGTTTGCAGGTTTCTAGGAAGGCTAAGGACAGGAGTTTGAAGCCATTCCATGTGCATGCTCATACAGAGTTTGCCTTTGTGTTGAACAGTGCAGATTTGTGAGTTTTCAGGTGTGTTTTTGTATGAGTTTGGTGTTTACAGTTGAGTATTTCATATCAGTTTGGGTTGCTGCTGTATATCAGACTTTTAAATGTTAAAATAGAGCTGAATATATATATATTGGGACGTGATTAAACTTCTGAGATAGATTGTTAGTATTTTTGTGGTGTTTCTGGGCATATTTTGTGCTATTTCGGGAGCCCGATGAGCATGGTTTTGGTCCTACATTTTCGAGCTGTTGTGTAAAGGCTATACGGATCTGGAAATGTCAATTTTTAGGCTGTTATGCTGCTGAAAGTTCTGTAAAAATTTCCATTTTCATATTTATTAATAATTTGTGAAGTTGTGAAGCTTTTAGCACTATTTTCAGCATACCTGATTTGGGGTTTCTTGAGGAATTTGGTGGATCTTTGGGATATTAGTTGTTTGATTTTAAAGATCTAATTAAAGGTTGGAAATATCATACAAAAATCAGAAAAGGGAAATTTCAGTGGTATAAGAGCCATGATCTTGCCAGCCTGAGGGTTTGTAAAAGTTGCAGGTCAGTTTTGACAACTACCCAGATCTTGCATTTCAGTTTTTAGAACTACCCAAATATTGCATGCCATAATTTATGGTTGCATGTTGCTTCTAATCAGATGCATGTCAAAATTTATGGTTGCATACTACTTCAAATCATTTTCATGTTAGTTCTTGGTGAATTTGGTGGTTGTAGAAGTTTGCATTTCAGTTTTGACAAGTACCTAGATCTTGCATGTCAGTTTTGACAACTACCCAGATCTTGCATGTCATAATTTGGTGGTTGCATGTTGCTTCTAATTAGTTTCATGTCAAAATCTATGGTTTCATGCTACTTCTAATCATTTTCATGTTAGTTCTTGGTGAATTTGGTGGTTGTAGAAGTTTGCATGTCAGTTTTGACAACTACCCAGATCTTGCATGTCAGTTTTGACAACTACCCAGATCTTGCATGTCATAATTTGGTGGTTGCATGTTGCTTCTAATCAGTTGCATGTCCAAATCTATGGTTGCATGCTACTTCTAATCATTTGCATGTTAGTTCTTGGTGTTTGAATAAGTTATATCCTATTGGGGTTACACTCTACTTTATCCAGAATGGACAGGTATAGTACAGAGTCTCAGAGGAAACGATCTTGGACAATTGATAGCTAGAGTCAAAATAGTAGAAAGGATGGTTATTTAGACATTCGAGATAAACTTATGAAAATAAGCCATGACATGTCTAAACAGTTGGTTGAGCACCACCGTATAATGAATGACATGTTATCTAACCCAGCTAAGGTGGATAAGTTGACTGGATTTCTATTTCACAAATTTTCTCACAGGACAGATGACACAATTCTCAAGAACTTGCATGAGGAGTTTGAGAAACTAGCTGATAGCCAGGTAGAGGTCTCAGATTCTACTCTTCCACAGGAGGTGGTGGGAAAGGATACTACACAGATTGATAGTAATGGTCAACTTGATACTCAAATTGAGACAATTGTTTACAGGTCGTCAAAGGGTGATGCCACAGGTATTCAGGATGGTATAGTTACAACAGGCAGTGACTACAGTGTAGTGGGTTTAGATGAGGATTATGAGGATGTTGTTCTACATGATGGTGAGATACCTGGTGTAGATGAGCAAACATTGAGCATTCACGACTTTTCTGAGAGAGAGTACCAGGCACAATTAGATGCTTCATCACATGAGGTTGAGGCTAGTAGTACTTCACATGATTTATCCCTCCAGCTGAAGGTGAGTGAAGACAGTATTGTCACTACATTATCTCATCATGACAGGTATGTGGAGTTAGTTGGTACTGGTCATATTACTCAAGTCAGGATTTTGCTTGAGTTACCAGTTGATTCTAGTTTACGGATATGGACTCGAGATTGTTATATTGGCATTTGGGATTCAGTTGACTGGAGATCTTTAACACTTTTTGGTAGCAGTGTTTGTTTGGGTGCTATCATGGATTTGATTAGCAGATTACATGGTGTTGTCTTTGCTTGTGCCAGTATCTTGTCTGATGTTGGTATTAGTTTTTATACACCAATGTTGGGCTTTGTTCATATATCCAGTCGGCCATACTTGCTGGAATGTGTTGATGATATTTCATATTTGGCAGTGTGTATAGATGAGTCCCAGGATCATATTGGCATTGATGACATCCAGAAGGATGCAGTGGGCAGTTTTGAAGACTTAGTTTCCTTGGGTATAGAGGAGTTGGACAGAAATGCTAATGTTTTTGATACTCCGTATGTTGATCTGAGCTTTAGATTTGATTCACAGGATATGGATGGTAATACTCTAGAGACTAGTAACTTTGAGGACACTCCTTCAGATAGTGCATTAGAGGAGGTTTGTAGGAGACAGTCAAGCCAGTGCCATCATGTGTCTAATTAGTTGAGAGTTAGTGACCAAGACATTGCTATCACTTGACAAAATTTTGATGCTGCTCGTCAGTTGTTAGCAGTTTATGGATGGGGTTCTCCTACTAGTGATGAGCAGGGAGGAAGTTATCTTTCCTTGACAGAGATCCACTCTTTATGGGAGGCTATTTGGATTTTGAGATAGAATTATATGCAGTTGGTAGCCAATAGAGATTATCTTATGGAGTGGGGCAGTACAACATATGATGCATTGTTGGCCAAGGAAGATGAGGTGAGTGAGCTTACTGAGCAGCTTGAGGTGACTTCTGAGATTCTTGAGAATACACAGTTGGCTCTCAAGGAGTCACAGTTTCATTTGGCTAAGGTGACCATGGAGTTAGAGCGACTACAATCTTTACCTAATTCTATACAGTCACAAACTATGGTGTTTGGTGATCCGAGGATGTCCATGGCCGAGATTGTTAGAGACAGTGGAGATGGGGATGCATCCATCCTTGATACTAACATTGGCATATCAAGTTCATTCCCACTAGAGTCAGGTTCAATTGAGTTGGGTGCTGTAGCAGATTTTTGTGGTGTGCCTGACATGGTGGTGACCTCTAGTACTAATGGCACGAAGACTAGAGATGTTGTATCAAAGACCATGTGTGATGTTGGTGAGCTGATAGTTGGCATGGTTCCTACTAGTAATACTACTCCCTTCGCAATGTCTTTAGAGGTAGTAGTTAGTTCCAACTTGGTTAATGATTGATTGCAGTTAGTTACATCTGGATTGCAGTCTGAGCCACTGACTGAGATTGGTGCATTCTATCGGCATTACACTGTGAGGTATGCTCATCTATCTACCTTTGATGACCATGTTGATGAGATGATGATACAGAGATGTACTTTGGTTCCTAGTGCTTATCATCAGTTATGGGATAGTTTGATGCCTCGGGATGAGAGTTGTGATGGGCATGACATGGTGATAGGTCCTGCAATTGACAGGTTGATAATACATGACTTAGAGCAGGAGTTTTGGAGTGATGCTTTAGCAGGTGTTGTTATTGATTCTACTCCTTTGGCTATGACATCTCTTGACTTAGCTGGTGATCAGTCACAGTGGGTTGTATCACTTCTTCATGGTGAGCTGTTGACTGAGGTTGGTTTTTTTTATCAACATTATATTGTAGGGTATGTACATCAGTTAGCATTTGATCCTTGTGCTGAGGAGTTGATGGCAGACAAATTTGGTTTGGATTCCATTTCTTACTCTTTATCTTGTAATGTCTTTTCACCATCAGCAGTGTATGGGAGTTATGGTTATGAGATAGTGGCCGATGATTTGCACAGTTGTGTTGACTGCAGGAGTTGTACAGTGTGTGGATTCTCCATACTTGGTACAGTTTCATTCGAGAGGGTTCACCATTGTTGCAGAGTTGGATTGTACATTCCATATAGGCCAGTGGGATGCGTTGATGGTATTTACTGTGTTGGTAGTTTGATTTGTCCTCTTTACTTGGGTTCTGATGTTCTAAGAGTTTGTGCCTCATGAGTTTTTGACTGTGGTAGTGGTGATTTCGGAGTTTGGTTGAGCTATAATTGTCAATTTGATTATGGATTCCTCTTGGTCATATTGCAGAGGATATTACAGGAGCCTGTGTTAATTGGTAGTAGTATAGTTCATGACTACATTTGGGATCCAGGTGGATTGATTGGTTTATTGTTCAGCCATTGCTTGAGGACAAGCAATGATTGGGAGGGGAGGACTTGTCATATCCCCTTTTCAAATAATTAAAAAAGAAAATCTTTGCTAAGGCAGGCAGGCCCAAGAAAGTGAAGTTTCAGAAAAAGGGGGTTAATCTTTGGAAACCGTTGGACTAATAAATGAAAATTATTATTAAAATAAGTTTCATTAACCTCTCTTGGACGCGAGTTACAGTTATGCCCTCTTTTAAGGGGTTTGGAGGCATTTTGGGCTCATTCCAGAACTTGATTTTTGCTCATTCTTTGTTATTCTTCAGAGGCTGCCAAACCTGTGGAGAAGGAGACCCAAGAACGGGAGTTTGCAGGTTTTCAGGAAGGCTAAGGATGGGAGTTTGAAGCCATTCCATGTGCATGCTCATACAGAGTTTGCCTTTGTGCTGAACAATGCAAATTTGTGAGTTTTCGGGTGTGTTTTTGTATGAGTTTGGTGTTTACAGTTGAGTATTTCATATCAGTTTGGGTTGCTGCTGTATATCAGACTTTTAAATGTTAAAATAGAGCTGAATATATATATTGGGACGTGATTAAACTTTTGAGATAGATTATTAGTATTTTTGTGGTGTTTTCGGGCATATTTTGTGCTATTTCGGGAGCCCGATGAGCATGGTTTTGGTCCTACATTTTCGAGCTGTTGTGTAAAGGCTATACGGATCTGGAAATGTCAATTTTTAGGCTGTTATGCTGCTGAAATTTCTGTAAAAATTTCCATTTTCAAATTTATTAATAATTTGTGAAGTTGTGAAGCTTTTAGCACTATTTTCAACATACCCGATTTGGGGTTTCTTGAGGAATTTGGTGGATCTTTGGGATATTAGTTGTTTGATTTTAAAGATCTGATTAAAGGTTGGAAATATCATACAAAAATCAGAAAAGGGACATTTCAGAAGCTCATTATTATGATATGAGATGGAAATTGGATTTTGGAGAACCAAGTGTGAAAAATATGAATTCAATTTGATTTAGCTTTATGGAAGAATGCCAACCTAATTTCAAATCCTAATTATTTTGGAAGCTAACTAAGGAACTTACCATACTCCTATCTCTATGACTAATTCTAATTAATTATTAAACTTTATTAAATCATGATCTTAATCACATTAAAATCTAATGGTAAACTTAATTTAATTGTAAGCCTATCTAATTAAACTTTCATTAAAATATAAAAATAAATAAAAATATAACATGTATAAAAACCTTTATAACCTTTTTACATAATTAAATCCTAACCCTAATTAATATAATAACTTGATTTAACTTAAAAGTTGCCACGACTATAAACCTTAATTTGAGTAATGTCAAATAATAATTTGAAATTACTATTTTAATTATATTTTCTATATAAAATATATTATTAAAATTAATTAAAGTTGAAATTAAATTTATAGATCTTATGAGAAGATCATTTAATTGTAAAAATACAAAAAATAAAAATAAATTATGTAAACATCTAAGAAAACAATTCTATTGTATTTTTCCTTTTTGGATGCAAATCAATTTAAATCCATATTAGAAGTTTTTTTTGAAATGAATTAATAATTAAACATCAATTAACTAATAACTATTGAATATCACTAAATAATAATTACTATATAATAACTCTATATAATATGTTAAATATATACTATATAACTACTATAATACTATATACTACAATTTATACTATATAATCAAATATACACTATACTATAATATAATATATACCATAATGATATATATAGTAGAATTTAATATATAGTGTATATAAATCTAAAATCTAATATGATTAGGACCATTCTAATTTTCTTAGCAACCTTTTTTTAAAAATTATTTAAAACTATAAAATAACTTTAAACTTGAAATCCAAGTATTAATATATTCTAGATATTTAAACGTGTAGATCTAATTAAAAGATGGAGTATTTTTTAATTGCAAAATTTAAAAACCATAGAAATTAATCTCTAAGATATTTAACCTAAGTTACTATTATTGAAAATTCTATATTTTTCCAAAAATATAAAATGATTGAACAATTTATATCACAACAAATTGAAAACTAAAATCTGACATGATTAAAACCTTTCTAATTATTTTTAATAACATTTCTATTATATCTTTTTGACTTTTTGCATGCAAATCAATCAAAACTAAAATTTAATATGAATAAAACCTTTAGTATTTGTTTTAGTAACATTTTAATTCTTTTTAGTTTTTGCATACAAATCATTTGCATTTTTACAATTAGAATAAATTTTATTTTTAAGTATTTTTAAATTGAAGATCAAAATTTTTAAAATATATTTAAAATTAAAATCTAAATATTAATAGAATCTTTCTATACTTTTCTTAGATATTTAAAAATTATTTCCATTTTCTTACTTGCATACCATTTTAAATTAGCTAATTAAATAATATTTTTAAAAATAAAATAGAAATTGATTTATTTTTGATATTGACTATTGATAAGTAATAATAATCAAATATGAAAATAGTTAACTATGAAATACATCAAAACCTAAAATGAACTCTAATTTTATATTATGAATCTCACATGTGATTTTTGTTTATGCTTTTTCCTTTAATTGTCTCATTTAATTGGAGAAGATTGAAATTGCTTCCTACTTCATAATAGGAACCCATCCGCTTAATCAACGAGTGTGGATATGTATAACAAGATGCCCACCAAAAAGAAAAAGAAATTGATTTGAGGTTTGAACCATTGAAAATGAGTTGTTTGCTTAATTATTGACAAGTTGAACATTTACGTTATCCTTCTTTGGATAGACATTGACCTTCTTTGGTGGCATATGTTGTCCTTCTCGTTGGCATGGCAAAGCTTAGACAAATGCAGCATAACCCATCCACCATATATATATAAACAACAATATATTTAAACAAGAGAGGAGCTTTGTAATAAAAAATCAATACATAATGAATTCATTCTCTAAGTCTACTAATGCCAAAGCTAGTTGACTCAAAATGTCTAAAACAAGACAATATGGGATTTGATTGTTTAATTTGTTTGCCATATATTAACAGAGACAAGAGAATTTTTCTATATAAACGATGTCATGGGTGATGTCATTTTGGCAAGTGAAGAGTGGATAATCTCTTTGAAGTCATATTGGAGTGTTTAGTGGACTACCTAATTTTCCAAAAGCCTTGTTTATTAAATTGTTTATTAATTTTAAGAAAGGTATATGAAGATGGAGGAGGAAGAATTTTAGTATATTTTGGATGTCGAGCACAAGTTTTTGGGGAAGTTGAAGTGGGTGGTTTTGGTCAGTTGTATTAGTTTTTGTTATGGGAGAGAATTAGTGTCAAGGCTTCAACATCTAATTAAGATTATTCATATTTAATATTGTATTAATTTCTGGGGAAGATTGTGGTCTTTCCTCCTAGCTCGGGTTTCTTTTCTCCCTTTCTCTTCTTTTTCTCTCTCTTGACTTCCCTTTGCCCCCCCCCCCTGGCTCTCCCCCTTCCCCCTCGCTCTTCCAACTCTTGGTGGATGCTTGCCCTCGTCTCCTCCCCACACGCTCTCTCTCTCTCTCTCTCCCTCTTTCTCCCTCTCCCTCTCCCTTCGTCACCCTAGTTCAAGTTTTTCTCTTCCGTGTCCTTTTTTCTTCTCTTTGTTGATTTTCTTAGGTATTTTTGGTCTACATTTATATTTATATTTATTTATTTTTGTATTCCTTTCCTTTTTATTTTTTATTTTGAATTCTTTTTTCTTTCCATTTTTACTTTTTCTTCTTTTTAATCTAACAGGTTTATTTATTTTCTCTCGTCCCCCTTTTTTCTTCCTTTTATTATTTTTATTTTTCTTTCTCTTATTCTCTTTATTTTTTATTTTTTACTTTTTTAATTTCACTTTTCCATTTTTTATATTTCTTTTCATTCGCTTCTCTATCTTCTTTCCTATATATTTATTTATTATTTATTAATTTATTCTGGTTTATTTTTATTTTTATTTGATATATATATATATATATATATATATATATATATATATATATATATATAATGTTGTATTCCTTCCATTTTTATTTTTAATTCTTTTTTCTTTCTATTCTTTCTTTTTCTTGTTTTAATATAACAGGTTTATATATTTTTATTCTCTCACCCCATTTTCTTTTTCTTTTTATCATTTTTATTTTTGTTTCTCTTATTCTATTTATATTTATATTTTTTACATTTATTTACTTTCACTTCTGCATTTAGATTTTTATATTTCTTTTCGTGCTTTTTTATCTTCATTCTTATATTTATTTTTATTATTTATTAATTTTTTCTTGTTGATTTATTTAGGTATTTTTGGTTTATATATATATATACACACACACACAACCACACCCATATATATATATATATATATATATATATATATATTTTTTTTTTTTTTAATATATTTTATTTTTGTATTCCTATCATTTTTATTTTTAATTCTTTTTTCCTTCTATTTTTTCTTTTCCTGCACCTTCTCTTGTTTGTTTCTTTTCTTGACTTCTCACTCTCTCCGTCTTCCGTGTCTCCTCATTCTTCGTGCCCTTTTCATCTCTCCTTCCTCTTTTTATCCCCACTCTTAGATCTGCATTCCATATTTTTGCTCTCATTGACTCTTTGGCATCCTGATGATGGATCATATAGTATGATCCGAAACGTTGATGAAAAAACTCTCACACAATCTTCCCCAGAAATTAATACACTATTCATGGATTGTGGAAATCTCTTTGCTTTGATATTTAATATTTCTAACATTTATTGTCTATTTACATGTTTAAGAGGTTAAATTGCAAGGTTTTTATGTTATGTTAATTATATATTATTTGTTGTGTTGAGATTGGTGTTTCTCTTATCTTTTTAGATTGGCAGAGCTTGTGCAACATTCAAAGCAAGAGAAGGCATGGAAACCTATTTTACTTCTATATAAGATTTTTAAAACTTTCAATGCAAACAAGCACACCTTCTTCTAGACTCTATTCCATACTTCTGTTTGTGATTGACAATAGATTTGGTGACTATGTATTGTAACAAGTGGTGATGATTATTTACTACCAGGAACTTTATCTTAGCCTTCTCTTTGTCATTGTTGGTAATTATGAGGTTTTTTACATGCTACTCTAAGGTGGACGATTAGGTTACTACACTTTTCATAGGCTCTAATTGTCTATTGAATGTCCCTTTGATTATAGTAATCATTTTCTACTTATCTGTAAAAAAGAAATAGTTTTCATTATGATCAAAGGTAGAAGGACAAGATGAGGAACACATTTTTTCTTGCCTTGTTTGGGCTTTCACATTTCTATCTAGTTAGCTATATTTCATAGTTTTAACTCATCTCCTTTTATATCGCTCATAATATACTTACTGCTGGAATTCTTTAGCATCACTTTGGGGGGGGGGTGTGAATCAGCTATCCAAGCTCCAGATGCACAAATAAAACTTTTCAATGCTTAGTAGACCCATATCCATAAAACTTCAATATGCATTCATCCATTAGATCATACAATACTTAACTTTGTAGGTTACTGTCCTAGGTCAAAACAACTTTGTAGAAATGTAAACACGAAACAACATAAGAACATTCACACAATTTGATAAAATAATTTTACGTGGAAACCCTATTTGGGAAAAACCACCCGTACCATGCTACCATTTCTCACTCTTTTGAAGTGATGCCACGTGAAAGACCAAACCTGTTAAAGGTTACAATACACACTATTAAATGTGACCCAGTTAAAGGATTTCAATTGCCCTATTATGAGTGAGCCTTGTTAGAGGACTTTAGACCATTTCATTAGAATCTCACCTGGTTAAAGGATTTATAAATGACTTTTAGGTCAACCTTAATCCAAAGGATTTACCCTAGATTGATACAATGATTAGAAAGTAGTAAGGCTTGATCCAATAACAAATTACAACTCACTTGTAGATTACAAATCTTTGTTTCAGTCCTCCGTTCTGCTTGGCATTCATGCTCTTCACCTCTAATAGCTTGTTCACCCTTCAAGCATACATACTCTTAAACCTTCTTGGTTTGCATGCCAATTGCAATCACCTTTATGCGGCCACTGAATGAAGCAATACCCTAGAGTCCTTGCCTTCCTTAGGATCTCGCACATGACAAACTTTTCTTCTGACTAGTTATCTCTATAAATAGAGAGTTTAGATTTTTTTTCACTTAACCACAATTGTCCATTTTAGGGTTAGGTAGGATTAGGTAGGATTCAATGAATCTACCCACTTTTCCATTTTGTTCCTCTAGAAACTTCCTTTACAATCTTCCTTGAATTCACCTCAAAATGGTTTATCTTGAATTTTGTACCACCAGCTCATCATGATTATCTTCCACACACTTCACACAATTTGAGAAAACAAAATAGTTGGCTTAGATTTGTCGAATCTTTGATTTAACACTATTTTTTGTCACTCAACATCTATATTGTTCTATCACTCGGCCAACACTATTTCACTCAGCAAGCACTAAATTTTACTGATGCTTAGCACCAACTAAACTTTACTCGGCCCATAAACTAACAATCACTTGGCTTGCACTGTTTATCATTTTTTTTGGCACCTCTTATTTTTCACTTGGCTTCAACTAATTTTTGCTCGGCTTGTACTGACTACTTTGCAAGACTTGGAAGACACTTTTCTTACTTGATCTTTTTCTAGTCCCAACTTGAGTAATCATTCATTTCAAACTTTAAGTAGATAAACAATACACTATAGTATCAATGTCTTACTTGAACTTAGTGCTTCTTTTACATACCAAATAATTAAACCATTCTCTAGGTGCTAAAGTTATCTCCTCTTTTCAAATCCTCTTCATCAATCAACTAATTGATAGCTGTCAGAGAAAAAAGCAATTGTCTCACCCATAAGTAGTAGTGTTGACATCATGATGCAGGAGCATCTTGGGTGTAAGAGCAATCTTGCATCGCCCAAAAATACTTTTATTTTCAACCTTTTCTATTTTAATAACTACTAGTAGACAGGGGGGTTACTATTTCTAGGAACTTGCTATTTTTAATAAGTTTTTCATATGAGCTCAAAATGTCCTCATTTTTTACATGAAGGTTCATTTTAGAATTATAAGCCTACCATAAAAATCACATTACTCCAACTTAAGTATTAGAGAAGTTATTATAGATTGTTGGTGGAAAGTTTTGGAGAAAAATCTTTGAACTTAGTTTTGAAGGCCTTAGAGGTCCCAGATGAGGTCTGAAAACTTGATAGAAGGGCACTTCTACAATTTTGAGCCGATAGATCAAGAGCTAGAGTTTTTGAAAAGTGGTTATAATAGCCAATCAGAGCAACGGTTTGAGAGATATGGCCTTCCAAAGTTGGGCTACCCAAAATTTCTAAAATAAATGTCAAAGATGCATTTGGTCTACTCTATATGTTTTGTTAGGGTTTATAGGCCCTAGGTATTAAGTGTGAATGTCTAGAACCTTCTGGGGTGGCATAAAATTACCTATTTAAGAAAGGCCCGAACATTGTCTAGAACAACTCTAGGTGGTAGTTCACAACTTAGTCTTGTTGATTACTATAATGAAGGTGCCCATGTGGGTTAGCATATTATAATTGTGAATTATGTAATTCCGCATTTGCGGCAAAAATAAGAAGTCCATATTTTGTTCTCACATTTGTTGTTGTTTCTTTGTTTCTATTATGTGTTTATGGTATTAAGGGGAGCACCTTTCATCAAGCGGTATAAGAGCTAGAGTTCTTGAGTATGTGGACAAATCATTGATTGTGAGTCAGTTTGCACTAGGACCGTGGTTTTGGCTAAGCATGTAGAAAGATCACTAATTGTGAGGCAATTTGCACTAGGGTTTCAACAAAAGCACAAAAATGCCTCCATGAAGAAAGTGTGGTGAAAGAGTTGTAGGTGTTACACCAAAGGGTTTTGGAGCCCTCCAAAGACAAATGCAAGCATTTGAAGAACAACTACATAGAGGAATAAATATTTTCTTAAGAGATGAAAGCAAGGAGGAGGACGAAGAAGAATAAAATGTCAAAGAAGAGGTAGTTCTAAACCTAGTAGAAGAGAGACATTTTAATTCTATCTCCAAGATTAGAAAAAATTCCAAGTTTAACGTTCTCACATTTTTGAGAAATCTTAACCTAGAGGAGCTAATTGATTGGATCAATGAATCAAAGGAGTACTTTGAATATGAAGATAGTGAGGATCCTAATAGGGTCAAGTTTGCGAAGGTGAAATTGAAGGGACATGCAAAGATCTAGTGTCAGGAGGTACAACTGGAGCCAAAATCACCAGATGGGAGGACAAAATCACCAGATGGGATTGTAGACACTTAAAAATTGGCAAAGACCTAAAACAACACAAATTTTGATCAAATGATGCAAATTAAGGATCAAATTAGAGGAAAACACTAGACTTTCAAATCAATCATCACATCAAGTCATTAATCAATCAGATCACCTATCAAATCAAAAAGGACTTAAACCAACTTTAAACAGAGGAAAAACAATTCACAAAATCATAAAATGAAATAAAAAAAGAAAAAAGATAAAGATAAAAGTTGAAATAAATGGAACATTTATTAAATTAATGAAGCCATTTATCTTGACAAAAGTGAAACTCCTTTTACATTTAAAGAATTGGGAAATCATCTTTTATCCTCACAAACTAAGTGTATTGGACTCTTCCTCTTGGTGCCTTATGAGATATTTATAGTTTCGCCATTACTTTCTAGTCAAAAGTGAAATCCTAATCATTGGCCCAACCCCTTCTAAAATCTTATAAATAGGAGGGAAATGTAAGAGCAAAGGGACCCAAGTTTGATGCATATGCACTATAAGTATATTTAGAGTTATCATGTTATCATGTTAGCATTGTCATTATAGCAATTTCATGCCATTTTAGTATCTTCTTAGCATTTTTATGTTGTTCATTTGATATAATTTAGCACTTTTTTAGTCTATTCCATGCATATATCATAGCATTCTAGGATTATTATACTCATATAATCTGCATTCTCACATAGATCTTGCATAGACATTTGTAGATCTACATTCATAGCATACTCCTATTCTAGATCTGTCACTGATATGTTGGTTTGAGAACAATCTTAGTGGTTGTAGTTAGGAAACCATGGGATATTCGTAGAGTCTCTATTTGAAAATGATTTCTTGGGCCTAAATTAGTTCATTTCCATTCTATTTTCACTCTACTCTAAGGTCTCATGAATACCTGATTCCACAATGTACAAATGTGTGCCCATCATGGGGCTAGTCTTAAAGCCTCTTTGTTCTCTTGGTTTTCTTTCTAATCTTCCATTTTATTATAGATTTGCATTTCTCTCTTGTTTCTTGTGCATATCTGATTGGTTGCAGGTTTTATAATGTTTGGGAAGTTTCATAATCGAAACAACAAACTTTCAAAGACACTCTTGAGCTCACAAAGATCAGATCTACAATTTTCTAAATGCTTGAGCACTTTTAAGCACTATTTTAACACTTTTGCCTAGTCTTTTAATGCATTTGAAATGTTTTGTAATGCATATGAATTTATTTGTAGCACATTTAACTTATTTTGTAGCACATTTGCTAGATTCTTTAGCATATTTGCATGTTTGAATAATGCATTTGACTATTTTTATAGCGCATTTAAACATTTCTATAATGCATATGCTATTTTTAGTAGCACATCTGATCTAGGTTATCAATTGTCACATCTAACCTATAGATCTGATTGTTGGTGGTTTACAAATCTCTTCTAGGCTGATAGGAACTCTTAGGCTACTAAAATTCTGAGGTGGGAATGGAGACCCTCAAAGATGCACCTAGCCTTTGCTAGCATTAAGCCAGGTAAGTAGACCTAGAACCTCATCCATTAGATTGCAGCATTTCTAAATCCATAAACAAGGCTAAGTAGGAGGTTTCATCTTGCTGATCTAATTAGAAGTAGGCAGTTGATAAGAATGTCAAACATTTTGCAAGGATCGACAACAATCAAATAGGGAATGAACAATCACTTAGCTTAATTAAGGGACCCTTTTTCTTCTGTAGTTAAGGGCCCAAAATTGAACAAACCTTGTCTTTCATGTTTGGGAGATCAAAGTGGTACGGATATGCTCTCATTCTCTTAGAGTGATCAAATTCCCAAACCTTCTTTTGATTTCTACTTTTCTAGCTTTTTACTAGCTAGATTAGTTAGCTGTAGAAAGGCTACCTCTTGAGATTTTCCTTAGTAGGGCCGGTGAGAGGGAACACCTTCCAATCTTGCAGTCTTAATCCAATTCAAGCCAACCATGTTCAAAATATAACATTTCTCTAGTAGTCTCACAAGAGACTGTCTCAAACCTACTTAGCATTGGTGGGAATCTCTTTGTCACAGAAAGGTAAATTTGAACATCGTTGGTCAAATACTAAAACCCGGTAGTAACCAGCCTTAGATAGCCTTGTTAGGAAGCCATTTCTTTCATTTTCTAGGTGTGTGTGGTTTTATTTCATTTCCATTTCTACTACAATTGTGTTTGGATGTGTCTACTTTAATACATAATAATCTCAATCTTTCAAACCACAGTCCTTCCAAGAAGATGCAACTACGAACCGATACAAAACCTAGCTCAAAAATTGTTGAATAACTTGAAATAGTGTATCTAGTCCTTAGAATAGTGCATTTGACCTTTTTTTTTGTAATGCATCTGCATCTTGAAATAATGCATATGATTAAAATAACATTGTATTTGAATAATGAAATAGTGTAGAGGCCCTGCAGAACAACACCTGATGAATTGTGAAATAGCATATATAATCATTGAAATAATGCATTCAAGACTTTTTATAGCACATTTAAGGAAAATCCTAAACTAGAGGCTACCTACATGTGCAATTTTCACAAACAAATAATAGATTTGGACACCCTTTTTCCTTATCGACGATTGGCAAAAACTGAGAGATTCTAAAATTAGCCATTATCATTTTTTCAAAAAAGCACTATTCTAACTCCAATAGAGATTCTTGTTACTTTAACCCTACATATCAAGTAAGAAACAAATAGAAAACACACATCCATTCCATACTTGACTTCGCGAGATTGAATTTTACCATTGTCAACACTGTGAAACATCCATTCCAAACATAACTTGTTGCTTAACCAACTATGGTCTAAAATAAGCCCTCATATTGTCAAAATGAAAAAGAACTAAAAGAATCCCATCTATATCTCATGTCAGTGCATAAAACCAGTGTAGTAACAAAACCAAAATGATCACCTGTATGGGTAAGTGTAAGAATAACCAAGAAAACCATCAAATACACACAATCTTCAAACCTCAATGAGCCTATTACACCTACCAATTATTCACCAAATACAACTACCCATGAATCACCCTCGTTTAACCCAAACTCAAAGCCCTTTATCAAAATGGGTTCATCCAACATGTGGGATGAAAAGAGTATTGAAACCAAAATTGTGGATATTCAACAAAATCTAGGGCTTGTTGACATCATGGATAAAATACTCAAAAGATACAAAGAACACTACTTACTAGCATTAGCACAAGGTGCAAAATTACTACCTAATTTTGACATGACAAATCTTAAACACAATGAAGAAGAATTTCCATTGGATGTTGTTACACAAAAACTACATGACTTACAACTAGAAATAGAAATGATGAAAAGAGGGATGATCCAACTCATAGAATTCAGCCTTGAGAAGGTGTGTCCCCTCCCATTCAAAAAAAGTATTACCTTCACACCTTTCCTATAGAATGTGCAACTACCAAAATATGATAAGTATTTTGGTACATCCGATCCTCAAGATCACCTTAGATAATTCTATATGTTAAGTATGGAATTTTTCCATGATTCAACTTACCTAATGCAATTGTTTCCTAGAAGCCTAGGAGGTTAAGCCATGGAATGGTTCTCCAAGCTACCTTCCAAAATTAATTCCTTTGATCAACTGGCCTTAGTCTTCATAGCATAGTATTCATATAATATCAAGAGGGAAGTTATCATGATTGATTTGTGCTATACCAAACAATTGGCAGGAGAATCTTTCTAAGTGTTCCTATGAAGATGGAGGCATACCTTTGATAAATATCATTAGGTCATCCCGAATAAAGAAAAAAAGGACATATTCATTAATAGCCTCTCCAAACCAATGAATTATTGGCTGCAACTTCAAGGTCCTAAGGACTTTAAAACTACATTAGAAAATGTAGCCAAAGTAGAAGCAACCTTGATAAACAACGATATCATCAAGCTATTAAAATATGATAAGGGTTTCTTAAACAACTCCTCACAAACTCACAATACATCTAATCGGTCTACCAAAAAATAAAATTCATGTTGGAAAAATAACAACAAAAATATAGTCAATGATGGGGTGGTTGAAGCTAATCATGCTAAACCACAAACTCAACCCCATCCAAACTAGCAGTATCCTATCATCAATAACACCAATGTAAATACTAGAGAAAACCCACCCAAACAAGATGATGTATGTATATTTTGCCAACACAATACGACTACTCCTTCAATGTCCAATCAAAAATTAGCCTATAATCAAACTCCTCCCTTGAGAGGATACCAATCTTCTGACATACCCAAGGAATACACACCCATTAGTGTGTCTTACAATAGTGCATTGCAAACACTTTTACCAGATGAACTTATTGTACTCCCTAAGGCCAAGCCCTATGAACCACAAGTTAAACCAAAGTGGTGGAGTGACAAACATTTTTGTGCCTACCACCAAAATAGGGGGCACTTGACTAACAACTGTTACACCCTTAAAGGGGCTATAGAAAAATTGATCAACAATGGAACTATTGAAGTGAATAACCTTTGCAATAATAAAGACAACATGAACTTCAAAAACCCAAACATGAGTCATGAGAAAGGTGAATCCTCCAAAGTAAACCAGAACACATCTTCCCATGATAAAATTAATTATGCTCATCACTATGATACCGCCATTAATATGATCTTTGTATTCAATGATGTCATAAATGTCCTCATAATTAAAGACAAACAAAAGGAACAATCATCAAATACTGTTACTCGAGGTCAAGCCTCTAAAGTCATTCTACTAGAGCCCAAATACAACCTAGTTAACCAATTATTGAAGACTCCCACCCACATTTCCATCTTTGAACTACTACAAGTGTTGCCTAAACATAAGGAGATCCTTACTAAAGCTTTAATGCCAAATGACCTAGATGTTAGTAGACTCCAAAACATGGTAAGTAACCTTGTAACCCCTCATTGTGTATATTTTTTAGCCCAAAATGACATGTCTATCATTCATTCATAAAATTTGTTGTTGCACATTGAAGTCTTTATTCATAGAAACAGAGTCAAAAGAGCCTTGGTTGATGATGAGGTGAGCCTAAACATTTGCACATTGAATTTGGTAAGAGCCGTAGGGTATACAAAAGATGTGGTTGATCCAAAAAAGAAAATCACCATTAAGGTTTATGTTGATGAGGAGAGATCCTCCAAGGCCATGGTCATTTTACAAATAAGGGTTGGCCCTATTGTAAAGGAAATTGTTTGTCAAGTCCTAGATTTGAAATTAACCTACAACATCTTGTTAGGTAGGCCATGGATCCATGATATGAAAGCCATCCTGTCCACATACCATCAATGTTTGAAATTTCCTTACATGAGGCAAGAGGTGACCATACCAGGGGATCAAAACTTTGCTCAAGGCTGTAACGCTCTCATCCCTCACAATAGGGAAGAGATAAACATATAAAAAAGTGTTGTTAGACAATCCACATCTGAAAATAACTCCACATTCATAGGTCAAGACAACAACCACTTATCTACATCAACTAAAGGTAAAGAGAAAGTAGGTTGTTCCAGTTCTTCCATTCCTTCACCATCATCATCAAAAGACTATAAACAGTCACATTACAAGGAAATGGATAGGCTAATGAAAGAGTTTAATATGAAGCGCAAAGTGCAACACAAAGGGGTAGGTGAGTATTTAGTCTCATTATTTGTTCCCCCACTATCTCAAGATCTCACAACAAACCATCTTCAACTACTAGGCCTTATCATGTACATTTTTTCAAAGAAAGTGGTGTAACTTCAAGTTCCATAGAGGAAATCAATGAAAAAATACAAAATATTGACATTTCCTCTCACCTCTATGGAAAGGGTTTCAATATAATGAAAAAGATGGGATACACAGGCGATGGCCCTTTAGGGAAAGGAAATGGTATTGTTGAACCCCTAGCAACAAAGTTCAGGCCCAATAGATTAAAAATAGGGGTAGGGTACTTTGAATAAGACAATGTACATACCACTTCCAAGTCTCATTCCAAACACAATGATTCCTCCTCTTCCACCTTGGTATGGGTACCCAAAGAAAAAGATGTTAACAACCAGAAAATAACTGATACTAAGAATGTAAATCCATCCTTCCTAGATTTACATCATATGAGGGAACCATTCATGGACACCTCTAATAATGAAGATGATGATGAATCAACTAAGTGAGAATTTGAATCGTTATTTGAAGAGTCCATTCATGAAAAAGAATGTGATTTTGTTCATGTTCCACCATCCAATATTTCCATAGCACAAGGATCCACCTCTCATTCAAACTTTACTTCACCTAGAGTCAATGAACATCAGAACAACTTAGAAGAGGACACAGAGAAAACACGTGACATCACATCACATGAGGATGATGAACCTAATGATAGGTTCCAATTTTAGACTTTGTTTCCAAACTTCTTTCGAGTAGAAGTTGAAGATGAATATTATGAGCAACTCACAAGCTATACTTTACCTGACACTTTAGAAGAGGCACATGTTATTGATTTGATCGATACATCATATGAACCATCAAATGAGGTCATGTCCCTAAATCCCACTAAATCCCTTTCCTATTATGCATCACTATCCTTAGTCCATCTTGAGCTTATTAGCTAGAACTCAACCAAACCTCACAACTTCCCACAATTTGACAATGACCAAGATGTTTTTGTATACCTTAACGTGGTTGAACCATCTCGTTCACAAAGAACAAGAGAAATGTAAGTAGATAGGTTTGATATAAATCATCTTAGTCATATGAGAAAGGGGAGAACACATCCCAAAACCAATGATCAAAACCACACTATGGTTGGTCTTGACAAAAAATTGAAACAACTAGAAGTGACACATCCAATGGTGAAAACCCAACTGTGGCACTCACAGATGAGATGATTGATACCTTACTTGAATAGGTAGAGGAAAGGTTATCTATTTTGATTGAGCCTATAGAAAAATTCAACATTGGTATAGAGCAAGAACCTAGGATAATTCATTTGGCACAATCCTTAACTATGGAGGAATGAAGTGAATTCATTCACTTCTTAAGAGAAAGGAAAATAAAATTTGCATGGTCTTATGCTAACATGCTAGGGATAGATCTAACTCTAATCTTTAATCACCTCAACAATTCTCTATATGCCAAGCCAATTAAACAAAAACTACGGAAAATACATCCTCACATAGCATTACTGGTCAAAACGGAATTGGAGAAATTGCTTAGTATCAACTTCATCCAACCATTAGCCTATGCATCATGGAAATCAAATATTGTACCCATCTGAAATAAAGATGGAAGCATATAGATATGTATTGACTTCTAGGATGTCAATAAAGCATGTCCTAAGGATAATTTTCCTCTTCCCAACATTGACATAATTGTAGATCTAATACTGGAGCATTCCATGTTTTCACTCATGAATGGTTTTTCAAGATACAACCAAATTAGAATAGCACCAAAGGATCAAGAGAAAACAACTTTTACTTGTGCATGGGGCACACTCTTCATGCCCTTTGATCTCAAGAATGTAGGGTCTACTTATCAATAGGCCATGACCACCATTTTTCATGACATGATGCACACTTTTATGGAAGATTATGTTGATAACCTCCTTGTCAAATCCCATACCTGAGAAAATTATCTTCCTATCTTGGACAAGATATTCACACACTTAAAAGAATTCAAAGTTGGGACCAACCCTAAGAAATGCACTTTTGGCATGAAATCTGGAAAACTCCTAGGGTACATTGTCTCTACCAAAGGAATCGAGGTTGATCCCAAAGGTATAAGCCATTATCAACATGTAACCTCCAAAGAACTTGAGTTAGCTGCATTCTCTTTAGGAAAGTCTTCAACCAGTTCCTCACTTCATATCTTATTTAGTGGAAAAGTGTGTGCTTTTCATTCACCTCCTCCACAAGGACATAGTTTTTAAATGGGATAGTCAGTGTCAAATGGCCTTCAATCTTCTCAAAAACTACTTGATGAATCCACCTATGTTGGTACCTCTAATACAACAAAAATAATTGGTGCTCTATATCTCCTTGATAGATAAATCAATTTGAGCCCTCTTGGGACAAGAAATTGATCAAGGCAAAGAAAGAGCTATTTATTACATCAGTCACACCCTGGTCAATTATGATCTAAATTACACTTTTATTGGGAAAGCATGCTTGGCCATAGTTTTTGCTTCACAAAAACTATGTCATTATCTTCTGACACACAAAGTTAAGCTCATGTCAAAAATTGACCCTCTTAAATGCTTTCTTAGCAAGACACCATTAACAGGCAGATTGGCCAAATGGGTAATGATCCTAAGTGAATTCGACATTGATTACATTGATTGGAAAGCTATAAAAAGACAAGCCATTGTCGATCAATTGGTAGATGTGCCCATAGAGAGCTGAAATCCCATCCTATTTGACTTTCTAGACATGCATATCCTTTAGACTAAACTAGTCACATGGAATTTTTATTTTGATGGTTCCTATACACACCATGGTTTGGGTGTTGGCATATTGTTTATCATGCCTCTGGGCATCACCATCCCCAAGTCTTATAAACTACTATTCTCATGCACAAACAATATGGAAGAATATGAACCACCAATTTTGGGTCTCAAGTTGGCATTAGAATGGAAATTAACAACCCTTGAAGCCTATGGGGATTCTCAACTGGTCATCAATCAAGTTACATACATGTATCAAACCAAGGATGAGAAATTGTTACCATACAAGCATATGGTTGATATGCTTAAGGCATGTTTTGTTCACATCACTTTTGAACAAATTCCTAGAGACAAGAACAAGTTAGTGAATTCCATGGCCACCCTGGCTTCCTTGCTTCAATTACTAGATTAGCATGAGTGATATGAGTTCTTAGTGGAAGAGGTGGTTCAACCTGCATTTAATCAACCTAAATCCATCATTATTTTTCATTTAGACACCGTTGATTCCCCTTGGTATGACTCCATCACTACCTATCTTCATGATAACACCATTCCCTTTGACTTCTCATGAAACCAAAAGTGTAACTTCATCTGACAGGCGTCATGTTACAATTTGGTGGCCGATACGTTATATAGGAAAGGTCTCGATGGTACTTATTTAGATGTCTTAAAAAGGACAAGTCTAGGGTCACTCTGCAAGAAGTCCATGTAGGAATTTGTGGGTCACATTCTAGCAGGTTTACATTAGTAAAGAAAATTCTTAGAATGGGCTATTTCAAGCCAACCATAGAAAAGGATTCTATCGACTATGTAAAAACGTGTAAAAAGTATCAAGTCCATGGCAACTTTATTCATGCACCAACAGAAGAACTCAACTCTTTGGTCACATTATGACCTTTTTATCAATAAGATTTGATTTGATTGGAGCCATTCACCCACCTTCCTTTGGAAAACATAAATGGATCATCACCACAACTGAATATTTCACCGAGGGTCGAAGCGACACTACTTACAAACTCTACTGGAAAACAAATATCTTCATTCATACTAAACCATATTATTTGTCAGTTTGGCATACCTCATGCCATCCTAACATCCTTGTATTTTAAAATTCAAATAGTTGATGAGTTATGTGAAAAACTTCACATTATACACCATTCATCGTCAATCTATTATCCCCAAGGCAATGGCTAGGCAAAGGCCACCAACAAGAACATTATTAATATTCTTAAAAGAGTAGTCAATGATATTGGTAGAGATTGGCATTTACAATTGAACCTTGCCCTCTAGGCCCATAGGATGAGTGTTCAAACACCTACAAGCACCACAACCTTCTCCTTGGTTTATGGTTGTGAAGCCATTCTTCCTTTAGAGGTTGAGATCCCATCTTTGAGAGTTACCCTCCATGATATATTATTAGATGAAGACTATAGAGTGGCCCATCTAGATCAGCTAGAAATATTAGAAGAACATCAACGTACAATGCATGAGCATCTCAAAGTGTATCATGCCACACCCTTCTCCTTGGTTTATAGCTGTGAAGCCATTCTTCCTCTAGAGGTTGAGATCCCATCTTAAAGAGTTACCCTCCATGATAGCCTACTAGATGAAGACTATAGAGTGGCCCATCTAGAGCAACTAGAACTATTAGAAGAACATCAACGTACAACAAACGAGCATCTCAAAGTGTATCAGAATAGGTTGTCCAAACACTACAACAAAAAGGTCAAATCTCGTGTCTTTTAAATTGGAGACCTAGTTCTCTAGGAAAACTCTAAGAATTAGGTAGCTAGGGAAAAGAAAGGAAATTGGGAGGCCAATTGGATTGGTCCGTACACTATCACAGAATCCTTTGGGACCAACACTTGCAAACTTTTAGATTGTGACAATGAGGAATTAGCAGAACCTATCAACAACATCCATCTCAAGAGATTCTAAATCTAAAGCTTTGAGGAAGCACCTCATTTATGAAAATATCAAAAAAAATAAAATAAAAAACACTAGAAAAGATTTTTTTAAAAATAAAAATGGTACAGAAAGAATAAGAAATATCACCTTTGGTTTAAAAGGAGTGAGAGATAACACCTTTGGACTTTCCTAAACAAAAAAAATTCCTTCAATGTGGAGAGACAACAAGGCATGGCTCAAATAACACTCTTTGAGACAAATTTTTCTTGTTTGTGGCCTTTTCGCTTCATATTGCTACCCTACCTAGCACATTTAAGTTAATTTCACACATACCTAGTTGTGAAACACTTGTGGGTTATAGTTCAATGATTTTTGGGCACCATACACAATTCACAATAGTGGAGACAACCAACTAAACAACAACAAAAGGAAGATAGATAGGTTAGAGGAAACATGGAGTCCAATTATGTTCTAAGATATCACAGACATGAATTGTAGGAAAATCAGTGCACATCTCAAATATTTGTCATGGCCAATAGTTCTCGATATCCATTTTAGCCTTCATAAAATCCATTTGAAATCCCAAAGATCCTTTTTGCCTCTATCGTCTCAAATATAGCTTTTTGAGCCCCCTTTTAGCCTTTTTGGCCCACTTTTGGTCTCCTTGACTCTTTATGTGCTCCAACAAGGCCCTAGTTATCTCCATATTCCAAAAAATGTCACTCACATCCTCATTCCACTCCCACCAGTTCAAAATTTGTCAAAAAAATCCAAAAATGGCCAAAAACCATCAAAAGCATTCAAAAATTCTCAAAAATGATAAAAAATAGAAGAAATATCTCAAAAATATCAAAAGCAGCCCAAAAATCAGGCCAAACTCATCTCAAACATACTTTTTAATTTTGCATAAATTATTTTTGTATTTTTCAAACCAATGATCCATTGATTTCATGTTGAGTTGGTGTCTGTCTATAATTACTACTCCTTCGGGATAGGTTTTCATACCTTGACTAGTTTTATATGAAATCAATGGTGAGGTCCACTCTATTGAAAAATATTTAAATATTTTATGGCATATTTTATTGGCCTATTACCTACGACAAAAAAAAAAATTAGAGCATCCATTTATTAAGAAGTAGCATAGTTACGTTGTGAAACATCTTGCTACGCTTTGGAAAATTTGGCAGAACGTAGATAGTAGAAAGGGTTCCGACAGAGTCCCTTTTCTTTCCTCTTGTCAAGAACAACAAATCCTAATGGATTTATAGTCTTATTTATGTTGCAGAGACCATGATTGATCCAACAACCTTTCAAAAAATATATCAATGCTATCCCGAAAGGCTCAAGTGCCCTTTTCGGGCCCTCAAGTACCCTTTTTAGACCCCTAGCATCTTTTTGGGCTCCAAAGTGCCTTTTTATGCCCAAACACCTTTCAAGGCCCCATTTTTCCTTTTTTAGGCCCCTAAAGTGCCTTTTCAAGCCCAAACACCTTTTTCAAGGCCCTATTTTGCCTTTTCAGGACCTCATAGGACCTTTTCAGGCGTCTACACCTTTTTTAGGCCCCATTAGTGCCTTTTTAGGCCCCCAAAATGCCTTTTAGGGCTCAAAAATCTTTTTCAAGGCCCTGTTTCACCTTTTCAGGCCCCCAACATCTTTTTTAGGGCCCCATAGAATCTTTTAGGTCCCAACACCTTTTTCAAGGCCTTGTTTCACCTTTTTAGGCCCCAAATGCCTTTTTCAAGGCATTGTTTTACCTTTCTAGGCCCAAACACATTTTCAAGGCCCCTCTAGCGCCTTGTTTGGCCATTACAGCATCCCATAGGCCTAGGTGCTTTTTACAAACCCCATTAGTGTCCATCTCAGCCCACACCTAAAGAAAAATTTGACCTTTGGCTCATAGCTTGTCTATAAAGGCTATCAATATATATAGAATTGTACCTTGCAATTCATGGTTTAACACTTCCTACTTTTTCCACCTTGTACACTACAGTTCTCCAAATGTTACACAACTTTGTACTCATCTTTCATTGAGAGCCCATATCAACATTCAATTCCCACACATAAGTGAAGGTGAATCTTCCTCGACATATCTCATTGTTCCCATTTTCATGGAGATTGAAAACATTCAAATATTTACATCAAATTCCAAAAAATTCAAATATTTGCAAAAATCCCAAAAAAATTCAAATATTTACAAAAAATCCAAAAACATCCGCATATTCCAAAAATGCCAAAAACATCCAAAAAGATATCCACAAAATATCAATACCAGAAATGATATTGTTTATCTGGCATTTTCAATCACATTGTTCATTAACATGAGCACTAGTCACTCTTTTGCTGGCCATAAAAAGAACACACTTTTTATTCTATTACAACAACAAAAAAAATATAACACTCAACTAACATCTGGTAGATCATTTATTCTGGCCTCCCTTGGGGAGGTGGTAGGACAGGGTCTTTGATCAAGGGCATTTCTACAGACTTAGTTTTAGAGGATGAGTCTTGTGGTGTTAATCCTCTCCATACCCACACCGCATCTATAGGAATTGGTAATCTACCACTAAAAAATTTGATGTTTAATAGTTGTGTAAATTCCTTATCTACAAACAGAGTCTCTCATTGCTTCTCATTGGGGAGGGACTAATGATAAAGCCCCTTATAAAAGGTGGCTTCTAGATGCACTTTCGTAGTCTGTTGCATATCCACAAATGCATTCTCCACCAATTTTTTTATCCTTGGTATAGTGATCACCTATTAGACCACATCCCACTCTTGTTGCATCTAATCAATAACCATTCTCTAGCACTCCACATCGACTTTTGCTTCACTCAATCACTACTATAATTGCCTCACCTTTGACTCGCTCAATGCTAACTAATCTTACAACTATAACGAAAAGGTGTTTAATTTTTCAATTGCCTCCCTAAAAGACTTAGACTATGCTTGCAATAACACCAGTATATTCTATGCACTTTTCAATTCCACTTGCACCATCCTTAGTGACTCCTGTAGTCTTTGTGCTTGTGATCACTCTGCCCACAAACTGGCATCATTTCCCTCTGCTAACAAATATTCCACTCATAGTTCCACTTCCAACAACCACACTTGATCTTATTCTAAGTTTAGTACCACCTAGAGCTGCCTCAGTTCTATTTGTGCTCCGTCCTTGTGAGCTTTCTCCATCAATTCTTGCAAAAATTTGACTTCTTGCTCTACATTGTCCACTTAGACTATCTCCGTGGCCAACATTTTCCATAAATGCTCTATCTCACTTGTCACCTGTGCTCCACTCTCCACCTCTGGTAGTGGCTCCACTGCACTCAATCCACCCCCTCCTCTTTCATTAACTTTTTCCCTAGAATCCTAAGGCTAATCAACTGACTTACTACACTTGTTGCCTCACCAATGTTGATGTCTTTTGCCTCCCTCTAAGATTTTCTTGTAGTCTTCTTTAGTGAATCCATCTCCCCTACCTCTATCTCTACTTTTGACACACTCTTAGTTACTCTAGGCAGACTGTTCTCTGTATACATCATCAGTTTAGCATCCAAACCACCTGCAATGCCTATTGTGCTACACTCCCTAACAACATCATTAATGATAACAATGGTGTTTCCTCTACCTTGACTCCTGAACCCTCAAATTGTGCTTATGCTAGTCCCGCATGACTTGATTCACCATACTCATAAACTAATATTTAAAGTTTGGACTAATATACTAATTCCCCAGAGGCCTTCTAAATTTTCTTTACCCTCCTTCCTTGCCTCATTCATCCTCCTTGGCTAACATCACCCTCCTATTATGAATGATTAGGTGAGCTCGACATGCTTTCACTCATAGACTTATTGGACTTCTCACAATAACTAAGCAATTGAACTATCTCCTTCAACATGATTCCTTTTGTGGACACATTCCTCATCTATTTATAGTCATCACTTGCCACACCTTACACTTTTCTTTCCTTGCCATGCATTCACTCTATATATCTTGCCACACTAGTACCATGTAAACTCACCACTTGGCTCTAACATTCAAACACCCTAATCCCCACTGACTGTTAGGAATAAGGTGTCTCAACCTTGTATAATTCCTATTCTTATTATTATTATTTTTTTAAAATGTATGTTTGCAAATAATATGTAAATGTGAGTGTAAATGTCTAGTTGGCATGTTGATCACTTACATGTGTCAGCATCTTGAAGTGTGTGAAGGAGATCATGGCTGAAATGGTTATGACAGATTCCTATGACGCATAAGAGCTATTTAAGGAATGAGCTATGACAGGTGTAAGAGCATCTTATGACATGAGGCCTATTTGGGTGCCCAAGAATGAGTGGTTGGTGTGTGTAAGAGAATATGCCAAAAATAGGTTGGTATGATGGATTCCCCTACACTTCCCTTGTGATCGCTATTTTTGGCAGATTCTATGACAAGCTGTCATTGCCTATTCAAGGGATGGATGCCCTTTTCTTGGTATTGCATGTACATGTAGCATTGTGTATGGTTCTTGGTGGTTGAGCCATGAAAAATGCCCAAATTCTTTGTGGGCATTTTGTTGGGTCTTAAGATGTTCATAAAAGGAGTATTGCATGTTGTAATGCAATAGAGCGAAAGAGTGAGATGAGAAGTTATTTGCACAAGGTTATGCTACCGAATTTTCTCTAGAATGGAGCAAGATGTAAATCTCCATGTGAAGGCTGAAAATGTATTGTAATTTGTTGCTGAATAATACATTAGCTTGATGGTTTGGAGGGTGGGGTTTTTTACCTGGAAAGGTTTTCCCCACGTATATTTGTGTTCTCTATTCTATCTAATTCTTCTAGTTCTATGATTGTAGAGTAATAATCTGTATGTCGTAATCCTACTGAATTTTGTTTAGATCGGTAAATTGCAATCACTTTCCTTTAAGGTTTTAATTGTGGGAAATCAACTATGTCTGTTTTCGCTTTTATGGCATAGTAGTATGCACTTGTATTTTCTAATTAGAAGTTTTACAAGGAACTATTGTATACAGGATGTGCATATTGATCTCAGATGAATTTTTGGGGTGCTCTCATTTCCCTTCAATTGATATCAGAGCCCATTTTTGTGAATTGCATGTTGTTTGCATGGGAGGATTCACAGAGTTTTTTGGTTCTGGGTATTTCTTCTATTAAGATTTCTTAGCTTGCAGAGCTTGAAGAATTTTGTTTTGAAGAAATTAATTGATAATTAATCCTTTGATGAGTGGAAGTCTTGCAGTTGATTTATTCTTTCAGGAGACAGTAGACATTTCTTGAAGGATGGTGAAGATAGAGAAAATAGAGTTGGTCATGTTGAAATGACATTGATCTGGAGCTCTTGGTTGACAACAGAATAACTCTTGATGCATGGGTATTTGAAGGTGTCTCTTTTGTTACCTGGAATGCATTGAGACTATGGAGTTGATCATTGGATGATCTGGAAGCTTCTGGATAGTCTCTCTCTCTTAGATGCATGTACTAGTAGTGGTTGTGGGATTGGTCTACAAGTGGGCCTGAAGTTCCCGTACTATGTTTTCCTCTTGGATATTTATACATGCATGGCTTGGATTCTTGTTCGTTGGATTCAAGGGGTTTATAGATTTTCCTAAAAAATCTATGGTGATGTTCATCTATGATAATCCATTATTTTGGGTTTAGTTGTTTTGTATTTTATTCAGACTTTGAGTCTTCCAGATGAGAAGTGGGTGTGGATGTGCATGGGTGTTCTTAAACACAACATTTTTGCAAGTTTTACATGTTGAAATAAAAATCTTGTGGTTTTTTGTAGATCTACTGAAGAGCTATTTTCTGGACTCTTGTTCCTTTAGAGTGGTACCAGATGAGAGTTGTAGTTCTACATGCATGCATTCTTTGTGCATGGTGAGAGGAGGTGTTTTTCTTTCTCTGCATAGAGATGTTGGTACGTGATTAGTCACTCAGCATTTCTGTGGTGATGCTTTGTTGGATTCCTAGACTATGGTGCTTGATGTGGACATAATTGGCAAATCAGATTTGTGCTTGATCTGGTGTTTGAGTCATGTTGTCTACATGATTATTCTCTTTGATCTCATTTGTATATGTCGCTAATGTGATAGTGGGTTTGCATGTTGCAATGATTGGATCTACAAGTTATGTAGTCAGGTGGGTAGGCCGCCCATTTAATTGCAGTGGGATAACTTGGATGTGGACTGTCTATATCCACCAGATTTGATTCAATGTTGGTATAGACTTGTTAGCTGACCTTGTTTGTGGTCACTTGTGCATTTGTGTGGTTGCTTTGAGATGAGAGGATGGATGATATTTGAGTACTTGGATAGTCATTTATGGAGTCCTAAAGCATGGTGAATTTCCTTAGTGTGGAGATCTTGGTTTCACCCAATGTGATGTGTGGACCTATTTGATTTTTAGTTTTGGAGGATGGTGTGTCATATGCTTGGAGAGCTTGGTATCACGCTTCAGTGGGAGCTTTAGCAATGGCTATATTTTTCCATCATATGGTGATGGATGATCTTCTTTATTGTTGCAGATGTTGGAGGATGCCTTAGATCCTGTTGCTGCAAAAGGGTCTTTCATATTTGTTGGTTCACTACTTGGAGATGGTATCTTCATGCGATTGGAGATGTTGACATCTTTGGGATTGAAGGGGTCCTTGGTATAGATGTTGTTTATGCTTTTATTTGATATGTTATCATGGTGGCTTTTATGTCATGGTTCTCTCTTTATTACTAGTTTAGAGTTGTGACATGATACAGTTATTTGATATGATCACATGAGCCATGATATTTTATTTTCCCTTGGTTTTTTTTTTCACTATTTTTCTCTAGTGATCCTCTAATTTTATGCTTTATTGGTGCCCACTTGTAAGTGCCTCCTCTTGTTTGGAAGGCCATGTGTACCTTGACCAATTTTGTATGATATATTAGGTGAGGTTCTTTATCTAACATGTTTCTATTTATGTGCTTGTTTTCATTTATTGTAGATATAGTTTCTGTCCTTGATGGTTGTCCTATCTTTCATGTGCATTTTTTTTGTCACAATTCTCAGCATGATACAATATTCATATCACCATAGTTGAGCTAGTGGTGGTTGTACTATGTCACTTTTATTTAGGAGCTCAATGATGACATTTAATTTGCATCTATTTCTAAAAAGTGACAATTAGTTGCATTCATCTAGTTTTCATTTCATATTGGGTACCTTAAAAACAAATGGCTAATACATAAATTAGGATTACACAAGAAAGCCTACACAACATCAATCAATAGATGGGCAACACAATTCAAGATTGGTTATCAAATTAGAGACAACAACATCAAAATCAAGGAAAGCTTTTAACACTTAACTATTGTTGACTTTTCCTCATCACAAAACCACCATCATGCATTGCACCTCATTATCTCATAATATTCATTCCAGCTGTTGCATTGCATGACCTTCAAATATCAAACAATTTTGGTCACTATTTCCTCTTATCACATTTCATTCTTCATTACATCACATCATCTAGTGCATCACGTGAACTTTGAATCTCAAACAATTTCGATCACTATTTATCACACTATTCATCATATTCTATGCATTCACTATGCCACCCTTCCTACTCGTGGTTCCTTTGTGGCTTTTGAATCTCAAATGTGAGGTTACATATTTTCATATCATTTCATCCCTACTATCCTTTATTTCTCATTGCATCCTTATTTCATTCATTATCATTCCCCATTTATATCTCTTATCCATTTCTTATCTTTTTCATATTCCTTTTCATTTCTTTTTATATTCACTTCATTAGTGCATCTTCATTTTTCATTTTCACTTCCTCCTTTTATTTGTTCATTTCATTTTCATTTCTCTATTCCACTTTATTTAATCATATTTTATTTATCATTTCATTTCATCACATTCCCTTTCTACATTCTATTTCATCACAGTTCATTCATCCATTTCATTTCATTACATTTTATTTATACATTTCATGAACCCATATTTCAGTTATCCATTACCTTTATCATTTTATTTTATTTATACATTTCATGTCATCGCATTCTATTTATTACATATCACTTCATCCATCACCTTTTATCACATTACATTTCATTTTATCACATTACATCTCATTTCATCACATTATATCTCATTTCATCACATTACATTTCATTTCACGTACATTTCATCTCATTTATCATTTCATGTCCTTGCATTTTATTTATAAATTTCATTAACCCATTTTCATTTCATCCATTTCATTTTATCACATTACATATCACTACATCATATTTCATTTCATTCATTACATTTCATCACATCACATTTCATTTTATTACGTTACATATCATTGCATCATATTTCATTTCATCCATTTCATTCCATCATATTCCATTTATACATTTCATTTATGCATACATTTCATTTCATTTATGCATCCTATTTCATTACATCACATTTCATTTCATTAAATTTCATTTATGCATCACATTTCATTTCATTACACTTCATTTATATATCACATTCCATTTCATTTCATTTACCTATATTTCATTACATTCATGCCATTACATTACATTTAGGTCATCACATTTTGTTTTATTTATGCATTTCATTATCTAACATTTTATTCACACATCTCATTAGCATATTTCATTCATACATGTCATTTAACTACTTCATTTCTACCTTCATTATCCACCTATCATGTTATTATTTGAAGCATCTATACACTACATTAATCATCCACATTACCACAACATCTACAAATATCATATACATTAAATCATCACATACATACAATCATCCATAACATCAAATATATAATTTCCATGATATAAAAAGTGCACAAATCTGAATGTCAAAAAGCTTGAATAGTCCTATATCAAAAGATTGAATCATCATCATCCACATAAAGGGTCATTTTCATCAATGATACACATGGTAAACTAATAAAAGTGCAATACAAAATAATACATAGATCAACCCTGTGTCTCCCCATCCACGTCATCTATATGTATTTTCTTGAGAGGTCCCTATTCGCTAGGGGCACTCCTATCATCTAGAGGAGCCTACTCTGTTACTCCTATTTTTGGTGTCATAGGTATGGATGTGGCCATCTAACTGGTCATAACTCCATCTGTCCTCAGTGGTGGTGGCACTAGAGGTCTTGATGTCATTGCCACTATAAAAGTCTATACCATGCTCATCAACTCACTCATTCATGCCTCCATTAAACTCATCCAAGCCTTTATGTATGATGACCCAACTAGTCTCTCTAGTAGTAGCTACCCTTGTAGTGGTCTCTGTTGCTGCCCCTATGGTTGTAAACCCTATGCACCTAAGATTGGGACCTTTATTTGAAGCCTCTACCGTCGAACAAACTGCACATCATCTAGCAATCTGGCCCTGAGTTGCTCTGTCCTACTCTGACCCATATCCCCTGCTAGTTGGCTAGACCCTACACCACCATTTCCTATACCCCCTCTCATAGTCTCCCCACCTCAACCATGAACCTCTCTAGGTCTCTCTACTAAAACCTCCCTTAGCCTCTGTACCGAGCCCCTATAACTATATGTTGTTGTCATTGTGGTACTAATATTGCTCAACCTTGCCCTCTATATCTCCCCTATACCCTAGCTCCACCTCTGGCTCTACCTCTGGCTCGACACTGACCCCTACCTCTCCCTCATTCACCCTCATCATCTCCATCCTCCCCTCTTCTTGACTGATCCTTAATCCTAGGTATCGGCTCTGCTAGATCTATATAGCTCGAGAATGGATGCTCATAGAACTATCTCTCATAATCTCCCTACATCCCTGCATCTTCCTCTCCATCTCTTAATGAGCATATGTATGGTGTCTCTATCATCTAAAAAAATACCTCCTGAAAGGCCTCATACTCCAAGCTTGGCCCCCATATTGGTCTCTTTGACTGAACCTATGCATAATGTGTTGATCTCTATGGCATGCCTTGCCACCAGCGAAATTGTCTCACTACCCTCCTGAAGAAAAATCTCTCTATAACTGAGGGCACCCAGCCAAGAAAAAATCAAGGAAAAAAAATTATACCATCTCCTTGTCATCCTTAGCCTATGGCTTAGTAAACCAGTATAGCCTCCATACAACCTTATCTAGGTAATCTAACATTTGCCACCAATACTCTGTCTTGTCTTGATGGAGCTGCATGATCACACCTGAATAATTATATATGTATGGTATATCTTGTGGCCAATGACTCACACATATTGCCCAAGTAATGGGAAGGTTCTCCCATGTCCATATCTATAATAAGACTACACCTACTGATAATGATGAGGCAACAGAATAAAAACCTAATGCAAATCATGACATAAATGAGCCAATATGAAACTACCCCATGAAAATATTTGGGGTTGGTCAATCATGTCCTGGATAATCTAGCCCCATCCCAACAAACATCCTCTTCCTTGTCTATTTGGTTGTGAATATCCACCTATCAATCCAGCCAACATCGTAGACAATGGCTCGTACTATAGCATCTAAAACAAGGATACACTATCATCCCCGATGTTGTCATCACCAAAAAATCTCTAAAAGTTTCCCCATCTTTAATATGATCATAGTACACAAGATCTCCCACTCGATGAATCCTAAGAATCTAGTATGCATCCTCTGGAAATATCATCATCTCCCCTAGTGGCATGTGGAAGGTGTTGTGGTCTGAGTGCCACTGCTTGATCACAGTTGTTAATAATCCTCTATTTACTCAAAACGAAGACATCTGTAACAAATATGTGAATCCACATCTTTCAATCACATGTCGATCCAACACAAAAAAACTTATTAATCATCTCCAATGGCCATGGGTACAATCTTCACACTATGAGCTTGTGCCCACATACCTATTTCATTAAACAGTCAACTAACAATGTCATTTTTTCTCACAAGTAATTGTCTTACATCAATCACATATCAACATCTAGCTATTCAACTAATGGTTCTATCTTGGACTAGTCAATTTCTCCTACTCTGTATTCTAAGAAGGACATGTTTTTTTTGCCCTACTCTATATCCTAAGAGGGGCTCTATTTTCTACCTATCCCATATCAATTAATTGATCCTATCCATCATTCTATGACTCACCACAAAAGACCGCTATTAAACAGACCCATACTCTAGCTTTCTACATTATCTTATGCTCAATAAATACTACATAAACTATTTTCACTATTTAATTTATCATATGCACTACTAAATTGCTTATATGTGCTATCAGAATGCACAAATATAATATAACATGTAGACGTGCAAAAACATTAGGCATATATGATATAACACATTCTTTCAAGGATATTTCTCATTAACAAGACTCAATAAACCCTAATTATCAAAGGTGCTATTTCACACTTCATATGCACTATATAATAACTTGTATGTGCTAAAACCTTAAAATGTGCTACATCGAACTATGAATGCACTTTTTTTTTTGGGTATTTTCTATTTCAGTATAAATCTAGGGTTTCAAATGTTGTTTCACTATGCAGATGCACTATTTTATGCATCAAATGCGTTAAAAGAATGTAAAAGTGCTAAAACAAACATCAAATATGCTAAAATGATAAACAAAAGCATTTACAAATAATTTTTGTAGAAAACTCAAAAAAATCATGCCAAAATTCAGCAATTTTAAACAACAGAAGATCTAGATGACTCATCGGGGAACCATAGTCTGTCAGACACTCATATCGATGACCCTACTCAAATCTATGCTCTCGCAATGGGACAACCATCCTTGCTAGCTCAGAGCTCCAAATCACCAAAAGTCAAAAGGGAGTGTGAAAATGACAAGGGTAAAATGCCTTTTGACCTATTTAACCCTCAAGTGGGGTATTTATATGATATTTTAACTGTACTCACCTAACTAAGGCTTTTTTGCTCATTTTTCAAATTAGATACTATTCTAAAATAACTTGGTCACCTCCATCTACCCCATTTTATTATCACTTATTTTCATTCACATTTTCAAAAATAAAATTGGAATATCCATATTTTTGTACATCAATTTTTCCAATTTCATTTCTAAAGGTACAATATACCGGGGCATCAAAAAATTTCAAATATAAAAAATGTTCTATACCAGCCAACATTTTAACATTAAATCAAACTGGGGCATCCAATCAAGTTATCCTAAACAAAGGATTTTAAAAAATTAACATTGAATCATCAGCAATCAAACATAAAATTATCAGTAATCAGGTGTCATATCAACCTCAAGTCAGCAAAACACCATCAATTACACATTCAGTCATCATAATTTGATCCAAAATTAGAAAATTAGACAATCTTTGAACCAATATGCTTCACATATTAGCTCAAAGAGGGGTATTTGTAGACACCTAAAAATTGGCAAAGACCTAAAACAATGCAAATTTCAATCAAATTATGAAAATTAAGGATCAAATCAGAGGAAAATGCCAAACCTTCAAATCAATCATTACATCAAATCATTAATCATTTAGATCACCTATCAAATAAAAACGGATGTAAATAAACTTTAAAAAGAGGAAAAACAATTCACAAAGTCATAAAATGAAATAAAAAAGGAAAAGGGAAAAGACAAAAGTTGAAAATAAATGGAACATTTATTTAAATTGACAAAGCCATTTATCCTCACAAAAGTGAACATCTTCCTTTTTACATTTAAAAGAATTAGAAAATCCTCTTTTATCCTCAAAAAAAGTCTGTTAGACTATTCTTCTTGGTGCCTTATGAGATATTTATAGTTTCACCATTACCCTCTAGTCAAAAGTGAAATCCTGATCTTTACCCCAACCCCTTCTAAAATCCTATAAATAGGAATGAAATTCAAGAGCAAAGAGACCCAAGTTTGATGCATCTGCACTATAGGCATATTTAGAGTTATCATGTTAGCATTGTTATTATAGTAACTTCATGTCATGTTAGTATCTTCTTAGCATTGTTATGTTGTTCATTTGATATCATTTAGCACTTGTTCAGTCTATTGCATGCATATATCATAGCATAATAGGGTTATTATACTCATATAATTTGCATTCTCACATAGATCTTGCATAGAGATTTTTAGATCTGCATTCATAGCGTACTCTCATTCTAGAACTATCACTGAGATGTTGGTCTAAGAGAATCTTAGTGGTTGTAGTTAGGGAAACATGGGATGTTCATAGAGTCTCTATTTGATAATAATTTCTTGAGTCTATATTAATTCATTGTCATTTTATTTTAACTCTACTCTAAGGTCTCATGAATACATGCTTTCACCGTGTATAGGGATTAGATGATAGCTAAACTAAAGTGACAATTCATTCCTATGGATTATGAGCTTGTTCTATTGAAGAAAATGCAAGGGTTGAAGCAAGTGGTAAAATTTATTCAAGAGTATACTAAAGAGTTCTACTGTGATCTCATTAGAACTGGCAATGCAAAAGTTACTAAGGAGAAGGTGGGCCATTATCTTAATGGGTTAAGGAAAAGTATTTAGGATGAGATGAGTTTGGTTTGAATGAAAAATATTGAGGAGGCATACTAGTTTTCCCTAAGAGTTGAGGAGAAATTAAGTAAGAAGTTTGACAACAAGAATAGTGCAAGAGGTCATGGTGGAAGATTTGGTGGATGATCTTATGGTGACTATAATGATGATTAGAATAATAAGGATGAGGCTATAAGTAGCAGTCAAAACTAGAGGGAAAAAATTTATAATTATTTCTATGATTAGAACATAAAAATCAGGGAGGAAGAGGTAATAGACAAGGATTTGGAAGAGGAGGCTTCCATGGGAAAAGTTTTCACTATGGAGAAGAAGGGCATAGAGTATTTGAATGTTCCTAGGGCCAAGGAAGGATTGATTGAAGAATAGAAGGCCAGGCTAGAGTTACACATGTTGATGAAGATGATAGATCATCACATTCTGAAGATGCTAAAAGAGGAGAAGTCCTAGTTAACTAAATAGTCTTGCTAAGTGGTGAGAATAAACCTGATCAAAGAAGGAGCTTGTTTCACACAAGGTGTAGATGTGAAGATAAGTGTTGTGATGTGATCATTGATGGTGGAAGCAACAAAAATTAGGTATTATAAAATATGTCACAAAGCTAAAGTTGAAGAGGCAAAAATACCCACATCCATATCATATTACCTAGGTGCAAGATGACCATATGGTCATGGTCAATGAGCAGTGCTTATTAAAGTTCAAGATTGGAAGCTACCTGGATGAGGTACTTTGTGATATCATACCTATGGACATATGTCATATGTTGTTGGGTAGGCCATGACAATTTGACAGGCTTGCTGTACACGATGGGTGAGAAAATACCTACACTCTAACCAAGGATGGAGTGAAGTATAAGTTGAATTCATTGAAGGAGAAAGAAGAAAAGGTATGCAGTGCTGTCAAAATATGTTTTTTTGATGGAAAAGAGTTTGTCAAAGGTGTGAAGTGTGAGCATATGTGTTTTGCTATAATTCCAAAAGACAATAAAGAAGAAGTAGAGGAGGTACCTAAAAAAGTTACAAATATGTTGGGAGAGTTTTCTAATATTGTTTTAGATAATGTACCTAATTGATTGCCTCCAATGAGGAAGATTAGTCACCAGATGGATTTGGTTCTAGGAGCCATTTTCCAAACAAGGTAGCTCATAGAATATACTAGTAGAAAGTGAAGAGTTGAACAGGCAAGTTCATGAGTAGTTACAGAAGGGGTTGATTCAAGAGAGTCTGAGTCCATGTGTTGTACCAATTGTATTAGCACCAAAGAAGAATGGAGAATGTAGGATGTGCACAAATTCTCATTCCATCAACAAGATCACAATCAAGTACAAATTTCCATTGCCAAGGATGGATGATATTATAGACTGTTTGAGTGGAGTTGAATATTTCACAAAGATAGATTTGAAGAGTGGATACCAACAGATTCATATCAGAGAAGGAGATGAGTGGAAGCCTATTTTCAAGACAAAAGAAGAACTATATGAGTGGTTAGCCATTCCTTTTGGGCTAAATATTACACTGAGCACTTTCACGAGGCTCATGAATGAGATACTGAAGGAGTTTTTGGGTAACTTTTCCACTATTTACCTAGATGATATTTTGATCTTTAGTAAGACATTGGAGGAGCATTTGATTCATATTTACAAGGTGTTTGATAAGTTGAGAGAAGAAAGTTTTTTGATAAACCTAAAGAAGTGAAGGAGTTGGTGTACCTGGGATTTGTAGTCTTAGTAGAAGGTCTAAAAATGAACCCAAAGAAAGTGAAGGCTATCCTTGAATGGTCTACTCCAAAGAGTGTGATAGAGGAATTATATGCTATAGTTCAAGCATTGAAGAAGTGGAGACACTATCTTCTTCCTAAGGGGTTTGTTTTGTATACTGATCATCAATCTTTGCAATATTTAAATAGTTAAGAAAAATTGAACCAAAGGCATTTGAAGTGGGTTGAATTTTTGTAGAGTTATACATTTGTTTGAAACATAGGAGTGGGAAGTCTAACAAAGTTGCAGATGTTCTTATTAGAAGATAACTTTTGCTGACATAAATGCAAATAGAGGTGGTTGGGTTCAAGGAACTTAGTACTTTGTATCCAGATGATCCTAATTTTGGTGAAGTGTGGATACATCTGGATACATCACCAATCTCAAATGAAACATGACTTCATCACCAATATTTGTATCTTTGAGAAAGGAGTATTTTACAATTGATACATATAATAAGCTGAAAATGAAGAATTTTGAATTGTGCAAGATAGTGAAAAGGCATGATTTTGGAAATGCTTATGAAGTGGAGTTGCTTGGTGAATTGAATATGTCACTAGTATTTAACATTTTAGATTTGATAGAGTATTATAAAAGAGGTGATGGAGATGAAGTTGCAATAGTGCAATGGAGTATTCTAGTAGCTAGTTTGGCTACAAAGGAGATTGAGGAGATACTAGACAATCATGTTGGAAAAAGTACAAGGAACATAACTTATGAGGAATACCCGGTCAAATGGAAAGTGAGGCCAATAAAGGATTCATCATGGCTAGCAAGGGACTAGGTTAACCATCTTGGTTTTCCTTTGAACACCTGAGACGTGACAGACTCACTTCTCAAATTACCCCAGGTGTCTGATGTAGGATCATCCTAGGTGTAAGAGCAATCTTGCATCACCCAAAAATATTTTTTATTTTTAGCCTTTTCTATTTTAATAAGGACTAGTAGATAAGGGGTTTCTATTTTTGGGAACTATCTATTTTTAGTAAGTTTTTCATACAAGCTTGGAGTGTTTTCATTTTCTACATGAAGGTTCATTTTATAATTATAAGCCTACCATAAAAATTGCATTGCTCCAGGTTAAGTATTAGAGAATTTATTGCATATTTTTGGTGGACATTTTTGGAGAAAAATCTTTGAACTCAATTTTGAAGGCCTTAAAGGCCCCAGATGATGTCCAAAAATTCAATGAAAGGGCACTTGCATAGTTTTGGGCTTGTAGATCAGGAGCTAGCATTTCCAAAAAGTGGCTATAATAGCCAAATGGAGCAATGGTTCAAGAGTTATGGCCTTCCAAAGTTTGGCTTCCATAAATTTCTAAAATAAATGTCAAAGATTTATTTGGCTGACTCTTTATGTTTTGTTAGGGTCTGTTGGCCCTAGATATTAGGTTTGAATGTCTAGAACCTTCTTCGGGTGGCATAAAATTGCCTATTTAAGAAAGACACAAACTTTGTCCAGAACAGCTTTGCGTGGTAGTTCACAACTTAGTGCTATAGATTACTCTAATAAAGGTGCCCATATGGGTTAAAATATTATACTTGTGAATTCTATAATTCTATATTTGTGGCAAAAATAAGAAGTCCATATTTTGTTCTCGCATTTTCTCTTGTTTCTATATTTTTGTTATGTGTTTATGGTATCAAGGGTAGCACCCTTCATCACATCATTGACAAAATAATGATTGTTCCATTATAGGTTCTTTACTTCAAAATAATCTTATATCAATAATATCCCTCTTTTGCATTGATGGCAAACCAAAGCCAACAACAATACCAAAAAGAAAATAATATCTTTGAAATTTCTCCCTCTATCAGTATATGCCCTTCAATTCTCTATCTTCCCATTTGGAGTATCTCTCCCTCTTTTTGATATTCAATTATCTATCTCTCTGTACCTATATATCTCTATACTTATTCCTCCCTTGGTACTTATATCTCCCTCTTTGACAATAATGCCAAAGACTTGTCATCTATGTATGCATATATAATCAATTCTAGGTTCTCCCTCTGTCACCTTGCATGTGACTATAAATTTTCTAATTCAACTCCTAAAGTTATATCCACTCCATTAAGTTGTAAGAGACAACATTTAACTCAGTTGATGTAGGGCATTATTTATGCTTCTTAAGTAGCTTTGGATAGGGGTATCACCCCTAGTTTACCTCTAAGATATTCAAGTGCATCCTTAGGTAAAGCTTTGTGAATATATTCAACTCTCTCAAGTAATGATACTTGATTGCAATGTTCTTAGTCTTTGTGTGCATCACTGGGTTCCTTGATATGTTTATAGAACTTTTATTATCACAGTAAAGTACCATAGGTTCAGTGATTTCCTCCTTCATACTTTTGATGAGTTGTTTGATCCATACCACATTTGTACACTTTACTACATGAACTACATATTTAGCTTCAGCAATAGATTGAGATGTGCAATTTTGTTTCTTTCTGGTCTAGGTGACCAACCTCTTTCCTAAGAAAAATGCTCCACTACTTATGCTCTTTTTATCATCAATGTTTCCAACCTGATCAGCATCTATATAGGCTCTTAACTCAAATTTTTTAGTTTTCTAGTAGTATAGACCATAGTCTTCTATTCCTTTCACATATCTCATAATTCTCTTGATAGCCATCAAATGATTCTCCTTAGGAATTTTTAGAAAATCTTGCAACAATTCCAACACATAATGCAATGTCATGTTTTTTATGTACTACATATTGCAACTTGTCAATCATAGTCTTGTACAATGTGTGATTCACATCAATAGAATCATCATTCTTTGACATTTTGTGTCTTGTCACCATAGGTTTGCTAACTAGTTTGGAATCTTCCAATCCAAAAGTTTTCAATATTTCTTTCACATACTTACATTGAGTGATGTATATACCATATTCATTTGATATACTTGGAAACCAACAAAGAACTTGATCTCTCCAAACATAGACATCTCAAATTATTTCTTTATTTCATTTGTAAATGCCTTACATAATGTATCTTTACCTCCAAATATGAAATCATCAACAAAACTTTCAGCTAGTAAAATACCTTTACCTCCTTCTATCTTCAAGTATAGGTTATTGTTATCATTAGTCTTCTCAAAACCAATATTCATAAGATAATTGTGAAGCCTTTCATACCATGCTCTTGGGGCTTGCTTTAAACCATATAAATCTTTGTGTAGTCTACAGATCATGTTCTTGTTGTTAGCATCATTAAATCCTTCAAGTTGTTCTATATAAACTTCCTCTTCTAGTATGTCATTCAAAAATGATGACACAATATTCATTTGATAAAATTTGAAATCTCTATATGCAGAATAAGCAAGCAGAGTTACTCCTTCCAATCTTACAATAAGGGCAAATGTTTCTCCATAGTCTATTTCTTCTTCTTGTGTATACCCTTTGCAAACTAATATTTCCTTATTCCTTGTGAATTCACCATTTTCATCTAACTTATTTTTGTACACCCACTTGGTTCCAATCACATTGTTGTCCTCCGGTCTGGGTACTAGAGTCCATGTTTTGTTTTTTTCAATATGATCAATCTCTTCTTTCATGGCTTTACTTTAGTCTTGATTCTATAAGGCATCCTTCATTGTCTTAGGCTCATGCATGCTCAAAAAACATGTATCACATCTTAGCTTGTTTGTTGTCATTTTTCTAACATCTTTCTCTCCAATAATTTGTTTAGTAGGGTGATGTCTTTTGACATACTTTATCAATCTTGGTTCTTCTCTTATTTGTTCAATAGGTCTATCAACTTTAGAATCACTCTATACTTCTCTATCAAGTAACTCTACATCTCTTTCATGTACACTTATCTAAGAATTAGAATTTGCCTTACCTTCTATCTACAACTTGGTTCTTAATTGTAACTTAGTTCTTGAATGCAACTCGACATTCATTATATGTGACTTGGCAGTCACAAAAATTTGTTGATTTCAAACCTAGTTTATGACATCTTCATCAGCAGGCATACCTTCATAAAAGTATACAAAGGATTTGTACTTTTTACTTTCCTTCATGGGTTCAACTTCATGTACCTTTGTATATTCATCAAACTTCACATTAATTGCACTTTCCACAACTTTGTTAGTGTTATTTTTTAAACATTCATGCATCTAATTTACCATTCTTGAAATCCTTAATTATGTAACACTTGCTTCCAAATACCTTAAAATATTTTACATTTGATGAGTATCCATACCATAATTCAAAAGGTGTTGAATGGGTACCTTTCTTGAATTGTACACAGTTCAAGGTATAGACACCTATACTTAAAACTTCTCTCTAGTATTTCAAAGCATCATTCTTCTACATCATGACTATTCTATCATAGTCCATTATAGATTTGTTCATCCTTTCAACAATTCCATTTTTTGGAGGGGTTCTAGGTGCAAAAGTCTATCTTTTGATTCCTCTACAAAAGTTTATCTTTTGCTTCCTCTATCATTACAGAACATCTCAAACTCATTTCATGTAAATTCTTTACCTCTATCAGATTGCAGACATTTCAATCTTTTGCGTGTCTCATTTTCAACTCTAGCTAAGTACCACTTAAACATTTGGAAAGATTCATATTTCTATTTTAGAAACATAACCATTATCATCCTAGAATAATCATCAACAAATAGAATAATGTACTAATTACCTTTTTATCTTTGCACATCAATCACTCCACACAAATTAGAATGAACAATTTCCAAAATTTCTTTAGAGGTGTGAGTCTTACTTTTAAAACTATATTTTGTCACCTTGCCCAGCTAACTTTATTTGCAAATCATATTGTCAAGTTTCTTTAGTTTAGGAAAACCTCTGACTCTTTTCATTTTACTAATACTCACTAAGTTAAAAAAGTTAACATGACATAACCTCTTGTGGAAAAGCTACACATCATTAAATTCTATAACAAGACAAGTAGCATCATTCATATCCTGATAAAATAGATTACCTCTAGTCTGATCACCATTTCCAATTAGTTTCCCATCAGTTTCATAGATCTTTGCTATCTTTCTCTCAAAATTATTTGTGACACACTCAACAAGTTATAATTAAGTCCTTCTACATAATAAGCATTGTCGCACATGATATTTTCTATGAATTTTATAGATCCTTTACCTTTTATCAGATAGGGTACATCATTACCAAACCTTACACTATTTCCATCATAATAATCAAGGGTAATGAACTTACTTATATCTCTAGTCATGTGATGTGAACACCCACTATCAATGATCCATCTATCACTCTTGTTCACATAAGATACTAGTGTAATTGCCTCATCCTCATCAAAATCATCCTTCATTGCAACATACACCACTTCATCATCATGGTCATCATATCCATCTTTGGTTTCCTATTCAGCAATGTAGCAAGACTTCTTTCCTTTATCTTTGTAATCTTTGTTTGCCTCATCTCTTTTGCTTCTGTATTTGTCTCCACTTCTATTGTTCTTCTTCTCTAGGCATCTGGCAGCAATATGACCAACCTCATTTCAATTAAAGCACATTATAGGTAACTTACCTTTGAATTTTCCTTTTCCTCTGTCAAAACTCCTTGCCAGCAATGCTTCAAGTTTTTCTACATCTTCCTCATCTATATCACTGTCACTAGAGATACATTTTACCTTTTTCTTTTTATCTTTAGGTACCTTTAATGAAATTTTAGCTTTGAAAGAAGATTTAACATTCTCAAATTTGAAGTTATTAGAATTAGAGAGTTCAAAGGTAGTGAGCCTACCTATCAAACCTTGAAGAGATAGATTAGTACTAGGTATACATCTTAGTTCTTGTATGACATAAACTCTAATAGCATAGATGGGTAGAAGTGTCCTCAATAGTTTTCTCAATATAGTATCATCATCAATGATACCATTAGCTCCTCTGATAGAATTAACACCATCTTTTATTCTAGAGAAATATTGAACAATGTTCTCACCTTCTTGCATTCTAATGTCATCGAACTTACTTCTTAGAATTTCAGATTTGGCTCTCAAAAAAATTTAATATCCTCCATAAATGGTGTGAATAGCATCCCACATATTCTTTGCACTATCTCAATCCTTGATATCATCAAACTCAGAGCAACTTAGGGTAGAGGAAATCTCCAACATTGGCTGATTGTGTTCTTTCTTCATTTTCACATCATTAGTAGTTGGGACTTTGGCAGGGTCAACATGATTAGTGGTGATGGTAGATTATGCATGGTCTCTAAGACCTCCTAGGTGTAGCTTCATTAGACTTTCCATGTAGGAAATTTTTCCTTATTAAGCGTGGGTACCTTTGTTTTAGGCATCTATGATCTTTTACTTTCAGTACTTTCAAACTAATCCTCTCAAGCACTATGGCTCTAAAACCAATTTTTGGAATTTTTTAGAATAATCGAGAGCGGGGTGAATTAGTTATCCAAGTTCTAGATGTACAAATAAAAAATTTTAATGTTTAGTAGACCCATATCCATAAAATTTCAATATGCATGCATCCATTAGATCATAATATACTTAAAATTTGTAGGTTACATTCCTAGGTCAAAACAACTTTGCAGAAACATAAGCATGAAACAACATAAGAATATTCACACAATTTGACACAGGATTATACGTGAAAAACCAATTTGGGAAAAACAACCAGTAACATGCTACCAATTATCACTCTTTTGAAGCGATGCTCTATGAAAGGCCAACCTTGTTAATGATTACAATATACACTGTTAAATGTGACTCGATTGAAGGATTTCAATCAACCTATTAGGAGTGAGCCTTGTTAGATGACTTTAGACCATTCCATTGTTTAAAGGATTTACAAATGACTATTAGGTCAACCTTAATCCAAAGGATTTACCCTAGACTGATACAATGATTAGAAAGTAATAGTAAGGCTTGATCTGATAACAAATTAGAACTCACTTGTAGATTATAGATTGTTGTTTCAATCCTCCATTCTTCTTAGCATTCATACTCTTCATCTCTGATAGATTGTTCACCCTTCAAGCATAGATACTCTTAAGCCTTCTTGCTTTGCATGCCAATCGCGATCACCTTTGTTTGGCCACTGAATGAAGCAATACCCTAGAGTCCTTGTCTTTCTAAGGTTCTCACACATGACAACCATTGCTTCTAACTAGTTATCTCTATAAATGGAGAATTTAGATCTTTTTCTACGTAACCACAATTGTCAATTATAGGGTTAGGTAGGATTCAATGAATCTACCCACTTTTCCATTTTTTTCCTGTAGAAACTTCCTCTACAATCTTCCTTGAATTCACCTAAAAATTGTTTACCTTGAATTCTATGCCACCAATTCATCATGATTATCTTCCACATGCTTCACACAATTAAAGAAAACAAAATAGTCAGCTTAGGTTTGTCAAATCTTTGATTTGACACTGTTTGTTGTCACTTAGCCAACACTAGTTCACTCAAAAAACACTAAATTTTTCTGAGGCTCGACACCAACTAAAATTTACTCAACATAAACTAACAATCACTTGGCTTGTACTATTTTTCATCTTTTCTTGGAACCTCTTATTTTTCACTTAGCTTCAACTGATTTTTTCTCAGCTTGTATTGACTACTCAGCAAGGCTTTGCAAACACTTTTCTTACTTGATCTTCTTCTAGTCTCAACTTGAGTAATATTTCATCTCATAATTTAATTAGATAATTAATACATTATAGTATCAATTTCTTTCTTGGTCTTAGTGCTTGTTTTACATACCAAATAACTTGACCTTTCTGTAGTTGCTATTGTTATCTCCTCTTCTCAAATCCTCTTCATCAATCAACTAAATGATAGCTTTCAGACCAAAATGAAATTGTCTTACTAGCAGGTACCATATTTGACATCATTGACAAAATAATGATTGTTCCATTACAAGTTCTTTAGTCCAAAATAATCTTATATCAACACTTACAACATTATATTGTATTGGTTTGAAATGTTAAATGCATTTCTATTTATTTTTTCTTTTATTTGTGATTTAGTTTTAAGATCTTTGAATAAGTGTTTTATAGGGCAACAAGATCTAGAAGAAAATAGAGTACACAAATGTCCAACATAATATGAAGTGTATAAGTAATTAAGGTTCCCACTACTAGAAATTTAGGGTTTGGAGCCATGAGTTGTTACTATAATAAAGAAGGAAATGGACAACAACTAGATTGATTTTGTGCACCAATTTTCTATAATGTCTGATAAATATTATTCTATTTTTGGGACCACCTCCTAATAGCAAAGAGAGGCTCAAAGTTAAAAAAATTTGGTTGAGAAGGGAAATCATCAATACCTTTCATATGATACCAAGCACTAGAGATTCAAGTATTATGGATTGATCATGAATGACTGGGACTATCTTCAAAGTGAGTTTGTTGATTCACATGCCATGCTTCTTCTTAGAATTTGTTACCCTTCTATATGATATGATTTTTAGTCACTTAAAGAATTGCTTATTTTTAGGACAGTAGAATACTCCTCTTTTCTCAGTTTCATCTAAACATTAATTTGATTGACGAGAATCCTTTTCCATTTGAATTCTCTCTCTCTCTCTCTCTCTCTCTCTCTCTCTCTCTCTCTCTCTCTCTCTCTCTCTCTCTCTCTCTCTCTCTCTCTCTCTCTCTCTCTCTCTCTCTCTCTCCAACATTTACTTTTAAACTTGTTTCTAAAATTTTTCAAAAACTACATTTGTGCATATCCTTAAATCATGGAATTTAAATGACAACAAATTTTTAGTAATTTGTTAAAGAAAATTAATTTTTTTTGTCAATACATCCACATTTTGGATGGAAATCTGCAAGGGAATTTATACCCATGTTTAAAAAATAAAAACCTTCTATGAGTTATGCAAATTGATCAATTTCTATAATCTTTTACAATCAACCTAGAAGGCTTCACAATGTTGTGATGTGGAGCCTAATAAAACTTAGAGGTTTATGCGGCATAGTTTTCTTCCCATACTATTTCCATGGGGGTTTCAAGGTAGCGCCCCAGGTGTGCTCCCTATTGTAATATAGGGTGGGGTCGAGGGCAATGCTCCCATGGGGGTTTTCGAGGGAAATGCCCGCAAAGCTAAAAATGACCTTATATTGTAAAAGACATTGGTTGTTATTTTTTCTATTGGACGACTTATTCTAGCCCTAATTTTTTAAGCAAAAAAAGCTTGTATAAAAAGGCTTAGGATTAGGGATTTCATAATATAATGGTGATATTGTAGCTTCTTGCACCAGTATTGAGCTGTAAGAGATTGCCAATAGTAATAACTGGATAATAATAATATTGGACTTGATATTGGTAGACATAGCCTAGGGATTGGGTGAACCACATTAAATCTTGGTGTCTTGTGTTCTCTCCTGTGGAATCTATTATTTTTTGATATTGGTTATATTTGAATGCAACTGTTATTTTTGTCTGAGGTTAATCCTAATACACAGTTGACCATGTTGGATGTTGTTTATCATGTGTGATCAATTAGTAAATCTATGAATTTTTTTTGTCACTTTTCTTCTGTGTTTACTTTTGTGTGTACTCTTGGAAAGCTTCTTTAGTATCGGATCTAGTCTGTAATTGGGCTCCTTTCCCTACTAGCCCCATGTTGTGTTTTCAAATATGATTGTGTTGAATTTTTGTTTTTTTCGTAATTCATGGGCATTTTTCTTAAATACAAGATCTAAAAATATGTATTTATCTAGTATACTGTCAACATAAATATAAAAAAAATATTATATTGTATAGACAAGACTATAATCTAAATTTTGGAATCAAGTATAAATTTTGGATTCCAAAACTAAAGGTAGAATCTAGAAAAATATTAGGATATTAATCAAGGATAGAAACATGTTTCTTCCATGTGTTAGTCTCTATTTGGCACATTAGTGTCCTTTCTAGGCATTCTTTTTCTTTTGGCATGTCGTAGTACTCTCTATTTGGCATGTTAGTGCCTATTCTATGTGATTTTGTCTTTTGGCATGTTGTAGTACTCATTGTAGTCACATATTATATGAGAAGTATTTAGTTGTTTGTAGTTCCTTGTGAAGTAAGCTCTTGCATGGATTTATCCCTTGTGTTTGGAAATCTTTGGCAATGCATGAGTGTCCTAGATGTAAGGGCGATCTTGCATCATCCAACAATATTTCTATTTTTCTTTTCAATAAGGGTTATTTTCATGCAAAGTTTTTATTTTTGGAAGCTTACTACTTTTAGTAAGTTATTCATCCAAGCTCATAATATTTCAATTTCACTGTGTAGGTTCATTTTAGATATATCAGCCTACAATAAAGTTTTATTACAATACCATGCATATTTGTGAAGTTATTGAGAATTTTTGGTATAAAAAATTTGAACTAAGCTTTGAAGGCCTTTGATTCTCTAAATATGGATCCAAACCTAGCATACTAGAGCTTGTGCAATTAGTCATTATAGATTAGGCGGGGCCATTTTTGAAAAGGGGTAATTATAATTAATTAGAGAAACTATTGATGAGTCATGGTCTTTAGTAGTTATGCTAATTGAAATTATAAAAATAAAATTATTTGGGCTGACTATAATGTAATAAAATATGAAAATTAATAATAATGTAAGGTTGGTCAGCCTCAAGGTCTTGGAATACAATTCTAGAGCCTTCTTGGGTGGTGGAAAATTACATATATAAAGAAGGCCCGTATGGTTGTTCCTAGAAGTTTGAGGTTATTGGTGGTGGCTCTGGCTTACAAAATATTGTAGGAAAATACCCATGTGGCTTTGCATATTGTATTTCTAAAATGTGTACTTTCATACTTTTGGAGATAATTAGAAGCCCATTTTGTTCTTGCATATTATTATTATCCCTCTATTTGTTGGATGCATTTGTGTTGTAGCTAAGGGGATTACTTTTATCAAGCAATATCAAATAGAAAATATCTCATAGCTTCTAGATAGATAATTGACTGTGAAGTAGTTTGCACCAGGATCATAGTTTTGAGTTTGAGTGATAAGCTAAAAAATGTCTCCACATAGGAAACATGATAAAAGAGTTGTAGATGTGAAACCTGATGGTTTTAGAGTCCTCAAGAGACACATGCAAACATTGTAAGAGGAGATTCATAGAGGAGTGATATTACAATGAGATATGAAATGGAGGATAAATTCAAAGAAGAGGATAATGTTGAATAGGGAGGAGAAGAAGTGGATAGGGATCATGAGGATGATAGGTTTCTTAGAGTCATTTCCATGATTGGAAAAATACCCAACCATGAAGTCCCCACAATTTTGGGGATTTTAAGGAGTTGATCAATTAGATCAATGATCTAAAAGAACATTTTTAGTATGATGAAATCAAAGGTCCTAAGAGGGTCAAGTTTGTAATAGATAAGATGAAAAGGCATGCAAAAATTTGGTGGCAGGAGATTTAGTTAAAGAGAAATAGAATAGGGAAAGATAAATTCACGAGATGAACTCATATGATGGATAAATGAAATTGGTAGTCTATTCCTATTGATTATGAGCTTGGGTTACTAAATAAAGTGCAATGGTTGAAGCAAGTGGGAAGATCTTTTTAGGAATATACAGAAAAAAGAAAAAAGTTACCTGTTACATTAATGGGTTGAGGCCAAGTATTTAGGATAGGATGAGTCTTGTTAGAATGACCAGTATTGAAGAGGCATACCATTTTTCCTTAAGAGTAGAGGAAAAATTGAACACAAATTTTGAGAGAAGGCAAAGTGGAAAAGGTTGTGGTGGAATATTCAATGGAAGATCTGATGGAGGCTGAAATGAAGATTAAAAAATGAAGTATGAGGCCAATAGTAGTAATAATAAAAAAGAAAACAATTTCAATCATTTTTTATGATTAGAATAGTAGGGATTAGAGAGGAAGAGGAATATAAGGCTTTTTTGGAACATTTTTTCACTATGGAGAAGAAGGTCATAGAGCATAAGAATGTCCTCAATCCAAAGGAAGAAAAAATATGATAGATTAAGGCTAGACAAGAGTTACACAAGTAGACAAAGATTCCAAGTCATCATATTTTGAAGATGCTGAAAGAGGAGAAGCCCTAGTTAATAAAAGAGTCTTTTTAAGTGGTGACAATGAACATAAACAAAGGAGGATCTTGTTTCGTGCTAGGTGTAAGTGTAAGGATACATGTTGTAATGTGATTATCAATAGTAGGAGAAGTAGCAATTTTGTGTTAGAGGAGATGATTACAAAGTTAAATCTCAAGAGAGATACAACTACATCTATATTAGAATACCTAGGTCTAGGACAACTATAGGGTCTTGGTCAATCAATAATACATCTAAAAGTTCAATATTGTGAGCTACCATGATGCGATACTATGTGATATCATGCCTATAGATTCATGTTATATGTTTTTAGGAAGGATGGTGCAGAGCACCCAAGCAGCAACATGTGAAAATTTCATAGAAAGATCATAGGATATTAGAAGGGTGATAATAGGCTATTTGGTTTGAAATTGCAAAATTATAGGGCTAAAGGGTCTAGTGATGCAATATAAATCATGGATTTCCTTGGCTCACCATAGGATTTCAAACATTTCTTGTTTATTTGGTTTAAATAAATATTTTAGGAACATAACAAGTCATTTAAAAAATTTCCTAATTGACCAAAAGGTATTAAGAGGTAATTAAGTGAAAAGTTGTAAAAGTTGTCAAATTTGCATTATTGGAAAGTTGTATTTTTGATGCAACTTTTAAAATTTTAGTTACAAATGGCCTTAGTCTTTTGTGACCATTGAGGGAGGACTATATAAGGATATTAGATATCTCCCATACTAGAGAGGAAGTTTAATGAAGATTTGAGGCATTGACGAGCAATATAAACTGAGATTTACAAGCAATTTCATTGATTTATGTGATTGTAAGGACCTCTACGGATTGGAAAACTAGATCAAGTTGCATAGTTGGATAGAGGGATGGATTAGTGAACCATATCTCTTGGTTTCACATTTTTTTAATATTTCAAATAAAATTTATATGAATGTTTTGTAGTTTGTTCTAGAAACCCTCATTTCTAGGGTGTGTGATAAAGATGGAGGCCAAACTTGCATTTCCACCAATGGACTTCAATGTCCATTTGGGGAGAGAAATTTGGGTATGTGTACTAATATTTTCCAAATATTTTTGGTCATTCTCCATGGTTTTCTATTTTTTCTAGCCAACCCTAGGTCAAATATCTCAATGTATTTGACACTACAGAATGCAACATCAAACATTCAAGTGAGAAATTCATCTCAACAGGACATCAAAGCTAGGGAATAGTGTGAAACAGTGTGGAGGAAAATATATAGTGGGTTAGACTGATCCTATGAACCTATCTACTTTCACTTGCTTTGTAAACCAAGCCTAATTAGGCCTATTATATTTGCATACAAGGTAGGTGTTAGGGGATGTTGGAGTAGAGATTAGTTTTGATCTCTTCAAATCTAGACTAAGGCTGAAAATGGTATTTGAAAAGGTAAATTTTTTGGGTAGTCCTTTTGAGGTTTTTGAAGTTGAGTGGGAAAAAATAATTAGGGAGGCCTAATTGCCCTACTAGCCCAAATTGGGTTTGGATAATTGTGTGAAGTTGGGGATCAGACCAACTATTAGAATAGCCTAGTTTAGTGCCAAGGACAACAATCTAAGTGAAAGGAAGGGGAAATGAGAGGCTTAGTGTGTATTTCTACAAAATTAGCAATTTGAAGGACTTGGGTCCTAAAACAAAAGGTTGCTTCAACCTTTACATTTTAGCTAAGTGTTTGGGAAGCCTTGAGGTAGGTTGGAGTTATTTAGGACGTTGCTTTAGAGACCCTAGAAACCATCCTTACAAAGAAGGAAGTCATAATCCTCTTTTGGAGAAGTGGGTAGGGAATTTTTAAGAATTAAATTTTCTTGATGTGTCCTCTGCATCAAATGGTATTAGGGTAGAAAAGGTCTTAGGAGAAGACAAGGATGGCAAATGAAAATGAAGACATTGGGGAGGAGATGCCCTCAAGAGTCACCAATGCTGAATTTTCCAAAATTGTGAAGGATCGCAAGGACCAAGAAGATAGAAGAAAAGATCAAGTAGCTAGAGGAGATGAGAGGTATTGGAAGAAATGTTGATGAATCAGATAGAGAGGAGGAACCTAAAGACGAATCAATAGACATGGGTGACCCAGATAATTTTTTTGGGTAGTCTTTTTGAGGTTTTTGAAGTTGACTGGGAAAAAATAATTAGGGAGGCCTAATTGCCCTACTAGCCCAAATTGGGTTTGGAGAATTGTGTGGAGTTGGGGATCAAACAAACTATTGGAACACCCTAGTTTAGTGCCAAGGACACCAATCTAAGTGAAAGGAAGGGGCAATGCGAGGCTTAGGGTGGATTTCTACAAAATTAGAATTTTGAAGGACTTTGTTCCTAAAACAAAAGGTCACTTCAACCTTTACATTTTAGCTAAGTGTTTGGGAAGCCTTGGGGTAGGTTGGAGTTATTTAGGGGGTTTAATTGGAGACCCTAGAAACCATCCTTACAAAGAAAGAAGTCATAATCCTCTTTTGGAGAAGTGGGTAGGGAAGTTTTAAGAATTCACTTTTTTTGATGTGTCCTCTGCATCAAGTGGTATTAGGATAGAAAAGATCTTAGGAGAAGACAAGGATGATAGATGAAAATGAAGATATTGGGGAGGAGATGCCCTCAAGAGTCACCAACGCTGATTTTTCCAAAATCATGAAGGATGGCAAGGATCAAGAAGATGGAAGAAAAGATCAAGAAGCTAGAGGAGATGAGAGGTATTGGCAAAAATGTTGATGAATTAGATAGAGAGGAGGAACCTAAAGAGTAATCAATAGAAATGGGTGACTCAAAGAAAAAGAGTTTCATAGAAGCCCTTGGAAAACTAGGAAGGAGAGAAGCTAGGCTAGAACTACCTATATTTCATGGGAGGATGAATCATGAAGAATGCATGGATTGGCTAGAGGTCATAGAAAGCTACTTTGAATGTGAAGAAGTGGTAGAAAATCAAAAGGTGAAATTGGAAAAACCAAAACTCAAAGGCCCTTCCTTGAGTTGGTGGAATTTCTTAAAAATTGAGAGAGTAGACAAAGAAAATAATCCTATCTCCACATGGAAAAGGATGAAGATGGATATCAAGAGGCAATTTGTGCCTGACGACTATGAGGTGTTCTTGCATAAGAAGTTGCAGAACCTTAGACAAAAGGACTTGGATGCGAGTTCTTACAATGAGGAGTTCCATAGATTGAACCTAAGAGAAAAGATCAATGAAAGTGAAAAGAAGAAGTTGGCAAGGTATTAGAATGGGTTGAAGTATAGCATCCAAGAAGAGATCAATCTATTTGGACTAGATACAATACATAAGTGTTATCAAATGGAACTAATGGTATAAGAAAAGAAAAGGAGGAGTAGAGAGCATCAATTCATAGGTAGAGGAAACAACTTTAGAGAAAGAAGGAGGTTCAATGGAAAAGGTACCTCCTATAAGGTAGTAGATGAGAATCATCAATCAGAACAAGTAGGAGAATCCAATTCAAGAGGTGGCTTTAGAGAGAGAAGATCAAACAATGGAGGAAGATTTGGGGAAGAGGACCAAGTGTCTTCACAGGTAAGTGTTTCAACTATAATTAGATTAGCCATTAGTCTTTTAAGTGCCTTAAAAAGCTTGGTTCAAATAACAAAGGAGGAGAAAGGAGGTTGAAATTAACTCGAGAGGATGGGTATGGTAGTAAGACTTCAATGACTAGACAAGAAGATTTAGACCATGGAGAGCATTTCATGATGCAAAGGACCTTGTTGAATATAACTACAGCAAAGGAGCCATCCCAAAGGAATACATTGTTCAAGAAAACATGTAAGGTGAATGGGAAGGTATGTAGAGTTATAGTTGATTTTGGTTCAACTAAAAATATTGCTTCTATAGAGTTGGTTGATAAGTTGAAGTTAACAAGAATACCTCATCCTTAACCATATAGAGCCTCATGGTTGACAAGGGACAAACACACCTTAGTGAGTGAACAAGTTTGGGTAGAGTTCAACATAGGAGAGTACAAAGACAATTTATTTTTTGATATTTTTGAAATGGATGCATGCCATCTCCTATTAGAGAGACCATGGAAACATGATGTAAAAACAAGGCATGAGGGAGAGATCAATGTGTACCATATAACCAAAGGAGGAGTTTATTACACCATGAACCCACTGCATCAGGAAACAAGTGACAAAGTAGTCAAGGGTACTATCATGTTGGTAGGAGAGAAAGATTTTATGTAGACAATCAAAGGGAAGGATACACCATGTTTTTCTTTGATTGTTAGACCAAAGAAGGAAAGAGTTACTAAGAACATGGATAGCTAAAAATGAAGAAACATTGGACCTAAGGAAGTGAAAGAACTTCTATATCAATATGAGGGAGTGGTTGCATGTAGTAGGCCAAAGAATTTTCCACCACATAGGTAGATAAACCACTACATAGACCTCATACTAGGAGCCACATTTCCCAAAAAAGTAGCATACAAGATGGCCCCAAAGAAAAATTAGGAGATAGCAAGGTAGATAGAGGAATTGTTGAGCAAATTTTTCATAAGGAAAAGTATTAACCCTTGTGCAGTTCCCCAGTCTTAGCACCTAAGAAGGAGAGTACATGGAGGCTTTGCACTAACCCTAGATCCATCAACAAGATCACTATTAGGTATAGATTCCCCATCCCTAGAATAGAAGACTTGATGGATTGCTTGGGAGGAGCCAAATATTACTCAAAGGTGAATTTAAAGAGTGGATATCATCAAATAAGGATTAGAGAGGGGGTTGAGTGGAAAACAACATTTAAAACTACCAAGGGACTTTATGAATGGCTAGTGATTCCTTTTGGGATTTCCAATGCCCCTAGCACATTCATGAGATTGGTGAATGAGGTTTTCAAGACTTTTAGTAACATTTTGTTGTTGTATATTTGGATGATATACTAATATTTATAAAGAGCAAGGAGGAGTACTTGTTGCATCTAGATCAAGTTTTGAAGATGTTTTCTGAGGAGAACTTGAAGATAAACTTGGAGAAATGTGTATATTGGCAAACTAAATTGGTGTTCTTAGGTTGTGTGATCTCTCATAACAACCTTAAGATGGACCCTAAAAGGGTTGAGGCCATAATCAACTAGCCCACATCTAGGACTAAATCAGAAGTAAAAACTTTTCATGGTATGTCCAATTTATATAGGAAATTTATTAGAATCTTTAGTGATGTTTGTGCCTCTATGATTGACAAGATAAAAAGGGGGAGAAAATGCAATTTTCTATGGACTAATGAAGTAGATCAAGCCTTCAAATATCTAAAGACAAGGGTTGCACAATGACCAATCATGGTGTTGCCTAATTTTCACAAAGTATTCATAGTTGAATGTGATGAAAGAAAAAGGGTCATTGGTGGAGTCCTAAGTCAAGAATTAAGGCATGTTGCATTTTTTAGTGAAAATATTAATGAGGCTAAAAAAATGTACTCAAGTTATGATCTTGAGATGTATGCCATGGTAAAATGTCTAATAAAGTGGAGGCTTTACCTATTGCCTAAAGAATTTATTGTTTTTACTAACAATCATGCTTTGAGTTTCTTGAACAAGTAGGAAAAGTTGAATTATAGACTCATCAATTGGGTGGAATTTCCCCAATCCTATACCTTCATCATTAAGCACAAGAATGAGGACCTCAAACAAGGTTGTTGATGCAATGAGTAGGAGGAATATTATGGTGCAAGAGATAAGGTTGAACAATGATGGTATTCATTTCATCAAAGACATGTACTAAGAAGATGAGGACTTTGGAGAAGCTTATAAGGTGTGTGTTGAATAGTAAGATAGATATCATAGTGAGTTTGTAGAATACATGTTATGCAAGGGATTACTCTTCAAGGGCAGCCAATTGTGCATTCCTAAGGGATCAATAAGGGAGAACATCATAAAAGAGAAAAATTGTGGGAGCATGGTGGGACATTTTGGAGTGGACAAAACATTGGAGCAAGTAAGAAGACATTACTTTTAGCCCAAGTTGTAGAAAAATGTAAGGAATTATGTGGAAGGATGTTTGGTTTGTTCAAAATCCAAAGGCCACACTTCAAGTGCAGGATTTTATACCCCACTTCCTATTCCTACTTGGGATTCAATAAGCATGGATTTTGTATTAGGCTTTCCTAGGACCAAATCTGGTTATGATACCATTTATGTGGTTGTAAACAGATTCTCAAAAATGGATCACTTTATTCCATGTAGGACAACACATGATGCATCATATTACTGGATTATTCTTTAAGGAAGTTGTTAGGTTTCATGGATTGCCTCTATCCATCATATTAGACATGGATCCAAAGTTTCTTGGACACTTTTGGAGGACATTGTGAAGGAAGCTTGACATAAATTTGTGCTTTTCATTAGCCTACCATCCTCAATCTGATGGGAAAACTAAGGTAATCAATAGATCTATTAAAAGCCTCCTAAGGTGTTTGACAAAATAACATGACACTAATTGGGATAGTATATTGGCACAAGTAGAATTCTCTTATAATGATTCAGTCAATAGGAGTGAAGGGATGACCCCATTTCAAATAGTCCATGGAAAAGATAAGTGCACAAGTAGAGGACTTTGCTAATGAAGGATATTCATCAGTAGGTACAAGAAGATAGGTTGAAGCATACCTCAAGAAAATATAAGAACGAGAAGACAAGAAGAAGAGAGAACTCCAATACAAATTTGAAGATACAACGATGATTCAACTCAAGAAGGAAAGATTTTCAAAAGGAAATTACACTATACTCATGATGAAGAAGATTAGACCTTAGAAGATAATACACAAGTGTGGGAATAATGCTTACAAGATAGAATTTCCTTTTGACATTGGTCTATCTCCAATATTCAATGTTGCAAACATCTTTCCTTCCAAAGGTGATGTGGAAGAAGGAGAAGTTGCAGATTAGTTTAATGAACAATTAGTGCAAATTGTTCCAAGGAAACTCCATAGATTGAATGCATCCTCACCAAGAGTGTAAACAAGAAGACTAGGAGAGTGACTTACTATGATTACCTGATCAAGTGGAAGAATCAACTAGTAGAAGATGCAACATGGATAACTGAAAATGATATTTTGAAGGTAGGATACCCGGTTGTAGACATTCCAACTCAAGAGACTTGAGTTTCTTTTGACCAGGGCAGTATGGTGTAGAGAACCCAAGCAAAAAAATGCAAAACTTCCCTAGAAAGGTCATAGGAGACTAGACAAAGATAGATAATAGGTTATTTGGTTTGCAAAATTGTAAGGCTAAGGGGTCTAGTGATGCATTATAAATCATGGATTTCCTTGAGTCACCATAGGATTTCAAAAATTTCTTCTTTATTTGGTTACAATAAATATGTTAGGAACATAAAAATTCATTTAAAACTTTTCCTAACTGATGAAAAGGTCTTAAGAGGTAATTAAGTGAAAACTTGTAAAAGTTGTCAAATTTGCATAATTGAAAAGTTATAATTTTGATGCAACTTTTCAAATTTTAGTTGTAAATGGCCTCTCTATGTTGTGACTATTGGGGGAGGCCTATATAAGCATATTAGACATCTCTCATACTGGAGAGGAAGTTGTATGAATATTTGAGGCATTGAAGAGAAATAAAACCTTATATGTACCTGTAATTTCAATGATTTCTGTGATTGTACAGACTTGTACAGATTGGAAAATTGGATCAAGTTGCATATTTGGATAGAGGGATGAAGTAGTTAACCATTTCACTTAGTTTCATATTTTTTTGATATTTTTAAATTAAATTTATATAAACTTTTGTGTAGTTTGTTCTAGAAACCCTCATTTCTAGGGTGTGTGATAAAGATCGAGGCATAACTTGCATTTCCACCAATAGAATTCAATGACCATTTGGGGAAAGAAATTTGAGTATGTTTAATAATAGATTTCAAATATTTTTGGTTAGTCTCCATGGTTTTTGATTTTTTCTATCCAACTCTAGGTCAAATATCATAATGTATTTGACACTAGAGAATGCAACGTCAAGTATTTGAGTGATAATTCATGTCACCAGGACATGAAAAATGGGGAATACTGTGAAATGGTGTGGAGAAAAATATCCAAGGGGTTAGACTAATTCTATGTACCCATCTACTTGAACTTTCTTTGTAAACCAAGCCTAATTAGGCATATTAAGTTTGTGTACAAGGTAGGGGTTAGGGGATCCTGGAGTAGAGTCCAGTTTTTATCTCTTGGAGTCTAGAGTGAGGTTGAAAAAAAGGGAATTCTTTTGGGTATTCTTTTGGATGTTTTTAAAGTTGGGCAGCAATAACTAATTAGGGAGGCCTAATTTTCCTACTAGCCCAAATTGAGTTTGGAGACTTGTGTAGAGCTCGGGATCAAACTAACTATTGAACCACGCTAATTTAGTGCATAGGAAAACACCATTCCAAGTGAAAGGAAGTGTTAGTGAGAGGATTAGGGTGGATTTCTACAAAATCAACAATTTGAGGGACTTGGATCCTAAAACAAAAATTTGCTTCAAACTTTACATTTTAGCGAAGTGTTTTGGAATTCTTAGGGTAGGTTGGATTTATTTAGGGGGCTTCTTTGGAGACCCTTGAAACCATCCTTAAAAATAAGTAAGTCATAATCCTCTTTTGGAGAAGTTGGTAGGGAAGTTTGAAGAATTCTCTTTTCTTGTCGTTCCCTCTACATCAAAGGTCATGACAGTTTGATAGGCATGTTTTACATGATGGTCATCTGAATACATATTCCCTAACAAAGGATGAAGTGTGATATAAGATAAAGCCATTGAAGACATAGAAGAAAAGATATATAGTAATGCCAAAATATATTTAGTTTATGAAATAATTTTCCTAGAAGGTATGGGGTGTAAGAATATGTGTTTTTCCTTAATTCCAAAAGTAGTTAAGGAAGAAGTAGAAGATGTACCTATAGAAGTTTCATATTTATTGGTTGAGTTTAAGGATATTATATCTAATAATGTGCCTAATGAAATTTAACTAGTGAGAAAGATTAGTCATTAGATGGACTTGATTCTAGGAGCCATTTTTCCAAATAAGGTGGCCCACAAAATGACATGACTAGAAAGTAAAGAGTTGAATAGACACTTATACAAGAGTTGTTGTTGAAGGAATTGATTCAAGAAAGTCTAATTTGACTTGTTGTACCAATAGTATTAGCATCAAATAAGACTAGGGAATAGAGAATGTGTATAGATTCTCAATCCATTACAAAAAATACTATCAAGTGCATAGTTCCCTTGCCAAGGATGGATGATATTATGGACTATTTGAGAGAATCTATATATTTCACAAAAATAGATATGAAGAGTAGATATTAATAAATTTAGATTAGAGAAGGAGATAAATGAAAAAAATTGTTCAAGAAAAAGGATAGGTTCTATGGGTGGTTAATCATGTCTTTTTGGCTAACTAATGTATTGATAAATTCATGTTGATCATGAATGAGTTACTAAAATAATTTCTAGGTAAGTTTGTCATTATTTGCCTAGATAATAATTTGATCTTAAGTAAGATATTGGAAGAGCATTTAATGCATATACATAGGGTTTCTAAAAAGTTAAGGAAAGAGAAAATGTTGATTAATCCAAATAAATACAGTTTATGAAGGAGTTATAGTATATCATATTTTTATTTTCAATAGAAAGTCTAAAAATGAACCTCGAGAAGATGAAGGCTATTCATGAATAATCAATGCCAAGAAATATGACTAAGGTATGATGTTTTCATGGTTTGGCTAACTTTTACAAAAAGTTTATAAGGAGTTTTCATAGTATTTTTGAACCTGTTGACACAAGATTTTGTACCTATTCCTGATGCGTTATTCTTGGCCGACCTCATGTAACAAAGAAACAACCTCTGAGTGTGGATATTGTTCTCTAAGGTTTAATCTCAAGAGAAGACTAATTAAAAACAACATAGATTGACATGAAATTTTGGACACATGACAACAACACATGCCTTTAACCCTAGGAAAATGCTACACCACCATTGCTTTAATGGAACAGAGACACATGGTAAAACATAAGCGTTTAGTCATTTTGTAAGGGATAAAAGGGGAACCCTACAAAATAGTGAAATGTGCATAACATGAAGGTTAATCATAAATTTTATGTGTTAACCCACTATGACATATTTCAGCCCATTGAAAGTCTCTCAAATTGGTTACCAGTTATGGGTTGAATGGGGGCAAGAATAGTAAACATTTCTAGTGACTCAAAGGGAGTGTTTGCCTACTAAGAATAATAATAGTAGCCTTAAGCAATCCATTAGGCATGGAGTCACCAATAGATAATGACACCTTAGCCACATGTAACTTCAAAAAATCTACAACCTCTACAACTAACAAAAACTATAGAACTTTCTATCTCAAGAAGGGAATAGATGTTCTCATGCACTTCTTGGAAAGATATAAAAACCTACTCTACCATGTACAAGTATTTACAAAAAAAGAAATTAATCCTCCATTCCTTACAATTTTCTTAATCTTTTCATGCATGTGGGAAACTAGATATATCAACAAGCATGAAATACATATTGTTGCACTACAAAACACCTTTCCAATGCTAAAAAAAGAATATTCCTCTAGTACTCAGATGTTGTGCTTTTGAGAAAGACATACTTGCTCCTCTTTTTTATACTTACCCTCATGCTTTGGAACAAGCATGACTAGGGGAAATTTGGTGATCTATTGTAGAGCTATATGCCTTATGGGTCATCCTCTTGATGGTACTTGGTCTAAGAAATCAGCCTTGACCATACTATTGTGCTTTGCAACCTTTGTACTCTATTGGTCCAAAAAATATGTCTCTAAAGGTATAGCTAGTAGTGCTCTCTCTTTTTTTTGTTTTTACAAAACATGTTCTTCATATGGGGAATATGAATTGTTGGATAAATATGAGGCTTCAAGCTCATATAAATCAATCTCCTCCATCCACTATGATGTCCCCATCTCACAAAAACCCCTATGATGTCCTAAAGAACAAATAATGTAATGCCCACCCATAGTTTTTTTTTTTTTTTCCATTATATTTACCACACTCTTTTATGCCTATTTCATGTATGTGTTAGTTTCAAGGATATTGGATTTATAAATATGACATTATTTCATGACTTGGATTAAATGTATATCAACAAAGAATTAATTAGTTGATTATATTTCACATGTTGATTGATGATTATGATTACTAGCACATTAATGATGCTTTAATGGTTCTTAGTTAGTAAATGTGGTTGCTTTCATGATGATATCAAATGATGAGTATTTTATATTCAAAATGATGAGTTTTCATGTTTGAATATATAATGATTTATACTCAAGACTTATTATAGTACTTACCTAATAATTGCATGTGTATGGTGTCCGTGTTTTTTTTACTTTTTTGTTTGACATGTCTGATGTGGTTAAGGGAGGGAGTCATGGTTACCTACTAGTCAAGATCTACATGATGTGTCACTCCTTTCCATGTGAATAAAAGTGTCACATCTGTATAAACCATTATTCTTGAGAGAACCCATGGAAGAGGGAGTCTCAAGAGCTAGCTTATAGCTCTCTATCTATGACGTATGAAGGCTATGAGATGGTGGCTCTCAAATAAACCAAACTATGCAACCCTTGCAAGGTGTACCATAGAACAAGAGATTTAGAGAGTAGATGCTAGCTAACAAAGAGAACTAAGCTAATGCATAAATGAAGTTAAGCTAAAAAGTATCCCATAATGTAAGTAGAATGAGAGCTAAGCTAAAATGCTAAAATGTAGGAATGCTCCAAGTCTCCAAAATCACCAAGAAAACCTCCAGAATATAAATAGCATGATAGACTATGATTTTTTGAATGAGGAGAGAGCCCTCCCTTTTAAAGGAAAATTGACTATAAAAATTAAGAGGCAAAAGAGGAATAATCAAGGGAGGAGAATACATCTTGAGTGATCCATGTGCACAAGCATCTCAACTAATGACAATTAATGGTTGACTTTTGAGAGTGTTTTAAATGTGTGGAGTTGAATTAAAGTTATTTTAAAAATAGAATATTCCTCTCACATAGGAAGTTGTGCATTCATGTGTAGAAAAAAATTCATTTTTTTAAATTTCTAAAATAGGAATAATGCTTTATGTGTGCACACTTATGACAAGAGATGAGTGGGAAATTTTATTTAATCAAAAGGGGGACATGCTCTTTTAATTAAATATGAACTAGGGATAAAGTGGTCATACCATAGGTTATAATCAAATAAATAGATTTTTGAGGATTTAATCAAAGATAACCAATGATTAAATTAAACAAAAAGAATAGAAAGGGAGCTCATAGTCTAGATGACCATTTTTAGTTGATTGCATTTGCTCCTCTTTGACTAATGTGTGATTGATCTAAGAATAAATTACATCAAATAAAATAGAAACCAAGTAAGTAGTGATAGATAGAGAGATCTAATTATGAACAATGAAGTGTAGAAAGAGATAGCAAGTCCTGAATGTATAGTCTTATAGAAATAGTTCTAAAAACTAGGATAGCGATGATATCGAAACTCAAGAAGAGTACTAACACCAAGAAAAGAAGATAGATCAAGAGAAAATAGATAATTTTAGTCAAAAGAAATTTGCAACAATGATAGATATTCATGCCCCCTCGAGATTGAAATCAAAATGAGGTAGAGGAGATGCATAAATTGATCAATTTAGAGCAAAGAAGAGTTCATGATGATAGATAAGCAGTTAAGACCAACAAGTGACCACCAAGCGATGAAGATATGCCCCAATTTGACTAGCTTTTACTAAGAAAGATAAATCATAATAATTAGGTCAAATAAAGAAGAAAGATGAAATGAGATGTAATAGAAATGAAAGCGAAGAGTGAAGAGAGTAGAAATTATGAAGAAATGAAAAAATGATGATTTCCCCAAGAAGATTCAAAGATTAAGCCTCAATAAGTCTGCCAATTACATAGAAAAAAGAAGAAATTTTTGACTAGCAAGATGAAGCCGAATTTGGATTTCGATCTTGAAAATGGATCCAAGATGTTGAGATTAGAAAAGATAGGTCAAAAGCATAGATGAGATGGTAAGATAGAAAAGAAGAGATAAGATAAGATTGAGAAGAGGTAAGAAAAGGATGATCATAGTTAGCTGACATGTCCATGAAAGATAAAGAAGAGACCTCTCTCAGCATGCAAAATTCAAAGCTAAGCTAGAATGAACCCTAGCATGCAAGCTAGTATGAAAAGGTGCAATTGTAAGGGTTACATAAGTAGGTTGTAGTTTATATCATCGAGCCTTATGAGGGACATCATAAGATCATACAATCATCACTAGTATAACTATGAGGATATGAATATGATTGATATTAGATAAATATGTGGAAATCCAATCTAAGCATTAGAGACATGTAAGTCAAGATGGCTATGTAATTAGATTCCCTAAGTTTGATTTAGCAAGATTACACCTATAACACGACATAAGTGCTATGAAAACCCCCAACTGTGGTCTTGCAAAAAATAGTCAAGGATGATATATTTGTTAGTCAAAGTATTAAGTAGGACAAGAATGAATGCTCAAAACACTGTAGACTAACAAAGTATACCCACAAGTAGAAATCAAGAAAACATGCCCCATGCCCCCAGTCTTCTAGTCAATGACATCCTTGAAAGACTATTAGGGAGGGAACATATAGCAAAGAAATTAGAATAGACATCACACAAAGAAAATAAAGATCAACATCGTTCAGTCATTTAAGTGTTTAAGTGCATGTGTGTGAGTGACATGGCCATTTCTTCAAGACTTGAATTTGATAATGAGAAATATCACAACATCAGAGACTGTAGGTAAACTATCTAAAAAGTGTTGAGAAACACTTGATGTCAAAGGGAGAGTAGTCCTGAGAAACACTATTTTGTGAGTTTCCAAATAAACCCTAATGTACAAGGAGACCTCAAATAGGCTAAGTAGTTGTGCTCCCAAGACAAGGACAAGAAACAATCCCAAGCTAGGAAATGTGTTGCGAAGTGGGTGATTGAGACTAATAGACATAGGTGCAAGGGTCTCAAGCAGCACCTATTTCCAGGTTTTCACCACATGGCAAATTTTTTTAGGACTTTTTTCAAAAATTTTGGATTTTTGGATTTTTTTGATTTTTTTGGTGATACATCAAAGCACCTATTGCTAGGTTTTCACTAAGATCATTTTTTCAGAACATTTTCTAATTTTTAGGATTTTTTTCAGGATCATAGATATGTACAAGATAGTTGAACAGTAAGCCTCTAAGCATAGAACTTCTTTAAATGTAGCACATTGATAAGCTCTGCAAGTTCTTCACCTTTAGGAGTAGACAGTTGATAAGCACCAAACCCAATTAATGCTATGATAATGTATAGGCCTAACTAGTTAAGTTTAAACTTTCACTTCTACTGTCTATGTTGTTGATTTTTTGGACTTTCTCTAAGCACAAAGTCACTTATTTTAAACTCATGTGGGTAAACTTTCTTGTTATACTGAGTAGACATGCACTTCTAATAAGCCCTCATGTGATCAAAAGCTTCATTATGACACTCATCAAGAGTCTCTAATTCCTGTATTCGCATAGCTCTATGGTCTCTATCAGTTATCAACTCATGTAAGGAGACTTGCAAGGAGGGGATCTCTACTTCTAATGAGAGAATGACCTTAGATTCATAGACTAAAGAAAAGGGAGTGGCCCCTGTAGGAGTATAGATGGTAGTTCTCTAGGCCTAAAGTTCCAGATTGATCTGTAGGTGCTAATCTCTGCCAAACTTACGAGCTGTGCATTGCAATATTTTTAGCAATGTTTTGTTGGAGGCCTCTACTTTGTCATTCCCTTGAGGGTAGTAAATAGAAGACCAGTATTGTTTGATTTAAAACTTCTTGCATAGATGCCTGAGGTCCTTATTTTTTAATTTCCCTCTATTATTAGTGACAATAGAGGAAGGAATACCATACTGAAAAATGATGTGATTTAGTATAAATAGGGCAACATGTTTGCCTATGTAGATAGTGGCACAACTTCAACCCATTAGGTGAAATACTTAGTTGTTGCAATGATAAACTTGTGACCACTTAATGAACTTGGGTAAATTTTGCCTACCAAGTCAAAGGCCCATTGTTGAAATGGTCAATATGTCATAGAAGGAATCAACACATGTTCAGGAGTATGAATTAAGTTACCATGAAGTTGTCATTTTTGATAGGACTTGGCATAATGAACAACATTAGCTTGCATAGTTGGCTAGTAATAACCCACCCTAAGTATCTTTCAAGAAAGTTCAAGGCTATTAGAATGTGCCCCACAAATGTCATCATGGACTTTGGCAAGTGCCTTTTCAGACTCTTCTAGTTCTGCACACCTAAGAAACGTTCCGTCTAGACCCTTCCTATACAAGTCACCAGAGACCAAAGTGTAATGTGAGGCATTATGGAGGAATTGGCATTTTTGGTTCCATGTGAGGTTCTCAAGAAAAATTTGATCATGTAGGTAAAAAAAAATGGCCACATAGCACTAGGAATCACGACCTACAATAGTGCAGATCACTTGGTTATCTAAGGAATCATAGGCAAGATGACACAATTCTTCCTCCAGGAACTCAAATTAGGATTCACATTCTTGTAGTTGGAGGACAGATGCTAGAGAGGCCATAGCATTAGCAACCTTGTTTTTTTCTCTAGGAATTTTTTGAAATGTCACAAAAGTGAAGTAGTTTCTTAGAGCATCTATCATCCTTTTGTAAGGTATCAACTTGTCATATTTTGTTTGATAGTCATTGTTCACTTGGTTAATAAAAAGTTAAGAATCTCCATAGATATGTAATTTAGTTATTCTCCATTTAAGATCCATCTTGATCCCATTTATTAAAGCCTCATATTCTACCATATTGTTTTTATAGGAGAATAAGAGTTTGTAAGATTTGGGGATCATATATCCATGAGGGGAAACAAATGAGATACCTGATCCAACTCCATTTTGTATGGGTGTTGTATCCTCTAGTGGAAAATCAGCCAATTAGTTAGCTATAGCTTGTCCTTTGATGGCTTTATGTTCAACATACTTAATGTCAAATTATAAAAGAATCATCATCCATTTAGCTAGGCAACTAGTGAGCACAAATTTGCTCATCAAATATTTCAAAGGATCAATTTTAACAACTAGGTGAACTATATGTGCCAACATGTAATGTCAATTTTTTTGAGAAGCAAAGACCACTGGAAGACAGGGCTTCTCGATGTTGGTGTAGTTCATCTCATAAGAAACAAAAGTTTGAAAAATATAATATATAGCCCATTCTTTACCAGTATCATCACTTTGGGCTAATAGTGCTCCTAGAGAAGAAGTTGTAGTTGAGATATACAAGATCAAAGGTTTGTTTGGAATAGGTGGCATCAAAATTGGAGGTTTTTCCAAGTATCCTTTGATTTGGTCTAGACTTTGTTGACACTTGTAATTCTAGATATAAGTAGAGCCTTTATGAAAATTCTTATTAAAAGGTTGAGGTTTATCAACAAATTTAGAAATAAGTCTTCTTATGGATTATAGACATCCTTGTAGACTTCTAAGTTGGATGATATATCTTGAAGGAGGCATGGACATGATAACCTAGACCTTTTCAGGATCAACCTCAATACCTTTTGTTGAGATAATGTAGCCTAGAAATTTTCCAAAAGTGACACCAAAGGAATTCTTTTTTGGGTTTAGCCTAAGTTTAAATTTTTCCATATGGTCCAATATCAGACTAAGGTCTTCAACATATGTATCTCATTTTCTAGATTTTGCTAGTGTGTCATCAACATAGTCTTCCATATTTTAATGCATCATATCATAGAATATGGTGGTCATTTCTTTTTGATAGGTAGCACTAGTGTTCTTGATCCCAAAAGGCATGACATTCCAATAGAAAGTACCCCATGCACATGTAAAGGTGATCTTCTCTTGATCAGCTCGAGCTATCTTAATTTGATTATACCTAGAAAACTCATCCATAAGGGAGTACATTTCATAACTCGCAATCATTTCCACTATCATATCAATGTTTGGTAGTGGAAAGTCATCCTTGGGGCATGCTTTGTTAAGGTCTCTAAAATTAGTACAAACTCATATAGTTTTATCATGTTTGGATATAGGTACATTGTTGGAAATCCATTTTGCATAGTCAATAGCTCTGATAAAATTTGCACTCAAGAGTTTTTCCAATTCTGCTTTCACCAACAAGGCTACATGTGGATGCATCTTTCTCAACTTTTGTTTAACAGGATTGATATTAGGAGAAATAGAAAAATGATGCATGATAAGATCTATGTCAAGCCTAGGCATGTTTGAGTATGCCCATGTAAAATTGATCTTTTTGTCTTGAAAAAATTGCACAAATTATTCCTTTATTCTAGCTAACAATGATTGAGCTACATGAACGATTTTAGGAGATTTCTCTCTCCCCAAGTGGATAGGCTATGTAGGATCAATGAGAACTAATGATCTATCTAGAAAATATCTTGCTAGACTACCAAGTACCTCATTTTTAGGTGCCTCAAAGAGGTTTTAACCATTAGATACGTCTTTATTTTTACTATTTTAAAGCTCAAATACCACCACAATGTGGTTTTCACCATCTGACCATTTATATTTTCTTTTGATTTTATGACTAAGGTACTTGATATTTGATTCTATCATATGAATCATGGGTTCACTGGTGGAAGAAGTGATAGGTTCAATGGCATTTAGGTAATAGGCAATCTCATAGTCATTTCAGAAAGACTGCATTTCCAATTTTTGATGTTGAATAGGCCAATCTATGAGATTGGGATAAATCAACGAGTGTTATAGAAGCTTCAAGTTTATTGACATGAAAAGACTCATCTCTAGTGACATGCAAAGTTGATCCTATAGTGAATGTCATAAAGGTATCTAGATTAGGAATAGTCCTCGAGGGACCAGTGTGGCCCACTAAGGCACTTTGCGAGCCAAACTCATCTATCCCTATACTAGGCTCATCTAGCCCATTTGGTTGGATTGCATAAGTGTGAATGACATCAACCCTGAGTTCATAAGAGGCATTTGATAAACTTTCCCATTCATACTCTTGAGAGTCCATACTCTAATCTCTAGCAATTAGACGAGCAATATTTTGTCTAATCAGATTCATCTTTTTCTAGCTATCTAGAGGTGGAACCCTTAGCATCATCATTGGTGGTAAATGTTTCTTCTCCCAAAAGGAGAGATGTTATGGGCATAAAGTCTTCATCTTGTTAAGTGATAGAAAAAAAGGAAGGATCATCATCCTCTGATTCACTAGATATGGGTGCATTTTGAGCAAATGTTGGTATATTATCCTCTAACTTAAATTCGAGGCCAACAGTATCATGACCTTGAGTATGACTTAAAGGTTCAACTAGAGCTTTTTTATTGCTAGTTAAGGACTCGTGGCCTTGATAGCCCATGTCTAAGAGTATCTTATATCCTTTTCCATACTGTTTAGGAGAAATGGGAGTGGTGACTATAATGTCCTCCTCATCTGCCTCTCCCCTATATATCCACTCTTTAATAGCCTGTTCTTCTTTTTTTGCTTCTAGGGGAACTAAGGACACACAAAAGTGCCAAAAAGGGTCATAGCAGAAGCATATGGCTTCTTTTTAGCAGATGCTTTCCCATAAGACTAAGGAGAAACATGTAGAGAAACAATAGAGTCTAGAGTGTATTCACCCATACCAAGGCTCATCATTTTAAATTTATGTTCACATTCTATAAAGGATGATGTCTACTCGTGAGAAGAGTGATTATCTAGAACTAGTGTTTCAACAGTAGATAGCATGTTAATAGACATTGAGTTGTTAGCAGTGACAACTACTTCAATACAATTAAAAGGTAACTTGATGCACTGATGATACATAGAGGGTGTTGCTTGCATGTCATGAATCCATGGTCATCCCAAAAACAAATTGTATGCAAGTGGTATATCTAGGACTTAAAAAAATGGCATTCTTCTCAACTAGACTAATTCTAATTGAAAGCATAATTAGACCTTTGGAAGGTCTTTTAACCTCATCATAGGCTTTGATAGTGATCTTTCATTTAGGGTCAATGGAAAATTCAGACATGCCCAACTATTGGATTACATTAAACAAAATGATGTTTAACCTTGCATCTTTGTCTATCAAGATTCAGTGAACACGAGTGCAGAAGATTTGGACTTTGACATGGAGAGCAAGGTTGTGGGGATGACTAAGAGCTTGATCATCTTCTTTAGAAAAGGTTAGATAATGGGGTGAAGAGATGTGGTTCACCATAGCTTGGAATCATTCTTCATCAATATCTATGGGAACATTGGCAGAATGTAAAGCTTTTTTGAGGATATGCTTGTGCAAAGGGGACAATTCTAACAACTCAAAAATGGAAATTGGAGTCAGGGTTAATTGTAGTTGACTGGCAAGGTCATAGTTGGAGATCTTGGAAGAAGTTGGTTATTTAGAAGATTAAGCATTCTTAGGATCATGGGCAACTTTTAGAATAACCTTAGATTGCCCCTAGTAACAACATTAAGTGATTCACTTTGTGATGAGAAAGAATCGATCACCTGGAGCACTACCTTAGGTCTAGAGTCATTATGGTATTGAGGACCATTGTGTATTTTAAGAAAAATTTGGGTCATTCAACTACATATTGGTTGTCATCATTAGAATTTGTCATGCATAAATAGTCAACGGGCTCAAGCATGCCTATAACATTGTTTGTGTCAGCATAAGCATAGGTAATCTTGGTATCATGATTCTTTTTAGTAGCTTTAAAGGTTTCAGCTTTCTCATATTTTGGCAAGGGTTGTTTAAAAGAATTTTGATCAGCATTTTCAATGAGGCCATCTGTGACCACTTTTCCTTCCTCAGTAAGATCTTGAATTATATCCTCGTGCTTGAAATAGTTTTCAGTGTTGTGACCCTTACTTTGGTGGTAACTATATATATGGGGCTAGAAACTTGATTCAAGCCTCACAGTGGGTGCCAAAAATGTGTGCATAAAAGTGCCATACTTCTATAAACCATTATTCTTGAGAGAACCCATGGAAGAGGGAGTCTCAAGAGCCAGCTTATAGCTCTCTATCTACGATGTGCAAATTTTATGAGATGATGACTCTCAAATGAACCAAACTATGCAACCCTTGCAAGGTGCACTATAGAACAAGAGATTCAAAGAGTAGAGGCAAGAGTGCCAATATCGAAGAATCTAGAATAAAATGCAATGCAAATGCAAGCTATTATAAATTAAATGCAAGCTAACAAAGAGAACTAAGGTAAAGCATAAATAAAGCTAACCTAAAAAGTATGCCATAGTGTAAGTACATTGAGAGCTAAGTGAAAATGCTAAAATGCAAGAATGCTCCAAGTCTCCAAAATCACCAAGAAAACCTGTAGCATAATAATAGCATGAGAGCCTAAGATTTTTTGAATGAGGAGAGAGCCCTCCCTTTTAAATAAAAATGGATGGTAGAGACTAAGAGGAAAAAGAGGAATAATCAAGGGAGGAGAATACATCTTGAGTGATCCATGTGCACAAGCATCTCAACCAATCACAATTAATGGTTGACTTTTGAGAGGGTTTGAAATGTGTGGAGGAGAATTAAAGTTATTTTTAAATTTAGAAGATTCCTCTCACATAGGAAATTGTGCATTCATGTGTAGACAAAAATGCCTTTTCTTTTATTTCTAAAATAGGAATAATGCTTTATGTGTGCACATTTAGGATAAATGATGAGTGGGGAATTTTATTTAATCAAAAGGGGGACATGTTCTTTTAATTAAATATGAACTTGGGATAAAGTGGTCATACCATAGGTTATAATCAAATAAATAGATTTTTGAGGATTTGATCAAAGACAACCAATGGATAAATTAATCAAAAATGATAGAAAGGGAACTCATAGTCTAGATGACCATTTTTAGTTGATTACACTTTCCATTGCATGTTTATATTAGAAATATATGTATACAAACATGCTCATCTTTTATGGAGATTGCAAGTATTGAGCATTGACTTCCCTAAATTGCCAAGATGAGCATGCCCTATCACAATAACTCAATGGTAAGAATGGGGAGATAATGTTCAGGTCCAATCCTAGCCATAGCCTAATTACTTGTCCTAAGAAGGAGGACATGTATTTGACTTTCCACCCTTTTTAAACTCATGAGTTTATGTTTGCATGTGTTGTTTGATTTTGGGTTTTGGTCTATTTTGGTAATTTTTCTTTTATGTGAAGGTGACTATATGATTTATTTGGTAAATGATTTAATTATAATATTTGGGTTAATCATATACTATTGAGAATTAGTAAAGTTGCCACATGGTGCTTAGGAGCAGGGATGGAATGTGGATTTTGATGTCATGCCTATCTATACATGGGATCTGTTTCATGGGATAAGATGAGAATCCTCACCTGTGCCCATTCTCAATTCTACTTAGGGAAGAGTTGCTCAGGTTTTAGATGCCTTGGTTTCATGTGATTGGTCCGAAAGTGCAGAAATAGAGTGAGATTTCTTGGCTATTAATAGTTATCATTTTTAAAAAAAATTGATATTTAGTCATTTAATACTCAATTATGTAATTGGAGGAATACTTATCTCCAAATTGTAAACAAGGTATCTCTACTTCATTGATATGGAAATTTGTAAATATCGATGTTTAAATCTTCTTGTATATAGTGATGATTCTAGGTGTCTTTTACTATCTCTTTCCTAGTTGAGCTTTTGAATTAGACTTTATTTAATAAATATATTTAGTGGCTTGCTCACTTTTGCCAAAAAAAAAAAAAATTAAAAAAAAAAATTAAAATTTTATTTGATTAAGGTCATGTTGTTGACAATTAATCATGAAAACTCAAGATATGTGTTAGAAATGTTTAGAATAACTAAAGGGGGTTGAATAAATTAGTCAAGGTCTATATGTACCACTTGAAAATTAAACATTAAACACATCACTATTCTTCTTATCTTGCATAGCCTGTTGTTGCTTGGTCTCTACTGTAAAATAGTCATAAACTTAACTTGCATTGCATAATGAAAGCATCAACACATGTAAAACATTCATAAGACATTTATCATGTTTGATACTAGGAGTTTACATGGAAACCCAATTTGGGAAAAACCACTAGCAACATGCCACTCTTTTTCACTCTTTAAAAGTGAGCTCTATTAGGAGCCAACCTTGTTAAAGGTTACAATATAAACTATTAAATGTGCCCTGGTTAGAGGATTTAATCACCCTATTAGGAGTGGCCTTGTAAGAGAGCATTCCATTTAAAATGCCACCTAGTTAAAGGATTGACACAAATAATTAAGTTATCAAATGAATGTTAGGTCAACCTCTATTAAAAAGATTTCAAAACAAACTATTTACAATGATAAGAAAGAAAATAGTAGGTTTTGATCTATGTGATTATAACTCACTTTTTTTGGTTTAGATCTTTGTTTCGTCCTTATGTTGGTTCACTGATAATCATTTCATTGTCTTCTTTGATCTTGATTTTCTTGGGCACCCTTCAAGTAATTACTCCATTCTTCTCATCAACATTTGAGCCTTCTACTCAAATTCACTTATCAACAAAAAAATCACATTTTTAAGATTTTCCCTTTTAGCTTCACATCCACTCATTTGTGTGTATCTAATCAACCTTTCTCTATATGACTTTCTTCAAATACAAAATTGTACACACACTGGGTGGAGTTGGAATGGGAACCACATATTTTTTTCTATATCAACTTAAATAGGCAATATGTGTTTTACCATTTTCTAGATCCACTATTGATTGTAGGGTTTATGATCAGATTTAACTCAATTCATTGTATTTGTACTTCTTCTTGATCATCCTCTAGAAACTTCTCTAGAATCCTTATGTTAGGTCTTTACCTAATCATCACCTTGAATTTAATAATCCAACTCATCAATCTTATCTTCAACATGTTTTACATCTCCCAAGAAATCAACTAAGTCAATTTGATCTTATGATTTCTTTGAATTTGATCTTTTTCTATCACTTGACAATCACTGAATTCTAATACTAATTCAATACTGAAATACTTAGTCCATAAAAATCTTTCTGGCTTGACATCAACTAATTTTCTCGATCGATGCTAATGCTCGGTCAATACTAGGTTAGCTCAACACTTACTATGATTCAGTTGACACTAGCATTACTCAACATTCCTTAGTATTTTACTCTTTTTCTTGGCTTGGCTTAGCTTTCTTGACATAAACAATTACTTTTCTTTATCAAATTCTATCTAATCAAATCTCCTTTGTAACTCCATTTCTTAACTTCAACCTTTCCTCTAAGTGCTATAGTTATGAGTAAATCTCAAATCCTCTTCATCAATCAAATAGATATGACATTTGGATTAGGTAGAAATATTTATCATCCATAGATTTGACATCAATGACAAAACAATAATTGTTCCACTTATAATTTTCCAACAATCTCCATCTTTGGAATTGATGGCAACATCTCAAATATCTGAAATACTAACAATAACATAGTTACCATACAATCCAAAAGATTTCACTTCCATGAATGATCTCTATCCCTAATTTCATTCTAATTCTCATCCATTCAAACTTTTAGAATCCCTCTATCAATTTTCTTGCTTCCATGATTCTCTCCCTCTGAGGTTTATCTTTCTTTTCTTAGTAATCTTATGACTTCTTAGTAATCTCTCCCTCTTTCAATAGTCTCACCCTCTTTCTTCTTCAATTTTTTTATATTAGTAATCTCTCCCTCTTTGAAAACAATACCTAAGATGTGTAGTTGTCTCACATTTAAATTCTTCATATATTTGGATTATATATATTTTGCATGTCTAGGTGATACTTGTCATCTATCTATGATTGATCTTTTATGTTTTACTGAAGTATTCTACCTTAGGCATGTCCCAAAGTAGAATTATATTGTGCCACTATGTAGAATGTTTTTTTAGCACATGTGATGAAATACACCTTGGCTTATTAGTTAGCCTTAGTTAGGAGAATAACCCCTAATTTACCTCTAAGATATTCATGAGAATATTTGGGTAATGGTTTTGTAAATATGTCAAGAATTTGTTCCTTTGTATTCACATATTCTAGCTTCACATCTTTGTCTTGAACTAATTCTCTCAAGTAGTGATTTTTGATAGCAATATGCTTTGTCTTAGTGTGTATCACTAGATTTTTTGAAATGTTAATAGCACTTGTGTTATCACAATAGATAACTATTGGATTTGTAATCTCTTCTTGCATGCCTTTCAACAATTGATTAATCCACATTATATTTGAAAAATTCACTATAGCTGCCTTATACTCAGCTTTAGTTATTGATTTAGAAATATAATTTTGTTTCTTGCTTCTCCATGAGATTGGTCTCTTTCCTAGAAAGAATACATGTCCACTAGTGCTTTTCCTGTCATCAATATTTCCTACCCAATCTAAGTTAGTGAAAACCTTCAATTCAAATCTATCACTTCTCTTGTAGTACAATCCATAGTCTTTTTTACCTTTTAGGTATCCCATTATCCTTTTTATAGCCATCATATGATGCTCTTTGATTTTCCAAACATATATCAACTATCTCAACTACCAATGCAATATCTGATCTATTGTGAACAAATATTGCAATTTTCTTATCATGGATTAGTATAGGGTCTAGTTCACATTAGTAGAATCATCAGTACAATCTTCAATATTTCCTTGATGTAGTTGATTTGTGAAATGAAAATACCAAACTTCATTTGACATTCTTGTCATCCAATAATGAATTTGATTCACCAAACATAGACATTTCAAATTCCTTTTCATTTCAGCAACAAATGATTTACATAATGCTTCTCTTCCTCCAAATATGATATCATCAACAAATATCTCAAATAACAATGCTTCATTGTTCTTACCATTCTTCAAATATAGATTTCTATTATCACTTGTCCTCTCAAAACCAATTTTCACTAAATAGTTATGTAACCTTTCATACAATGCTCTTAGTTCTTGATTCAATCCATAAAGGGCTTTGTTTAGTTTACATACCATGTTTCTCTTATCTAGATCTACAAATCCTTTAGGTTGTTCAATGTATACTTCTTCCTCTAGTATACCATTTAAAAATGCAAATTTGACATCTATTTGATATACCTTGAATTTGTTTTAAGATGAGTATGCAAGCAAAGTTCTAGCTTCTTCAAGTCTTGCCATAGGAGAAAAATTTTCTCCATAGCCAACTCCTTCTTGTACATAACCCTTGTATACCAATCTTACTTTTTCTCTTGTTACATCACCATTTTCATTGAGTTTGTTCCTAAAAACCCACTTTGTCCCAATGACATTGTTGGTCTAAATTTTCGTATGATAGAAGTCCTTTGTCCAGATATAGAAAAGTCAGATTGTACCCATTGATGGATAATAGGGTTTCTAGCTAAGTCATCCTTTTGCTAGCCTCTGAGAATTTTTTGTGAAAACCCTACGTCTCATTCCTTTTTTTAGGGGGTGCAAAATATTTGAATTTTCAAATAGGCTGAATATTTTGTTGTCTTTTTATCTTTTGTGCCCTCGAGCTACCTTTCCTCTCAGATTCCCCAACCGTCTAATCTAAATAGATCCACCATTATCATTACCTCACTATGAAAACATGGGCACTCTTTATGTATAGCTAGGTAGTGAGTGCCAAGAAGTTATAAAATGGGACCAAAAAATAAAGATACGACAGTCGAAGAATTATTTTCTAGTTGACTTTGCAGTCATGTACACCTTGCAAGTACTGTTAGAAAAGGAAAAGGGTAACAATAGAAATCGACACTGGAATGAGGATTTTTTTGATACCTCACTACCTCGCTATTAGAAAAAATGAGCATCTCACCATTAGCGAAGTAGTGAGGCACCATAAAATTAAAGACATGGTGGCCTCGAAATTTATTAGTAACCATGATTTGTCCAGGTGGCATGACAAGTAATAACTGCTATTGTTAGAAGTAGTTGGTAGGAGCAATAATGATTTGATGGGTCCTTGTATTTCACGGCGCCGAGTTTTATTAAAGTTGCCGGAGCTCACTACCTCACTATCAAAAAAATTTGACATCTCGCCATTAGTGAAGTAGCGAGGTGCCACAAAATTAACTACTGGTGGGACCTCAAGTAACATGGATGGTGACTAGGACTAAAGTAAGGTCTTGTTGGGTGCCAACAATGCAGATTTTCCTATGTCATCAATACCCTGGACCCACGTCCCATTCATAAAGTGTACAAGAGATCCTAATTGTCAAATCAAGGTGGAATCAATAGTCCTCTCTATCTCACTTTGGAAAGTTGCAAGTTGTTTAAGCTATGCAACATAGCGAGTACGAGACCCACCACCTTTTAGGGAACTTTGTGCAGTTTCTCCACCTTTGATTTAATCTCAGATCAATGGTCGTCGCTATCTCACCATGAAGAGTTGCTAGGGTGATACATATAGCAAGATAGTGAACAAGGGCCCAACATTTTTTTTCTAAGCAATACAGTAACATATCATTCGCAAGATCAAGATTAGATTGATGGCTATTACTGCTTCACTATGGCAAGGTACTCATTCTTTATGTATAGCCAAGTAGCGACCTATTGACACATGTCCTTAGTTGCTAGTGGGTCTAGACAGAAGTGTCATCAAGGAAGGAGCTATGTACGTGGACAGATTTCATTTGATCAATTAACCAACTTGTCAAGTGATATGCCTAGTTGTCTTGCTCCATATCCCATGATCATAGGATTTTTAAAGATCGATGGCGCAAATTTAAATGTAGAAGGTGGTGCCACTTTGTGTATTAATTAGACATGAAAGCTTCATATGTGAGGAAAAATAGAGTATAATACAAAAGATTTTATCTGTTTCACCTTATGCAAACAAAGATTTCGAGGTATTCCTGAGTAGAAGCAATTACTAAAGAAGATCGTGCTAGAATTTGGCAAGTTGTGAAGCAGTATGTTCATAAAAAATTGTAGGAATATAGAGGAAAATGAGGGCAAAATTCAAGTAAGTAATCCTACTGTAATCTTTGTGGGTTTTTTAGTTTTGTAAAACATAATCAAAGATGCCTCCGAAGAGGGATTTTTAGGTCAAGTAAATTACTTAGATAGAAATGTACATAATGACTTGCTTGAGTTGCTACCTGAGTCTATTGTAGAGACAGTGCAAGTTAAAAATTTGACCTCATTAAACCCTAGGTTGAGGATAGATGATGGATTATATGATAAGCGTAATTGTGTCTAGGATGCTAAAACTTCGCAAACCAGTTTAAATTTGTTCAAGAAATGGTTTGCAGAAAGGAAATTGTATGCCCCACATGCCAATATATGAAATTTTGACTTGGGAAAGCTAGTTGTTCCTAGTGTATTCATGGATTATGACCTCCTTGAGGCCATGGTGAAGAGTTATGATCAAGCCACTAGGGTAGTGAGAAGAGTAGATGGTGAAATTCTAATCACCATCAGTCCAGAAGAGATTAGGGAAGTTTTCTGTTTGGGACCTCTCACTAGGTATCATGTGTCCATTGATTTTATAGAGTTAGAAATATAATATATGTCAAAGAAGGATGTAGTTAGACAAGGTGCACTGAAGGCCCACATTGGCAGAATTGGAACCTTACTAGCAATAACATCATGCTCTAAAGAAACTTTCAAGAAATCATGCTTCAATGCCAAGGTAGTAGAGATATACAGGACCATGTGCAGAGTTTTTGGAGAGGGTGGAGAAGACTTTATCCCTATGATTTTTATGTATATGATCACTCAAATCTCCTCATTTAGTGTGGAAATAATTTTTGATTTTGCTTCTTATTTGGATAATGAGATTCATAGTGGATTGGTGGGGATTGCAAAGGGCAAGGTGGAAAAGGTTTGGGGCCAATATTCCCTATTGATGCACATGTTTCTATTTAAGGGGGTCACATACTTTGGTAAAGAAATGGTTTTGAATAGAGAAAAAGAGGGGGAAGCACTGCTAGCTCAATTATGGAGTGCAAATATGACTGGGGAGGCAAAAAATGCTAGTTTTGTTAGATTTGACATGCACTTTGCCTCCAAACTGAGATGCCTCATATTGAGTGACAATCCCAAAATTCCTAAGGCACTAATGTACCTTATTAGGCCTATGGAAAAACCCCATAATCTGAAAGTTTCACATAATTGGGGAGATATTATCCCATATTCAATTTCAAATATTATTAGAATTTATGGATTCAAGGGAGCACCCCATGTACTACCTTACCAAGTGCCCTTAAAGGTAGGAGTACCTAAATTTTTGTGGCAATTGGGAGGAGTAGAAGAAGCCTTTTTGCACAAAAGGGGAATAGGATCAATTTTTCCCACATTAACAATAGTCTACCAGTTTGTAATAAGCAACAAAGGGTGGGTCTTCCTCTACAAATTTTTTGAGTGGTATAAAATAGCAGTATCTCACTCTCATTTTTGTGATGCAGAAGGTTTCTTTAATTCAGCTCTCAGTCATAGGATCAAGCTTCGTCCAGTTGAGCATGAATTTTATTTTTGTGAAGATGTAATAAGGAATGAGTACTCTTTGTAGGAGCAAGAAACAAATAAAGAAAAATGGAGAGTTTATTCAAAAGTTTTGGATTTTATTAATTGTTTTGATAAAGATTATAGTCCTCTTAGTAATGCTGTAACTATTGTAGATAGAATAAATAAGCTTATGAGTACATTCCTTGAAATAATGGAGGTAATGAATGAGAAGAAGCAACATTCCATTGATTCCTTTCTAGATAAAGCTAGGGAAATGATGAGAAGATTGGGTTTCACTCCCAATATAGGGGCAAGCCCACTAGTTGTGCAAAGGAGGATATGATATACTATCATTCATGATCAAAGGCCTATTGTGAATAAAGGAAAATAGATAGTTGAATCACTTAGTGCTACTTTTGAAGAAAGGCCACATGAACCTTCTCATAAGAGAAGAAAGATAATAAGGGAAGAGGAACCACATGATGAAAGTTACTGACCTTCCCAAACCCCTATGAGAATTGAGGATGAGCAGCTCACTGATGAAAAAAATGAACAAATTGGATCACAAGGGGGAGTCTTTGTTACCCAAGCTGAGATTGATTAAGGGAACCCCCAGGAGCCTCCTATGTCGAGTTTTGAGTTAACTATAGAAATTTTTTGGGGAAGGGAATTAGACCCTATTTTGGAACAAGCTAGTCAACAATTTTTGTCTGATGATAATTTTGTAAGGTCTAGGGCTTTCCATCAATTTTCTTGGAGGGAAAACATGCACATTTTTAAGGAAAGATGTAAAAATATGAAAGCAGAGCATCCTAAAATGGATGAAGCCTCCATTCAGAATCAAATAAAGGAAAAAATGATACAAGAGTTCTAGAATATAACCCTTGAAGAGGGGAGATAGATGGTAAAGGCTGAAAATATTTTATTATTGCCCAATTGGGACATTGCTAATGCCTTGATTTTTAATTCTGTGTGAAATAATTTGGGATTGCAAGATCCAGATAAAAAGGAGTTCTTGGGAACTGCATTCAGTAATGACCAAGCTGCTCTTGTTATGTGGTCATTAAGAAGAGGATCCAGGGCTACTCCATCATAGCCTGATGATTCAAGATTAATAGGGAGTATCATTGTGAGGAGAGTTGCTAATACCTCACATGTACAGGTAGCCCACATGAATTTGGATTATTCTCAATTTACTTTGGTTACTGTAGAAAGGGAAGAAAAGGAGATGACTGAGCTATAGAGCAAGTATGAAGCAGTGGTGGATGCCTACAATAAAGAGGTAAAAAAGAGAATTGAGCTTGAGAACAAGCTATTGGGAAAATCCACTAGGCCAAGAATAACATACCCTCACCCCCCAGTTGAACCCTTCAAATCCACCTCCCTCATAGAAATACTAGATACAACCAAAAGGCCACAGTACTACACTGCTGAGGATTTTGAAGAAGAAAAAGGTAAACTATGGGCCTTACATGTAGAATTGGAATCCAAATATGAAGATAAAATAAAAAAGATCTCACATATTTGGGGGACAAAGTTGAGTGGCCACTAATTTATGATCAGTTGGCCAGGGTGATCAGTATCTAGGAGGATTTGAAAGCCAATGATGAGGCTCTAAAGCCTGTTGTGAATAAATGGGTAAGAAGGGAGAAAGCAATAACATTTTTGTGTTTCTCTGTTATAGATGATTCTTTTGATCAAATTGAGAAAAAAAAATTGATATCGTTTCTGATCTTGTTGATTTTGACAATAAAAGGATTCATTTACAAAAAATAATAGTAGGCTACTTGAACAAGTACAAGAGCCAAAAATTCAGTTTGTTTCCTCGTGCCCTAGGTAAAAGAAATAATTTGAAAAGCAAAGAGGAATGGGCAAAGGAACTTGATGATTTATTCTGTTTAAGAATGAATCAAGTCATAAATGAAACAGGGCATGCATGGTGGGATACCACAATAGAAGAAATGGTGAAGGCCCTAATATTCTTTGATTCTTTAAAACAAGAATTTGTTGCTATTGATAATGAGGCTAAATACATATTAAAGAGACAAAGGGATATTTTGCAATTCAATTGGCCATATGACACATTTAGTTGACAAGTGGATGGAAAAAATGACTAGGGAACAATTTGATGAAGATGAAATTGACAATGATGAGGTGCAGAGTGAGGAAATCCAAATCATTGACACCGTTACTACCCAAGCCCAACCGGAAGAAGAAGACAAGAATAATCAGTCACTTTCAGTTGCAGGCCCGAGAACATAGGATGTTGATACTAGTGAAGAAGAGAAAAAGGTAGAAGTTACTCCCATCATACAAGATAAAGATGGTGAAAACCCACAAGTGGAGGTTAATGTGCCATCATCAGAACAAAATTCATCGTTGACTAGTCTGGCAGTTGCATACGAAGAGGGATCAGAATAGCAGCCAACTCAACAATGTTAGAAGATATGACAAAAGCTGACCCACCAAAAAGAATGTTTTTATTCAGAGATCTTCTATTACCCACTTTTTTGTCATTTTGTGATAGATGCATGTAAATATTTCTTGTAAAGGACACCTGTCACTTTCTCTTAGCCTGAAGCTTGTTGCATCTCACACTATATGAGTGAGATTTGAGGGCTAGAGAAGGGGTCCAAATTCTATTTTTTCTAAGTGATACTTAGTCTATTTTTGGTCCATTGTTTGGAGCAAGTTTGTGATGCATTTTCTCTATTAGTTCCTGAGAATACATGAATAATACAATGATCCCTGTGTTCCTTCCTAAGGTCATTCTAATTTTATTGTAAATGTATACAATTTTCAAAGAAAATGAATACAAATTATGAGCTGTCCCCATATCAGTTCTTTCTGAATCTTATCTCCTTTTGATTACTTGGTTATCTTGATATTGTATGAGTAAAGGCTTGTGCAATTGAATGCAATCTAGTTAGGTTGTATGTCAATTCATCACTGCTATTGGTTCAATGGATTAAGTAAAAGCTTCAATGAATTTGATAAGGTTTCTTTAGTAGTGGAAAGGATTTTTGAATGATGAATTCTGATAAGAATTTCTGATAAAATTTGTTGTAAGACAAGAAATTAGATCTAAGAATTTGTGAAAGACTCTGAACCCCAATGGATTAGGCATTGGTCAAATTGATCTAGCTAAAAGAAAATTGTGTCATGAATGGTTTTCAGATGCAGAATTATAATCAATTTTACTTTTATTTCCTGAAGATTTTCAAAGTTGGCCTGTACTTGTTTGCATGGAATGTTTTAGCTTCAGTTAACCACTATTGTTGAGAACATCATTAGACCTTTAGAAGAATTTTTAGCCAGATCTGTTATATGGGATGTGTTTAGCAAATTGTCATGGATTGTGTATGTATTTGAGGATTTGAGATGAGAATTAGAATGAAACTAAAATATTCCTCATACAGTGTTTCCCAATCTTAAATCATCCCCTGGGTATACCCACCCTGGTTTTACAGAGCCTGAAGAGTAGAAAACCATTCTTGGTTTTGTTGAAGTTGGGCCCAAATCGTTTGCACATACAATTGTTAATAAGAGTTGGCTAGTCTTTAGATTGTGTGAGTAATGTCATCTTGGTATTGAATATTTTGTTTCTTAGTAGTTTTGAAACACAAACAAACATTTTTGTCTTTAAGTCTTGGCACTAAAGTCCAAGTATTGTTCTTCTCAATCTGGTCAGTTTCTTCATTCATAGCTTGTATCCAATCTTTATTGTTAAAAGAATATTTTATTGTTCTAAGCTCAAACTCACATAATAAGCATGTGTCACCTTTGAGTTTTCTCCTTGTCACCACACTTAATTTTACATCTCCAATGATTTGATTAGGTTTATGATGTCTTCTCACATATTTTGTTAATACAGGTAGCTTTCTTGTTGGTTCTTCTTAAGGTTCATCTAGAAAACAATAACTAGCTCATTTTCTCTTTCTTGTTCTAGTTTTGTTTCAGATTCTAAATGCTTGACATTCACTATATGATGGTCAACATTTCCTATCTATGACTTGACATCTTTAGTCTATTACTTGGTACCCACTCTTTATTGTTTGGCAATTTTCATTTGCATTCCATCATTTCCTATATGATGCCAACTTGCAGCTTGACTTGTGTGTTCATTTTGAGTGTTGGGAGCATCATCATCCACATAGATGAATGTACTATATTCTTTTGGTTTTTCATTACATGAAGCATCACCTTGTTCTATAAACTCATCAACTCTCACATTTGCACTTTCCACAACTTTGTTAGTGTTAGAATTTAAACACTTATAAGCTTTTCTTTTGGTGGAATATGTTGATCAAATCAATAATATTGACAAATGAGTGTCAACACACTTAACCATTTTTACTATACATGCCGAGTCACAGATAGTGCCGACCAAACTACAGTTGATGTCAAGCAAAACACATTATAGTAGATGCCAAGCTATACAGAATTCAACATGTATCAAGTAGATCAAAAGATAGTGTGTGCCGAGCATTGTGAAGTTAATAGGAGCCAAGTGATTTAGGAATCAATAGAAGCTAAGCAATGCAAGAAAACTAACAGGAGCCGAGTAACACAAGAAACATAGTGGATGCTGAGCAATTCGGAATAGATGGTGTCAAGCATCAGTATTACTTTATGAGATGGGAAACACAGGATTAGCATAAGAGTTTGTGCCAATATAAACCAAGATGTAAAATAGTTATGCATGACTCATGACAGGATAAGGAGATAAGATCAAATCCTTCCATTTACCTATGCGATCCTCATGCAGCCAATCAGAAAATTGGAATTGCATGTAGCCAATGGGTGAATTTCTAGGGTTTGAGCAGGAACATTTTATCCAAGGATGCATAATGATCCACTAATCTTTGTAAGGGAGTCCTAATGCTATTGAATGAGATTTGGTGAGAAGAAGGAATAACAAAGCCTTGTATTAAGGTCATTGCAGAGCATTGGTGTCAAAGATTTAGTGGAAAGGACAACATTTACACATCTAGTTGATTAGAATAGAACAAGGAACACAAAAAATAGATCAAATCTAGCAGAGATCAGGAATAGATGAGCAGATCAAGAGCCTAAGATTAGAATTAGAGATTGCATTAGTTCAGGTGTATTATTCTAATACTCTCTCACAATTATATTAGGAATTTTGAAATCCTATTGAGCTAGGTAGGTTTAACATCCTTATGTAAATCCTTTAACAGGGTGGCATTCTAAGTTGAATGTTCTTAAGTCCTCTAACAAGACACACTCCTAACAGGGTGTAGAAATCCTTTAATAGGGTCACATATTAATAGTGTGTTCTAGCCTTTAACAAGGCAACCCTTTAATGGGACAAACCATCAAGAGTGGTTGAAATCAATTGCTGCAGTAATTTCGTGGGTATCATCCCCACCCCAGTTTTACCTTCTTATTCTTGGAGGGTTTTTGGGTCACCAAAATCCCAAGTGTTATGTGGTGATGCATGTTTGTCTCTTATGATTGTTTAATGTTTATATGCATGCATGATAATTTTAGTTATATGTTATTAAGGGTTTTAAAGTGGATAAAAAGCCAACACTTCTAATTCACCCCCCCCCCCCCCCCCCCCCTCAGAAGATTTATTTCCATTAAGACATTCCAACAATTGGTCAGAGCCAAGTTCTCTCAAGAAGAAGCCTAACAACTTGGAGGAAAATATCTGAAGATGGAAGTCTTCAAACTTGGGAAGATCACTGAGAACCAGGTGATAGATGTGCATCTCGCTCTACACAAGGTAGAGAAAGCTAGAGAGGAATTAAGAAAATCCTTAAAAAGAAGAAAGGAATTAGCTATAGCCAAAAATGATATTCACTACAAGGAGATTGACACCACACAAGTATTTTCCAAAGGAGATTCCAAAGAATTTGATGCAGCAATAGCATAACTAATGGAGAAAAATAGAGCTCAAGCAGAAGAGATAAGAACTCTTAAAATAGAGCATGAATCAAAGGCCATGATGCTTTTTGAAATCACTGAACAAAAGAAAATAGCAGTTGAGGATAGAGTCATGATAGAAGATGACAGAAGAAATCTTGCAAATAGACTTGAAGAAAAATGTACTGAATCAACAAGAATCTCAAACATGTAGATGGATACACTTGGCCAAATGATGAACCTTCATCATGAACTCAATATGAAAGATATTGAGATCTCTACTTTGAGGATGTAGAATGAACAACTACAAAATGAATTGAACAGAGAAAAAGAAATAGTAGAAAATCTCAACAAGTCAAGTGAAGCCATCAAGTAATTTGAACAGTTGCTAAAACCCCCAAGATCAGCCCATGATACATAAGGACTTGGATACAATAGCATTGAAGTTGGGGAATCATCAAAGATTGTTAAGCAAAGGAGTGACAAAGGTAAGGATTCTAAGCCCACTTTTCATTACTGTAATAAAAGTGGGCATACTGCTAATGTTTGTAGGAGTAGGAGGATCAATCAGCCAAACACACCGAAAAGGAAGGGTTACTGTCACAAGTGCAACATGCAAGGAAATATGACACAAGACTGCAGGTCTAAAGTCACAAGGACACAAAGATTTGATGGACATTGCCATAATTGCAAGAAGTATGGACATAGAGGCTTTGAATGTAGATCAAAGCCTATGTGGACACCAAATCAACATTTAAGAAGGGACAACTATGAATACAATTAGAATTGGGACTACAATACAAGGCATAGTTGTCACTATTGTCAAGAGTATGGACATATACCCTAGAAATGCATAAGAACACATTTCAAGAGAAACTATAAAAGATGGTTGAACCAAACTACTTGCTTTAGTTGCTTGAAAACTGGACACGTTTGCAGGAATTGTCTAACAAAGGCCAAGGCACCCAAGACTAAAGTAAATAAGGGCAAAGAAAAGATTGATGTGGAACACATCAGAATAGACATGAAGAAGACATGGCATAAAAAGGATGAATCAAGTACATCCAATGGAAGGGTCACTTCACCCACAAGGTCAAGTGATCATTTCTCATCCAATTAATCACAAGATGAGCCTACAAGGCTGATACATATAAGGAAGTATCATACATCATCCCTAAACCATGAAGAAGCACTGCAAAGTATAAATCTGCATGAGACAAGATGCCAAGACAATTTTTTTTTTGAAAGATGATGCCAAGCTGTCTTTGGATGCCGAGTGAAACTGTAGTGGTGGCCGAGTTATTAACAAAGTTAGTAGATACTAAGTAAGTATAGCTGTTGAGTGGATGCTGAGATTAAAAACCTTTGGAAGCTGAGTGACAAGTAAAGGTACAAAAATGCATTAAATGCAAGGTTTTTGAGTCACTTAAAAGAAAAAATCAATTCATTTTTGAGCCATTCAAATGAAGAGCGATTACCAAGAGCACGACTGAGCAATTTTCAATCTTTCATCCAATGATTTACATTGATTAACCTTCTACCCAAGTGATCTAAGAATTTAACCAGATATTTCCTTTAGGTGCCGAGTTTTATAGTTTATGAAGTTTTCTTTAATCATCAAACCCTAGTTTTGTTAAAATGGTGTCTAGTTCAAAGATGACCCAAGGGAAAGAGAGCCATGAGATTTGACTTGTTAGCAACGAGGTTAAGCAACCTGAGTTTAGGACCATACCAAAAGTTGCATATAAAAATGATCCGGCTGGTGCCCTATCTTCCATCCCTAAAAAAGTTGTTATGGTTCAGGATGTGCAAAAGTGTTATAACTGCAAAATAGGAGCCATAGGAGACTTGGAAATCTTGAATGCCTTTGACAAACTCTATGATAATGGTATATTGAAAGATGAGTTTTCTATCATAGAGAAGAAGGGTTTAACCAAAGCCCTAATTTTTCCAATTGTATTTAAAATTGAGTGGATACACATAATACTCAGCAGAATCCATGATGGATCATTCTAGCTAGAACAAGGACCAGTCAAGATTACCAAGAAGATGGTTCATAGGGTTACAAAATTTCCAACAATAGATCGGACCAAGACATTGAGAAGTGAAATGAAGGAAACAATAGAGAAGAACATAGGTGCAAAATGGAATAACAAGGGAATGACAATTGACACAATAAAAGACCCCCTATTAGACTTTTCTATGAGAATCATATCACATAAATTTATCAATCCAGCAGGTTGAATAGTGTACCCTGCATAGAAGTGGATGTGGCATATAAGCCTATAAAGAAAGACCACACCTATGACCTTGCAGAGCTCATGTTGCAGCAGATTAATGAAAATCAAGGAGCTATTAGAAAGTCTAAGGGAGCACAATGTAAATTTGGGTCAGTACTAGTTTGTATGTTCTTCTATGTGATAAAGGAATTCCCTTCATTTGGTAAAGTCAACTTGAGTCAAAATAAAACTATTGTTGATCAAATAAATGATTTCATTGCACAAATGGGGGATAGCTTTGATGATCAAATGTCTATCTAGTTTGATGATTTCAAGATTGCAATGAAGAAAAGAAGGAGGATACCAGTCTCACTGGTAGAAAAGCATGTAAATGACATATGCTTTTTGGTTGAGATTGATTATACTTACATTCAAATAGTCCTTCTAATAGTAAGATGACTTAGACCATTGGGATATGAGCTTGATGTTGACCAAGATTTTGCAGCCATCACATCATTACTTGCAGAAGAAATGGACAAATCTACAAAGGTATTTGGGATGTATGACACTATCAAATCAAGAGTGGTTATCAAGCTCAAGATAGCCATAGCAATAAAGAAAAAGGAAAAGTTAGTAAAGAAAATAAAGAAGAAGTTTGGTGTTGGGGAAACAAGTGCAGCAAGTGAAGAAGAGGATATTAGTGAAGGAGAAGAAGAAGGTGATGATGAGAATGATGAGGATGAACTAGAACAAGGGCCACTTGAATTGTCACAAGGCCAAGGTGAAGATAAAGATGAGAGTGCCGAGGAAGAAGAAACCAAGGAAGCACCCATCAAAGGAAAAGTCATCAAAAGGAAGGCAAAGACATCTCCTACTTCTCAACCCTCACCAAAGAAAGCTAACATGAAAACACCCAAAAAGCCAACAACCAGAGCTACAACAAGGGCCTCTACACAAAAGATCAAAGAGGAAGCTACAAAGAAGAAGAAGACAGTCAAGAAGACATAGGAAGAGCCAAGGAAAAGAAAAAGATATGTGGCTCAACCTGATACTAATGAGGAAGATCAGACTAAAAAGGTAAGTCATCCTCCTAAGTCTTCAATTGATATATTATATGAAAATATTAGGAATGGAGACTTAAGTGAAATGAAAAAGATTGATTTCAATAAGTTTAGTAAAGAGGAATATAATAGCATAGAAGAATCAGTCTATGCATTAATGGCATAGTTCAAGTACACAACTCTTGAACTAGATGGACAATTGCCAAAGGAATTGTCTAAAATTGTAGAAGACAGATGGTATTTCTATCTAATGATGGAGAAGGAAATGAGGGAATCAACACTAGCAAGCATATTGCCTAATTTGACAAAGGAATAGGTAATTCAAGTAGTCAAAAGGCATAACACTAGGTTTACACCTAAGTATAGGGCATTCTCCATTCTCCAAAACAAAATTGAAGAAGTTGTATAGAGAACCACAAGAGCATGGAAGAACTTGTATAAGAAAACTAAAGATGTCCTTGAAGAGGAGTACAAAGAAGAAGCTGCTACTAAACCAGAGGAAAGAAGGAAGAGGAGAGAAGAGAAGACAGAAGTAGAGAAAAAGATTGAAGAAGAGGAAAACAAGGAAGAAGGAGAGGAGGAAGGAAAAGATGAAGACAAGGGTACTGATTAGTAGAAAAGTGTGCAAGACACACAACTTCCACCTCCTAGTCATCCTCACTCTACTACCACACCTGCAGAAATCATAAAGATTAAGGATGTTGTTGACACCTCTTGTCAAAACATCAATCCATTAACTACAGAGCATCTCACTATGATCCTTGACCAAATAACTCTTCAAGCACAATTGTGTACAAGTCCCATATTGGTCAGTGTAGATGATCTCCAAAAGTTAGTAGATAAACTCAAAGAAGCCAAGGTGTCACCACAAGAACCACCTCAAATCACTCAAACTACCAGAATTTCATTTCTACCGCCTCCATCACCACCAAGAATAGCCATACAAGATGATTAGGAGCTGAGTGCAATAGTAGAGGAAGTCATAGGGATAACAGTATAGACAACAAGTACACCTCAAGTAGTAGTGACACAAGAAGAAGAAGAAGCCAAGCAAGAAGAGGATAGGGAAGACACATAGGATAAGGAGGAGTTTGCAACACAAACCTTGGTTGAATTGCCCAAAATAGGTACTCCTACCAAACCCATTCAGAAGCTGAGTACTAAAATGATGACCTTACATGTCAGTACACCAAGCTCAAGTTCTACCAGGGTAGCAAGGACCATTCATTATGGCATTCCTGAGCTTGATGAAGAAATTAAAATAACCTATTATGATTCAAGCACTTTGACTGAAGAAAAGATGTATGAGATACAAAGTGCATTGGATAAGAAAAGGAGGCAAGAGGCAATGAGGAAAGACCACAAATACAAGTAGGCAATGAATGAGATCAAAGATATATTCATGGTTGCCTTCAACCTACAACCTCCCGATTCAAGCAGGCCAATCCTTGAGCAATTATCTGATATAGTTGATCAAGTGAATAATGAAGACCATGATACAAATGCAAAACTTATGGAATGGTTAGAAAAGAAGTTTGAAGGCAAGGTCAACTAGAGGATAGCTAATAACATAATTTTGGGATAGGTTGATCTAGCTAAGAAATTGGATAATGTAAAGATTGTGTTAGGGAATATCTTTTCCCTTTATAGAAAATTGTGTGATTTTTCCAGGTTCACACAAGAAATAAATTCAAAATTTTTGATTCTTGAGAGTAAACTTAACCTCTCCAGCATGCAATTACCCTCAAATTCTGCACAAAGTGAAAAGAAATTTGCTCACACACTTCACACTCAGAGGGAATTAGCTGCATTATCAGCATAAGAGGCTACTATTAAAGAAAAGCTAATACAAATACAAGCCTCTATCACTCCTCACTTAGAGATATTACATAAGGAGAAAATGTATGTAGAAACAGTCCTGAAGAAAGATCCAAATATATCTACTCATGAAGGACTTGTTGATCTAGCAACAGAGCTTGCAATCCAAAACAAGTCATTGGATATTGCATTGAATAACTAGGATGCAGATCTCAAGATACTCCTTGAGGTAAATAAGACATTTTTGGCCAAGCATGGCATTACCATTTAGGACCCTTTGACATCAGTATCAAAAAGGGGGAGATAATATTCTAAGGGGGAGATGATATCATAAAGGGAGAGATATATTAGATTTAATATCATAAGGGGAGAGATATATTAAAGGAGAAAATAAAATACATTAGGCACAATGGCACAAGAAAACAGAATTCATGATATGACAAGGCATAATCAACTAAGGGGGAGTCATCAAGTATATTATTGTTCACAATAATTTTTTTTGAAATTTTGAAAGTGAAGAATGTACAAATAAGATTTAGATCATGAATGATCAGTTAAGTATTTTTGACACTCATGTCAAAGGGGGAGATTGTTGATCAAATAAATAAGATTGACAAATGAGTGTCAACACACTTAACCATTTTTACTAGACATGTTGAGTCATAGATAGTGTGAAGAAAACTATAGTTGATGCCAAGCATAACACATTACAGTATATGTTGAGCTATACAGAATTCAACATGTACCAAGTAGATCAAAAGATAGTGTGTGCTGAGCACTGTGAAGTTAATAGGAGCCGAGTGATTTAGGAATCAATAGAAGCCACGAAATGTAAGAAAACTAACAGGAGCTGAGTAATGCAAGAAGCACAGTGGATGCTAAGCAATCCAGAATAGATGGTGTCGAGCATCAATATTACTTTATGAGCCGAGCAACACATGATTAGCATAAGAGTTTGTGCCAATACAAAACAAGATGTAAAAGAGTTATGCATGACTCATGATAGGATAAGGAGATAAGATCAAATCCTTCCATTTACCTATGCGATCCTCATGCAGCCAATCAAAAAATTGGAATTGCATGCAGCCAATGGGTGAATTTCTAGAGTTTGAGCGGGAACATTTTATCCAAGGATGCATAATGATCCACTAATCTTTATAAGGGAGTCCTGATGCCATTGAATGGGAGTTAGAGAGAAGAAGGAACAGTAGAACCTTTTATTGAGGTCGTTGTAGAGCATTGGTGTCAAAGATTTAGTGGAAAGGACAACATTTACACATCTAGTTGATCAAAAAAGAACAAGGAACACAAATAGTAGATCAAATCTAGCAGAGATCACAAAAAGATGAGAAAATAAAGAGCCTAAGATCAACATTAGAGATTGCATTAGTTCAGGTGTATTATTCTAATACTCTCTCGCAATTGTATTAGGAATTTGGAAATCCTATTGAGTTAGGTAGGTTTAAAAGGCTTACGTAAATCCTTTAACAGGGTGGCATTCTAAGTTGAATGTTCTTAAGTCCTCTAACAAGGCACACTCCTAACAAGGTGTAGAAATCCTTTAGTAGGGTCACATATTAACAGTGTGTTGTAGCCTTTAACAGGGCAGGCCTTTAATAGGGCAAACAATCAGAAGTGGTTGAAATCAATTGCTGCAATAATTTCGTGGGTATCATCCCCACCTTAGTTTTACCTTCTTATTCTTGGAGGGTTTCTGGGTCACCAAAATCTCAAGTGTTATGTGGTGATGCATGTTTGTCCCTTATCATTGTTTAATGTTTATATGCATGCATGATAATTTTAGTTATAGACTCTGTACCATACCATATTTCAAAAGGTGTAGCATCTGTACCTTTCTTGACTTGGACTCTATTCAAGGTATAGACAATAGTACTAACTGCTTCTCTCCAATATTTTTCTCATACACTTTTCTCCATCATTAGTGCTCTTGCATAGTCCATTATTGATTTGTTTCTTCTTTTAGCTATCCCATTCTAAGGAGGGGCCCTTGGTGCTGACATCTATCTTTTAATTCCTTTGTCATTGTAGAATGTGTTTAACTCATGTGAAATGAATTCACCATCTCTGTCAGATCTCAAACACTTCAAACTCTTCCTTTTTTCTTTCTTTTTTCAAATCTTTCTAAATACCACTTGAATAATTGAAAAGATTAGATTTAACTTTAAGAAACATCATAGTCATCCACAAATAGAATGTAATATTAATGTCCACACTAACTTTTAACACCAATGGGTCCACATAGGTCGGTATGAACCAATTCCAAAATATCATTGGCAGTATATGTCTTACTCTTATAACTAGACTTGAGCATCTTTCCTAATTGGCATTTTTTACACATAGCATTGTCGGGCTTCTTTAGTTTAGGCAATCCTCTCACTTTCTCATCTTACTAATATTCACCAAATTATCAAAACTCACATTGTTTACATTAAGGATAATTTGTCTATTAGTGACTTAACATTTAGTTAGTTACTTACATTGCTACTAAACTATTTAATTGCTATCAAGCTTATCATTCAACCAGTAGTGTTAACCAAGTGTTTCAATTAGTACCAAGCTAAGTATTCATAATGTAGTTCATGTCAAGCTTCACAGTGTCTACCGAGAATTTGAAATAGTTTATAGTATAGCATGAGTGTAGCAGTGTCTACCAAGCTATCTAGTACAAGTGATGAAGATATTAGTGTTAGCTAAGTTTTGTAGTGTTAACCAAGTTCTACAGTGTCTACGAAACTCATAGTGTTAACAAAGGGAATCTAGTGTTGACCGAGTCATGCAATGTCAATTGAGTGATTCTGTATCTACCAATTTTCTCAGTGTTCACCAACTCATACCGAGCTGACTGAGTTTGTGCTACTTGAAGTGATCGGTATGGACCAAGCTTCAACTTCAAACGAGTGTTAGAACATCACCGATTTTGTATTCTGAACTCAAGTTACAACAATGGGCTGACTTTGTGAATTATGATGAATTTGGTATTGTAGCCAACTCCAGTAAGTAGTTAATTGGATTGATATATATGTAATGTATTGTATCATATCCAAGTATGTAATCAACTAATTATGTGAAGAAGTATAAGAAGAAGAGTGTAAATTAAAGGCTACAAGTAGTATATGTTACAATAGAGAAGTATATATCACATTCAATTCAAGTAATCTCATTCAGTAAATCATAGTTGTAGATTAGAGATGTGCCACTAATTCATTCTAACAGGTGCATCAATCAAATCCTTTATCCGGGTGGACTTAATAGTCTTTTGCTAAATCTCTTAACAGAGTGCATACTTCATTGTATGTTTGTTAATTCTTTAACAAGGTGGACTTAACATTCATTATTGCTCCTATAATGGTAGATCAATAGAAGTGGTCAATTATAGGCCTTAATAGGACAACTTTATACTAAAATACTAAAGCTTGTGGGTATCATTCCCACCCTAGTTTTACTTTCTAATTGGAAGGTTTTTGGGTAACCATATCTTGTGTCAAAGTGTTATGAATGTTTTATTTATTTCATGCATGCAATTAGATTAGAATTATAGATGAAGGATTAATTGGTGAAAAGAGTTAAAGTTTTATTAGTTTGTGATTCACCCTTCCCCTCTTAGTAACCTAGCCTACCTTATATTTCCAACAATTGGTATCAGAGCTATTTTGTTCTCACATCAAAAGTTTAATAGCTTGAGAAAATATTAGAAGAAATGGAGGTATATAGGCTAGATAAGGCTATTGAGAATGAAAAGATGGATCTTAAATTAGCCATTGGATAACTTAAGACAAAAAAGGAGCAAAACTCTCAATCATTGAAAAGAAGGAAAGATCTTGCAACACAAATGGATCACAATCTCTATATTGAAGAAATAATTGAAGACTTATGTCCAGTAACAAATTTAGATGAAGTTAATGCAATAATCAAAGACCTACTTGAGAAGAATTCCAATCTTCAAGAAGAAGTCAAAAAGTTGAAGAGGGAGCAAGAAATCCAACAGTCAGATTATGTGAAGTCATGGAAGAAAAAAGACAAAGCCAAAGAAGAGATAGAAGAAAAGGATAATGAAATTCAACACCTTTCCCTCAATAAGAAGACTTTATTGATCAACTTAATGATGCAAATACTAAGCTTATCAATCTAAGGACAAAGAATGAAAGCTTGCAGAATGATCTTAGTATTGAAAAGAAAACTAATGAAATAATGATGAAATATCAAGAAAGCATGAATTAGTTGAATGAGAAAATTCAACATAGACATGAAAGAAAAGCTAGACTAGGATATACTGAAGAAGGTAAATCATTTTAGCAAGGAGATCAAAAGAAAAAAAAGACCTACTTACAATCATTGTGGCAAGATGAGTCATACATCAAATAAGTCTTGGAGCAATGGTAAACCAAAATTCAATGGAAGATTTTTTAATTGAAATAAGCATGGTCAAAGAGAAAGTAAATGCATAGAGAAACCTAAGTTTGATGGAAAGTGTCATAATTGCAACAAAAAAGGACACAAATCTTCAAAGTGTAAGACCAAGAAGTGGAACCTAGAAGAAAAAATTGTGAAAGCAATATTTGGATGAGATTATAACACATGGTGTAGATGTCACTACTATGGTGAGTTTGGGCACATTGGAGTAAATTGTGTAAAACATCACACGAGGAAAAGAGACACTACAAAGAGATGTTTTGTTTCCACAAAACTTGGACACCTTTCCAAGAACTATATGAACATTAGTAGAATTAAGGATGAAAAGAAAGCCAAAGCTAACAATATTAGAAAACAAATGAGGCAAAAATGTATATAGAAATATCTAGAGAATGCAAGCCAAAGTCATGAAGTTGTTGACACCAAAGTCAATGAGCTAGGTGGCTCAATCACATTGACTTAGTTCCCTATGGAGATCACTATAATTATGATTCAGAAAAAGTCATCAAACATTAGTTCTAGCTAGTAAGAAGAAAGATCCATATGAGCATTTAAGATGCACAAGGATCATTGAGTGATGATGGAAGTTCAAGAACTTACTGAGAAAGGTTAGGTTAGAAGACCTTATCGAGAAAGGTCAAGCTACATATCTTATCTAGGATGCAGATGTTGAGTTGGTAGTTCCTATTGAGTCGGGAGACCTTACCAAGTTGAAGGTGTCTTCTAAGTATTAAAGATGAAACCAAGTGGATATGTGTATGAAGAATTAATGGAAATTGTAAAGAATGAAATTTGTTAAAAGGAGGAAATCGAATGTATTGTTTCACCACAAATTTTTAGAGCATAGAGAAAAGAGTGAATTCAAAGCCTCCAAGTGATTTTAAGCAGTTGCTGTTGAAGATTAATCCTATGTTTGAAATCCTATTTAGTGATGGCATCTTGAAGTAAAAAGGTTAATAAAGGTTATGAAATATTGGTTTGTGGAGTTGATTGCAAGGCTCCCACATTAAAAATTGAGTCTAGCGATTGTAGAAGCACTTGACCCTACTCAAGTGCAATCTCAGATTCCACCTAAGGTACTTCTTGTTCATGAAATCCAATCATTTTATATTTATTCTATTCAGGAACTTGGAACCCTAGAAATGAATGAGGCATACAAAAAACTACGTGTGGATGGTAGTCTAAAATCTAAGCACAAAAATTTGGAGAACTTTGGAAGAAAAGGGCTAAGAAAAAAAATCTTAGAGAAGAAAGGAAAAAGATTGATCAAGTCCTTGATGACATTGAGAGAATTTTTTTTGATGCTCCAAATATTGAGGTTGATGGGAAACAACATATTATGGATCAGTTAGTTGAAATTATCCACAAGTACAATGAAGAACTGAATGGACAAGAAAATTGTTGCAGAGCTAAGAGAAAATTTGAAAATAAAGTTTTGGAGCAAGTAGCATAGAAGATTTCTATTGATCAAGTACAATTTTCTACTATTATTACTTCACTAGAAATATCTATCAATAATTTTGTTTTATTATTTGTTTTTGATATAAAAGTAGCCAAAACTAGGGGACTGGCCCATTACAACAGGGGTGGCACAACCAACAAAAAGTTAGCCAAAAACCAGTAGACAACCACACACATTACCCTTAAGGATTTACATCCAAAAAAAAAGTAGTAGAATAACATTAATTAAAAGTACTAGGGATCCTTAGGACCAATAAAATTTAATAGCTTAACAAAAAACATATAGGTGGTCATCACATCATACCACCTATAGCCTAGAACAAAGTTTAACCAAAAAAACCAAACCATCAGCAAAGGATGGAGAATGAAAACCATTAGAGTGCCAAACACAACAGAAAATAAAGGGTCACTATGGGGAATCTTTTTTCTTTCCTTTTCCATCTAGGAGCACCTTGGTCCAATCTTTAACAAGGAAGCTATAGAGAAGCTTTGAGTCCTCCTTCCCTAAGTTGTCCTCCTACAATGCATCAGCCAACAATTGTAGAGTAGTAGCAGCCATGTGAGTCACCTTAAGGGTGAACTTTGAGAATAGGGAGAAACCCTCCTCCACAGTATTACACTATCTTTGAGTCTTAGAGATCCTTCAGGGTAACCTCCCCTTTCTTCTCCATTCCCAACTTTAACACCTTGTTATTTTCCAAAATTGTGCTGCTATCCTGCACCACAAGATTTTTACTAGGGGCATTTAGGTTAACCAAACCATATTTTTTGACTAGGGAGGATATGGTGTCAAGGGAGTCAATCATGGTTTTGGAGTTCTCCTAGTTGTTAGTTGGAGGTTGGGTGATGGTGGCAGACACATGGGTGGGGTCAAGGGAGGGGTCCTTGATGGGATTGTTGGCCTCAAAATCCCATGTACCATCTAGGGTATCATCCCATTTGTCCACCTCCTCTATTTCATCTTTCTCCTTCTCTTGGTCATCCCTCAAGTTCTTATCACTCTCCTTAGAGTTAGTATCATCCTCTTTGTCCTTCTGAGAGTGACAAGCCAATTGCTTAACTCTTCCATGGGTCTTATCAATTTTTTCTGCCCTTCTTCTACCCCCACTAACTTCCTCATCTGAATCCCCAATTTTAACCTCCACCCTCTTTTCCATTTTAATTCTCTTATTATTAGTCTATTCCATGATAATCTTGTTCTTCCTACCCTTAAGAAGGGTTTTGTTAGAGGAAGGGTGAGGGGAGCGGGCATAACTTCCACCTACAAATTCTAAGTGTAGGGGAGCCCCGAAGGGGAGGACATTATCAAATGAAATCACACAGGGAAGGCTAAGGGAAAATTTAAATTAGAAAAGGATAAACATGAGCCCTTGGTGAAGGATATTGAAGTTTGCCCCTTTCTTCCTTTTTTCTCTAATATCCATCATAGCCTCTTCAAGTGCATGCACTAAAAAGAAAGGAATGGAAACAAGCTCCCTATTACAAAAATGGTTAAGAAGCAGGAAGTGATAAAAGTAATACACACCATAACTTCCTTCCACCATCAGGTATTTCACAATCATTAGAAAAACATCAGCCTGGGGTTTTAACAGTTTATCTGTCCTAAAACCATTGCAATAATGGTCCAGTGCCTCATTGACTCCGAAGAAACTAGTCATACTTGCCTCATCCACCACCTTCATAACCTTCTGCCATTTCCTCCTAGTTAGCAACAAATTGTTGTGAACGGTTCTCATTATAGCCTACCTTAGCCTAGATGTAGGGTACAAACCTAGATCATTCAACAGAATCCAAGTGGCCTTTCTTTTAGAAAATTCCTCCATTTTAGTGGGTTCCAACCTATTCAAGTACTCACCCATATGAATAGCTTCCTTAGCGATAACCCCTTCCTCAATCTCAGTAATTCTCATTTGCACTCAAAAAATCGTGAAGGTGGGGCTAGAAATGTAGTAGCCAATGATAAAAAAAACTTTCTTATGCTTCACAAGACTACAAATTCTAGAATGTACTAACCAATTTAAAGTATCATTTAGCCCAAGATCATCCAAGTCTACTCTCCCCTTGTCATCTTTCGAGGCCATCTTGCATGCATAAGATTAGGATCCAAAATCTTGTTTAAGTTTTAGGAAACCTACTTGGGGATTTCATCATCCCTTGGGATGACCTCAACTCTAGCGTTCTGGTAGAGTATAAAGATCAGGAGGTGAATCCAAAGACACCTCTCTTGGGATCAAAATTCATTCACTTGAGCTAAGCCTCAAGGAATTTTATACCCTTGAGAAGTGAAAGAGGAGAAGTGGGTTACCACTCCTCTCGACTGTGTGACATCTTTTTGGTTTTATCTATGGATTTGGGCCTCACGTGCCTTGCGTATATCAAGTACTTGCTAGCTAATCCAAATTTAATCCTTGTAGAAAGCTTCCTAAGATGTTGGTGTGTTTGACATGCTTGCTCCAAACTTTTGTCTTCTTGTTTGTTCATATCTTTTGAATGAATGTTTGCCAACTTTGGTCAAAATCCCAGAAAAGCAAAAATCTCCTAGCTCAAGGCATACTTATTGTAGTCACTGCCTCATCAAAAAATCATCCATGCTCCCCCGCCACAACCGAATCTATCTAGTTCTTTGCTTTAGAACAATCCGAAATCCAAAGTCCATCCAAATCATTCCCCCAACCAGCTAGCAACCCAATCCAAAATCACCCAAGCCTTTAAGAAATAGTTATTACTCTACCAGAGTTTGCTATCCAATCAATCTATCCAAATCCCTCAATCTCCCCAAGGTTATCCCTTTGACAGAGCTTTGTCTAGGGTAATCTAGCCTTGTCACTTGTCATCCCTCATCAACTTAAGCTAAAGGTTGGGATCCACAAGTGGTCAATCACATGCCATGCCCATAGGATCATTTGTCTATCCTCAAGTTGACACCAAAAGCCACCAATCCTGCACATAGGAAAGCAAAACTCTCACTTTTTGATAGCATACCCTTGAAGTCTTCCATCCAAAGGAAAGCCAAAAATCTCATGCCAATCCTCCTTAGGTCTGTCATGCAGCTTTGATTCTCCCTAGGAAATCTTTCATCAACCAATCCAAAATTTGTGCTTAATCCAAATCCAACCATGAGCTTCCATGTTCATCCATATGCAAGACCCCATCCCCATCCCACTCATCATCAAAACATGAAATCCCAACCCTATAATGATGAGTTTGGTCGCATTGTCCTTTCTCTTGCTACATCCTATTCCAATGATGATGAAAATCTTGTTGACTATGATGGGTATCTTGAGAACCTTAGATGCCTTTTGCCAACCATCCCCCAAAATCCAAGCATTCCTCCAAACTATCTAGTCATGCCATCTCATATCCCAGCTTCGCCTCCATCACCCAATCAACCAAGCTTCCAATCTTCCACCTCCATCACATCAGCTATTCCTATCAATCCACTATGTCCACCTTTGACACACGAGTCTCCCAGGAATCGCCTAGAAGAAATACAAGAAAAGCTGCCTCCAACAGTTGATAAACCATGTCATCTAATCCAACCATGTGAAGTAGTCAGTGATGAAGCTTGACCATCTATAATATCATCTCCATCTCCCACAACTATCATCCCCATACCATCCATCAAATTTCTTAAAATCCTTCCACTTCTCGCAAGCATCAAAATCCCACCACCTGTCAAATCCCTCCAAATCCTATCCACATCACCTCCAAGCATTTCCCAAATCTCTCATAATGACCCTTATGCATCCATCTTCTACTCACCCATCTATCCATCTGCTGCCTTTGAAGAATACATCCCTTTACTTCCTATCGCACCATCCACTCCAATCCAATCCTATCAAGATCCTGCCCAAAAGCATGTTGACATCCCCCAAAGAAAAAACAAAGATATCATTATACCATGTCTTCCATCCATAGTGCAGTCACCATCCCCTCCATCTCAAAAACCTCAAGCAATACCTCCTCTACTACAGGATATCTTTTCATCCCATTAGCTAAATCAAGATCCTATCCTGCCATCTCCTCCGCTCCATGCTTCCATCTTACCACCTATCCAAGCTATTCCACCATCTATAATCTACCCTCTTGGTTCACTTACATTAATCCATGGTGGCCCCCTCTCAGAAAAATAATTAAGAATAGTATCTCCCTGTTGTAGTACATCTAATAAAGCACTTTTACCATTTTCTACAAGAAAAAAGTTTCCTTAGCTCGTTCAAATGCTCAATCGATGGCATTATCAAGGTCAAGGTTTAGGACCACAAGAGCAAGGAATCCAAAAGCCTATTATTGCATAAAAGAATCTAGGATTTCATGGTCTTGTATATGTATCCAAAGGCTCACCATCTAAAAGTGTTGGTAGATGCCATCCCCAAACCAAGCCTATCTCCAGGCCTACCATACCAGCCTCCCATCACTCCTTCAAGAAATCTTATGTTATCCCCCCTCCACCATCTTTGCAACCCAAAAAAACCTACCATATCCCCCCTTCATCTGCTAAATCCATTTTGGGTCCCCATGTCCCAAAATCTACCATCGTCCATCCTCCTATCAGCCATCATAAAAATCCTATTCCCTCCATTCCTATGCAACATCAACAAAGGCACATATCAGGGCACATCATCCATCATCATCCCCCTACACACTCTTCCATATCCTCTCCATCTCACAAAGCTTCTCCTAACCATCTTCCAAAAGCTTACAACAGAAATGTGAATGCCAACTTCAAAATGCATAAAGCTAAAAATCCACATCCTAGGCAATCATATGTCTATTCTAAAAGACATACTCCAAAAAGGAAAAATCCAATCAAAGAATTCAAAACAATGCAAAAGCCTATGAAAAGAAAATCCAAAACCATGTGGATCCAAAACAAAAAAGTTGAAACCTAATGCATAATGGCATCCACCATTGCTAATCCCCCATCCAGTGATTTGTGTCCCCCATCTCCTAAGTCCATCTTTGGTGCCTATATCCCCAAGTGCACTTCCACAAATCCTCCATCAAGCCCGCATCTACCATCTATCCCCCATATGCTCTTTTCACACCCATTCCAACATATGCCAATGTTGATCCTGCAAGCATCCCCATCTCATGCTCCATTCTAGCCTTTTCATCCCTCCATCTCCTACCATCAATCCCATCTAATCTGATCTATTGCATAAATCATACATATGGTGTACCAACAGCTAGCAACAAAATTGAACATTTCAACAGCTAGTGAAAAATCCCAAAAAAGCCAAAAATAGCTGAAGAAAGCCAAAATCATTCCTTCTAAGTCCAAAGTCAAAAAAGTCAAAAAGAAAAAAGAAAAATAAAGCATACACTAGTGAAAACTTGGCAATTCAAGCGCCTTGGACAAGTACCATGATGAAAACTTGGTAAAGAAGCGTAATGCATAATCCAACCATCCCTAGCTTAGCCTATCATCCTCATGCTTTTGGTCACATCTTTCCATCTAGCTCCATCTTCCAATTTATCCACCTATCTTTCATCCTCTAGCTTTTATCTATCACTATCCACTTATCTTCTGCAACCTCACCCGTTCATCCCTGCTATCATCCATCTCCCTAGTGCCTTCAAATTTCCCATCCTAGCTTCAATCCTATCACATCCATCATAAGCCCTCCTTCCACATGTCATCTTCTGACTAGGGGCACTGTATTCCTTGGAGATCTTGTCTTTTCCATCCTCCCTTATCATTTGTATCTCGCTCTAGTCCATCCTCATGCTTTTGGTCACATCATGCAATCCAACTCCATCTTCCAATTTATCCACCTATCTTTCATCCTCTAGCTTTTATCTATCACTATCCACTTATGTTCTACAACCTCACCCCATCATCCCATCTATCATCCATCTCCCTAGCACTTTGAGATTTTCCATCCTAGCTTCAATCCTATCACATCCACTGTAAGCCCTCCTTGCGCATGTCATGTTCTAACTAGGTGAACTGTATTCTTGGGAGATCTTGTCTTGTCCATCCTCCATTTTCATTGGTATCTCACTCTAGGCTATCCTCATGCAAATCCAATGTCATCCTCTCATTAGCCATTCACTCTAGCACCATCTATCAGCTCAGCTACCACCACCTTAGCATTGTCCCCATCCTTGGTTGCACATCTATCATCATCATTGGATGCATCCTGCGAAATCCATATCTTTCGCTATCACCTCATCCTTAGCTTCTGCATCTTGAACCAACTTGAGCCATCCCACTATCTTATCATCTAGAGCTCCTATACAGCTTGTAAATAATCTTGTATCCAATGCTTGTATTATACCTTGTATCATACCTTGTATATCCAATCTTTTCCAAAACAACTTGTACATTTGTACCATATCTTGGTCCGTCAGCTTGTACATCCTTTTTAGGTTAGTACCATTGTATCTATCCAACTTATGTGTAAGTTCATCCTTGATCAGCATCTTGCACACATCGCACAAATCTTGGTTAGCTATTCTAATGCATCCTTTAGCTAGATCTCCTATCATCAAAGTGTTATCCTTCTCAGTTCAGCTTGCCCAGTGCATCACTCATCCAAATCCACCAGCTTAGGTGCTCTTCGATAGATCCTTGTAGGATATAGCTTTCCTCATGTCTGATCTTGGTCTATTAGTACCTCGTCCTACCCATATCATTGGCAAATGGTTCTCTTTTGGATTTTCGCTTTCTTTTGATTTGGAATCTTTCCTTTTGGGTCTTGAAGTATCTTTTCCAAGCAATCTTTTTGTCCCCTCCTCAAGGTTTCCATGATCTTCCATATCATGGTATGCTATGAATGGGGCACTCTAAATGTACAGTTTTGATCAAGTCTTTTGTTTGTTTCTTTTTTGCTTGTGGGTTACCCAGTTTCAGTTTCACATTGTATCCTCTAGGTTTCATGTGTGATGCTGGGGCAATCCTTGTGTGTTTGTTTCAAGTTAGTTCGTCAGTCCTCTGGATGGTTGGTGACATAGCCTTGATGTTCTTGGTAACCTTGGCAATTAACCAATAGTCCTATAGCAAATCTAGTGCTCAACTATATCCTGGTACTTCTCTTCGAAGTATCCCCTTGCTCAAAAAGCTTCATGTTGGGCATTCGTTTTGCATGAGGTCAACGGCAAGAATCCATAGTGTAATTCCTCTCTTGAAAAGAAAATCTTTTTAAGGACTCACTCCAAGGTTCAGTGTTTATCTTGTGACCTACCAAAATCCGCTCAATAGAAGATAAATGTGAATGTTCACGAGGAGGCCTTTGCTGGTTCCAAAAACTCTTTTACCTCAGAATCAAGTAAAATCTATTCACTGTCTCAAAATATCACACCAAAAGAACAATGTTTTTGTATTTTCTATTTTCCAATGAATGCAACTCTAACAATGCAGCTACTATGAGGTCCTATTCTAATAGGGAGGTTAGCAAAAAAAATAACAAAATCGAAAGCAAATAACATGAAATCAAATAACTTGAAAGTGAAATTCCTAAACGGACATAAGCTACAAAAAACAACACGCTACAAGTTAAACCTTTGAAAAAATTGATAGGAAACCAATGAAAATAGGAGTAGTGCTTCCTAGAATTCACTGATGCAATTGTCGGTGAGAATTTGTAACAAATAGAATGATGTTTCACTCTTCATCAAATCGCAAGGCCACGAAAAGTGCGCTCATGCGAGACAAAAAGCTATGTAGACATAATCGGGTGATCTCTTCTCAAGCTCGTTATGTCAACGAAATTCATATATCAGTAGCAAACACAAGTACTAAAAGATCACACAACCAAAAAAAATGCAATAAAGCTTTAACTCAATCAAAATATCATGAATAAATCCACAAAACAATGACACATTCAAGCAAGAATAACTACACTCCAAATGCTAGCACCAAAAGCATAATTTTATTGCATAATAATGGCTGCCCTTTTTACATTTTAAAATGGGGTATTTATAAGAAATCATCTCCTCAATTTGTGTTGAGAGTGAGAGATATCTTAATTAAATAAAATGCTTTTTAAAACATTAAAACAAACTAAATATATACAAATTGGTAATCTAATTGGTGCTTAGAGGGAATCCATCCATATTTTATTCATTAATTGGATGCATGAGCCCTTTACATGTCAAAAACAATGAAAGCATGAAAGAGAAAGTAGGAGGAAGCCATCAGTCGAAGTAGAAGTGCATGGAGACACCCAAAATAGAAGCTGGCCCTTCACTGGATGTGTGTCGGAGTTAACTTGCCATCAAAATGTGTTTCCAATGCATGGAAAGTGCTATTTTTCAAACTAGCAGTAAACTGTTGGCGCACCTCTGAATTGCAAAGCTTCATTAAAATGCGGAGCTATGGACCTGCGAATCTGCGAAGCTGCAGACCTGCGGAGCTGTGGACCTGCGGACCTCAACTGAGTCAAAAACCTCAAAAAATTTCTAAGTGTCAAAATTTAAATTCTGGCATCTGGGTTTTGTTCATCTTCATTCTAAAGATATGTTTGGATATTTGCCCTTGAATTTCTCTATAATCTCAGTAATCTTAGCAGCATCAAGAAGATCCAAAGCCTCATACTTATCTTTAACCTTTTGTCTGTAGTTGTCCACCTCAATTCAAGTTTTTGCAAAATCCCCAAGTTTAGTATCCAACTCTAACAATGCTTCTTCTGTCCTGAAGGCTTGTCTAATGTCTTCATTAATGGATGCTTCCTCTAATGTCTTTCTGAAGTTTTCTACAACTACCTCAACTAATAAAAGCTTTTCTCATTCTTCATCTTCAAAAATATCCAAGCATGCATCACTATATAACTTTTTTGCTTCCAAAATTTGCTCTTGAGCTTGGTCCTTGAGCCTCTGTATCTCATCATGTAATGTTTCCATCACTTTATTTCCCTCTACAATCTTTTCTATCCAATCATCTATCATGTCTAGCTCTTCTCTAGTATATACATCAATTAGAATGTGTTACCTTTGTCCTTTTATGGCCTATAGAATTTGCAAATCCTTGCTCCAAACCCATACATCATTCATAATACTGAAGTCCTATCTCAAAATTGCCACGATCTTATCAACATTTTCTTGTGTAGCATGCAATAATTTTAGACTTCCTATAATTATAGTGATACCCCTATACTCAAGGTTGTCTCACCAATCCTGACAAGCTCTCAAAAATGGATTGAGTCGTACACCTTCCCCTTCTTTAAGAATGTTAGTCAAAGTCTCCTAGGGGCATTCAGAATCAAGAGGACCAATAACTTTAGCTAGATATCCTTTCAAGATCTCAACTTGCCTTCGAAGTGCTCTAATTTCAATCTCATCGCGCTCGATGTGGTTAAGAACCTCTTTGACTCCCATAGTCATCATTTGTCAAGAATTATCCCATGTAGGTTTCCCTAACATGATATCCTTTACTTCATAGTCCTAAAGGCTAACAAATTCTTCATTTGTACCTTTCGGGGGATGAGCCACTTGTGCAAATAGGTCCTGATTCTGAGTAGTAGTAATGAATGTAAATGGTGTTGCATCCTGTAATGGAGAGTCAAGCTTGCTCAAAATCTCTACAATGTCACAGATGTCATCCTCTGAAGTGAGGAACTAATGCTTAGCACTTCTCATTATTTCCTTTCGGAACCATCTCGGGATATGTCTTTCTTCAACCTTAGCTCTAGATGATGAAGGGATGTGTTCAACTACCTCCTTCCCTTTGTCATTTTTTCTTAGAGTTTCCTGTTGTGAGGTTTCTTCTTCTGTAGTCTTAGTTTCTGTAGATCCCATAGTTTGATGCTCAACTTCTTGGGAAGGCTATTGTATACATTCCATTACCTATGCCTCTTTTGGTGTCTCATTAGTCCTTTGTTCTGGTTCTCCTTGTAATGATGATTCTTTCTGAAAATGTTCCTTTGAACTCGGAGGTGGGGGTGTCACTAAAATCTTATCTACCATCATAGAATGAGGTGAAGATGGGGACGTTGGATGAGGACCTTGTGTCTCAAGTGGCATCTGCTTCCAATCTTGCTGTTGAAATTCACCTGTAGGAGTATCTCTAATCTTATCTCCAACCAATTTTGTACCTACTGGCATGAAATCCAAATTTGAAATGGAGAGAATATCATCACCTAGCTCTCTTTTCTCATTCACCCATCATTGTAATTCATCTTTTGATGAAGAGAGCTCTACTGTTTCAGCTTGGGTGGGTGGTTGGGTATTTGTAACATTCTTCTTTCTTTCCAATTCTGTAGCTTTGGCAAGTTGGGTTCTCCCTTGTAGAGGCACTTGATCTTCCTCCCCATATAACTCTATTTCATCCTCATCTGATTCTTCCTCGGGAATGGTTTTAGGAATAGATGGATTAGGCACTAATCTTTTATGAACTCTTTGCCTCTTGTTCATTCTAATCTTGACCCTCCTTTGCTTCTGTGGAACCATAGGAGAAGCGAGATCTTGATGCATCGGAGGAATGGATGTCTCTGGAATCTCTCCCTCCTCTTTCTAGCTTGACAAAATAGGAGGTAATGGAAAATTAACTTGGATATGAGAAATCCCAGAGTTGTGGGGGTCCTGGGGAGTAGATTCATGTTGCTGCAAAGGGGCCTGTTCTTCAACATGCTATGTCTAGATCCTCTGAGGAGAGGCTCTCTTCCTCTTTTCTTTCTTCTTCTCTGGTGGATGGTAATATCCCAGTGGATGATCAAGTTGGTAGACCATTTCCAGCCTGATAGGAGACTGGAGTGCAAAGATAGGAACTGTGACTTTCCTCCCCTTTATCTTTTCTAGCGAGCATGTATATGGAATATCACTGTATGTGAAATTGGATCAAGTGGAAAGGGTTTCTTGATCCAACTCTTTGTCATTCTGATGACATGTCTTGCTCGATGATTAATATCATCTCCTTCCTTTGTATCAATTTTTGCATTCAAAATGGGCCTCTCACCAACTTTATCTGTATTGAATAAGGGATCTAGTAGCTCCTGCGAATCTTGTAGCCTTATCTCATCCGGGATGGTCAAATGGAGAGCCTTCTCTGCTAAATAAAAAGTCATTCTACAATAGTCCCTGATGCGGACATCATAGTCATTTGTGGGATTCATCCAATGATCTTCAATGGCGTCCTCATGGTAGAACTCTTTTCTTGCCAAATTTTCCACTTTACCAACACTGTCAAAGAATGGCCAGGGAGAGTTATATTCCTCAAGAGGATAGTTCTCCTACTCCCAGTTGAAAGTCGAGATATCCTGCTTTCTCTTTACTTGGTATGCCCCTATTACAAAAGGCCAATCCCAACAAGGCCTTCATTATTTCTTGATCCTCTCATAGGCTAACTCAATCTGTCGAGAAATTTTTATCAGAACCAACTTGTCACTTGGGTAGCTTGGGAGTTTCTTTGGATGGATAGATGCACCACTAACCCGAATGTATGTGAATGTCCAAAACTGGATAAAATATGCACCAAGAGCTGTGATCTATGCCTTGGCCTCATCAAACAATCTCTTTCCATAGTTGCCTTCAATGAATCAAATGATGGTAAAGATAAAGGCACCATTCACAATCCTGTACTCTTTGCTTTGCAGTGAGAGCATTTTCTTACCTAGCTGAGGATAAACTATATATGGCCATGCACTAGGATCCTGCATACTACCCTTTTTGTACAACCTAAGATAGTCGATGGCTCTTGCTGCAAGTAGATATATCACATAAGAAGTCATAAAGAACTTCTTCTTGTCCTTTACTATCTACAATTGATCACACAAGTTCTCACTAAGTGTGGTAGCCCAATCCAGTGGCATCTTTGCATGTTTGATAGTTTCAATGAAGTTAACCATGAATGGAGCGAGATGACCTACTACAGGAAATCCCATAACTCTGCTTAGAAGAATGATTGAATATCCAATGTTATCCCTCATATATCCTTGAGCCATATCTACTTTGCTGATTGTCTTTCCTCGAGATGGCTTCTCAATGAAGTATGAGGAATATATGATGTCCATGGCCTCCTGGTGATGATCATTATGCCACCTCTTAGTTGCTTCATATGAAAGCCTAATAAACTGATCAATTCTAGGTAAGTGAAAGACTCTCTTGATATTATCAGGTCGTAGATCCAAGACTACTTCCATAGTGACACTCTTTACCACCTTTTCCTCGAGAACAAAATGTCAGGATAAGGTCATAATCAATTCAGCTGACTAAACAGTCCCAAGATGTGATGCTACATTTACCAATCCAGACCGTATTAAGGCGGATCTCAAAGAAGATCTTTCAATTGGGTTGTTACAAACCCTCAAAAATTCTTCAAAGCCCGTGTGTCCAAGTTCTGTGTCTTTGATCTCAAAGTGTTCATTGTACAATCGTGATTTTGGGGTTACGCCTTGGAACTTGTATATGACTGGCTTTGCTATTGATCTAGATGTGGACGCCATTTGATTGTATTACCTGCACATCACAAAAAAAGAAAAAACAATTAATTACTAGATACATAAAACACATTAAAAAAAATGATCCTCAAAAACCAATTTTATTTTACTTATGATTTTTTAATCTTTTTTTTTTTTAAAAAAATTAAATTTTTAAATTTTTTAAATTTTTTTTTGATCAAATATATAAAAAAAAAAAATTAAAAAATATATATATATATATGAGGGCGGTGGCCACGGTAGCTTGCACCGCGCGCCAAAAGGGGCATCGTGGCGGAGCACCGCATGCGCGCCGCCTCAAAGGCTTGTGCAACACCACGCATGCAAATTTCAAGGTGCACATAGCGCCGCACATCCAAAAGGGCGACACAGCAGTGCAGCGCGCGCGTAGCCCTAAAGGGCACGCGCAGCATGAATGGAGAGAGAGGGGGGGGGGGGGAAGAGTTTTCCTCACCTTCCTCCCTTAGCCAAAAAAGAAGCTAATGGAAAAATGAAATGAGTAGGAGGAAGGAGGGGGTTTTATAACCCCCTCTCCTTGCTTGTTCTTACAAAGTGCATGCGCCTCAGTAAGCGCACACGCAAATTTTTTTCTTTTTCTAATTGATTTAAACAAGAATTTCTCCTTCTTCCGATTTTCAAACTATGAGGCCGAGAGTCGGAAGAAAGTAGGGGGACTCATTCCTAGTGAGGAATGGGGTGTGTGTTGTGGATACCACAACAAATAGCCCCGAAAAAAGGAAGAAATGACCAAGGTATTTCTTCATCAGAAAACATTCTTCTATTGTGTGTCAAACACCGACCGAGTTTCAAACATCCCAAGCATCTTTTGGATGACTTTATTAGTCCAAATCTCAAAACTCAAAACCTTCTGACTCAGTGTGTGCATTGTGTATTCATTCCTTTTGATATGTCAGGCTATAGTCAGTCAAAGTTTTTTAACAACTTGAAACAATCTTCCACTCCTCCTAGCTCATTCATTTGGAATCTCCACGAAGACTCTTTATCAATTAATTGCTTGACTAGATGAGAGAATTAGTTTGAGGGCTCTTAGCAGGATGTCATGTTCTTTTAATTTATGGCCTTTTGCATAATTGCTCCTTGTCATTCAACATGTTACTTTTGATGAAATAGTACTTTTGAATACGAGACACTTTGTTTTGCAACATATCTTTAGCCATTTCAAATCTTTAGAATCCTTCAGTCTTAACACTGTCTTTTCTTTCTTTCTTTCTTTCTTTTTTTAATTTTTTTTTTTGAATTTTGTATCCTGACTACACTTAGACTATGTAGCCAAAACATCAGTGTCATTTCTTGGATTCGATCTCTTATGAACATCCCTTGCGTTCCTCTTTTAGAACTTTTTAGGAAACCCTCATGCCAAACAATGATCTTAGTAACCTTTTGAGGAGACCCCTCTTGCTTGAACTAGTCAGAGTTTGGATCATTTCTCGTCATCTTCGACTTGAAATTGAAAAACATCTAACACACTCAAATCTTTAAATTTGCAAAGTGTTGAGAACTTGTTGGTCCAAACTTCTGATTTCCAAATTGAAAGTCCCCTATTTCCACAAGAAATTTCGGTTGCTCGGTTGGTATAAGACACATAATCATCCAAATGTTTTGACAAAGAAATACCTCTTCTTGAAATCAAAACCAAAGAGTTGTTAGTAAAGTCTTGAGAAAAATCCCAAGTACACCTTACCCCCTAGGGCAGACCTGACTTTAAAAGAAAACACACGACTAAAAGCAAACACACAACTTGAAAAAATGAAACACACTTGTAGAATTAAACACTCTCACCAAAATGAAAATTGAATCTACATGCGGAAATGAAACTTAACTAATTTTTTTTTTTCGTCTTTTTTTTTTCTAGGCTTCAAAATAATGTTTCAGAAATTGCCCATTTAAGGGCCAAGGTAGAAACTCCCCCTGTGAGGAACTTAGCCTGAATGTGTTTTCTCCGAGAATTTTCGCAATATGATATGGCCCTGTCCACAAGGGTTGAAACTTAGTATGGCTTCCCAGCTTTTCTTTCGCCTTATCCCAAAGTAGGACTAGGTCAAAAATGCTGAAAGATTTTATGGTGGCCCTCTTGTTGAACCATCTCTTGACAACGGCTTGATGTTTAGCCATGTGTTCTAATGCAGTTATTCATTTCTCCTCCATTTCCAAAAGATTCATCAATCGGATTTGTACTCTGTCAGTGTCATCCACATACCCACTCATGAATTTTAAAACAAGAATCTTAAGATTGAGCAAGAATACTGGTTCTTGTTCGTAAACAAGTAGATAAGGAGAAGTACCCAAGGCCTTTTTTACTTTGACCCGATATGTCCACAAGGCACATTTCAATTGTGTATGCCAATCCATAGGGTTCTCCTTCAACAGTCATTTTATCATAGTGATCAAATTTTTGTTTGTAGACTCCACTACCCCATTTCCTTGCGGGTAGTAATTTGAAGAGAATCTGATGATGACTTTGTTTTCAAATGCCCATTGTGTCAAAAATGCAGATGCAAATGTAGATCCATTGTCGCATACAAGAGCAAAAGGCATTCCAAATCTGGTAACAATATGTTCTTCCAAAAAGTCTGTCACCACCTTAGCAGTGCAATTTCTAAAAGTCTCAGCCTCCATCCATTGTGTGTAGTAATCAGTAGCTGGAAGGATGAATGCATGTCCAATTGATGATGGTGGGTTTACTGAATCAATGAAATCTAGTCCCCACTTTACAAAAGGGTGCACCTCGTATACTAGTTGGAGTGGCATTGCTGGGTGCCTCTCTTTGTTAGCACTAGTCTGGCATGTATGACAAGAACACACATGCTTGAACGTATCCTTGAATATTGAGGGAAAAAAAAAACCCGATCTTAAAATCATGTGTGATGTGGCTTCTGCTGAACCGTGTCCCATACCACACTTATCATGCAACTTTTCTAGGACATCCTTAGCTTCTTCACGTTCTAAGCATTTCAAATAAATCCCCTCGTAGTTCCTTTTATAAAACTTGTTACCAAGTAACTTGTAAAACTCACATTTCATCTTAAGTCCCCTACGTGGCAAATTGTTCATCCACTTGGGGCATTGGTCTTGTAGGAGATAATAGACAATATCCTGGTACCACACATCTATCACCACACCTTGATTGATATCAACTTGTGATACAACCATCTTCTTTTGATCATCTTCATCATTTTCATAATCAAATTTGAATTCCTTTTGACTTCCTTCTTGATTGTCAGCGATCATTTTGGATAATCCTTGGCCTCTAACTAATCGCATAGGTTGAATCTCTAGATCAAATTCTTGAAGTATTGGCATCCACTTTCCTCTTCTTTCACCAAGTTCATTCTGCATCAAAAGCATTTTTACTACTGGGTCAGGTACAATTGCATACACCTTACTTCTGAGTATGTAGTGACATAACTTCTTTATTGCCTTGATTAACGCAAAGGACAGTTTATCAAGATTTGAATATTTTAACTCAGCATTCTTTAGAGGAGAACTCATGAAAGCAATGGGTCATTCATCCTCCTTTTCTCTTTTCTTTGTCAAGATCCCGTCGCAAGAATGTTCGAAAGCAAAGGAATAGATCTTGAAGGGTATCCCATAATCTGGACTTACCAAAACCAGGGCTATGGAGATGGCAACCTTAATATCTTGGAAGGATTTTCTTATCTCTAGTACCCATTCTATTTTAGCCCCTTTTTTTAGTAAATTATTGAGGGGGTGCACTATCTCTGTGAAACCACTTATGAATTTGCATACAAAGTTTATCTTTCCAAAAAAAGATTTTAATTCCTTCCAACTATGAGGAGGTGCTAACTTCAAAATAGACTCAACTCTATCTAGATCAATGGAAATTCTAACTTCAAAAATGACATGTCCCAGGAGCTTTCCTTTAGTAACACCGAATGAACATTTCTTGGGATTGAGTGATATGCCGTACCTGCGACATCTATTGAATACCTACCTTAGATCAGCAATATGAGTACTTCGATCCTTCGAAAAGATAGTCAAGTCATCCATGTAGATGACTATACACCTATTTATCAATCCTTTGAAGGCTTCATCCATTGCTCATTAAAATGTAGCTCCCGCATTAATCAACCCAAAAGGCATCCTTCTGTAGGAAAAGGTTCGCCACTTGGTCGTGAAAGAAGTTTTTAGCCTATCTTCTTCATCGACCATCACTTGGTTATATCCTGAGTAACTATCCAAAAATGACATCATCTTTGAACCATTAATGATTTGCAACACTTCATCTAACGAGGGTAGAGGGTAGTTATCCTTCTGAGATGCCAAGTTCAAGTTACAAAAGTCAACACAAAGGCGAATCTCTCCAGTCTTTTTCTGTATAGGGACCGAATTTGCTACCCAAGTGGAATGACAAATAGGGAATATGATCTTAGCATTCAGTATTTTTTTACTTCTTTCATAATCAGTGGTTCGATTATTAGATTTATCAGTCGTTGTCTTTGCCAGAAAGGTTTAGCATTTTGTTTCAACGGGATGTCATGTGTGATAATCTCAGGATCATAAGTTTTTAATTCTTCATAGCTCCAAGCAATGACATCTTTGTACTCAATGAGAAACTTGAGCATGTCTTCCCATTCCTTTTGGTTGCATGCTTTTCCTATTGGCACCATTTTTGGTTCTTCATCAGTGCCTAAATTGTACGAGTCACATTCTTTGATTCCTTTCTCTTGAGTTTCCCTTCTATGGAGTGTTGATTCGTCATGGTTGAAGATGCATTCAAGTTCAACCATCCCTTTTAGAATGTTGTTGGTTTTCAAATTAAGGATTCCATCACCATCCTCAAGCTCATCATCTTCGAGCTTGTCTCCAGGTGTATCATCAATCTCTTGTCCTTAGAAATGGTGACTGCACATAATAAACTCGAGTATATGTTGATCATCTTGAAAGACTTGAAAGTTTGTGATATTTTCAAGAATGGCAGGAACAACAACTAATTCAACTGAGAATCTTTTCAACTTTGTTCTTTCTACTGGTTGTAAAGCGCTGGCTAGAATTGCAAGGGTGTCTGCTACCACATTCTTTCTTCTTGGAATGGATTTGATGTTCAGAGCTTCAAAGTCATCCATTATATCCCATACCCTTTTCTTGTAAGCAATTAATCTTTTGTCGTTGCATGAGTATATGGATTTTACTTGTCTTATCACTAGTTGAGAATCCCCTTCGATTATAAGAGCAGTAACTCCTTTTTCCAATGCAAAGAGAAGTCCTCGAATCAAGGCTTCATATTCTACACCATTATTAGTACATCTAAACTGCAATCGATATGCGACATAGAAAGACCTATCTTTTGGGTTGATTAGTTCAATACCTGCACCAGCTCCTGATTTGCATCTGGACCCATTGAAGTGGAGTGTCTAAATTGTATTTTCTATCAATTTTCTGACTTTGTGCTTGTTTTTCCTTAACTTTTCTTTTACTTGAGCTTTGAACAACTATTTCTTGTGCACCCATTGTAACTTTTCTCATGTAGGGCTTGATGAATCTCCTTCATATCTTGTGGATAGAGGAAGAGTGTGTTTTTCTTGCTTCTCCTAAATTTTCCCTATTAGCTCATTGATTTGTTTGAGTTTAGGTTCAGGATGAATGACTACTGAAGTCCATCCTTTACCTTTGACATACCATCTTCTTCTCTAAACTTTAATTATCCCGGGAGGAGGAGAAGATAAACCTCCACCATCTGAAGAGGTATCGTTGTATGATACATTTAGGTCTTCACTTTCCTCCTCAGTTTGTTCAATAAGGTTGGATGAATTGGCTAAATCTTGACTTTCAATAATTTCATCACTTGAGGTCTTTATATTCTTGTTTTCCATTATTTGTGTCAAAACCTTTGCTACTGCTTCTTGTCATGCTAAACATTCAAACTTTGAATGACTAACTTTGTGTAAATGGCAAAATGCTGGAAGGAGGAGGATACTAGGGTCAGCTTCCTCTCCTAAACATTGTAGATTAGTCACCAAATTTTCTATGAATTGTGTCACGGTCTCACTTTTGGGTACCGACACCTTAGGTTCTTCATTTTGATCTTGAGATGTCTTGTTTGGGACCATATTCAATAGCATCACTTTGTACGACCCCAAGTTAGATTGTAAGAATGCTACCTCATTCGAGGCGTTGTAATTCGTGATCATTATTTTCAATTTGGCCTCAATATCTATCTTGATTTGATTGTTCAAACCTTTCCATGGAAACCATAATTGAGTGAAATCTATAGAGAACCATCCTCTCAGACATTTTGTCCATTCTCTGCTGAGGAGTAATTTGTATGTCTCTAGGATGTCAACTACATGCATGTCAACAATATCCTAGATCCGAGGATCAACTGTTAGCTGTATCTGCACATCTTTCAATACTCCAATGAATTTTACCTCTATTTTATCCAACTGTATTACCATTCGATTAGAGGGTTGAGGATTAAATCCTAGCCTTTGAGCTATTGATAATGGCATCACATTACAAGAGGCTCTCAAATCAATAAGACAATTGTGTAGATTATTTCCATATATCGTTATGCTCAGCAAAAATGGGGGTACCTTGACTTTGTCCTTGAACATAGTAGGCATTGCTTCTATAGTATTTACTTGTTGTGGCACCGTCTTTTGGGGAACATTATTCATATTATGGGAAATCTTTGTATTATCCAATGTCTTCATGAGTGCTTCTCTTTGTTGTGGACAATTCTGCAACATGTCAAACATGGACATATTGGCTTTTGTTTTCTTTAGGTCCTCAACCGCATTATATTTTTTACTAGACCAAGAAGGGTTCCTCAGTATTGTCGATATGTTTACTTGATTCTGATACTGTGGTCCTCCTTGGGCTGGCCTTACCGATGGTGGATTATTGCTTGCTCTAGGATCAGGTGGGGTTGGTTACAAACTAGGAGGAATTCCATCAGTCAAGGAATCCTTTTTGTTTATGAGATTATATGTGTTTCGATTATCATTTCAAAAGGAAAACATCTCATCATGTTGAAGATCTGGTTCTTGACTAAAAGGGAACGAGAATTCTTCATTTTCTTGTTGTTCCACTTGTACATTCTGGGTAGAATCGTAAGATTCTAATAGCATTGCATTGAATTGAACAAGAGGCTGATTATCATTCATTGGCGAGTTTTGATTCACATCCTGATTACCATTGTAGTATGCACCATCGTTGTTAGGCATATTTTGGCTATCATCATACTGATTAATGTCAGCATACTGAATGTTGTTTTTATCGGCAAGAATGCTTCCATTATTTGGTCTAGTGTTCCATTGTCGATTTTGTCTTTGGAAGCCATTGTTGCGATCAGGAGGATTGAAATTGTTTCCTCCCCCATTATTTCCTGGATTGTTGTTGCCATTATTGTCGAAGTTCCTGTTGTAATTTTGACCAAAATTGTTGTTGTAGGGGCCAGCATTATTTCTCTAGAAGTTGTTACTTTGTCCTTGAGACAATCTAATACACGTCAATTCATTGTTCATTTTCAACATGGTTTTCTTCATCTGACCAACTTTTGACAGGAGATTTTTATCTGCTTCCACAGGAACTATCGCCTTTAGTTCAAAGAAGGCTATTTTTAGGGGCTCATACCCTGGATATGTTATCGCTTGAGTTTGTGGAGCTAGTACCTATTGTAATGGAATTGGGTTCATAGGTATGAACTGACTAGGTACGGTGGGTGCTCCCATAGGAATCGTTGGCATTGTAGGGATTGCCTCCGTAGAAAGCATCATTCCTCCTCCATTAGGATTAGCTTGCTTTGTGAACATAATTGCTTCTGCAAAGACTTTGTCCAATGTGTCAATATTTGCTGCAAGGAGTCTCCTTAGAAAAATCACAGTAATAGGATCCATGGCATTGAAATAAACTTGGATGGAAGCTTCAACCAAAATTGTGTACGGTGTCTCCAACTTGCGGTAGGCTATATGAAAATGATGATTGAAGTGTGAAACCGTTTCAGCTGGGTCCCTTTTTATCTATATGAATTTTTGATGTATCACTACTAGATTGATGAATGTTTTGAATTGTTCCAAAAATGATTTTTCAAAAGTGTCCCAATCTCCAATACATCCTGGTGGTAGGTTCACGTACCAATTGAAGGAAATTTTCCCTAGAGAGTAGGGAAAAAAATGAAGAACCACATCTTCATTAGCAATTTTCTTCCGATTGCAAATTTCCTAAAAAATCTTGACATGATCTTTGGCAGTTCTTGTTTCTCCATAAAAAAACTTGCACAAAATTTCTCGGGATTCTTAGGGAGTTCGTGGAGGGCACCTCTCAAGCTAAGGGATGAATCAACTTTGTTTGCAAAAAAGGCCATTGGAGGATTTTGTGGACCTAAAGGCAGGTGGAAAGGTGATGGGAGTGTTGAAATATGTGGAGGTCCACTTGGTGGTTGAATGGGTGGTGGAGTAGAAGAAGATGATGAAATGTCGAATGGAAGTGGTTGAATTTGGGATATTCCTCTATCACTACGTGGCTTACGAAAATGGGTAAGCTCTAGAAATTCTTGGGCACTTGGTGAAGATCTTAATGCTTGCTGGAATGGGGATCTAGGATCAATATCTCCCAGCTTGTATCAATTCTAGGAAAAGTGCACCTTTGTAGAAGCACACTTCCTCACTTCTTCTGAATTTTGTAGACCACAGAGTTTTGCGAAACTATGGACCTGCGGAGCTGCGAACCTGAATTTCTAAAAAATTTAGAAGTGATTTCTAAACTTTTTAAGTAGTGTAGGATAATTGCAAGGGTGCAAATTTTTTGAAACTTGATCAAATCTTTTTTGTTTTCAATAGTATGTTCTTTGTAGGGGCCCTCCTTCTAGTGCCACTTCTGTTGGGCGTTCATTTTGCACAAGGTCAACAACAGGAATCCATAGTGTAATTCCTCTCTTGAAAAGAAAATCTTTTTAAGGACTCACTCCAAGGTTCAGTGTTTGTTTTGTGACGTACCAAAATTCGCTCAGTAGAAGATAAATGTGAATGTTCATGAGGAGGCCTTTGCTGGTTCCAAAAACTCTTTTACCTTGAAATCAAGTAAAATTTGTTCGCTATCTCAAAATATCACACCAAAAGAACAATGTTTTTGTATTTTCTATTTTTCAATGAATGCAACTCTAACAATGCAGCTACTATGAGGTCCTATTATAACAGGGGGGTTAGCAAAGAAAATAACAAAACTGAAAGAAAATAACATGAAATCAAATAACTTGAAAGTGAAATTCCTAAACGGACATAAGCTACAGAACACAACACGCTGCAAGTTAAACCTTTGAAAAAAATGGTAGGAAACCAATGAAAATAGGAGTAGCACTTCCTAGAATCCACTGATGCAATCGTCGGTGAGAATTTGTAACAAATCGAATGATGTTTCACTCTTCATCAAAAACCAATGCCACGAAAAGTGCGCTCATGCGAGACAAAAAGCTATGTAGACACAACCGGGTGATCTCTTCTCAAGCTCATTACGTCAACGGAATTCATATATCTGTAGCAAACACCAAAACTAAAAGATCGCACAACGAGAAATAATGCAATAAAGATTTGGCTCAATCAAAATCTCATGAATAAATCCACAAAACAGTGACACATTCAGGCAAGAATAACTACACTCCAAATGCTAACACCAAAAACATAATTTTATTGCATAATAACGGTGGCCCTTTTTTACATTTTACAATGGGGTATTTATAAGAAATCGTCTCCTCAATTTATATTGAGAGTGAGAGATATCTTAATGCAATAAAATGCTTTTTAAAACATTAAAAAAAACTAAATATATACAAACTAGTAATCTAGCTAGTGCTTAGAGGGACTCCATCCATATTTTATTTATTAATTGGATGCATGAGCCCTTTACATGTCAAAAATAATGAAATCATGAGAGAGAAAGTAGGAGGAAGCCATCAGTCGAAGTAGAAGTGCATGGAGACACCCAAAATAGAAGCTAGCCCTTTATTGGATGTGTGTTGGAGTTAACTTGCCATCAAAATGCGTTTCCAATGCATGGAAAGTGCTATTTTTGAAACTGGCAGTCAACTGTCAGCGCACCTCTGAATTATGGATCTTTATGAAAATGCAAAGCTGCAGAGTTGTGGACCTGCAGAGCTGGGGACCTACAATTTTGTGGACCTGTGGACCTCGACTGAGTCAAAAACCTCAAAAATTTTCTAAGTGTCAAAATTGAAATTTTGGCTTCTGGGTTTTGTTCATCTTCATCCTAAAGATATGTTTGGATATTTGCCCTTGAATTTCTCTATAATCTCAGTAATATTAGCAGCATCAAGAAGATCCAAAGCCTCATACTTATTTTTAACCTTCTATTTGTAGTTGTCCACCTCAGTTCAAGTTTCTGCAAAATCCCCAAGTTTGGTATCCAACTCTAACAATGCTTCTTCTGTCCTGAAGGCTTGTCTGATGTCTTCATCACTAGATCCTTCCTCTAATGTCTTTCTAAAGTTTTCTACCACTACCTCAACTGATAAAAGCTTCTCTCATTCTTCATGTTCAAAAATATCCAAGCATGCATCACTATATAAATTTTTTGCTTCCAAAATTTGCTCTCGAGCTTGGTCCTTGAGCCTATGTATCTCATCATGCAATGTTTCCATCACTTTATTTCCTTCTACATTATTTTCTATCCAATCATCTATCATGTCTAGATCTTTGCCAGTATATAAATCAATCAAAATGCGGTACCTTTGTCCTTTTATGGCCTGTAGAATTTGCAAATCCTTGCTCCAAACCCGTACCTCATCCATAATGCTGAAGTCTTGCCTCAAAATTGCCATGATCTTATCAACATTGTCTTGTGTAGCATGCAATAATTTCAGACTTCCTGTAATTATAGTGATACCCCTATCCTCAAGCTTGTCTCGCCAATCCTGACAAGCTCTCAAAAATGGATTGAGCCGTACACCTTCACCTTCTTTAAGAATGGTAGTCAAAGTCTCCTCGGGGCATTCAAAATCAAAAGGACCAATAACTTCAGCTAGATATCCTTTCAAGATCTCAACTTGCCTTCAAAGTGCTTTGATTTCAATCTCATCATGCTCGATGTAGTTAAGAACCTCTTTGACTCCCATAGTCATCATTTGTCGAGAAGTATCCCATGTAGGTTTCCCTAACGTGATATCCTTTACTTCATAGTCCTAAAGGCTAACAGCTTCTTCATCTATACCTTTCGAGGGATGAGCCACTTGTGCAAATAGGTCTTAATTTCAAGTAGTAGTAATGAATGAAAATGGTGTTGCATCCTATAATGGAGAGTCAGGCTTGCTCAAAATCTCTATAATGTCATACATATCATCCTTTGAAGCAAGGAACTGATGCTTAGCACTTCTCATTATTTCCTTTCGGAACCATCTCGGGATATGTCTTTCTTCAACCTTAGCTCTAGATGATGAAGGGATGTGTTCAACTACCTCCTTCCCTTTGTTATTTTTGCTTGGAGTTTCCTATTGTGAGGGTTCTTCTTCTATAGTCTCAGTTTCTATAGATCTTGTAGTTTGATCCTCAACTTGTTGTGAAGGCTATTGTAAACATTCCATTACCTGTGCCTCTTTCAGTGGCTCATTAGTCCTTGGTTCTGGTTCTCCTTGTAATGATGATTCTTTCTGAACATGTTCCTCTGAACTTAGAGGTGGGGGTGTCATTGAAACCTTATCTACCACCATAGACTGAAGTGAAGATGGGGGCGTTGGATGAGGACCGTGTGTCTCAGGTGGCATCTATGTCCAATCTTGCTATTGAATTTCACCTGTAGGAGTATGTCTAATCTTATCTCCAACCAATTCTATACCTACTGGCATGAAATCAAAATCTGGAATGGAGAGAATATCATCACCTAGCTCTCTTTGCTCATTCACCCATCATTGTACTTTGTCTTTCGACGAAGAGAGCTCTACTATTTCAGCTTGGGTGGGTGGTGGGGTATTTGTGACATTCTTCTTTCTTTCCAATTCTGTAGCTTTGGCAAGTCAGGTTCTCCCTTGTAGAGGCACTTGCTCTTCCTCCTCATCTGACTCTTTTTCATCCTCATCTAATTCTTCCTTGGGAATGGTTTCAGGAACATATGGATTAGGCACTAATCTTTTATGAACTCTTTGCCTCTTGTTCATTCTAACCTTGACCCTCCTTTGCTTCTGTGGAACCATAGGAGAAGTGAGCTCTTGATGCATCAGAGGAATGGATGTCTCTGGAATCTCTCCCTCCTCTTGCTGGCTTGACAAAATAGGAGGTAATGGAAAATCAACCTAGATATGAGAAATCTCAGAGTTGTGGGGGTCCTGGGGAGTAGATTCATGTTGCTATAAAGGGGCCTGTTCTTCAACATGCTCTATCTGGATCCTCTAAGGAGAAGCTCTCTTCCTATTTTCTTTCTTCTTCTCTGGTGGATGGTAATATCCCACTGAATGATCAAGTTGGTAGACCATTTTCGGCCTGATAGGAGACTGGAGCCAAAAGATAGGAACTGTGACTTTCCTCCCCTTTACCTTTTCTGGGCAAGCATGTATATGGAATATCACTGTATCCAAAATTGGATCAAGTGGAAAGGGTTTCTTGATCCAAATCTTTGTCATTTTAATGACATGTCTTGCTCGATGATTAATATCATCTCCTTCCTCTCTATTAATTTTTGCATTCAGAATGGGCCTCTGATCAACTTTATCTATATTGAATAAGGGATCTAGTAGCTCCTGCGAATCTTGTAGCCTTATCTCATCCGAGATGGTCAAATGGAGAGCCCACTTTGCTAAATACAAAGTCATTCTACAATAGTCCTTGATATGGACATCATAGTCATTTGTGGCATTCATCCAATGATCTTCAATGGCATCCTCCTGGTAGAACTCTTTTCTTGCCAAATTTTCCACTTTACCAACACTATCAAAGAACGGCCAGGGAGAGTTATATTCCTCAAGCGGATAGTTCTCCCACTCCCAGTTGAAAGTCGAGATATCTTGCTTTCTCTTTACTTGGTATGCCCCTATTCGAAAATGCCAATCCCAACAAGGCCTTTGTTGTCTCTTGATCCTCTCATAGGCTGACTCAATCTGTCGAGAAATTTTCATCAGAACCAACTTGTCACTTGGGTAGCTTGGGAGCTTCTTTGGATGGATAGATGCACCACTAACCTGAATGTATGTGAATGTCTAGAACTGGATAAAATATGCATCGAGAGCTGTGATCTGTGCCTTGGCCTAATCAGACAATCTCTTTCCATAGTCTCCTTCGATGAATCGAATGATGGCAAAGATAAAGGCATCATTCACAATCCTATACTCTTTGCTTTACAGTGAGAGCTTTTTCTTAACTAGCTGAGGATAAGCTATATACGGCCATGCATTAGGATCCTGCATACTACCCTTTTTGTACAACTCAGGATAGTCGATGGCTCTTGCTACAAGTAGATATATCACATAAGAAGTCATATAGAACTTCTTCTTGTCCTTTACTATCTGCAACTGATCACACAAGTTCTCACTAATTGTGGTAGCCCAATCTAGTGGCATCTTTGCATGTCTGATGGTTTCAATGAAGTTAACCATGAATGGAGTGAGATGACCTGCTACAGACAATCCCATAACTCTGCTCAAGAGAATGATTGAATATCCAATGTCATACCTCATATATCCTTGAGCCATATCTACTTTTCTGATTGTCTTTCGTCGAGATGTCTTCTCAATGAAGTATGAGGAATATATGATGTCCATGGCCTCCTGGTGATGATCCTTATGCCACCTCTTAGCTGCTTCATATGAAAGCTTGAAAAATTGATCAGCTCTAGGTAAGTGAAAGAGTCTCTCGATATTATCAGGTCGTAGATCCAAGCCTACTTCCGCAGTGACACTCTTTACCACCCTTTCCTTGGGAACAAAATGTCGGGATAAGGTCATAATCAATTTAGCTAACTGAATAGTCCCAGGATGTGATGCTGCATTTACCAATCCAGACCGTATTAAGGTGGATCTCAAAGAAGATCTTTCCGTTGGGTTGTTACAAACCCTCAAAAATTCTTCCAAGTTCGTGTGTCCAAGTTTTGTGTCTTTGATCTCAGAGTGTTCATTGTGCAATCATGACTTTGGGGTTACGCCTTAGAACTTGTATACGACTGGCTTTTCTATTGATCCAGATGTGGATGCCATTTGATTGTATTACCTGCATGTCACAAAAAAAGAAAAAATAATTAATTACTTGATACATAAAACACATTAGAAAAAATTATACTCAAAAACCATTTTTATTTTACTTATGATTTTTTAATCTTTTTTTTTTTTTTTCAAAATTTTTTTTTGGATTTTTTGATCAAATATATTTAAAAAAATAATTAAATAAAATAAACTAAATAAATATATATATATATGAGGACGCAGCGCCGCGTGCGCCATGCGTCCAAAAGGGCGGCACGGCGCTCACGCAGCCCTAAAGGGCGCGTGCAGCGTGAATGGAGAGAGAGAGAGAGGGGGGTGGGGGGGAGAGTTTTCCTCACCTTCCTCCCTTAGCCAAAAAACAAGGTAGTGGATAAATGAAATGAGTAGGAGGAAGGAGGGGGTTTTATAACCCCCTCTCCTTGCCTGTTCTTACAAAGTGCGCACGCCTCGGTATGCATGCGTGCAATTTTTTATTTTTTATTTTTCTAACTGATTTAAATGAGAATTTCTCCTTCTTCTAATTTTTGAACTATGAGCCTGAGAGTCAGAAGAAAGTAGGGGGTCCCCATTCCTAGTGAGGAATGGGGCATGTGTTGTGGATACCACAACACTTCAATGGATTCCCTTCATCTCCATTATCCCCCATCCATATCCAGCATCTATCTCTCCTACCCCAGCTTATGCATCAGTATCTCTTTGAATCAATCTTTAGTTTTAGGTTTAGGGATCCACAATCCTTCTCTTAGGGATCCATTGTAATGCCCCGCCAAGGGATCCAAAGAATTAACCTAGAATTTCACTAAGTTTAGTAGCATTTTCTTTTTTAACATGAAGGTAAACACCACGTATAACTTATGCACAATAACGGAAGCAATAGCAATGTCCATCTAAAATTAAACATAACATACATAATAGATTACATCCTTTAAGATCCCTTAACATTGGATTACATCTAGATACATGAATCCATGTAGTACAACATCCACATGAAATAATAATGATAAGTACAATGTTTATACATTACATTTCAAATGCTTATTCATCCTCTGTACATGTCATAGGGTATGACAAGCTCAAAAGAATATAGATACATAGAATAAGGTACATCATCCTATTCTAATCCATGATACATCAAAGTAAAGATAATCACATGGTACACATGATACATCATCATAGAAGTCATATACATCCATCATAAAGATCAAACATAATAAACTAAGTGCACGGTTCCTCCCAACCGTTAATAGCATCATTAGACCATCGTGGGCCCTAGCCATCCCTCTGTGCATAACATTCCAAATCATTGAAGAGATCATCGGTATTAACATAGTAGGAATGTCACTCCTAACATATACAACATCATATGTAGATAATAATCTAAGATGCAAATAAAAGAATAAGGTAACATCATCTAACATATGCTAATCATCAATGAAAGGATACATATCCACCATCGTGAAGGACGCATCAACCATGATGTCTTAATGAATCTCAAATGATAAGAGTGGAAAATACACTACCACCCGACCGTGTGGTACCTAAGTGGTCCACTCCCATTGTGCTGAGGAGATAATCTCAAGTCCCAAACAGGCTAACAAAATCACATAGCACAAATCTCTATAAGTCCAGGAATCCTAAAAGTATACTAAATCAAAGGTTCCAAACACAAAATCTGACATCTAATCCCAGAGGCACACAATGACATGTAGGAACCTACAATGCAAGCAGGAAAGTGTCATCACAATTATCACGTACAAGTTACCCTGGCAGTTAGCTAAACTCCATGGGTCCATACTAATTTTATGCGGCCACTACTATCCTCTCATACTGACAAGGCATACTACGGAATGCAAGGTCACAACCATGCATCTCACTACTCCCATCCTAGCCTGTACAAGCACTCAAGGCATGGGCGAGAACAAAACTCTTATATTTTTAGGTTCATTCAGTTAGTATTAGGTGTGAATGTTATCACTTATTAATCCAACTTACAATGAGTTACCCTAGCAGCCTCTTATGGCCCCGGCCCCATTGCAAGCCACTTCCCATCACTAAATGCAGATATCCTACCCTAAGCTCATGGAACCATAAATCTCAAAATCACAAAAGATAATCCATAATAAAATCATCAAATATGCATAAAAGCATCAAATCTCCATGAGCAAACATCCATAGAAAATCATGAACACAACAGCTCTCTATTGGCAATTGAAGTATCACTGATAATCAAAGTATCCAATGGTTCTCAATAACCAAAATATATCTCAATCATACTGATTGAAGACTCCAAAAATGGTTGAGTCAAACATGTCACAACATGACATCATCAAGAATAAATCCACATCACAGTCCCATCATGGCGATTAGAAAATAACCATGGATAACTAATCGATGACCAAAAATAATGGTTAAGTCAAGTATCTCATACATAAGAATCTCAACTATAACAATTAGTAGTCACATCCAATACATAGAGCATTCCATCACATAACCATGGTTGGGTTTATAAAGATCAAGATTAAACATCATCATGACATCACAATCACATAACCCCCCCAAGCCTTTGGTAGACGTCCTATAAGTGGTCAACACTAGTCAACCCAAAACCCAAAACAATAGCATAAAGAATACACAATGCAAACACATGTTTAGGTTTTGCTAAGTTTTCAACTTAAATTTAAATGCAAAAGTCTCATTTATGTTTCCCAATTTGATTGTCAAGTGGAGAAACTTCATGTTTAACCTAGCCCAAGTTTTTGTAAAAAGTTTCTACCATTAAACTCAATTTCCTAAATGTTCTAAATGTCTCTTATATTTCCATTTAAACCCCCATCATTTTTTTAAAAATAATATTTGAAAATCCTTCCATGTTCATCTTTCTAAATTAAAGATTATATTGAATCTATATTGCTCACCATTATAAAATATCTTGTTATTAAAGAATTTCTCTTTAAATTCCAAACATCAAATAATATATAATTTTTTATTATTGATAATGTATATACATATATATATATATATACTTATATACATACATAAATAAATAAATAAATATATATATATATATATATAACATTTAATTTTTTAATAACAATGCATCATTGAAAAGCCAAAATTCATAACATATGGAATATTGTTTAACAATGTCCATTTTAAAAAAACAAACTGCATGGAATTATTAACACTGCCGGCGCATGTATGACCTGCAGATTGTAAGCACGCTGCGGGTTGCAGGTACTCTGTCGATCGTAGGTACACTGCGATCTCGCAGTACCCTGCGATACTGCAGTACCCTGCGATACTGCAGTACCCTGCGATACTGCAGTGGTAATAAAGTTGGCAGCGGTAGGGAAAATAAATCCGTCCGCCCACAAATGTATTTTCAATAACATTTTTTCAAACGTCGATCCCATACAAATCGCAATGCGATTTATATATATATATTTCTCACTGCGATTATTAAGTACGATTAACCAATGTATATATATGTGTGTGTATTTAAATATACTTGCAGAATCAAATATCACAGCATATATATATATATATATGTATATATATAGATATATATACATATATATATATCTATATATATACATATATATATATATGTATATATATATATATATATATACATATATATATATCTATATATCTATATATATATATATATATGTATATATATAGATATATGTATATATATAGATATATATATATGTATATATATCTATATATATACATATATATATATATATATATATGTATATATATAGATATATATATATATATATATATATATATATCTGTGTGTGTGTGTGTGTGTATGCAGATGTGAAAATTATAAACATGTATATTTTACAATGAACATGTACACAATTTATTTAAAAATCTCAATTTCTAGAATTTTTCTATAAACTATTTGGTCTCAAAATTTATCCATTAAATCATCTAATGGATTTGGCTAAAAATTTAAACCCTAGCCCCGTGTTCTTCTCAGATTTATGCATATAAAATTCTCAAATAAATTAGACTACCCATATAGAGAATGCATAAAAATATGAAATTTCTTAGAAGACATATGGAAGAAATGAAGAAGACAGGGAAAGCATGATGCGAAAATAGCATAAGAAAAATCACAAGAATCTACCCGAATTCTAATTCTAATTCACTCTTCCTTGAAAAACTTGCAAAGCAAGCTCCCTTCTTTAGAATTCTCGAATCCTCCTATGCTCCAAATTGCACTCGAAACGCTCCCTCTAAGCCTCTATGAATGCATGAATATAAAGAGCTCTCAGGAAACATCTAGAATGCTTCTAGAAACAGCTGGAAGGTGTCACCAACTAAGCATGGGTCTTTTCCAACCTTCAAGATGAGCCATAGGGTTGTAGACACCATGTGCTTAATTAATGCACTAACCCCCGTGTTGTTGACACTTGAGAAATAGAAAAGTGTGTTAACTCCCATGCAAGCTTATAACTCCAATTCACTTTTAATATAATTTTCTATTAAATATTTATAACTTCCATTTTAATCTTTATAACTTTCATTTTAATTTTTATAACTTTTATTATTATTATTTATTTACTACTTTATTATTATTTTATTATTATTATTAAGTTTAATTTCTAATTTTCTTTTATTTACACCTTTTTCCACAAATAATTCACATTTAATTAATTATAACCAAAATATAAAATAACATGATATTTTATATTAATTTTCTCAAACAATTAATTTATTAATTAAATCTATTTATTAAGACTTAATTAATAGAAAATTCGCCATAGAGCTCCAAGATAAAATATGAAAACCCATCATAGAGAAAATCACACAAACTCAGTCTAAAGGGTTAAAAATCATGAATTATGTCATCCGACACATTCGGTGGGTAAGATATCCAGATGCTTGTCCTACCTCACTAGGACAATTGGCTTAAGGGTTTGGGATTTGGACTTGAGAATTTATATCCCTTCTCTTATCAGTGAGATAGTATAATAGGGTACGCTCATCCTGGCAATTCAGGGAAGTCGATACCCAGTACTTGCAACCTGCAGAAAAACCATGCATGTACATACAATATATATAATGCTAAGCTAACCAGACAATGGTAAGAAGTGGTGCATCATGTAGATCTCGACTAAGCAGGTGACTATGACTCCCTTCCTTAACCACATCAAAAATGTCGTACAATAAGAAAACATGCACACCATACACATGCAAGTATGGGGTAAGTATCCATAATAAAACACATGAGATAATAACCATCAACTAATCATCAAAAATAACTAAAATCAATGTAATGATCATCATGTATGCATGAAATGTAAAGTCTAAATGATCTCATCACATAACCTCTAAATCCATAACATAATGTCTGATAGTCTCAAAACAATACCACTAATCCATCAACATAAAACTAGTCCATTATAGTCTAATAATAATAGCAACAATATGTCCAGAAAAGATGTGAATGAGAGTAGGCACTACATCCACCAATCCAATCAATCCACCAAGCCTCATCTTTCAAGATCCACAATCCTAGTCCTAGGGATCTCCAAAACCCATCTTCTGCCAATCTGACTCTTTGAAATCCTTTTGCATCAGCTTTATAATCCCCTCATCCTTTTGCCTATCCTAGATTCCTTTTTATAGCACTCCACTCCTTCATCCTCCACCTTCCCTAAAGTCTTAAGCTTGTTTCCTCTTGTGCATCTCATTCTCCTTTATCATTCTCCCATAGTGAGATTTTGAGCTAATTCAGCCCCTTCTCTTTGCCAATCTGAGTCTCCTTGCTTATCCCAAATTTTTGTATTTTTCAAGAAGCCATTGAGCCTCATTCTCTCTCCCTATTGCCTTCTTGAGGGGGCATCTCATAGTCTAGTCTCTCCTTCTTATCCAAGACTGGGGTAACTTTGTTGCTAAAACATCTTCCTCGTGTCGTTTATATTCAAACTTCTTTGAAATAGTGTTATCTCAACACTATGTCAAAGAGGGGAAAAATGTAGAAACCTAAATCCTTTAGAAAATAAAGTTTTTTTATTTTCTGAAAAAGTCCCTGATGAAATTATTATTTATTTAATTAATTAATTAATTTATTTTTATGCCATTAAATCCCTTTATCTTAATTAAAAATATTTAATTAAGGAATCCCTCCCAAAAATGTTTAATTCTTATTTAAACATTATTTCCTTATTTATTAATTACTTAATTAATAAATTGACCAAAAATCCCAAAATAAATTATTTATTTATTCTTTGTCCAAAGCTTGGCCAATTTTCTTAAGACCACTAACCTCTTCCAAAATCTTCTAATCCTTCTTTAATTTTGATTAAAGGCTAATCCCATCATTTCCTACCCCTAATCCCAACTCAAAATATTTAATCAAGATTAAATATTAATCCTCATGTTTATTAAAAATATTTTAATAAATATCTCCTTAACCCAAACCCTTGAAATAAATAAAACTTTATTTATTTCCTAAAAACCTTATTTATCCTCATCCTAGGAAGTTCTAGACTCTTCTAGAATGTCGTCATCCTCATCCAAAGCCTAGACTCTTCTAGAAGATGTCAATCCTTATCTTCGACCCTAGTCCTAATGGCATCCCTAACCTTGTGACATTCCCTAAACATGGGTTAAGACTTGCTAACCCAAGCCAAAGCCAACAAATATCTCCTCCTTCACCCACCCTCATTAAATGCCATCCACTTGCCCATCTCTAACAAGCCTAATCTAATCTTAACCCAAGCCTAATCCAAGCCTTAATCATTTGCACATTCCTATGTCAAGCTTAAGACTTTCTTAATCCAACCCAAGTCAAAATATCTCAACTCTCTCACAAATATCCCAACCATAAAACTTTATGAAGCTCACAAAGCCATAAATGACTCTTAAAAGCCCATTCATTGCTCTTACAAGCCATTATGAGGGTCTTTATGAGCTTTGAGGCTCCTTTGTTGACCCCTCAACCCCTCTTGCTCTAACCAATGACCCTGTGAGATGTGTCACTCCCTTATTGGCTGTAAGGAAGCACAATCCATGTGCTCTCCTGTCATTCAATCTAAACCTTCCATAAGCTTTCTCCCATCCTTGCATCCTAGCCCTTGATCCCTCAAGCCCTTTGCCTATTTAAGGAATCCTCTCCCAAGCCATTTTAACACAATCACTCATAGTAACAAAGTAATGCCATTTTGATCATGAAGTAAAGCCATAATGCAATTTTTGAGAAGCCATTTTACATCAAATCTATTCACCCAAGCCAAAATCCATCAAGAAAACCATTGAATCCTTTGGAGAATTTAGCATACATCCTATCTAATTAGATAAAGCTACTCAACAAGAGAGCTTCTCATTGAGAGAACCCATTAATAGCTCATATTCTCAATTGAGAGCTCATCTTAGTCTATCTTGAGGTTACGTTTATTTACTTTTGTGAATACTTTTGATTTGATATTTAGTGTTCTTTGCATTACTAATCCTTGTATACATAGGGAGTGTAAGAATTCCACACGTAATACCTTAAAGATCTAGCCTTAGTCATAATGTGATTTCTTTTCATAATCTTTGCCATAACACTCAAAAATGATGGCACAAATTTTGAAGCTAGTATTATTAATTGCATCCCCTTCTTTGTGCCCATTCATGAATTGATCTACATAATTAAACCTTGTGAAACATCTTTTCAAACTCAAGATGATCTTAACTATCATAATGATAGAAATTTTTCCAAATTGGCCCCTTCTCTAATATTAGAAGGTCATTTGACCTAATTTAGAGGAGTCTTTTCCCTATTAATTAGGGAATTTATAGAGTTAGGCAATGATTCAACACTCCTCCATAATTTTATGTTCTCTAAATCAAACCCCAAACTAGCCAAGGTATCTATCACTACATTGTCTTCCCTATAGGTGTGATGTAAGTTATAATGATCCATGGTTGTGAGGTACTGGCATATGTTGCCCAATATATGACACAGAGCCCACCTAAGATGAATACTTCTTTGAATAGAGTCAATGATGAGTTTAGATTCCCCCTCTATGGTTAGTCTTTTCACCTTTAGTTCCATAGGAAATTTTAACTACCAATGTAAGGTAGTAGCCTCTACCACATTATTGATTCCCTAACCCAATTTTCTTGAGTAGGCAACCACATCACCCTTTTCATTCCTCACTACACCTCCAGTTGTGTCTTGCACCCCTAGTGCAACACCATCAAAATTTAGTTTGACTATGGACCCAGTGGGAGAAAACCAATGGGTATTTTTTCTAGTAACCAATTTTTAATTGTCAAAATTCTAGAAGTTGAGGAGAATATTCCACTTCCCAACAACATCCACCTCTTTCCTACTTGGGGGTTTCTATGACATTTTAAAATTTTTCACCTTAACATCTCCATGATGAGCTTACACAAATCTCTCCCACAAATTCCTCCCCCCTTCCCTCCTCTCAAATAACCCTATTTTTTCTCTCCTTCCAAATACCCTAGGAAACATGTGGGAGGAGGAGATTCAAGAGGACTCTGAGGCATGGGTGGATGAAGAGGCATTTCGAAATCTCCACACATTGTTCAAGCCTCTATTAATGACCCAAGCCATCTATACTTTATTCCAGATGTAGGACTAGAATTTTAAAGAATAATGGCACTTTAAAAAGAGGTGAACAATACTTTCCTATTCCTCCTTGTAGAGGTAGCATCGGTTGGTTATCTGAGTACCTCTGCTTTAGAGGTTTTTAGTAGTGAGGATCTTACCATGCATGATTTTCCACTAGAAAAATTTGATTTTTGGTAGTAACTATCTATTCTAGACCTTGCTCCAACTAATTGAGGTTTAAGTATTCTTAAAAATAAGCTGGTAAGTAGAGCCAATTGAGAACTAACCATTAGTCCTCCTATCCGAAATCACCTCATCCCACCGAGAATGTATAGGGAAAGTGTGGTGGCACATCATTTCCTCATATTATTTAACAAGGCAATCCTCTCTATTATGGATATCCAAGGTGGATAACAACTTCCATTTCCTTTGCTTATCAATATAATCTTCCACCTTTGTTCCCACATTACTTTTTAAGGGTTCTTATAGCCCAATGAACTTGTTGTATATGAATGGTTCCCCCCCTATCAAATTGTCCTCCCAGAATCTTATTCTTTTACCATTCCCAACCAGCCATTTCACACCCTTCCATAGGAGGGGCCTACATTTGAAGATGATGTTCCAGATCTTTGAGCCATTACATAGGTCATTATTAAAGAGGTTATATCAAAAGTGAGTGTTGGCTAAGTATTTAGCCCTCATGACCCTTCCCTAGTTGGTCTTATTTTCAACCATTATCCATCCAACCTTGGTGAGTAGAGCCTTATTCATATTAGAAATTCTTTTAATTCCCAGCCCCCCTTATCTTTAGGTTTGCACACAATCTCCCAATTGATGAGGCTCCATTGTTTCTTTCCTTCGTGCTAGACCAAAGGAATTTCCTTCACATTTTTTCAAGTTTATCCACCATATTCTAGTTTATCTTGAAAATTAAGAGGAAGTATATTGGTACTCCTTGAAGATCTGCCACCAGGATTTGAAGTTTACTCGCATTAATTAATAATTTTCCTTTCCACCCAGCCATCTTTTTTTGCATTCTCTCTACAATAGAGTTCCAAAAGGTGGTAGATACTTCCTTGATAGTCAAAGGAAGGCCTTGGTAGGTATTCGAGAAGTTTTCCAACTAGCATCCAAGTACATTTCTAACTTTCACATACAAAACCTTGGGTGTATTAAAATAATAAATCTTACTTTTAACTATATTAATTTGCTAACCTAAGCATTTCTCATAATTGGTGAGGAGGGTCCTCTAAGAATTTGCTTCTTGGATAGAGGATTCTCTAAAAAGAAAAGCACCATCCATAAATTGTTGGATAACCTCAAGTGTCAGAGTAGTAGCTGGCTTGATATCTTTCAAGCTACTCGAACCAAAATGGTAATTGACCTTCCTAACACTTTAGCCACCATAATGAAAAGGTAAGGGGAAAGAGGATCAGCCTATCTCAGGCCTCTTTCAGCTTCAAAGCTACCCCAAGGAGTCCCATTAAGCAGCACCTCAAATTGGGTGGTTTCCACCATAGTTGTTATGATATTCACAATTTTCTTACTGAACCCCACTTGTTCATCATAGAGGAAAGGCTAATTGAATCTATCATAGGCCTTGGAGATGTTGAGTTTGAGGGTCATACTTGGTCTTCCACTTTTGTACACAAAGTGGATGATTTCATGTGTGGTAATCACAACATCTAGGATTTGATGACCTAGGACAAACCCCTTGTGAGGACTCCCAATAACCTTGTCCAAGAAAGGTTTAATCCTATTAACTAACACATTAGAAAAGACCTTATAGATGGTATTGTAGAGACTGATTGGCCTAAAATTCCCTATGGTGCCTAGTGTTTGGATTTTAGGCACAAGGATAGTAAAGGTTTTATTGATCCTCCTTAGCATCCTCCCAATTTTGATCATATCCCTAGTGGCCCAAATAAGTTCTTTTTTTATCACTTCCCAGAAGTGCTAGAAGAAGGCAAGTAGGAAGCCATCTAAGCCTGGAGACTTATAGGCTTTCGTGGAGAACACAACATTATTAACCTCCTCTTCTAATACTTTTTCCTTGATCTTATCATTTTCTTCCCCCCTAAGATAGTTGGGATATTGTTGAGCATACTTCTCCTGAAATTGTTTCTTCACCCATCTTCCCTTTTATAGGCCTGTGTGAAGAACTTCACTACATGTCTTCCCATATCTTATTGTTCATTCAAGGTCCTCCCTAAACTTCCTCCTCCCAAGAGGTAATGGCATTCCCCTTTTTATAAATTGAAGCAGATCTATGGGAGAAGGAAATATTCCTATCACCTTCATTCAACCAGGAAATGCGAGACCTTTGCTTCCAAAAGATCTCCTCCCTACCAAGAGTGTCCTTCCACTTCTTCCTATAGTTCTCCTCCTCAAGAGTGGTAGCCTCAGTGACATCTCCCACTACCATGGATGATTGTAGTCTTTTAAGCTCCTTCTCAATCTCCTTTTTTTATTTTAAACACATTCCAAAAGGATCTTTTGGCCCAATCCTTAACATTTCTTCTGATGTTATCAAATTTTTGAGTCAGTCAGAACATAGCAGTCCCATCTACTCTAATGTTCCACCATTCTTCTACTTTATTCCTAAAATTAGGATGGGAGTGCCAGATGATTTCATATCTAAAGGGTTTAGGCCCACTCATAATCACATCCTCACAATTGAACAAAAATGAGAAGTGGCTAGAAATAGTTCTTGAGAGGTTGACCAGGGATGAGGGGATGATGTGGGGATAGTCTCCAAAAATTAGGGGTCAGTCCAACAATTCTTAGATCAAGTCTTGGCCTTTTCTATTATTGGACCAAGTAAAGGGGTTGTCCTACAGGTCCACATCCACAAGGTCATAGGTGTTAATGAAATCCAAAAGATCCTACATTCTCTTAGAGAAGTCATTAATGTCCCCAAGCTTTCCCAAAGGGTGAAGTGGGTATTTGAAGTCCTCCATACACCTCAAGGTTTTTTCCTTCAAGTTTTGCACCTTTCTTCCAACCTTTTCCCAAACTTCCCTTCTACCAACCCTGGTATTTGGGGCATAAATGTTTACCGGATTCCACACCATTCTATCATTTTTGAACTTAATAATCACATAGTTCTTTTCATTATGGATCTCACTACCCTTCATGACATTGGGGTTCCACATAGTAGCTAGGCCCCCTAAATCCTCTTTCACTTCCAAATGGTAAAGAGTTTCCCCAGGCCATATCTTATTAGCCAACTTAGAAAATTTTTGATTGGTCATCTTAGTTTCTTGAATGAGGATACAATAATCCTTTTCAAAAGGATACATTGTATAAGAGCATACTATTTTTGGGAATTTTTCAACCCCCTAATATACCATGAGAGGAATTTCATTTCTTACCTTTCTTAATTTTCTCTAGTGTAAGTTGTCTTCCACTGGCCACCTCCCTTGCTACTTGCTTCATATGAGTCCTTTTTTTGTTAACACAACCTATTGAGGTAGCGACTCCCACATCTAATTTCTTTTCACCCCTGGTTTTCCTTTTTGGGAATTCCCACTCACTCATAACACTTTTTTGGGGAGAGGATGAGGTGAGGTTGAGAGAGCCATCTTTCTCTCAACCACCTCAAGTCTTCTTGTGCCTTTATCCTCTGCTACCTCAAGAGACACCAATTTGAGTCTTTTCAATGTAAAGATCCCCTAGTGTTCCATCATATTAGGATCACCATTATTAAACCCCCCCCCCCCCCCCCCCCCCACCACCACCATAAGTGGTAGGGATTTCTTAGTAGGAGTGACCAACACTATGGTTTGAACCATAGGTAGGGGATCTGGGTTCCTTATAGGCCCTCTAATTAGGCTCACATAACTCCCAATAGAAGCACTTCTAGCAGGGTCTACCTCCTTGTGGTCTCAACCAACACCATAATGTCACCACTAGGGGTTTTGATTTAACCTTCCTAAAGAGCACGATTGATAGTGCCCTCACCCAAAATAAAGGAATTTAGTAAATCATCTATCTCTTTCCTAAATGGGTATTCCTCCATATCTATCACTTTCTTCATTTTGTCACTCAATCCTTAATCAACTTATTAGCTACCTCAACCTTGCCATGCATGAGGCATGCCATTAGTGACACTACACCTAAGATGTCCTTCAAACCTTTAGTAACTACTCCTAGAGGAGAAGCCAAAGGTTCCCCTAGCATAGTAGAGTCATTAACAATGCCAGGAAAGTCCACCTTTTATTTGTCCTTCAGAGCATTGCAAGGCATTAGCACATGGCCAAAGAACCCACATTTTTTGTAGTGTAGGCCAAAATTCTCACATTCAATCAGCTGGACCCACTTACCCCACTTAGAGGAAAATGTGACCATGGTCGGGAGAGTTGTATTAATGGTAACATTCAAACAAAACCTAGCAAACAAAAGTCTAGATTTAATTAGTGTTATTGGTTTTCTACAAAAAATGACCAAAGGTGTTTCCAATGCATCTCAATATCTTCTCATTCTAGAATTCCAATGGCAGTCCTAGCTAGTGGACCCACACCAAGGCCAGGCTTTGGGGTTCTAAATTGGCATCAAAGCTAGGATGCCATTTTTCCATGGCCAGATAGTGTTTGGCATAATATGAGGTCCCTAAGAGGATAGCCGATAGATACTCAATAGTTGTGAAGCAATAGAAGAAGAGGGCAATATGCATGGCTGAGACACTAGCACTTCCCTTCATAGACCATTTCAATGCCACCCACTTCATAGTCATCTCAATTGATGGCTTGAAGGAGCTAAAATGACCCACAACAAAATGTTTGAGAGAGGTAGAAGTGTTGTCCACAACACTGTCAGGGTAATAAATTTCTAGTCCTGTGATACCATTGGTGACCTTGGGATCCTGAAGCTTGTTTTTTCCCACCTTGTCACCAACAAGAACATCTTTCCACCCACCCTTGTAGGGGGAGGGGGGGGGGGGGGGGGGGGGGGGGGGGGGGGGGAGTAGTGGACCCAACCTTATGCATAGAGCCCACACCAAAACCCAACAAAGGGGACACAAAAGTATTGGATAGACCCAACTCCAAACCCAACAGAGAGGTAGAATATTTTCTATGAAGATCCAACACCATAAGCAAGTCCATGCTAGCTATCACTTGATCCAAGTTTTACCTTTGAACACTTTACAAAGATCAGATACTTAACATATCTACAAGAAAAATTGTTAAGGGAAGAAGCCAGAATTAGGACAACAGTCTCAAAAATTTAGGGCATGATTCTTCCAAACATGGATGAATTGCAAAAGCACATTGCAAATTCAAATACACTCACCCATGACAAAAAATTCTCCATAGATAAGCACATGATGGAACTATAAGTGGAGGTATAAATAGCCTTGCATGCAAGTAAGGTATTGCAAGAGAATTGGGACAAGACTATGTCAATCACTTTGAAGGTACACACTGACTTCTTATCACATTTTGGTGTTAACTTTTTGATATTATACACCTTTGGAATTTATGTCAAAAAGGGGGAGAATTAAAAGAGTAAATATGCTTATTAATAATAAGGATGAGAATGTTATTGATAAAATGAAAGAAGAAGATTATGTGTCTAGAGAGTATTATCATGCTCCAGATATATGTATAGAGGAGAGATATATGTATGGGGGAGTGGTAATATACAACTAAGAATATGTATAGATAATTAGTAAAATGTTTACAAAAGTAATTTTGGAAAATTAGAGTAATTTACCGAGATACAAGAGTAGGAAGTCAAAATTGAGTTGAATTTTGATAAAGGAAGTTTTTGATTTGTAATTTTGAGAATTTTGATTTTGGTACGATAAGTGTTTTTTCAATAATGTCAAAGGGGGAGATTGTTGAAATTAAGGTCAATTTGTCTATTAGTGACTTAACAATTAGTCAGTTGGTTACATTGCTACAAATCTCTATAGTTACTACTAAGATTATCATTCATCCAATAGTGTTAACCAAGTATTTTAGTTGCTGCTGAGCATTTGAGACAATTTATAGCATAGCATGAGTGTAGCAATGTCTACTAAGCTATCTAGTAGAAGTGATGAAGATCTTAGTGTTAAATAATCTCTGTAGTGTTAACCAAGTTCTACAGTGTCTACCAAGCTCATATTGTTAACAAAGTGAATCCAGTGTTGACTGAGTCATACATAATCAATCGAGTGATTTTCTATCTACCGAGTTTCTTAGTGTTCACCAAGTCATACAAAACTAACCCAGTTCATGCTACTCGAAGTGATTACTATGGATTGAGCTTCAACTTCAATTGAGTGCCAGAGCTTTCTGAGTGTTAGAACATCATTGATTTTTTATTTTGAACCCAAGTTACAAAAATGGTCTAGCTTTGTAAATTATGATGAATTTGGTATTGTATCTGACTCTAGTAAGTAGTTATAATGAATTTGGTATTTTAATCAATTGAGTATGTGAAGAAGTATAAGCCAAAAAGTGTGAATTGAAGGCTACAAGAATTATATGGTACAACAAAGACTTATCTATCATATTTAGGTAATCATTTCAGTTCAAGGAATCTCAATCAACACATTATAGTTGCAAACCAGAGATCAACCACTAATTCATTCTAATAGGTGCATCAATCAAATTCTTTAACTAGGTGGACTTAAAAGCCTTTTGCTAAATCTCCTAATAGAGTGCATACTTCACTATATGTTTGTAAATGCTTTAACAAGGTGGACCTAACAATCCATATTGCTCCTAATAGGTCAAATCACCAGAAGTGGCCAATTGTAAGTCTTAATAGGCCATCTTTATACTACAATACTAAAGCTTGTGGGTATCATCCTCACCTTAGTTTTACTTTCTAATTTTAAGGTTTCTGGGTCACCATATCTTGTGTCAAAGTGTTATGAATATTTTATTGCTTTCATTGATTCATGCATGCAATTAAATTAGAATAATATATGAAGTATTAATTAGTGAAGTGAGTTAAATATTTATTGGTTCCTAATTCACCCCTCCCCTCTCAATAACCTAGCCTACCTTATACTTCCAACCCACATGACATAATCTTTTGTGCCATAACCAAACATCTTATTGTTGTGCAAACATACATGTTTCTCCTAATAGGTCTAGATAGAATAAGTTACCTATTATTTGCTCACCAATTCCAATTAGCTTACCATCACTATCATGTATGTTGGCCTTTCTATTGTGAAATTCAACTCTACAACCTTATTTGTTTCAGCTGTGAAACACTCAACAAATTGTGGTTAAGTCCTTCAAGCTAGTAAATATTTTCACATGTTATCTTGCCAGTTAGTTGAATAGTGCCTTTACCTTTTATAGTACATGGGATATCATTACCAAATTTAACACATCCACCATTGTATGGACCAACATCTTCAAATTTGTCCTTATGATTGGAACATCCACCATTAATTATCCATCACTCACTTTTGTTCACATAAGAAATTAATGTAATTTCCTCATCTTCATCAAACTATTCTTTCATAGCAACATAGATAACTTCATCATCATTACGCTTAGACTCATTATCACTCTTTTCTTCAATAATATAATAAGATTTTTTACCTTTTTCATCCTTTCTTCTTCTGTAGTATTTGTCATCTCTTCTTCTTGTGTATTTGCTTTCCTTCTTTTCATCCTTGTCTTCTCTTTTAGGACATCTAACAACAATATGACCAACTTTGTTGCATGGAACAAAAATGATAGGTAATTTACCTTTGTATTTACCTCTTCCTCTTCCAAACTTTTTGTAATGAGGGCTTTAAGTTCATCTATCTCATCACTAGGTCTATCACTTTCACTCTTCACATATTTTCCTTTCTTCTTACTAAGAAACAATTGCGACTTGAAAGCAGAATCAATGGTAGCAAGTGTTTAATTATCAAAATTAAACATCTCAAAAGCAATAAGTCTACCAGCTACACCTTCTAAGGTCAAATTGTTACCTGGTGTGGATCTCAATTCCTACATTGTAGAGACTCTAATAGCATAGATAGTAAGTAGAGTCCTCAATACCTTGCTTATCTCTATTTCATCTTCAATTGTTCCCTTTTCTACTCGAATAGTATTGACAACCTCTTTAACTCTTGTGCAGTATTGTACTATGTTTTCACCTTCCCTCATTCTCATATCATCAAATTTACCTATTAAGCTTTTTGCTTTGGCTCTTAGTAAATTTTCATCACCTCCATATATTGTCTTCAATATGTCTCACATCTTCTTTGCAATATTGCAATCTTTTAGGTCATCAAACTTGAGATAGCTTAGGGTCGAGGAAATCTCCAACATTGCTTGGTTGTGATCTAACTTCTATCTCAGTTCTTCAACATTTAGAGCAGTAGTTGTTACCTCTACATATTAATTTTTTAGAAAATTGAGAGCAGCATCACTAATACTAGATATGTGAAGCTTCATGAGGGTTTTCCATGCAAGAAAGTTCTCCTTATTCAGCTTGGGTACATCTCTCTTGTTTGTCATGATCATTAGCTTTAAATACCTTCAAAATTTTCTCTATAAGCATTGAGCTCTAATACCAATTATTAGAAATTTTTAGAATAAATAAGGGGGGTGGTGAATCAGTTACTCAAGGTCTATATGTACCACTTGAACAATTAAACATTGAACACATCATTGTTCAACTTATCTTGCATAGCCTGCTATTGCTCGATCTCTACTGCAAAACTGTCATAAACTTAACTTGCATTGCATAATGAAAACATGATCACATGTAAAACATTCATAAGACATTCATCATAGTTTGACACTAGGATTTCATGTGGAAACCCAATTTGGAAAAAACCACTAGCAACATGTCACTCTTCTTCACTATTTCAAAGTGAGCTCTATTAGGAGCCAAACTTGTTAAAGGTTACAATACACAGTATTAAATGTGACCTAGTTAGCAGATTTAATCACCTTATTAGGAGTGGCCTTGTAAGAGGACTTTGATAATTCCATTTAGAATGTCACCTAGTTAAAGGATTTACATAGACTTTTAAGACTTCAAGTGATTGTTCGGTCAAGCTCTGTTAAAAGGATTTCAATACAAAATATTTATAATGATAAGAAAGAAATTAGTAGGTTTTGATCTATGTGATTACGACTCACTTTTACTAGTTTAGATCTTTTTTTGGTCCTTATGTTGGTTCACTGATAATCCTTTCATTGTCATCTTTGATCTTGATTTTCTTAGACACCCTTCAAGAAATTAGTCTACTCTTCTCATCAACACTTAAGCCTTCTTCTCAATTTCACTTATTACCAATAGCATCACAGCAACAAGCTTTTCTCTTTTAGCTTCACATCCACTCACTTGTGTGTATTTGATCAACCTTTCTCTGTATGACTTGCTTCACATACAAACTTGCACATGCACTTGTTGGGGCTAGACTGGGCACCAAATGTTTGGTTCTGTATCATCTTAAATAGGCAATATGTGCTTTATTATTTTCTACATCCACTGTAGATCTTAGAGTTTATGATCATATTCAACTTGATTTAATGTGTTTTTACATCTTCTTGAACATCCTCTAGAAACTTCCCTAGAATCCTTCTATTAGGTCTTTACCTAATCATCACCTTGAATTTAATGATCCAACTAATCAATCTTATCTTCAACACATTTTACATCTCCCAAGAAACCAACTTGGTCGGCTTGATCTTACAATTTCTTTGAATTTGATCTTTTACTATCACTCAGCAATCACTGAATTTTGACACAATCAATAATGAAATACTCGGTCGTTGAAAATATTTCTGGCTCAGCATCATTTAACTTTCTCAACCAATGTTAATGCTCCATCAACACTAGATTTTCTCTCTACTAACTGTGGCTTGGATGACACTAGCATTACTTGGCACTCCTTAGTATTTTACTATTTTTCTCAACTTGGATTATCTTTCTTGACATAAATAATTTCTTTTCTTTATCAAATTCTATCTAATCAAATGTCCATTGTAACTCCTTTTCATAACTTCAACTTTTCCTCTAGGTTTTATAGTTATGTGCAACTCTCAAATACTCTTCATTAATCAAATAGATATGACATTTAGATTAGGTAGCAATATGTCTCATCCATAGATTTGACATCAATGACAAAACAACAATTGTACTAATTGTAAGTTTCCAACAATTTGAGCAACCGAAAAGAATTCAACATTAAATTTTAAAGAACAATGACTATTATCAGTTAGGGTTTGAAAGAAAATTATATGAAAACTTCAATAGAAACCCTCGTAAAGATTCATCAAGCAAAACATGTAATTTTCTTTGTTTCAAACAAAATTGTTGTTTGAAAATCTTTTTGGAACACAAATGCATTCAAGAAATGAAAGGAATTATGATTGCATGTTTTAGAAGATCTTAGCCATGTGAAAACAGAAAATTACATAATTCTATTATTTTTAGGAAGATTTATTTTAATATAAATAATAATTTTTAAAAATAAAAACTTATTTTTTAATGAATGTTTATTAATTTTGATTTAGGATTTATTTTTTAAAAATGGAATTATTTATTAATTCAAAAAATTAAAATATTAATTAAAAATAAAAATTATTATTTATTAATTTTAAAAATTAAATTAATACTACTCATTTAGTTATAAAGTGGATGTTGGTATTAAAGAATCTTTAAGTTTAGTTAAACTATTAGCTGCATATAAATTATTTTATATTTATTTATGCAAGTGAGAAATAAATAAATATATAATTGTGATTTAGTTATATTTTAAGAGAAGTTATAGTGGAGTTCATTGTATAATCTTCTAGTTATGAATATTAAATATTTTGAGAGAAATTATAAATAACTTAATTAAAGTTATAATTTCAAGTTTGAGTTATCTCTAGCTACATCATGAATTAAAGAAAAAGTAAATATTAATATTGGACTTATATATAAGTCAAATTAATATTTTGGAAATGAAATTGATATTAATATTTTATCTAATAATTTACACTTATGTTTTTGAAATTAAAAGCGACCAAAAACAAGGGGGTCGGCCCCTAACAGTCAAAAGGCTGGTAACCAACACATTACTAGCCAGTAACAAAAACAAACAAAAAAAATAGGAGTACCAGTAGGCAGAGACTTAAATCATAAACCAGAAAGCTAGAACCAAAAAGGAAACAACCTAGCTACTAACCACATTGTCCATAAAGGTACCCAGGCCTAATAAAATCTTAAATATAGCTGATTACCAACAAAACCATAACTGCCATAAAAGTATATAAAGTCTTTGGATCCTTAGATCCCCATAACTGAATAGAACTAAAAAAGACTTAGATTTATTTTTTCCCTTTTCCCCTTGCATGAAGTAGAATCTGGGCCCAGTCATCAGCAAGAAACTTGAAGAGTAATTTGTTGTCCTCCATGTCCAAGCCAACTTCCTCCTTCTCCTATGCCAACAATTGTAGGGTAGTAGCAGCAGCATGAGTAACTTTAAGTCCAAACTTGGAGAAGGTGAAAAACCCCTCCTCCAAAGCTTTGACCCTTTCCTCTAGGTTCATGTGATGCTCCTCCACCACTTCAGTCTCCTCTTTATGCTCCTCGACCTTCTTTGCAGCAACCTCCTTCATTTTCTGTCCCTGTGGTTTATCCTACAGTACCCTTGGGTTAGAGGAAAATTTCAAATTTTCCTTAACAGGGGAAGAAATGGTAATTGGGGAATTATCCTTTTTGCTCATCTCATCACAAAAAGTAATGGGTTTAAGTGAGATGTTGGCTGAAGCATCGGTTGTCTCAGTATTCCTTTCTTTGTCATCTAACACTTGAGTTTGAGTATCATCCATCAAAATGTTTCCAGAATTGAAAATTTTTTCCCACTCCTCATTACCTTCATCCTTTTTGGAGTTGGAAATATTTTCCTCCTCCCTTCTGTCACTATTATTGCCTAAGATATCTTCTTCAACTTCCTCAACAAAATATCTGATGGACTTCTGCTTAACCCTAGCCTGGGACTGATCTAACCTACCAGACCTTCATTTTGCTTTTCCCCCAATATCCTCACCAGAATCCTCTCCAAAAACCTCAACCACCTTATCAACTTTAATTTTCTTATTTCCCTTTTGTTGTAGGGCTATGTTAGGTTTTATCTTTTTCTTAGCATCCTTGCTAGGAGATGGCCTGGGAGTATAGATTTTCGTCCTTGTATTGGAGCTCAGGGGGAAATAAGTCTATGGTGGGGGTTTTCCACTACAACCTCTCTAGGGGGACACAAAGCTAAGTGGAACTGATATAGACAAAAAATTAACCCCTGATGAATAATGGTGAAGTTTAAGCCTTTACTCTTTTTTTCCCTAATATCATTAATCATATCCTCAAGTGAATGCAGAAGGAAAAATAGAATGGAAATGAAATCCCTATTTCTAAAGTGATTAAACAAAGGAAAATGATAATAATAGCACACTCCAAACCTTCCTTCCAGTGTGAGATACTTCATCAGGACCAGACACACATCATCCCAGGGCTGAGGTAACTTATCCCTTTTAAACCCTCCTCTATAGTGAATTAGCTCCTCATTCTCCACAAAGAAGTTATTTGTGCTAGCCTCATCTAAGACTTTAGTGAATTTTTTTGCCCTTCATTGTGAGTCCTGTTGCTATGGAAATTACCTCCTCTGTGACTTGAAATGTAATGTCATTGATTGTAACCTTCCTATCATTCCAATTATTCACAAATTGTAATCCACAATTTTCATCGTACCTAGCCATGGACATCATTTAGGGAAAAAACCCCCTTCTTTCAAAAGATACTAGGTCGCCATCCTGTCCTTGAAGTTCTCTAATCTCATTGGTTCCAACCAATTTAGATCACCTCCCATTTCAATTCCTCCACTATTTGACCTCTCTTCCTTAGAAATATGCATCAAAACTTTATCACTTTCAAATTCTCTATGGCTACTCTCTTTCTTAAATCCTTTGAGGAAATAGGGATCAAAATTACAGACCCATGTATGATGTGCTCTAGAATCCCATAACATCTTATTATGAGATTCGTGGGTATTAAAAAACCTAATTTTCTCTCCCCCTTGATTTTTGACATCCCAATCCATAATATCTATCGTACTTCCTTTTGGAGAGTGATTTGATGCTTGTAACAAGTTTCCATAATTACAAAAAGACAATTTCCTTAGTTTGTAATTACTCCACTTGTCATTTGTACGACCATGTCTATCTCTTATTTCCAAAATGCTAAAGTTTAATTTAGCAACAAAGTTCTCCATCTTGCCTAATTTGGCCTTAATTTTAAATTTAGTGATCACCATTTTGAATTTTGCCACCTTTTTCCTTGGATATCAACATCCTTAGATTTTCATTGATATCAACTAAATTTTCCCAGCATGTGATTGCCCTAACGTTAAACCCCATGGCAACCGCAGTGTCTGCCACTTGATTACCCTCCAAGTAGATATGCTACAGGTGGACCATTCTCATTTCCTCCAATATATTTTTAATATCCAAGATGATATTTCTAATCTTCTATCCCAATTTTGCCTCCCCCTTTACCCAATCAATCACTAGTTTGGAGTCCCCTTCTATAGTTAACTCTAAAATGTTTCTTTCCCTAGAGAGTTGAAGACCTCATAATAACATCATAGCTTCTACCACATTATTGCTACCAATCCCCTCCTAGCTTGCATAAACCAATAGCACATCACCATTCCTGTCTCTCAGCACACCCCCGGCTGCTCCCTATCCTCCTTTCACAGCTCTGTCAAAATTCAATTTATACTGTGTGATGATGGGTGGTCTCCATATTGTTTTTTGTCTCCTCCTTCTAGCGAAGTTATCAAATACGAAGAAATCCTCTTCACAACCCAAATTCTTAGCCACAATGCCTTCAAGTCTTCTAGGTTCCTCCTTTGGCATCTTATATTTAGCTACCCTTAGATTTTCCTTCAACAGTTTGTTCATCGCTCCAAAAACCACTTCAACCGTCCTATTTTCCTCCCTGAATATTCTGTTATTCCTTTCTTTCCATATGTGTCAGCATACATATGGTGGGATAATCTTCCATAAAAGGATTAGTCTTGGATGATGGAATGGACAATCCCAATTATCCACAAACTATCCCAAGTTATCTTTCATAACCCAAACCACCCCCAATCTTTCCCAAACCTTAGTCTAGATGTCAACCACAAACTGATATTCAATGAAAAGGTGGTAAATACTTTCTTCCTTTTGTTCACAAAGGCAGCAATGGTTTTTTATTTAGAATCCCCTTTTTTTCAAATTACCAATTGTTAAAATTTTTCCATGTTGAATCATCCACCAAAAGAAATTAATCTTAGGTATAAGGTTACTGATCCATACCTTGCACTAAGTAGTTGGGCATAGTTCCTTATTAAACATTAAGGTATAAGAAGATTTGACACTGAAGTTCCCATTCGGAGTTAAATCCCAAGCCATGATATCCTTGTGTGGCAATAATGGGAGTCTCTATTCCTTTATTAGTTCTTCTAGTTTCTCTATGAGAATAACTATCTTCTGTGGATAGTCCTCCTTATATAGCTTATTCCATCTCCTCCCCTGGTCAATGTAGTCTCCCACTTTAACCCCAATGTCCTCCTCCTTAAGGAGTTCCATTAAACCACTATATTTACTTAAGGCCAGTGGTTTCTCATCCATCCACTTGTCTTCCCAAAACCTTATATTGAAGCCATTGCCCACAATCCACCTCAATCCTTCTCTTAGTAGCCCTCTATTTGTAACAATGTTCTACCAAATCTTTGAACCTCTTAGGAGGTCATTATTATATAGGTTCCACCAAAAGGAGGTATTAGACAAATATTTAGCTTTCATAATATTTCCCCATCCCGTGTTTCCTTCTGCCAGTCTCCATCCAATTTTTTTGAGAAGAGCTTTATTAAGGTCTTTCATTCTTCTAATCCCAAGCCCCCCCTTAGCTTTTGGTTTACGCACCTCCTCCCAGTTGACCAGATTTAATTTATTTTTCTCTTCAGTCCTTGACCATAGGAAACTCCTTTAAATTCTCTCAATTCTCTCAACCATATTTAGATTAATCTTATATATGGATAAGAAATAAATAGGGATTCCCTAAAGAACAGCAACAATCAGTTGTAATTTTTTGGCATTGCTTAATTTCTTCCCTTTCCACCTTGCAAGCTTCTTTTGAATTCTCTCCACTATTGTATTCTAAAATTCATTAGAAACCTCCTTGGTAGTGAGGGGGAGGCCTAAATAAGTGTCTGGTAGGCAAGCGGATTGGCAGTCCAATAGTTTCCCAATCCTTCTTTGAACTGAAGAATCAGTGTTAAAGAAATAAATCTTGCTTTTATGGTAGTTCACCCATTGCCCTGAGCTTTCTTCATAATTATGTAAAATCATTTTCCAAGCTTCAGCGTCCATGATTGAAGATTCCCCAAATAGGAAGGTATCATCCACAAATTGTTGTATAACCTTAGCTTCAGCATTAGTGGCTGGTTTAACACCTTTAATGCAGCCCAAATTCACTAATTTATAGAATGACCTTCCCAAGACTTCTGCTACCATGATAAACAGGTATGGTGAGAGTGGGTCACCCTATCTTAAGCCTTTTCCTATAATTATGTTACCCCATGGGGACCCATTTAGTAGGATAGAGTATTGCACTGAGCTCACCATCAACATTATCAGGTTTATAATCATATTTTTAAATCCAATTCTTTCTAGTACATCCTGAAGGAAGTCCCAATTGACCTTATCATAAACTTTGGAAATGTCCAACTTGAATGCCATTCCTAGTTGTCTGCTCTTTTCCATTGAATAGATAACCTCATGGGTTGTAATAGCCGCATCAAGGATCTTCCTTCCTGGCAAAAACCCCTTCTGAGGACTACCAATAATTTTTTCCAAGAAAGGCTTTAACCTATTCACTAAAACCTTGGCAAAGACCTTGTAGATAGTATTACATAGACTTATAGGTCTAAAATCATTCAAATTTAGAGGATTGGATTTTTTTGGAACTAGGGCAATAAAGGTATTATTTATGCTCCGTAGTAGTTTACCTGTTCTGAAAAAATCCCTAGTTGCCCAAATTACCTCTGATTTGATCACCTCCCAGAAATGCTAAAAGAAAGCAGGTGGAAACCATCAAGCCCTAGGGCCTTGAAAGATTTCATTGAGAACATTTCATTTTTCACTTCCTCTTCCATGATCTTACCAAGGATTAGATCATTTTCCTCTTCTCTTATACTCCTTGGGATTGAATTAATCAGACTTCTTCTGATCACTTGGTTCCCAACGAAGTTATCTTTCTTAAGTGCCTTATTGAAGTGGTCTACCACAAGTTTCCCCATTTCCTCCTTCTCTTTCAACACCCTTCCCCCTTCTTCATTTAGTTTTGAGATAGTGTTTCTTCTTTTGTGGTTAGAAGCAGATCTATGAAAGAAAGTAGTATTTTTGTCCCCTTCCTTCAGCCATTGAATTCTAGATCTTTGTTTCCAAAAAAATTCCTCCTTTTGGATGATCTCTTTCCACCTCCTTCTAAGTTTCTCCTCTTCCTAAATATTCTCCTCTGAGTTATTCCCTTCTGCAATAACCCCTTGGAGTTTTTTTAGCTTTTCCTCTACTTCTCCTTTACTTTTAAAAATGTCCCCAAATGAACTTTTAGCCCATGCTCTGACATTTCTTTGAATATTATCAAGTTTTTGGGTAAGTTTGTACATTGCAGTACCTTTTATTCTTATATTCCACCACTCCTAAATCTTATCTTTGAATTTTGGATGTGATTCCCACATTATTTCATATCTGAAAGGTTTCTTCCCCCTTTAAAGCCATCCTCCCAATGGAATAAGATGGTTGAGTGGTTAGACACCGTTCTGTTGAGATTCTCCAAGTAGGAGTTACCCATGCTACTCCAATTCCCTGATAGTAATAATCTGTCTAGTATAACCTGAATGAGATCCTCACCTTTCCTATTATTAGTCCAGGTGTATGGGTTACCCCTCAGCTCCACATCCATGAAGTCCAACTTCCTCATAAATTCTCTTAGGTCTTGCAAGCTCTCCTGACATTCTCTATTGCCTCCCCTCTTCTCTAAATGGTAAAGAGGAGTATTGAAATCACCCATACACATCCATTGCTCCTCCAACATAGTTTCAGTTATCCTTATCAAATTGTCATACATTTCCTTCCTCCCTAATTCTCTATCAAGTGCATAGATATTAATCAGTTTCCAATTGTGGCTATTTGATTGGAAATGAGTAATTATAAAGTTTTTTTCCTTCCAGATCTCATAGCCCTTCAATGAGTTTAGACTCCACATGGTAGCAATTCCCCCCAATGCTCCATTTGAATCCATATCTAAATACCCCACCCCTAACGAAATATAGCTATCAATTTTATCAAAATTGGAGCTAGACATTTTTGTCTCTTGAATTAATACACAATCTATGTTTTCCTAAGATATTAATTGCTTTAGAGCATACTAATTTTGGGAATTATTCAATCCCCTTATATTTCATGAAAGGAGTTTCATTTCTTACATTTTTTTACTATCTCCAGTATAAGTTGTTTACCACTGGCTACATCTCTAGCAGTTTGTTTTGTCCTGGTAACTCTTCTTGATGGTCTTCTTGTTGTTCCTTATACTCCAATATATGGTTTTTTCCCTACCCTTCTCTTCTTCTTTTGCACTTCCCATTCATCATTATCCTCCTCCTGAGGTGAAGAGGGGCTCATCTCCTTATCTATATTATCAATGCTTTCTATTACTCTCACTCCTATCTCAGCCTATGAGGCCTTGACCATCCTCATAAGGGTGCAAACTAACTCCCTTAAATCACCTTCCTTATGCTTATGGTCCCCCACCCCTCCCCCGCCCCATGTTGTTGAGGAGCCCATAATAGAGGGGGTTACCTCTTTCTCCTTAGAAGGGGTTTCAAGCTTGCTCCCCCCAATCTAGATTGTTGTCAAATCTTGCAGACTATTGGTTCCTTCTATTTCTCCATCTTTCAGACACTCCTCCACCAAAGTTCTCACCAAAGGTGAGCCCAGAAGATCCTCCAAATCTCTTTTGAAAGGGTATTCCTCCTATGCCTTCTCATCTTCCTTAGTATCCTTTCCCCTAGGACTCAAACAGTTATCCTATGTGGAGGTCATATTGGGCAAGGTCATAGAAGGTTTCGTTACTATCTTCTCAGTCAGTACTGAAGGTTCCCCAATGGTCTCCATAACTATCCCTGGAGAGCTCTCCTTCTATTTGTCTTTTTGCATTTTAGCTTTGCAATCCATGATAAGGTGACCAAATTGCCCACATCTTTGGCAAAACAAGCTTGCATTCTCATATTCTATGGGCTGCATTCTCTCACCCCATTTAGTTTTTAAAGCAACCATAGTAGGTAGTGTTCTATTCAGTGCTACATTCACAAAATCTAGCATAGACAAGTCTCTATTTTTGCATTGTCACTTTGTTAGTAGTAACAAAATTACCAACAAAGTTCCCCACCCATCTTAATATCCTTTCATCCCAAAATTCTAGAGGGAGGCTAGGTAATCTTACCCATACTGGGGCAAGTTTGTTTAGTTCCAAACTAGCATCAAATCCCAGATGCCATCTAGTCAGGGCCAGACAATGCTTACCAAAATACCAAGTCCCAAAAATAACCACATTGAATCTTCTTTCGTGGTAAATCTGAAACAAAAAAGACCACTTGGCATGGCAGAAACACTTAGAGTTCCTTTGACCTTCCACTTATGGTCCATCCATTTCCTTACTATCTCAATAGAAGGGCAAAAAGCAACAAATCTGCCTACAACACAAAGTTTGAGGCCAGAAGTCACATTATCCATCATACTATCAAGGGGTGCAATCATAGGACCTTCTTGTCCATGCATTACCTTGGGATTCTCTATTTTGGGGTTGGACATCTTGGTACCCATAAGCGCACTCTTCCATCTCAATAGAGAACCCACATCCAACTTTTGGGTATCTCCCTGCTAACAGCAAGCAGAACTTCCTCCCCCCAGCTTAGGGATGTCCACTCTCAACCGTCCTTCCTCCAAAGCTGACTTGACATTACCTGACCTATCTACATCAATGGACCCACTGCTAATCAAGTAGTCTACATCTCTACACACCACAAGCACCAATTGTAGGTCCGGGCATGGTGGCAGATCCGGAGGATTAGGGTCCTCCATCATTCAAAATTCAAAAAGAAAATGGGCGGAAAAGTTGCATAATGAAAGTTCTAACTTCAACTAATAATTTCAATTTACACTTATGTTATTAATTAAATCATTCATGATAAGATTATTTAAATTAAAACCATGATAATGTTACATAATATTTTAAATGCACAAAGAGTTTTGACATTTAAACACTTATTGATTTAAATAAGTATATTAGTATAACAATTTATATTAACATGTATACTCTTACTTTATTTCTAAGCACATCCTTATTACCCAAACTAAACAAGAGACATTGACGAAATTAAATCATGTGGCTGAAAACTATATGTCTTCTAATATTCTATTTATAGTCTTGTGATGTTTATTTTTGTGATGATTTTTCTTTGTGAGTTCTTTAGTTGGCCAAGTTAGGATGTGCACTAGAGGCATTTTTGAGATATCTTTTATGATGATTTGAATAGATGTCATGATGTACTTTATGATTTAAATAGAGATTTCTTTTGATGAGCATTTATGAGAACTTGGGTTTTGAGAGCCAATGTTATTTTTGGGTTGCCTATTAAGGAACCAAATTTGATCAATATTACTTTTGTTGCATGAGACACAATTATGGTTTATGAGTTTTAGGAAGGTAGTCTAGGTGCATGTTTATAGGAGTGGCTTGCAATTGGGGTAGGAACCCAAAGTGGTTGCTATGGTAACTCATTGTAAGTTGTGTAACAAGTGATAACATCTTAATTAAAATACTTTCCTCCCCCATACATTGAGATAAATTAAAAAGATAGAGTTTTTTCTTTGTCCATTCATTGAGTACTTGTATAGACTAAGGACGAGAATGAGATGATACCTTGAGAGGTATGACTAGTTTCCTCATCTTCATGAGAGAGTATTCTGGTTCCACATAGAGTCACTAGGGGGTTGGGATCTTGAGAGACTATTAGGGTAACCTTAGAGTTGGCTCATGTGATGGCACTCCATAGTATGTAGCTTGAGTCTCCTTAATGGTTTTTTAATATTTTCCTTTAGTGGTGTACTTGTCAGATATTATTTTTGATGGTGTATTCATTGTTATTCATTACTCATTGATTGGATGTCATTTATTGTTGATAGTTGACTTTTATTAATGAATGATCAGTTATTCATTGGTGGTGTTTTTATTGTTGGAGTTAGTGATTAGTGGTTTACTTTTATTGATGACAATTTTTATATGATGGCTATTGTGCTTGTGACACTTGAATTGATTTTGAGGAGGTTGTATCTTTTTGGTTTTGATATTTGATTTATACTTGGTGTTTATTGTTGATTTTGGTATGTGATGTTGGTTTGGATGAGTGTCTTTTTTACTTTGGTTATCTCTTCTTCTTGCGTAGTTGGTGTTACCCTTGAGGTAGATTTCACTATCAAGATTCCTTACCTAGTATTGGTTTATGATTTTATTATTATGTATGGATCATACATTCTCTCTCATGCATGGTGGGAGTGAGAGCCTGATTAGGTGACTAAATGGTCGAGATGTAGTGTCTTCTTACCATTTATGTCCCCCCTTACATCGCTAGATGTTGGATGCTTATTGATACAGTGGTACCATTATCATTCTTATTCTTATCTTGGAGACTTCTATTCATTTGATGTATCTATGTATCATGTGTTTTGAGATCCTACGGGATATTGTATTGTATATACATACCTTGTGACATGTGTAGTGGATGTTTTCATTAGATGTGATTTCATATTGTTAGTTGTAGTTATGCATTTGCTTATGTGATAATGTATTTTTTATTTCTTTATGATCAAGATACTTTGTACTTGAGACTGAAACTAATTAATACTAACTTTTTTAATATGATTCAACATGAAGGAACCCTTGAGGAATGGAAAATGTATTTGTAATTTTACTATGTGTACTTGATGTGTATATATATTTCTTCTCCAATATTGTCACTTTGATGTTGTTTAAACTTATTATAATAAAAAAATTCAGTAAACATTGTAACCTATTAGGTTTATTTCTCTTGGGTTCCCGAGTGAGGCATTACAAATAAACTCTTCTTCTTCAACTATCTTCTTTGTTGCGACATTGCACATTAATTTGTTCCTCCTCAAGGACAATGATTTCATTGTGAATTAATCCATCATATATTCACTTCTTCATCAATGATGAAGAAATACCAGTAATCATCTGGGGGCTCACAACCATCAAAATTGAGAGGTATCTAAAGTGTAGGTTGAGGATCTAAGAACCTTGAGATGTTAATCTTAGGAGGATTTCTCTGTCTAGAGCTATAGAACTTATGCCTTGTAGACTCTTATTCTCTAGCTGCTTGTATTTGAGCAAGGCTAAGCCTTGTTTCCTCCTCATTTGCAATAGTATTCCTTATATCAAGGTCCTCCTCGAATTTCCCCTCTTATTTCATCCTTTTTCTACAATATGAGAAAGACTTGGTGAGCCTCATTGGAAATATTATATATCTCAACAGATCATTTTCTACTACTCAAAGCTTTTATACAACTCCTTGAACTAACTGGACATAAGTCCTCGAGCTTAATAGAATATAAATTCCCACTATCTATGCTCTCACATGGATTATGAACATAATAAAAATGTTTCAATAACTTAGCAAATCCAAGGACTATTTTATTTATATAATCAGAGAGAATCTTCCTCCTAGATTGGTAGAATCATTATGGGGCCCTTTAGAAGAGTAGGGAAACATAGGGTGAAACTAAGTTGTAGTCTTGATTGAGATGGAAAATGTTAGGGGGGGTGGAGAAATATCATGTTATGGGAGAAAATGGGAAGAATCTCTATAGAGGGAATCGATAGTGTAACACTTAAAAAAAAAACTTCATGAAAATCCCAAAGAAACATAAAAGATCAAATATCATCATATTCATACCAACACTGTTTCTACTTGAAACCGATACATTTGCACTTAGATTTTCTAAGATGTTTGATGAAATTCCTTGAAATAATGTTATCACTATGAAAAATATTTGAATTCTCAATTAATGAAGGTCAAACTAGATACCAACAAGCTTATGCAATTGAATCTATGTCCCTACACCAAGCATGCCCAAAACTATTCATACAAAAGTCTACACCCATGCCTGATGTGTTATCTATGATAGACCTCATGTAACATGGAAATAACCTCTAATTTTGGGACTTATGCTCTTAGGTTGAATCTCTAGAGAAGGAAAACCTCCTTACCATTAGAATGCACCAAAACTACTACTTTGAGGGAAATGAGAGAAGGATTACATAAAAGTATGTTGAAAGGGAAAGGGGGTGATGCACTTTTTTGAAACATGGTTAGTACCTCTACCTATATCTACACTAAATATCAATAAAAAACCCAACACACATAGATCATAACTCTAAACTACCCTCCACTAACTTGTATGGAGGTTAGAACTTATCAAATGCTAAAAGGAAAATGAATTTCACTACACAACAACTCCCAATAGATAAAAAATGATATACAAATCAAGAATATAGAAAATGAAACATTCACTACAAGGAAAATGAAAATGCACAAGACACTAGAATGAAAAGAAGACTTGTCAAAAAAGAGATTTTCTTTAATGGAAGGGAAAATACAGTTACAAATGCAAAGTATAATGCTACTACAAAGAACTAGAGAAGAACTGAGAATATGTATAAAGAATTGCCTTTCTAAGATTGTAGGTGTAACTCAAATAGAACTTTAAGTTTAAAATCCAACCATAGTGGAGTTAGATTACAAAGGAGAGAAATAAAAAAAATGAGAATCAAATCTGATCATTCTACTAAACTTGCTCTTGGAAGTAATAAAAAAATCTAAAATGAATGTACCAATCTAGTACAAGGATAAATCTAATAGATTCTACTCCTAAAAGAAATGAATAGGCATGGAGTGCATTGGCATAGTAAATATAATGCCCAAAAACAATTAGCCTTGGAAACATGTTTTGGGTGTAAACAAATCAAATCATGCCTCTATCAAGAAATACAGGGATAGGATAACACAAAGTGTTAACCCACCTGCATACACTAGTATGGTTGACTTGTTGACCATCACCATTTCACAAGCACTTCCAACAAGTTGTTATGAAAATGAAAAATAAACTTGTTATATTGATCATAAAAAATGTGCACACCACAAAATCTTGAGAAATACCATACTAACATGGGCCTACAACACCCATTGTTACAAGAAAATCCCTTTAGTCAAATAGTTGGCACAATCCCCCATAAAAAAGGTAGAAGAAATTTCAAGAAGGGATAGTATGAAATATTAACATCCTTATACATGGCACAATCCCATTAACCATTGAAAATATGTATGACATGAAGGTTGGGACACATGGAATCAATGTGATCCTTTAACCTTGGAAAAATGTTACATTACCACTACTTGAATGAAATGGAGACACATGACACAACATAAGCATTTTTTCATTTTGTAAGGGGAAAAAAGGTTACCCTGCAAAATACAAAAATGTTCATAACATGAAGGCAAGCTGCAAATTTTACATGCTAACCCGCTATAATAGATTTCATCACATTGAAATTTTCTCAAATCAATTATCAATGATGGGATGAATGTGGAAAAAAATATCCAATAGGAACCTTGAATAAAAAAAAGGGAGAGGTTATGAAGGATTTTAAGTCAACTACATGAGTAGATAAGAGTTTTGAATCATTAAAGTAGAAAGTTACAAAACACCCTATTTTAGCTCTAACATATTTTAATAAGATTTTTCTAGTAGACTGTGATGCTATTGGTAATACAATAGGAGCTATTTTGAGTCAAGAATTTAGGCATGTTTCTATTATAATGAGAAGCTAATTAATGCAAAGAGAATATATTATATTTATGATTAATAATTTTATGCTATAGTTTAAGCATTGAAGAAGTGGAGACATTATCTTCTTCCCAAGGAATTTTTTTAATATATTGATCATAAAGCTTTGCAATATTTGAATAGCCAAGGAAGGTTAAAATAGAGGAATTTGAAATTTGTTAATTTTTTTTAGAGTTATACATTTTTTTTTGAAACATGGGAATGTGAATTCTAACAGGGTTGCAAATGCTCTTAGCAAGGGAATTTTTTCCAGTAGAGATGCAAATTGAGGTTGTTGGGTTCAAGGAACTCAAGAGTTTGTACCCAGAAGATCTTGATTTTGGTGAAGCTTGAAAAGCTTGTATAGAGCCTATTACTCTATAGATAACTAAGTGGTTGGATTTCATCATCCAAGATGGTATGCTATTTAGAGGAAATCAAATGTGCATTCCAAGGAGTTTTACGAGAGATAATCTCATCAAGATGATGCATAGTAAAGGGTTGGCTAGACATTTTTATTGTGATAAAAACATTTCTCAAGTTAGTGAGAACTATTACTAGCCAACAACTCCAACAAGATGTCAACAAGTTTGTATAGAGTTAAAAAGTATGTTAAATGAAAAATAGAGCAAAGCATAATAAAGGGTTATATTAGCCATTACTTGTATCAAAGAAGTTATGGGAGGATATTAGTATGGACTTTGATCTTCGCTTACCAAGGACACAAAAATGGCATGATTCAAAAAAAAAATTGTTATTGACAGGTTCCCAAAGTTGACACATTTCATCCCTACAAAAAGAATAATGATGTTGTTCATGTGGCAATAAGTGTGAAACTGCATGGTCTACCAAAAAGCATAATTTCATATTGAGACACCAAGTTTTTTGGGTATTTTGGGCACACATTATGGAATAAATTAAGGATAGATTTAAAATTTATCTCATCACATCATCCATAGAATAATGGATAGACATAAATAGTGAATAGGAGTTTGGAAAATTTGATGGGATGCTTGGTCAGAGATAAACCAAATGATGGGATTTGATTTTACTAGAAGAAGGATTTGCATACAATAATTATGCCAATAAGAGCAATAGTAAATCACCATTCCAAGTTGCATATGGAAGTAGTCCCATAAATGATTATGAATTAAGGAAGTAGGACAAAGGGGAAATAAGTAATGTTGAAGCTAAAGATTTTTTAGAGCACTTGAAGAAAATTCATGAGGAGGTGAGGAAGCATATCACTAAAATCAATACATAGTACAAGGCTAAGGCAAATGAGAAAAGGAGGAATAATGAATTTTAGGTTCAAGATGAAGTCATGGTTCATTTGAGAAAGGAGAAACTTCTAGTATGAACATATAATAAGTTGAAGATGAAGAAGTTTGGACATTGAAAAATACTAAAGAAGTATGATTTAGGAAATGCCTATGTAGTAGAATTGTCAAATGAACTGAATATTTCACTAGTATCTAACATTTCAGAACTGACAAAGTATCATGAAGGAAGCATTGAAGATGAGATCATAGAAGAACAATAGAATATTCTAGAAACTACTTCAACTAAAAAGGAGATTAAAGATATACTAGACAATTATGCTGGTAGAAGAAAAAGAAACATGATATATAAAAAATATTTTGTCAAATGGAAAGGACAATATGTTGAAGATTCATCATGGATGACAAAGGAAGAGGTTAACCATCTTAGTTTCCCTCTCAACACCTAAGACGTGACATTATACTAGGTGTATGATGTAGGAGCATCTTGGGCCTGTAGAAATCTTGCATCACCCAAAAAAATTAATATTTTTGTCTTTTCAACAAGGGTTGTTTCTATACAAAGTTTCTTATTTAGAAGCTTACTATTTTGAATAAGTTGGTCAATCAAGCTGATAATGTTCTAATATCATCCATGGAGGTTCATTTTAGATGTATTGGCCTATTAGTAAAGTTTCATTGCAATACCAAGTGCATTTGTTAAGTTATTGAGAATTTTGTGTACAAATTTTGTTAACTTAGTTTTGAATTTCTTTGAGCCTCCAAAAAGGGGTTCAACCCCAAAAAACTAGATCTTGAATAATCAAGCCTTGTAGATCAGGTGGTGTTGTTTCTGTAAAAGGGGTATCATAGTCAATCGTAGCAATGATTTTTGAGTTATGGTCTTTGGAGTTGTGCCACCTAAAATTATGAAAAATGAAATTATTTAGGTTGACTCTAATGTAATAAAATATGAAATATAATTAAAAACTAGGTTTAGTTGGCCTAAGGTTCAGGGGCTAAAATTCTAGAACATTCTTGGGTGGTGGAAAGTTGTCTATATAAAGAAGGCCTGGGGTTGTCTAGGCTAGTTGGGGGTTACTGGTGGTGGCTTTGGCTTATAGAATAATATTGTAATGAAAATTACCATGTGGAATTACATGTTGAATTTTTGAAATTTGTAATTCTATAGATAAAAAGAAGCCCATTTTCTATTTTTGCAAATTATTGATATCCCTCTATTTTTGTGTGTTTGTGTTGATAATGGGAGCATCCTAAATCATTTAGGAAGTGCATCTTGCATCAAGGGAAACAATATCCAATTGCGTAGTTGAGATGTGATATCTCCTAGTTATCTCATTGCTTGTGTAAGTTTCTATTCATGTTGTGAGTGACATCACCAATATTTAAGGAATGAATTTGAGCTAAATGGTTTTATCATTCTATCCTTGCATTGATTTTTGAAGAGAATGCAATCATGCATCTAATAGCTAATTGTCATTTTTTCACACTCATAAATTAATCATGATAGTTTCATTTTTTGGTTGGTTAATTTTAGTCTTGTGGGCCATATTTATTGTGGGAATAATTGTGTCTTTTGAGTGTTTTTTTTTGTCTAACATTATGCATGGTGTGGATCATCATCTCATGGGTTAGTCATGTCTTATTTTTTGCATTTAGAACATCACGTGTGCACATGCATTGACATGTGATGAGATGTATGTACGTTAATGTTGTATCTTATTTTTTGATTTATTAATATATTGCTCTTCATATATGATATTTTTGGTTAGGTGTCCTAGGTTTGTAACTTGGGACATTACAAAACACATTTCTCATACATTTTGTCAACATGTAAGAATTCACAAACACATTAGACAATACATCTCCCATTGAAGCATTATTTTGTGTTTGCAAAAACATCAAAATGATTTTCTAGGAAAATACTAACCCAGGTGAATGAAATGCTACCAGACACACAATTAGGAGAGGAGTTGATCTATTCAAGTAAAGGGTGGTCCTTTTAGAAAGGGTGATAGTTAAATTCTTCTAATAAAAAAATTAAATAGGAAGTAGTTAAACTTGATGAGCTCAAACTAGTAGCCCACATATTATTACTTACATAGGTGAAGTAAAATATATCTAATAAATAAATAAAATATTACACTTGTGATATAATTTTATCCACAATGAAGTACAATATTAAAAAACCACCTACAAATACAACTTGGGGAGGAACAAAATGAGACACAAAAATAAACGTGTGTTAATTATGTTTACATACATATGTGTGTGTCATAGGTAGATTGATATATGGGGTGGTGTTGGTGGTAATAAACTAAGAAGAATAATTTGGATGATTACAAGCATGATACATAATATAATTTCATCTTTTATATCACATAAGATTGAACACTTGTACATAACAACATTGTAGTAATTGATTATTTAGACAATTTAATATATTTATGTATTATTTACACATATGAACATTCAAAACCCTATTTTAGCTAATTTGTTATAGTGATAAATCTAGCTTATAATATACAACTTTTAGAAACATACACCACCATGCACAATCAAAATATAGTTGAATCAGTGGAAAAAATTTAGCTATGTATTTTAGAGTATTCTTTTAATATTCAAAATAATTCACATGTGAACAAAAATTTATAGACAATACGATCAATGAGAAATATTTTAAATATATAAATTGAAATATAAATTGAATATAAATACTTAAAACCATCTTTAACCAATAAAAATAATAGTGTGAGTATGTATAAAATTATGCCTATAAGAACAATTGAACTATAAAGTTGCATAACCATCAACATCTAACCAAATTTTAAAATGTTAAGAATTGAAAAATAATTGTTCTTTGTTTAACTTCTCACAAATTTACATGCAACACAGTTGAATAACAATAATGATTTGGTGGCATGAACTGGTCGAGGGTACAATACAAATATGAATGCCCCTTCCCTATGTTCTACTAGTCTAATTGATTCCAATAAAAAAATCCCAATTCAATGAATTAATTTCTGTAAATCTAATAATGTCAAGGCAAGTTGACTTAAAAAAATCAAGAAATTTGTTTGTTTGCAATACACATCACAAGTCACGTAAGAGTGCATATATTTTATATGTATTTGAGGTCTTCATTCTTGACCATTTTTGTGGAAGGAAAGACAAAATATTGATGCATGCTCACAAATAAACAATCAGATGGATTCCATTCAGTTGGCCCTTTCAATGAATTTTGTAAGAATTTATAGATATTAAAGGTTTTAAAAAATAATATATTACAACATATACTCACAATAACAATAACAAATTTGGGTCAAGATGCTTATATCAAGATAACTACCAACACCAAATCATTTTTTGGTTTTTTAAATGCCAACTTACAAGTTTAGTAACCAAACAAACTGATTAAACAATGGGAATGTTTCGATAGACATTGGTCAAATATATATATAAATAAACAAGGAGAAACAAAATCTTAATGCAAAGCCACTGATAAGAAATTTCATGGATTTATAAACAATTTGAAGACATAAAGGGTATTATAATAATATTTGAATGTGCAGGCTCATAATATATATAATAATCTTCATGGCCTCTTTGTAAGATATAAAACTAGAGTTGACGTTTTTATCTCAAATATAAAATTATTCATATAAAAAAGGTAGGAAATACTTTGTTAATGAATGATGCTAGAGGTTGTGGGACAGATGACTCAGCAGAGAAGAGATGTTGAAGGCAAGGCATATGAAGATGGAGGAAGAAGAATTTTAGTATATTTTGGAAGATGAGTAGAAGTTTTTGGAGGAAGTTGAAGGCATTGGTTTTGGTAAGTTTTATTAGTTTTGTTATGGGAGAGAATTAGGGTCAAGCCTCAACATCTAATTAGTAATCATCCATATTTCAACAACCAATTGGAATTCAATATTTCTAACACCTTTTCTATTTGTATGTTTAAGAGATTAAATTGCAAGGTTTTTATGTCATATTAATTATATATTATTGATTGCCTTCTGATTGGTGTTTCTCTTGTTTATTTTGATTGGCAAAGCTTGTGCAACATTTGAAGAGGCACATAAACCTATTTTACTTCTATGTAGGACTTTTTAGACTTTCAATGCAAACAAGCACACCTCCTTCTAGACTTTATTCCTTCTTTATGATTGTGATTGGCAATAGCTTCAGTGACTATGCACTATCAAAAGTAGTGATGATTATGTATTGTAAGGAACCTGCTCTTAGCATTCTCTTTGTCATGTTTGGAAATTTTTAATTTTTTTGCATACTACTCTGAGGTGGACGATCGGGGAAGTTGCACTTGTCATAGGCTCCAATGGTCTATTGAATCTACCCTTAATTATAATAGCCATTTTCTACTTATTTGTACAAAACAAAAATAGTTTCAATTATGAACAACACTTGAAGTAAAAGAGGAGGAACACATTTTTTCTTTTCTGGTTTAGGCTTTCATATTTTTATCTAGTTAGTTATATTTCATAGTTTTACCTCATCTCTTTTTGTGATTCTTACAACATTATATTGTGTTGTTTTGAAATGTAAAATGCATTTTTGTTCATTTTTTCTTTTATTTGTGATTTATTTTTAAGTACTTTGCACATGTATTATGTATGTGAACAAGATCTGGGAGTAAGTAGTGTTAATAAATGTCTAGTGTAATATGAAGTGTCTAAGAAATTAAGATCCTGACTACTGCAAATCTCAGGTTTGGAAAGAAATGGACAATAACTAGATCGATTTTGTGCACCATTTTTTTGTAATGTTTGATAGATACTATTCTATTTTAGAGACTGACTCCTAATAGTAGAGAGAGGCTCAAATTTTAGTAAATTTGGGTGAGAAGGGAAATCATCAATACTATTTATATGATACCAAGCACTAGAGATTCAAACGTTGGGGTTTGGTCATGAATGATTGTGGATTTCTTCATAGTGAGTTTTTTGATTCACATGCCCTTCTTAAAAATTGTTACCTTTCTATATGATATGATTTTTAGTCACAAAAAAATTATTATTTTTAGGACAATAGAACACTCCTCTTTTCTCAATCTCATCTTAGCATTGATTTGACTGATGAGAATCCTTTTCTATTTGAATTACCCTTCTTTGGTCCAACATTTTCTTTTAAATGTTTCTAAAAGATTGCAACAAACCCACTTTGTGCATATCCTAAAATCATGATATTCAAATTACTATAAATTTTTAGTAATTTGTGAAAGACAATTTAAATTTATTATCGATACATCCACATTTAGGATGCAAATCTGCAAGGGAATTCATACCCACATTTTTTTTTTGACAAAAATGTACTTAGACTCTGTTTCTATTTCGTGTGTTTTCATTTTTGAATACCCATTTGGGTCAAATAAAGGTTCCAGCTCTCATAGTTCCACTATCATTGTTCTAGGATAGAGTATTTGAACACCTTAGGATACGTGTAAATGCCAAAAAAATAGAAGTATGTAATTGAGCCATCATTTTGGTGATCTAGAAGGTGTAAATTGGCCAGATGAATGTAATTGTAACTTAGAGCATTCCAAAAAAACAATCAGGTCAAAAGGCCCCACGGTTTGAAAATTATTGTAGTTTTTCAATTTTTGGAGACCTCCTAAGAATGCTTCAAAGTCAAGTTAGGGGCATTAAATGACCTTGAAAAGGGCCTAAAATGGGGGACAAGTGAAGCTGGTCCATAGGGCTATAGAGCGCTTTGAGAGCTTTTCGAAAATGTAAATGGTTCGTCAATCGAAGCTACGGTTCAAAAGTTATGCCTCCCGAAAGTTTAGTTACCATTTCTAGATTCTTCTAGATCTGTGTTGACTTCTAACGCAGCTTCTGGAGCCTTCTATTTGGTCAGTGGATGCCAAATAGCACTTTCTAGAATGTACTCCTAATCCTTAACCCTCCGGGGTCTATTTAAGAACATTTCTGGCATTGTAAAAGGTAGTTCGGAGTGGAGTTTGAGAGGAGGTACTAAAAGGAGAAATTATCTATAGACTTATACTGTTGTAAGCCCTTAGGGCATGTTTTGAAGTATATTTTCGCTGCACTAAATGTAATAGCATATTTACACAGTTAATACAATTTTCCCTTTCCTGTTGTGTCCATTCTGTATTTGGGTGGTGTCCCCATCAAGTGGTATCAAAGCTAGTTTTCCTGAGTGTGTAGACAGAGTGCCCACTATGAGGTAGTTTGCACCAGGACTATGTGGTTGTGAGTTTGAGTTAAGAAGATGCCTCCACAAAGAGAGCATGGTGCAAGGATAGGAGCTATTAATCCTGAGGAAGTTAGATCCCTCCAAAGGTAGGTACAAGCATTGCAGGAGGAGGTCCGTAGAGGAACAAATGTTGCCGCAGGCAACGAAAGTGAGGACGATAATGAAGAAGAAGAAATTGGACCAGAAGAGGAATTTGATGGGGAAGTTCTAAATCAAGAAGAGGAAAGGCTTTTTAGGTCCATTACTAAGTTTGGGAAAAGACCTACAATTGATGTGGGTGTATTTTCAAGAAATTTGAAACCAGATGAGTTGATCGACTAGATCAATGAACTAGAAGAGTACTTTGAGTATGAGGATATCAGGGATCTAAATAGGGTTAAGTTTGCAAAGGCCAAACTAAAAGGCCATGCCAAAATCTAGTGGCAACAGGTTCAATTGGAATGAAACAGAAGAGGAAAGGAGAAGATCACAAGGTGAGATTGTATGGTGGACAAATTGAAGAAGCAATTCATTCCTGTTGATTATGAGCTTGATTTGTTTAAGAAGATGCATGGGTTAAAGCAAGTAGGAAAATTAGTCCAATAATATACAGAGGAGTTTTACTGACTTCTTATTAGAGTAGGGCATGTAGAAGCAAATAAGGAGAAGGTTGCTCATTATATCAGTGGGTTGTGACCTAGCATCCAGAAAGAATTAAGTCTGGTAAGAATGACCAGCGTTGAATAGGCATACCAGTTTGCCCTACGAGTTGAAGAGAAGCTAAATAAGAGGTTTGAAGGGAGACAAAGAGGGTGTGGTCAAGGAGGAAGGGGTAGTGGTAGGTCATCTGGAGGCCGAAATGAAACCCAAAAGAAAAATGAAGATGTGGATACTAGCAGGAACTAGAGGAACGAGGGTTTCAACCGCTCTCGTGATCAAGACTTTGGAAATCAGAGAGGAAGATGTAGAGGATGTGGACAAGGAAGAGGAGGCTTTCATGGTACCTATTTCCATTGCAATGAAGAAGGTCATCATACCTTTAAATGCCCTCAATGACAAGGAAGGATAGATAGGAGAGTTGAGGGTCAAGCTAGGGTTTCTCATGTGGATGAGGATGCACAATCATCACATTTAGAGGATGCAGAAAGAGGAGAGACTTTAGTAAATGAAAGGGTCCTACTAAGTGGTGAGATTGAACTAGGACAAAGGAGGAGTTTGTTCCGTACTAGATGCAAGTGTGAGGATAAATATTGTGATGTGATCATTGATGGTGGTAGCACTAATAACTTGGTATCAGAGGAGATGGTCTCTAAGCTGAAGCTCAAGATGGAGAAACATCCCCAGCCCTATCAGATTGCTTGGGTGAAAGATGATCATAAGGTCCTGGTAAGTGAACAATGTTTAGTGAAATTCAAAATTGGGAGTTACCATGATGAAGTTCTCTGTGATGTTATTCCAATGGATGTTTGCCATCTATTGTTGGGAAGATCGTGGCAGTTTGATAGGCATGCAGTACATGATGGCCATGCAAACACATACTCTCTAACAAAGGATGGAGTTTGTCACAAACTAAAGCCCATGAAAAAAGATGGTGAAGAGGTATGTAGCAGTGCTAGGATTTTTCTTGTTGATGGAAGGAAGTTTTTAGATGGCATGAAACATTAGCGTATGTGTAATGCTTTGATTCCTAGGAAAGATAAAGAAGGTAGTAGTGAAATACCACTTGAAATTTCAGATTTACTAGGTGAGTTTGGAGATATTATCTTGGATAATGTTCCAGAAGGATTGCCACTAGTAAGGCAAATTAGTCATTAGATAGATTTAATCCCAGGAGCTAGTTTTCCTAACAAGGATGCTCACAGGATGACTCCTACTGAAATTGAGGAGCTAAATAGACAAGTTCAAGAGCTATTGAGGAAGGGCTTGATTCGAGAGAGCCTAAGTCCATGTGCAGTACCTATAGTACTGGAACCAAAGAAGGATGGAGAGTGGAGGATGTGTATAGACTCTTGAGCTATAAATAGGATAACCATCAAGTATCGGTTTCCTTTGCCAAGAATGGATGATCTTATGAACTGCTTGAGTGGAGCTCAGTACTTCACAAAGATAGATCTCAAGAGTGGCTATCATCAGATACAAATATGAGAAGGAGATGAGTGGAAGATATCCTTCAAGACCAAGGAGGGTCTTTATGAGTGGTTAGTCATGCCCTTTGGATTAACGAATGCTCCCAAAACCTTCATGCGGCTTATGAATGAGGTACTTAAGAAGTTCTTGGGAAAATTTGTTATTGTCTATTTGGATGATATTTTAATTTTCAGCAAGACTTTGGAAGAACATTTATTGCATATTCGTAGTGTCCTTGAAAGGTTAAGGGAAGAGGAACTGTTAATTAATTTGAAGAAGTGTATCTTTGCAAAAAGGGAGTTAGTCTACTTGGGGTTTGTTATATCACCTGAAGGTCTCAAAATGGATCCAGAGAAGGTAAAATCCATCTTGGAATGGCCTACTCATAGGTCTGCTACTGAGGTAAGATCATTTCATGGTCTAGTTAGTTTTTACAGAAAGTTTATTAAGAATTTCAGTGGCATATGTGCACCCCTGACTGACACAATAAGAGGGGATAGAAAAAAGTTCAAATGGATTGTGACAGCTGCAAGAAGTTTTGAATTGTTGAAGAAGAAGGTGATAGAACAACCTATGTTGGCACTTCTAGATTTAAGAAAGGTGTTCCAGGTGGATTGTGATGCTAGTGGCAATGCTATTGGAGCTTTATTAAGCCAAGAAGGTAAGCCTATTGCATATTTCAGTGAAAAATTGAATGATGCAAAAAGAAAGTATTCTATTTATGATCAAGATTTGTATGCAATAGTTCAAGCCTTAAAGAAATGGAGGCATTATTTATTGCCTAAGTAATTTGTTTTATATATTGATCACCAGGCATTACAGTACCTAAATAGCCAAGGTAAATTGAATCAGAGGCATATGAAGTGGGTAGAGTTCTTGTAGAGCTATATATTTATGTTGAAGCATAGAAGTGGAAAATCTAATAGGGTTGTAGATGCACTAAGTAGGAGACAATTGTTTCTTACAGTAATGTAGGTTGAAGTAGTTGGGTTTGATAAACTCAAGAATCTGAACCCTGAGGATCTTGATTTTGCTAAAGCATGGAAAGCTTGTAAGAAGCATGTTGCTATAGATAGAACGAAGTGGTTAGACTATTTGATTTAGGATGGTATGCTATTCAAGGGTAGTCAATTATGTATTCCAAGGAGTTCCATGAGGAAAAATCTAATTAAGGAGAAACATAGTGGAGAGATGGCAGGACATTTTGGTCGAGATAAGACCATTGCCATACTTAGGGAACATTATTTTTGGCCTCAGATTTAATATGATGTGAAGAAGTTTGTACAGAGTTGTCAGATTTGTCAAGTTACCAAGGGATTTAGTCACAATACTGGACTATATCAGCCGTTGCATGTTCCATCAAAACCATGGGAGGACATAAGTATGGATTTTGTTCTTGGATTTCCGAGGACACAAAGGGGTAATGACTCAATATTTGTGGTGGTTGATAGGTTCTCTAAAATGGCACATTTCATTCCATGCCACAGAACTCATGATGTTGTCCATACTACAAACATGTTTTTCTGAGAGGTGGTAAGACTACATGGTCTTCCAAGGAGTATAGTTTCTAACAGAGATACCAAATTTGTGGGATATTTCTAGAGAACATTATCAAAGAAGTTGAGAACAGACTTGAAATTCAATTCCACACATCACCCACAGACTGACAGCCAAACAGAAGTCTAGCCAATTTGCTGAGATGTTTAGTTGGGGATAAGCCCAAGGGGTGGGCTTTGATTCTACCACAAGCAGAGTTTCCTTACAATAACTCTATAAACAGGAGTACTGGTAGGTCACCATTCCAAATTGTATGTGGAAGTAGCCCAAGGATTGCACCAGAGTTGAGGAAGATAAAGCAAGGAGAGAGGACAAATGTTGAAGCTGAAGAATTTGCTGAACATATCAAGCATCTACATGAGGAGGTCCAGGCACACATTACCAAGATGAATGAAGAGTATAAAGCTAGGGCTGATCAAAGGATAAAACATAAGGAATTCCAAGTAGGGGATCTAGTTATGGTACACTTACGAAAAGAAAGATTTCCATCCGGTACTTACAACAAGCTAAAAATGAAGAAATTTGGCCCCTACAAAATTCTCAAGAAACATGACTTAGTAAATGCATATGAGGTGGAGTCACCAGATGGTATTCACATTTCTCCTATTTTCAACAATTTAGACTTAACAGAGTGTCATGATGATGGTGCAAATGAGGAGCTGATGTTAGAGCCATGTCCAATTCCTGCTTCTAAGAAGGAGGAGATAGAAGACATTCTACATCATCATGTGGGAACGAGTACTAGAAATAGGTAGTATGAAGAGTATCTGGTCAACTGGAAAGGACGGTCGATAGAGGACTCAACTTGGATATCAGCAGCTAAGGTTTCCCATTTCAGATTTCCTCTACCATTCATAAAGTGACAAGGTCACTTTTCAATCTACCTTGGGTGTCTGATGCAGGAGCATTTAGAGGTATAAGGGCAATCCTATGTCGACCAAAAAAATGTACTTAGACTCATTTTCTATTTCATGTGTTTTCATTTCTGGATACCCATTTGGGTCAAATAAAGGTTCCAACTCTCATAGTTCCACTATCAATGTTCTAGGATAGAGTATTTGAACACCTTGAGATACATGTAAATGCCAAAAAAATAGGAGTATGTAATTGAGCCATCATTTTGGTGAACTAGAAGGTGTAAATTGGCTATATGAATGTAATTGTAACTTAGAGAGTTCCAGAAAAATAATCAGGTCAAAAGGCCCCATGGTTTGAAAGTTATTGCAATTTTTTTTGTTTTTGGAGACCTCCTAAGAATGCTTCAAAGTTAGGTTAGGAGCATTAAATGACCTCAAAAAGGGCCAAAAATGGGGGATGAGAAAATTTGGTCCATAGGGCTATAGAGCGCTTCAAGAGCTTTTTGGAAATGTAAACGGTTCGTCAATCGGAGCTACGGTTCAAAAGTTATGCCTCCCGAAAGTTCGGTTACCATTTTTGGATTCTTCTAGATTTGTGTCGACTTCTAACACATCTTTTGGAGCATTATATTTGATTGGTGGATGCCAACTAGCACTTTGTAGAATGTACTCCTAATCCTTAACCCTCTGGGGTCTATTTAAGAACATTTCTGGCATTGTAAAAGGCAGTTCGGAGTGGAGTTTGAGAGGAGGTACTAAAAGGATAAATTATCTCCAAACTTATACTATTGTAAGCCCTTAGGGCATGTTTTGAGGTCTATTTTGTCTGTACTGAATGTAATAGCATATTTACATAGTTAATACAATTTTCCCTTTCCTTTCGTGTCCATTTTGTGCTTAGGTGGTGTCCCCATCAAAATATAGTCTATAAATTATATTAATCATTGATAAAATTTTGTGCACAAGGTAATTATCAACAAGGTAAATCTACTATCAAATAATGTTAATTCTTGGAATTAAGGCTATAAAGTGTATGAACAAATTATAATATATTAGAGTTGCATGAATCTTAGTATTTTAAGAAATATCTATGTTTGAAACCAAAATTTCTTGCAGTATATTTAATTTTTATGGCTGTCTATATTGAATCTACATGATTTGACAAAGATGGATTTTTCAAGGTGACACTAGAAGAAAAGACAATGAGTTGTAGAGGATGGTGATAATCTTGAACTAGGAGAGCCCTTGTACAAATGTGGAACACAATATCCCTAGTTGAGAATATAGGTATCAAAGAAACCCACTTCTTGCTTCAACATTGATTATAAAATTTTTCCTCCATTTACATTTTCTTAATTTTATCATTTCTAAAGCTTCTAATTTTGTAATTTCAAATTAATTAATAATTGTGGCACCAACAAAAATTCTTATGAGGAGCTCTAGTTTACTAGCTCGGGTTCAAGGCACCACAATTTAGGGAAACAACCTTATTTGACTACCAAGTGAATATGCATTTTATTCTTCTTTAATTATAGATTACAAATTGAATAAGTAATTTAACCTGAAATAATGTGATTGAAGACATTTGAAAAATTTTCAGGCATGCATCAACTTGCTACCTTATAATACTTTAATTTTCTCTAGAGCTTGGAAGATACATATAGTGGATGGCTTAGTTCCCAAATAGTGTAATGTTTCAATCTATAATTAATACTAAACCTAGTAATATATCTTAACTTGTAACCTACACATTATTAAAATGTTTTCTATCTTAAGAAGTGGCTACACTTATTCATTAGCTAATATTTTCTCTTAAGCAAAATCTTAACATTTTTTAATTTTTCCTTGTTAATGAAGGAATGTTTCAAGCCTTTATAGAAATTTGTTCTAAATAATGGATATTTTGAGAAAACTAGAGTAGGAGGATCATATATTGATGGCTAACATGTTCTATTATTTCATGTAAGTACAAGTACAATTTTAAGGTAGTAAACTTATAATTCTAAATATAGGGAAATATTTATTCTTACAAGGGAAATTTTACACACTAGAAATGGCCAAATAACTTATGAAATGGCTCAACTATTTATGGGTTGTAATCTTAGAAATAGAAAAAGGCCTATCAAACCATTCAACCAAAGTTAGCTTGGAGGATGAAAATTTTCAGCAAAATAATTTGCATTTTAATTGGCCTAGTTATTTTATAAAATAATTATTTAATAGGTTGATAGTTTTGTAATTTATGAAAGCCAACCGAAAGGGGTCTAGATAGGAATCTCTAGGAGGAATTGTGTTGGTTATAAGCATTAAATATGAGCTCATAGTGCAGATTAGAATATCTTAGAGTTGTCCATTGATGATTTATCATTAAATGTGATCTATAATTAAATTTTGGAATTTGTTTGGATTAATTTGAATATACTCTTTTGTACTGGAAAAGGAACAATGGATATATTAACATCAAAATCTTGTAGTACTAAATCTAACTAATATTGTAGAATCCTTGGAGGATGTAGAAAGGCTATGTGTTTCTTCCCAACACTTGGAAGTACTAGTAATAATAGACCCTTGCATTTTTTCAACTTAAGGAGAATGTCATGCATCAAGTCATGTTGGTCACTTCTTAAACCTTTTTTTCTTTCAATGTGGGATGTATTGGTAAGTAAAACCAAAATTTGTAAATCCTCACTATACATAAAATATGCATACATTCTGTGTCAAATCTAGCAAATCTCTCCATTCTCTTTCTTAACTTTTTCTTCATTTGCTTTTATTTTCCAAAACTTTCCTTGCAACATTTGGGAGGAAATATGCTACCTTACAACTCTTGTTTGGAAAAGGTTTGAGAGGACTAAAATATTTGTAGCCTCATGAAGGAGAGTTTGACATTATTGAAATATGTGTAGTTGATAATTTTAAAAATCATGTACTAAGAATTAAGGGAAAATTTAAGCTTAAAAAAAGTAAGTCCACTATGACTATTTTATACTTACGGTCTAAGAGTAACACTTATAACCTAGGAGTCAATCATTAGTATGTGATGTTCACAATTCAAGTGTGTAGTCTAGTCAACAACAATATAGATGTTATATTTCTTGATATTGTTTATGAATTTTTAATATTAATGAAAGTGAGAGGGAATTATAAGTGTTGAATGGAGTTATGTTAGTTAATGAATAGAATATCAATGAATATATATGACATAGAAGAATATTTTGAGATTGATGAAATTAAAAGTTATGAACGAGCTGATGTTTCAAAATTAAGATTTAATTTTAAAATAAACACATAAATCATTAAGTAAAAATAATAATGAAATTTTATCAATTTAAAAATTATATTATCTTTTCATAATAGACATATGTCATCACAATTCATAATAGAGATATGATATCACAATCATACTTTTTAAACCAACATATTGATACATCAAGTGATGGGTACAATAGATGATCATTAGGTCAAATACATCAAACACAGGATGAGGTGACATTATAATTATTCCATCTCCCAAAGTTTTAGATTACATGAGTCATCTTCTATACTTGATTAAGAATGAGGTTTTCATTCTTCTTCTAATTTGGTGTTCAACATGAAAGGTTGGGCACCCAACCTTTCTCAAAGAATCTAAAAAGTTAGATGGAGCCTAGTGCACCGTCACGAACTCTCTACATTTCACCTATGATAATGGAATATCTGTTCATTGATATATTGGGTATAAAGTATATAAAAATCATATACATAGTATTAAAATATTCAATATGTTTTTAACCAAATCATATACATAGTACTAAAAAATTTACACCAATTCAATCTTCTAACCAAAACATATAGTTTCAATCACAGTTTGCCGATAATGTTTTACAATATTACCAATATGATGTAATTAGAATACAAAGTGAATAATAGTAGCTAGTATAGGGGCCCAAGGTCCTAAATAAGGTGGTCAAACACCAATTTTGGATAGAGTAGGAGGTTAATAAGTATCCAAAATGACACATGACAATAAGTCAATCTCAAGCATCCCTAGAATACATTTAGGCAAATTTCTTGCATGTTGTAATAGATCCTATGGGCAAGTCAAAGGTCAGCCAATGTTGGTCAATGCTATGAGTTGACCAAAAATATTCAATTTTATGTTTTTTAGGATTCTTGCATGATTTATTAAGGTTTGGTAGGCATTGTAAGTCATTTGATTTGAAATATTGAAAAGTTGCTAAAATTGTCAACAAAGTTGTTATGCAACTTTTCCTGCATTTTGGAAGATCAACAATCATAGTGGGGTTTTGATCAAACAAGTAGATGTGAATATGTAAGGTCAAGAGTCTTGGCCTATAAATTTAATGTTCTTCAACATAGGAAGGTTTTTGGAGTTGGATGTATGAAATTTGAAACAATAAAGCGACTTTTGGTGGGAAAACAAGTATAGACAACAAGCATTATTTTGAGATTTCCTTGCAGAGTTATAGTAGGTACATGTTTTGATCGTGGAAAGATGTTTTTTGAATTACTCGTGAATGTACTAATTAGTTGTAAGTGAATAGGATTAGGTTGAAGTATATTTTCTTTATTTTGTACCTATTGTTTACCCTAACCTGTACTTAGGATTTTAAGTGAAATGGAATCTCCTTCCTAGTTCCTATGGTGAAAAGACCTAGATTTTGGCCCATATAAGGGATATAGGATGGAGATGCTTATTTAACTTTTACTTTGAAAAATACCCACCTGTTGGAGGAGTCTTGATACCTATTAAGCTAAGCATATTTATGTGCTAAGCATACTGACAGTTAGGAATAATACTACAAAAGGAAATAAGAAGGTCATGGGTGCTTGAGGTTTGGAATATAGTAAGGTGGGAGGATTTCCTAAGTTTTGATAGAGATTTTTCTAATGTGGGTTTCAATCTTGAAGTTCTATTAGTGCAAACTGTGGTAGTAAGCCTAATTAGCCTTAAAATAGGGCTTGAGAGTTAAGGGGTCAAAAGAGTCGAATGAGAACCCATCTTGTGAAGTTTGTTAGGTCTTCATATGTCATTAGAGATTATGTAATTGGTTGGGTGACTTAGTTTGAGGTTTTTTAATTTTCTTGTTTACTTTGGTTCAATAGGGCTATTAGGAAAGAGCCCCTATTAGGCCTCCTAGAGCAACTTGTTGTTTCGGCTTAGAAGGAAGCCCAAAACCTATCAAATGGTTGTGAAACTTGGTGAAATGATGAAAAAGAGTATGAGGAATTTTATTAGATTCTAAGATCCTAGAGGGCATAAGGGAGTGAGGTTTGGATAAGATTTAGTTTCCTTTTGGAAGGCTTGGGCACACTTTGAAGATAGAGATGGTATTGGACGGTGAAGTGGGACTCCTGAGGAAGCCATTCACCACCAATCTAGTCTAGAGTAGGTCCTAAGGAAGGTTTTAGGAGTTTATTAAACTTAGAAGAAGTTCAAGGAAGGTTATTAGGGATAACCTTGTGATTGACACCCATTACTTGCATCATAAGTGATATCTAAGCTTAGCTTGGAGCTTGTTGATTAGATGTTTGCACCTGATCAGTGTTCTACATCAGGGATACAAAAGATGGTGATGAATGCAAAATTGGACAAGGAACTTCAAGAATAGAAAGATTAGAATAAGCAACTAAAGGAGAGGTTAGAGCAGTTAGAAAACAAGATGAGAGTAGTAGAGAAAACTACTAAGAAGACTGAGGAAGATCTCAAAAAAGGAGAAGGAGAGATGGATGAAAAGGAAGAGTAGTACGTGAATGATGAATATGATAACATGCTTGTAGACTAGGCAACAATCATAAAATCTTTGGAAACTTTTGGAAGTAAATCCATTGACACTCCTATTTTTTGAGGGAAGACTCGTGAGAGTGATTTTGAATGCTATGGGATAGTAGAGGGGAAGAAGGTGAGACTAGCCCAATCAAGAATGAAAGGAGCAGCTCTCACATAGTGAAATTTCATCTAGGAGGATAGAGTTAGAGAAGATAAGAACAAAATTACTTCATGGAAGGTAATGGCTAACATGATAAGAGATACTTATGTTCCTAAGGGCTATGAAGTCTAGTTACATATGAGGATACATAATCTAAGGCAGAAGAAGCTAAATGTGAACTCATATATATAGGAGTTTCATAGGATCTGTGTAAGATCAAGAATGGTGGAGCTAGAGAGTGTGAAGGTAGCCAAATACTTAACTAGTTTGAGGTACAATATACAAGAAGAAGTCACCATCTTATGCCCCAATATAGTGGAAAAGTGCTTTAAAATGGTAATAAAGATTGAAGAGAAGATAAAATAGAGAAAATAAAACTCAAATGGGTGTAGAGGAGGAAGGACTAATCAACAAAGGGGAAGAGGAAACATTCCAAGGAGGCTAGAAAACCATCAAAAAATTGAGTAGAGAAATGAAGGTGGTAACACTTGTAAAAACTCTCACAGAGGGAATCAAGGATTTACAGGGCAAAGGAGGCCATTTAAGAGAGGTAGAGGATATGAAGGTGGGAAAGGAAGGGGACATGGGATCATAAAGTGTTATTCATGTGGGTAGCCAAAGCATACAATGGCTCGGTGTCCACTGAAAAATACAAATCCTCCTAACCAAAATAGAGACAGAAGGAATCAATTACCCATGATTGATGAATCTTGTTGTAGTAGTAGTACCACACAAGTTGGGAGTTTCACACTAGTATTTTATGGGGAGAATATGATGCTAGGGAGGACTATGCTAAAGATGCTTTTGAAGATAGAGACACCACAAAGGAAATACCTATTCAAAACTCAAGGTAAGGCATATGGAAAATTATGCAAAGTTATAGTTAATTTTGGATCCATAGAGAATGTTGCATCTCTACAGATGGAAAAGAAGTGTAAGCTTAAGAGGTTACCCCATTTATTTCCCCAAAAAATTTCATGGTTAAACAAGAGTCATAGTTTTATAGTAGAAGAGAAAGCATGGGTAGAATTTGAGTTTGGTGAGTACAAGGATAGGGTTCTATGTGAAATCATTCCTATGGATGCCTATCATTTGATCCTAGGAAGGCCATGGTAGTATGATGTGAAGGCCCAACATAATGGTGAAAATAACACCTATTTAATAGAGAAGGATGACAGATAGTTTAAGATGGATCATTTACCTAATCATATGGTACAAGACCAAGATGATAATATAGTTAGACTGATCAGAGGTAGGGAGTTCCTTTAGTTAATTAAGGAGGAGAATTTTCAAGGGTATGCTTTGATTGCTAAGCCAAAAGAGGATGTCAAAAATAAATAACCACTACCTCTAGAAGTTTCAAAATTGCTAAGACAATACCCTTCACTAGTTGTAGAGGAGAAACTAGAAGCATTACCACTTGTCAAGAGCATAAGCCATCGAATTGACTTAGTGCCTGGTGCAACATTACCCAATAACATTTTGTACAAGCTCACACCATAGAAAAATGAAGAGGTAAGTAGACAAGTTGTGGAATTATTGAATAAAGAATTAGTGAGGAAGAGCTTTAGCCCATGTGCATGTCCATAAATTTTAACACCTAAGAAGGGTGGTAAATGGAGACTTTGTGTTGATTCAAGAGAAATCAATAAGATTACAATTAGGTATGTGTTTCCCATGCCTAGAATTGAAGACCTAATGGATTATCTAGGAGAATCATGTGTTTATTCTAAGTTGGGTTTGAAATTAGGATATAACCAAATTAGGATCAAACAAGGGGATGAGTGAAAAACATCCTTCAAGACTAATGAGGGACTATATGAGTGGATAGTGATGTCATTTGGATTGAGCAATGCACCTAGTACATTTATGAGATTAATGAATGAGGTATCAGTACAATTTATTGGAAAATTTGTGATAGTCTATTTAGATAACATTATGATATTGAATAGGAATAGAGAAGAACACTTGGAGCATCTTAGATTTATGATGAAGAAATTGCATGAGGAGAAGCTACACATCAACTTTGAAAAATGTGAGTTCTTTAAATGTGAATTGGTTTACCTTGGTTTTGTGATTTCAAAGGGATGTCTAAAGATGGATCCTAGTAAGTTAGAAGCTATTTTGAATTGGCCTAGTCCTAAGGTAGTGGGAAATGTTAGGAGCTTTCATGGCTTAGCTACCTTTTATAGGAATTTCATTAGAGGATTCAGTGGGATAGTAGCTCCCATCCTTGATACTATCAAAGGAGGAATTAAATGTAAGTTTAGATGGACTGAAACACCAGAGAGGAGTTTTCAACTTTTGAAGAAGAAAGTGGTAGAATTACCCACCCTAATGCTATCTAGTTTTGATAAGGTGTTTATTATGGAGTGTGATGCTAGAAAATATGCTATAGGAGTAGTCATTAGTTAGGAGAATCATCCCATTGCATTTTTCTCAATAAATTTGAATGAAGCTAAGCATAAGTGTTCCACCTATGACCTTGAACTATACTCCATGGTTCAAGCCATAAAGAAATGGAAACACTACCTCATGCCAAAGGAATTTATAATGTATACTAATAATCATGCCCTCAACTTCTTGAATAGACAAGATAAAATCAACCATAGACATGCTAAATGAGTGGAGAAGATTAAAGCATTTAGCTTCTCAATAAAACACAAAAAGGAGACTACTAATAAGGTGGTTGATGCTTTAAGCAAGAGAATATTTTCAATCCAAGATGTCAAAATACAAAGTGTGGGATTGGAGAAGATCAAGGATCTATATAAGGAGGATTCTAATTTTAGAGAGACTTACAAAACTTTTTTGGACTATGCTAACACTTTTCATGGTGAATTTTCTTACTATGTGTTGCAAGATGACTTATTATTCAAAGGCAGCAAGTTATGTATTCCTAAGTCATCAACGAGGGAAAATATTATCAAGGAAAAGCATAATGGTGCTCTTGGAGGTCATTTTGAAGCAAACAAGACACTAGAACAATAGCAAGGTTCTATTATTGGCTTGTATTGCAGAATGAGGTAAGGAGATATGTAGAAAGTTATCTAATTTGTTAAAGGACCAAAGGCACATCATCTAATGCAAGGTTATATCAACCTTTTCCAAACTTGTAAAACCTTGGTATAGAATAAGCATGGAATTTGTGCTTGGGCTACCTAAGATTGGTAGAGGAGTAGACGTGGTGTTTTTAATAGTTGATAGGTTCACAAAATTGGCTCACTTTATACCTTGTAGGAGCAACCATGATGCATCTCCAATTGTAAACCTTTTCTTCAAAGAAGTAGTGAGAATTCATGGAATCCCTATGAAAATAGTGACTGATAGAGACACCAAATTCATTGGAAATTTTTGGAGAACCTTGTGGAAGAAACTTGGCACACATTTGGTTTATTCATCATCTTATCACCCTCAGACTAATTGCCAAACTGAGATAGTGAATAGGTCCTTGGGAAATCTACTTAGGTGCCTAACAAAACAACATGGTCTAGTTTGGGATCAAGTAATCCGTCAAGCTAAATATGCATATAATGAATTTATTAATAGGTCAATAGGGAGGACACCTTTTGAGGATGTATATGGGTTTCATCCAAGGGGACCCATGAAAATAAGGGATTTACAAGATATGAAATCTAGAATTGCTACAGGGGAGACACTTGCAAAACTAATGAAGATAGTCCATGAGCAGCTAAAAGATCATTTGGAAAAGTTAGTAACCAAGTATAAAGATGGGGAAGATTAGAGGAAGAAAGAGATTCATTTCAAAGTGGGTGACCTAGTTATGGCATTTTAAAATAAAGATAGGTTACCTAAAGGTCCAGGCAGCAAACTATAAATGAAAAAGATTGGTCCTTGCAAAATTTTGCATAAATATGGAAATAATGCATATGAAATGAAACTACCATAGGGGATAGGCATATCACCTATTTCCAATTTAGTGGACCTCACATTGTACAAAGGGGATAACAACAGTATGAGTCCTAATAGTAGTAGCAAGGTAGATTCTAAAGTGGAATGGGTGAAGGACTTAGCACCCAACAAGCTATTGTAATTAGAATGCATACTAGACACTAAGACAGTCAAGAAGACAAGAAAAAATACCTACAAGGAGTACTTGATGAAGTGGTAAGGCTTACCTAATGTGGAAACAATCTAGATGATAGAGGAAGATATTATAAAGCATGACACCACTCTTTAGAACTTAGCAACTCAAGGGACTTGAGTTTTTCAAACTATGGGAGTATGGTGCAGGGGCCCAAGGTCCTAAATAAGGTGGTCAAGCACCAATTTTGGATAGAGTAGGAGTTTCATAAATTTCAAAGATGACATAAGACAATAAGGCAATCGCAAGCATCCCTAGAATGCATTTAGGCAAATTTCTTGCATCTTGTAATAGGGCGTATGAGCAAGTCAAAGGTAAGTCAATGTTGGTCAACACTATGAGTTGACCAAAATTCTTAAATTTTATGTTTTTTAGGATTCTTTCATGATTTATTAAGGTTTTGTGGGTATTATAAGTCATTTGATTTGAAATATTGAATAGTTGTTAAAATTGTCAAAAAAGTCGTCATGCAACTTTTCTGGTATTTTGGAAGATCAGTAGTCATAGTGAGGTTTTGATCAAACAAGTAGATGTGAATATGTAAGGTCAAGAGGCTTGGCCTATACATTTAATGTTCTTCAACCTAGTAAGGTTTTTGGAGTTGGATGTATAGAATTTGAAATAATAAAGCAACTTTTGTTTGGAAAACAAGTATAGAAAACAAGTACTATTTTGAGATTTCCTTGCAAAGTTATAGTAAGTACATGTGTTGATTCTGGAAAGCTTTGTTTTGACTTACTTTTGAATTTACTAATTATTTGTAAGTGAATAGGATTATCTTGAAGTAGATTTGCTTTATTTTATACATGTTGTTTACCCTAACCTATACTTAGGGTTTTAAGTGAAATGGAGTCTCCTTCCTAATCCCCACAGTGAAAAGACCTAGTTTTTGTTCCATAGAAGGAATATAGGATGGAGATTCATATTTACCTTTTATTTTGCAAAATACCCACCTGCAAGAATTCTGATAGCTATTAAGCTAAGCATCTGTATGTGCTTAGTGTGCTAACAATCAAGAATAATACTACAGAAGGCAATAAGAAGGTCATGGGTGCTTGAGGTTTGGAAGATGGTAAGGTGGGAGGACTTCCTAAGTTTTAAAGGAGACATTTATGATGTGGGTTTCAGTTTTGAAGATCTATTAGTGAAAACTATGGTAGTAAGCCTAATTAGCCTTAAAATAGGGCTAGAGAGTTAAGGGGTCAGGAGACTCTACCCAAAACCCATCTTGTGAAGTTTGTTAGGTCTTCATATTTCATTACAGATTCTATAACTAGTTGGGTGATTTCTTTGGAATTCTAGTGTTTATTTTGGTTTGTCAAGGGTACTAGGAAAGAGCCCCCATTAGACCTCCTAGAGCAACTTGTTGTTTTGTCTTAGAAGGAAGCCCAAAACCTATCAAACGGTTGTGAAACTTGGTGAAATGATGGAAAAGAGTATGAGGAAGTGTAGTAGAGTCAAAGATCTTGGAGGGTGCAAGGTAGTGAGGTGTGGATAATATTTGGTTTCCTTTTAGAAGACTTGAGGACACTTTGAAGATAGAGATGGTATTGGAAGGAGAAGTGGGAATGTTGAGGAAGTCATTCACCACCACTCTGGTCTTGAGTGTGTCTTAAGGAAGGGTTTAGAAGTTAAAGGAATGTTATTAGGGATAACCTTGTGATTGAGACCAATTACATGAATCACTAACTCATAAAACAATTCACACATCCATAACACAGATTTTTGTTCTTGTAGAAACTCATGGTTAGAGTGAAAAACTATGGTGGGGATTGTACCCACAACTCTTCACTCTAGCAGAAAGTGATTTGTCAATTAGAGCTAGATAATATGTCACTTTCTGAATGGCACACCCAATTAGGAGTGGCTGATATGTAGTAAGATGTATTTGTATTCTCATTAGGACTACTTCACAAAGCAATTTTATGTCGCCTATATAAAATTCACCCTATTAAAGGATTTACAAAAAGATCATACAATAAACTCAATACTCTTGTTAGAGATTACTTGGTTAAGGGAAAGGTATTTTTTAGTGGCTAATATTTGTCAATTGGCTAATTTTTAAATTTTTTGGTTGGTAATTTGGCTAAGAATTTAAGATTTACGGCAACCTAAATTGCCATATTTTTATAAATTTTAGTTCTAAAATATTTAAATTTGCTCAATAATTTTTTTATTAAAAAAAATATATTCAAAGATTCACCATAATATTTGATATATGATTAGCTTTTATTCGCCTAATTATTATATATTATTGAAGAAATTAAAATTAATTCACCAATAATTATCATAATTATTACTTAATTTAGGGATATATCACCAATATTTAGTTTTCACTATTGATTTAAAATATAATGTAATGATCCTCATAATATTCCATGAGTTAAAAAATATTCAGTTTTCATTTGTAATATTCTATGGTGATTAATAAAAGTTCTATTATTACTGAGATTCACCAATATTTTCTAAATAAAAATTATGATTCCAAAATAATCGCCAATATAAATAATGTTTAAAATAAAAATATTTGGAAGATTCATGAATAGAAATTTATTTTTTTCAAAATAATGAAAGATTTGCCAATATTTTATATCTTTTTTTGGAGGGGGGATTTCTTAAAGATAATCGTGGTTAAGGGATTTACAATACCTTGTAGAAACTTATTAGGATTTCTTACAAGATAATTGACCAATTGCACTTTCCTCCAAAGCTTATCAGATCCCTTATGCTCTCCAATATTTGTCCTTTATCTTTCTCTTCAAGTCTTGGTTCTCTTATCTTCTCCTCAATTTTTTCCTTGTAACTACATAACTATTACTTAATATTCTACTTAAGGTTTCATCCTTATTATTGATCCTTTAATATTAACTCTTGATCTTAGGGTATTGTAGTTCCTTCAATATTGACTCTTGATCTTTCCATAAATTGTCTTCCTCTCTTCTCTTATTTGTGACTTCAATATATTTTCCTTTAATCTGATTGTTGACTTCCATCTTTTTTGATAGTATCTTTTATCTGTCGATAGTATAAAAGTCTTATCTTTATAAGTTCCTTTTATATTTGACTTCAATGACAAAAACTATAGTACTCATCATCATATTCCAAGAAGTAAAAACCTCACTCCTTCAATGACTCCAAATGAAGAATATTTTTTCCAAGGATGAGGTGTGTACACTTAATGGATGGATTCTCATCTTTAAGGGTTGTGATGATTCAACAACAAAGAATGAGTGATGACTTATGAAGGTATTTTGACACTATTAGGGTATATAGACTATTTCTTCAAGGAAAATGGCATGATAAAAATACATACAAGATGGATGATCTTGTTGGAAATTTGTTCACCACCCCCCTTCAGATTCATGACAAGGGCTTAACCACCTCATGTGTACTATAAGTATCAAGCATTGATAGATCGATCTTTTAGTACAATGGCAACCCTACTCTAACAAGTGGTATCAGATATTGGTCATAGGTTTGAATCCTTAGATTATCAGGTAACGCTAAGGGGGAGATTGTTAGAAATTTGTTCAATGCTCCCCTCGGGATTCATGACAAGGGCTTAACCACCTCCTATGTACTATATATTGAGCGATTGTATTGAGCATTGATAGATCAATCTTTTGGTGCAATGGCAACCCCACTCTAACAGATTTGTCAAGGGAGAAGGGTTGGATTTATAGGCAAATAGAGATGGAAATAGATGGTCAAGATGCAAGGTTAGGAATTCATTAAGGGTGGCCAAATTGTAAGGAGAGGAGTTTATAGGGACTCTATTTTCCAAAATGCATATCCTTGTGACAAGTGTCACAAGAGAACTTGAGACCAAATTAGGATTTTGAAGGGAATGTGACCATTTTGGGAGATGTAAAGGGGACAAAGGTTTAAGAGATGGATGGAGTGCATAAGTCTTGTATAAGACCATTTAATAAAGAGTTTATTATATTTGGGCTTGGGAATATGAGGATGCGACAAGAGTTGACTTTGATTTGGGTTAGGATTTCTTAATCTCCATGTTTAAATTTGTGAAAATTATTAGTGTTTGATTAGGCTTAGATTAGAGTGTGATTAAGGTGCAAGTGATATTTTTAGGAGAATGCAAGTGGATCACTTAATTAACTAGATTTAATTAGTTAATAAAGTGAGTTTATTATGGTTTGGATCGAGTTGATTGTGATCCTAGGGGTTAAGATTGATTAAAGGGGATTTATTTAATCGAAAGGGATTTTAGAAATTAAATTAAATAGGGTTGCCCCAATCTTGAGAGGAGAATGAGAGACTAGTCTAGGTAATGCCCACTCAAGAAGGTAGTTGGGAGACAAAATAGGTCCCAATTCAAAATGAGGACATCAAAGGGCCAAAAGATGTTAAAATTACAAGAAAGATGAAAAAATAACTAGGGAGAGGAAAATGGGTCACCCGAGAGGAAAAATAAGGAAGAAGTGCTTAGAAGAGGACCTATGTAAGGGCTTAGGGGGCTAGAAAGGAGCTTATTTGCATTAATTTGTGCTATTGATTTCTTATCTTTTTGAGCTATCAATTTGGCTGAGATGATGGTGAGAGGAGGACATTTAAGGAGTTGTGCAAATATTGTGAGGGGCATACAGAGGCATTGAGTACCTAAAAGATTGGTAGGGTCAAAAAATAACCTTTTTCATTATAAGTGTGGTTTCAGCTCCCAATTTTCAAACTTTGAAAATAAACCCCATAAAAAGAATCCCTGAATTGCCCTAGTGTTTTGGTTGGTTTTTATTACTAATGATGATTTTGTAGATTACGACTTGTGAGAAGACAATATTCTGAAGTTTATTTTGAACTTGAAATTGAAACTCAAAAGTTCAAAATTTTGAGTTCAAAATCAAAAATTAGCCTCAAAAGTCCATGTTCTATCTGAAGAACACAAGTGATCAGTTGAGAATGTAGTTTAAGATTTAAGTGTCATGATTTGAAGTCCAAAATTTGTTTCATAGTTAAAGGTCTAAGGTTGATAGTTCAAGAGTGCAGATCCATCAATATAAAGTTCAAAGGTTAAAAATCTAGAGTTCAAAGATCAAATGGTCCAAATTTAAAAGTAGTGGTTCAATCCCAGAGATGCAAATTCACTAGTTGAGAAGTATGCAAATTTAAAGGTGTCAAATTACCAAAAGTCCAAGTTCAGGTTTGAGAATGCAAGTAGTCAGTGTAGATAGGTAACTTAAAGTACCAAGTTGAAAGTCATGTTCTTTGAATCAAAGTTCAAAATTCACAACCCAAAGCTCAAAGATTCCCAGGGTTTAGATGGCATAAAATTCAAAGAATAATTTATTAGGGTAGAAAGTACAAATTTAGTTCACATATCTAGTGAGGAAGATGCAAGTAGTGGCTACTTCTTAATCACAAATTGAAGAAATAGCATTGAACATTAAATTCATTAATGCATCTAAAGGTGATAATTATATTGGGAATGCTTCTATGATTATTAATGTTCAAAATATATTGCAAAGTTGAGGAGGAATTGTGTCTACAACAAGAGGCTTTGAGAGAAATAACAACTAATATTCTCTTGAATGTATATAAATATTATGAAGTCACCTACAGATTGCTTTAACCCAACATGTCCCAATCTTTTGAAAGCATGACTTTTCCAAAAATGAGGGTGATAAAATATTGAGCATGGTAATTACTCATATGATATCGAAAAAAGTTGTTACTAACTCTTTGTTAAACGCCATCCCAATTGGAAATAACTATTAACACTTGTCTAACATAAATATTGAATAAACAAAATTCAATTCTTAGTGTACCGTTGACATCAGATGTGAGTAGACACATTGATTTAGATGATTCCATGAGAATTACTTAACAAAATTCTTGAACAAATGAAGATATTGAATGTAACTTCATATACATTGGGTTCCTAGTGCTCTTCTTTAAATTTATGATACATGATGTAGTCATTCATCCTTCAAAGATGAAAAGAACATATATGAGCATGCATGGATCATTTTCAATTGTTTCTTAGGTAGAGGCAATGACATAAACATGAAATTTATTTTCTATTGACAAGTTCCCTTTCGGAGTGTTCAAACAAGGATTGGGGTGGAAAAAAAATTATGAATAAAATGTAAGTGTTCCTTCTCCAAAAAATGTTTGTCAATTAGTTATATCACCTATCCAAAATTGTCATTTTATTATTATTCAAAGGTGGATTTCATGTTTATAAAAAGTGAAGTCTTATATCGCTAAAAGGATAATCTTGAAAAGACAATAAAGAATCAGTTATTCAAACTAAAAGAAATTATTAGGAAACACAAAGATAAATATGCAACTGAAGGCAAAGGAAGGGGTTTTTCTTTTCTTCAAGTCCTAACACTGCCAATGTGTTAGGACTAAACCATGGACAAAAATAACAATTACGTGCAAATATAACCAATGATAGAAAATAATAGATCACATAGAAAAGAACACAAGGCACCAAGATTTAATGTGGTTTACCCAATCCCTGGGCTACATCCAAGAAACAAGAAGTTTGATATTATTATGATCCAGCAATTATAACCTAATTACAATTCGTAATCCCTTATAGCTCAATATCACCGCAAGAACCAATTTTGCATCACAACTATAAAACAATCCCTAACCCTAAGCTCTTTTATACAAGTATTCTTACCACTTTAGGGTTATAATTAATAATTACATGTTGACCCAAAAAAAAAAATTTGAAGCAATGCCCCGTGACCCAAAGAATTTATGAAGTGTGTACAACACTTTCCTAATCAGTCGCCACAATCTAACAATCTCTCACTTGGGGATTGATCAGGCTCCACACTAAAAAAAAATCTCTCACTTGGAGACTAATCCTATAGCTATGCTACTACTCCATGATGCTCCCACTAGATCAAACCACCCTGGACTCTGCTATTCTTTTATTCATGTTTAGTCTAGAAGACGAACTGAAGCAGAAGAGGAGTTCACCTTCTCCCTTGTTGCTACCTTTGTCAACATATATGTTGGATTGTTATTTGTATGTATCTATTCTAGCTTTAACTATTCAAAACTAACTGAATGAAATGGTACTGCAACTATATGTGTTAGGTCTTTGAATGCAGAGTTGAATTCTTTGCAAGATGTATGGCACTTTGACTATCTATAAACAATTAATTATCCTTCTGAGGGTGTCCCAATTCTTCAAAGAAGAATTTAAGTCATATCATCTCCTTGGCTGCCTCTATAGTAGCTACATACTCTACCCTTATAGTGGATAAAGCATTAAGCTTTTGTAAAGTAAAAACCCAGCTCATGGCTGCCCCACCAGTAGTAAAGACATAACCTGTAGTACTTTGCCTAGTATTAATATCCCCTACCAAAGCTGAGTCAACATAGCCCTGTAAATCAATATTAGATCCCCCAAAGTGTAAACACTTATTAGATGTTCCTCTCAAATATCTAAGAATCCATTTGATAGCATTCCAATGCTCAATTCATGGATGACTCATATACCTACTAACGATTCCCATTGCATGTGCAATATCTGGCATAGTACATACCATAGCATACATCAAGCTTCCTATAGCTAAAGTATAGGGTACCTTGGACATCTTATCCTCCTCTTCCTGTGTCTTAAGACACATCTCCTTATTCAACTTCAAATGACTAGGTGTTGATAGCTTTGGCATTCTCCATAGAGAAATGTTGCAACACCTTCTCCACATAATTAGCCTGAGATAGTGTCAATGTTTTGTTCTTCCTATCTCTACAAATCTTCATACCAAGGACATTTTTTGTTTCCCCTGAATCCTTCATAGCAAATGCATGTGCTAATTGGTGTTTCAACCCCTTAATGTGATCCATATTAGACCTAGCTACAAGCATATCATTAACATATAAACATAAAATAATGTAGCTATCATCATCCAACCTCTTAAAATAAACACAATGATCTGAATGATGCCTACGATATCCATGCTCATGCATAAAGCTTACAAATTTTAGATACCATTGGCGAGGTGCCTATTTCAGGCGATATAAACTTGTCTTCAGTTTGCACACTAAGTTCTCCTTATCTTTGACTACAAATCCCTGTGGCTAAGACATATATATCTCTTCATCCAAATCACCATGAAGGAAGGTCTTTTTAGCATCAAGCTTCTCTACATGCAAATCTTCAGTAGCCATAAGACTTAAAATAGTACGGATAGAAGTCATCTTAACAATAGGAGAAAATATCTCATCAGAATCAATGCCCTTTTTCTGCACAAATCCTTTCACAACTAACCTGACTTTAAATCTTTTCTTACCTCCTTCCTCATCTTTCAACCTATAAACCCACTTATTCTGTAAAGCTCTTTTACCTATAGGAAACTTGCATAAGTCCCAAGTCTAATTTTTTAGTAAAGACTCCATTTCTTCTTTCATTGTAGACTCCCACTGAATCTTAGTACCCACTTGCATAGCTTCATCATAACATTCAGGTTCACCAGTATCTATTAATAAAATAGAATACAAAGAGGGAGAAAATCTTTTTGGAGGTCTAATTTTCCTTGTTGGCCATCTAAAATTCACTGGTGTGTGTGGTATTTTTTGTTGTGATTGTTGCACATCATGACGAATGGCTAGAACATCAACTTTTGGAGTATCATCTAGCACTACATAATCATCTTCTTTCTTCTCATGTTGCTGCAACAAATCTTTGCACAACACTTTCTCATTGAATATGACATTCTTGCTTCTTATAATGTTATGATTTTCAAAATCCCAAAGGCTATAACCAAATTCATTAATTCTATATCCAATGAATACACATTTCTTTGACTTAACTTCCAGCTTGGTTCTATTTTCAAAATCTATGTGAGCAAATGCTTCACAACTGATGGTTTTGAGAAAAGAATAACTCACCTTCTTGCCAGTCCATGCTTCTTCTCAAATAACGTAGCTCAAAGGAGTAGAGAGAACTCTATTAATCAAATATATAGCAGCATTGACAACCTCTACCCTCATGTGTAAGGGTAATCTAGCATGCAACCTCATGCTCCTTGCATGCTCCATCATAGTTATGTTTATGCATTCAGCCACTCCATTTTCCTATGGATTCCTTAGAATAGTTTTCTGTCTATGAATACCATTAGTGGAGAAATAATCTTCAAATTCATGACTACAATACTCACCACCATTATCAGATCTAAGACATTTTAATTTCTTAACAATCTCATTTTCAACCAAGCATTTCCATTTCTTAAAAGTTTGAAATACATCAGATTTTTGTCTAAGGAAATAAACCCATACTTTTCTAGTTGCATCATCAATAAATGTAACATAATAATGGGAGCCACCAAGGGAACATACCTGAGCAAGTCTCCATACATCTGTATGCATAATCTCTAATTTCTCCTTTTCGTTTTCCTTCCCAGTCTTGACAAAACTCACTCTCTTTTATTTTCTATACACACAATTTTCACAAAAATCCATATTAACACATTTTAGACCTGATAAAACTTTCTTTGAATGAAGTACTTTCATACCTTTCTCACTCATGTGCCCAAGTTTGTTGTGCCACAACGTTGTATTAGAATCTATAGCAGCTATTTTTTCTCCCTGCTCAACTGCAACAATTGTTCCTGAACTTTCATTTTTCTCTCAAACAATTAAAGTAGAATGAATAATATGACTTGTACAAAGATATAAGGTGCCTACTTTCACACCTTTTGCTACTATAAGGTAACCTTTTGAAACCTTCTAATTTTTATCATTAAAAGTAACTACACAACCCTCATCATTGAGTTGCCCTGTTGAAATTAAATTCCTACTTAGCCTTGGAACATGTCTTACCTCATGTAGTAGCCAATGATTCCCATTCTATAACTTAATCTTAATTTTTCCCTTTCCAACCATCTAACAAGGTTCATTATCCCCCAAATAAACAAGGCCAAAATCTCCTTGGATATAATCAATGAAATAACCTCTATGAGGTGTAGCATGAAATGAAGCACCAGAATCTAAAACCCATGGATCATCAAGACTTTCTAAATACAGAAGCAAGGCATCCTATTCAGATTTGTTACTTACCACATTTGCCTCCTTGTTTCCATCTAGTTTATCTCCTTCATTTTTCTTTCAATTCTAGTAATCTTTCTTTTTATGACCTAGTTTCCCACAATACTAGCATTCGTTCAGTCCTCTCAATTGAGACCTCCTCCCCTTTGGCTTTCCTCTTGATTTCCCACAATTTTTGGAATGACTTCCTCTCCCAATCGTTCTACCCCTGCTTTGTGCATTCAAAGCACTTCTTGATGTAGATCCACCTAAAGATTTTCTATGAGTTTCCTCACTCAAAATAACACTAATCACATCATCATATTTTAGGGTACTAGATCTAGGAATAGAATTACTCATAGCCATTACCAAGCCATTCCAGCTTTCAGGGAAAGAACACAAAATCAAGAGAGCCCTAATTTCCTCCTCAAAATTGATACCCACAAATGACAACTAAATAGTAATAGTATTAAACTCATTTAAATAATCTACAACAGATCCACCTTCTACAATTTTCATATTAAATAAATGCTTCATGAGAAATACCTTGCTTGAAATGAAGGGCTTTTCATACAGTGTCACTAGGGTTTTCATCAACTCTTCTGTTGTCTTTGCTTTTGTAAAATTAAATGCCACCAATGGTGCTAGGCATAATTGAATGCTTCCAAGTGCCTTTCTATCCAAAAGATCCCATTCATCATTTGACATAGATCCCTAATTCTTGGCATTGCCTTCCAATGGCTTTCGTAAATCCTTTTGATAAAGATAGTCTTCCATTTGCATCTTCCATAACTGAAAGTTTTTCCCATTTAACCTATCAACCCTCATCTTACCCTCATCTACCATCACTCCCACTCAACCATGATACTCCCACTCAATCATGAGACTTTTCTGTAGAGGATAACTGAAAAAAAACTAGGCTTTGATACCACTTGTTAGGATTAAACCACTGACAAAAATAACAATTACATGCAAATAGAACCAATAATAGAAAATAATATATCACATAGAAAAGAACACAAGGCACCAAGATTTAATGTTGTTCACCCAATCCCTAGGCTATGTCCACCAAATAGAAAGTCTGATATTATTATGATCTAGAGAGTATAGCCTAATTACAATTTGTAATCCCTTACAGCTCAATACCGCCATAAGAACCAATTTCGCATCCCAACTATAAAATAATCCCTAACCCTAGGCTCTTTTATATAAGTATTTTTACCACTTTAGGTTTATAATTAATAATTACATGTCAGCCCAAAATCTTGATAAAACAGGGCCCAAAATTTTTTTTTAGGGGAGATGCTCGGAGCCCCAAAGAATTTATGAAGTATGTACAATACTTTCCTGATCAGTCACCACAATCTAACACAATGGAGGAGAATAATTTTTTTGATTGTAATAGGGGAATATAGGAGAATTTATTTTATGTTTTCCATATTCTTGATTGTAAAGGCAGGACATGTAATAGTCTTGTGGTTATTGTGGTATATCTAGAAATAGGAATGAATTTATATCACAAGTCATATGGCTTTATATTTATTAGTACTTGCCAGTAGGCTAAGTACTATTGTGACAATTTTTGGATTTCATACCTTAAATAGTGATTAAAACTTTTTCTTTTCTACCATTAAAATAACCATTTTTAAATTTTATTATCAAATTAATGAATTGTGTACAATATAGATGCAACATTTTTAACTTTATAAATTTTACAAAATCTTTTTTAATAATTTGATTGGGTGAATTCATTTCACTCTTATATGAATGGGATTTCATAGATTTAAAAATATATAACTTTTTAAAAGATATATTTTTTTATTAATGTTTAATAATTTTTAATGTACTAATTTAGATAAATTTTTATACTTCTAATATTATATTTTTTAAATAATTCAATGAAAAATGTTGAAACAATAATATGCACTTTTATATTAAATAATATTTTAAGAAATCTTATTTTACATTATTATTATAAAAATATTATTATATTGATATTATAATTTTTTATAATAAAGTAGTAATGTGTAATCAATAGAATATATATATATATATATATATATATATATATATAGATAATGTATATTTAAGTTAATTATATTTTATAATTAACAATTGATAATTATTTATATAATTATAATAAAAATTTATATATTACTATAATTATTAAAACTAAAATTATATAATAATTTGATTATTTTAAATATTGTAATATATAATATAATAATTTTATTAAATTTAAATTAAGTTATATTAAAACTTAAAGGCAAGTACTAAGCCACTTTGTGGCACTTGTTTTTCTTGATTAAGGATTATCATGAAGTTCTCTTCATATTTCTAAATATAATCCTCCATTTTGTATCAAACATATGTTGTACTTAACCCTGTGGTTCATGTACTCACATTTTGTAGAATAATATGCGTAACTCCTCATGTGTCTCATGTAGTGCAGAGGGTTGAATAAGGGATCTTATGGTTATTTTCCCATCCTCTCAATTTATTTTGTAAACCTAATAATCACATTTAGTCCAAGGTTATGGGTGAGTGAACTAACATGCCTTAGTGCCTTCTGGTTAAAGGTATATCTAGATGTTTAATTCATTGAATATTTTCTAATAGTAAGTTGTACCTCTCAATTCAAGGGAGAGTTATCAACCAACGATAATTCATCCAACTATTAGTGAAATTTATGCCTTCATTTGAGCAAATTGAGTCATTATTTATGTTTCTTCTTGAAGGACAAATCTGTTTACCAATAGTCATTTTCACATTTTGATTTATTTTTACTTTTAGATTTTGAATTCATGGTCCTACCAAATTATAATGGGGAAATCACCATCATGATCAGCGGGATCATGATCGCACAAGAAATAATTACTTATTAGGGGTTTTGGGTGGATTCTTTGAATATTTCATAGGATAATGAAATTTTGGGGCAAGGCTGATTTTAGAAATGCAGTGCCATGTAAAATTTCTCATTGAATTGCATTCTTAGAGAAAAATGTAGGAAATAAAAATGTGAAAGTAAGTTTGTAATGGGCACCTTGGAAATGCCCAAGAACTAAATTGATTGCTGAAAGCAATTTTAATGTCTTTGCATAGGTTTCAATCCACATAACAGGAGCAAGAAGGAATTTATGCAAATTGAAAATTGAACCACTATTGAAGTAATATTAGTTCTCAAAATGATAAAATTAAATACATAGCAATGTATTCCAAAGGCCAAACCCAAAGGGAATGATGTTTAAAATGTTACAAGAGAGGATGAACATCCTCTAAAGCCAAGACCAATTCTCTAACTCACACCTCCAAGCATTTATCAAATGCAATTCATAATCATCTGATGCTAAACAATGACTCTCCCACCTCTATTTATACTTTTCCTAAATCCCTATAGAAGGAAATCAAATATTAATTAATTGCAAGTACTAGAAGCTTCCCCCTTCCAATAATTAATGCACTCTCTAGAAACTCTTCCCTTGCAATACAATAATTAATTGTGCTTCTAAAAAATTCAATTATTAGAGGCTTCCCCCTTTCCAATAATTAATACACACTCTAGAAGCTTCTCCCTTGTAATACAATAATTAATTTAATTAATTAAATATAAAGTCACCTTTTAATTTTTAATTTATTTAATGAATTTATAAGAAATTGATTTAACTAATGATGTATAAGTCGGATTGTCTCCCACTATTGCTTCATCACCATCCCCTGACAAAGCTTCATATGTGGACTCCTAACTATCACCAATAACATATTTAGGTGGTGTCTAGATCCCATCTGAGGAATCAACTACCTCCTGCACTAGAGCAACATACAAATCTTCAATATTGATGCCCATCTGTCTAGCCATAAGCTGCAACATCATATCCATTTGCCTATTCTACTCCTATTGCATCATATCCATTCACCTATTCTACTCCTCTACTGTATCCAGTAACCTAAACTTTACATTTTGCTGATCTAGACTGATATACATTTTGTCAAACATTTTCTCTCTATCCAGCTATTCCAAATTCCCAATAAGACCTCCATAGGATGGTAGGACTTCTAGCTCTGATACCACTGTAATGGGCACCTACTAGTCATAACTTCATGAAACACTTTGCAAGTAAGCTCTGATACCACTATAATAGGCACCTACTAGTTATAAATTTATGAAACACTTCACAATTAAGCTCTGATACCATTGTAATGGGCCCTCTAGAAATGCCCAAGAACTAAACTAATTGCCAAAAGCAATTCTAATGTCTTTGCATAGGTTTCAATCCACATAACATGAGAAAGAAGGAATTTATGCAAATTGAAAATTGAGCCACTGCTGAAGTAATATTAGTTCTCAAGATGATAAAATCAAATACATAGTAATGTATTCCAAAGGCCAAAATCAAAGGGAATGATTTCTAGAATGTTACCAGAGAGGATGAATGTCCTCTAATGCCAAGACCAATTCTCTAACTCACACCTCCAAGCTTTTATCAAATGCAATTCACAATCATTCGATGCTCAACAATGACTCTCTACCTCTATTTATACTTTTCCTACACCCTTCTAGAAGGAAATCAAATATTAATTAATTGCAAGTACTAGAAGCTTCCCCCTTCCAATAATTAATGCACTCTCTAGAAACTCCTCCCTTGCAATACAATAATTAATTGTGCTTCTAGAAAATTCGATTGCTAGAGGTTTCCCCCTTCCCAATAATTAATACAGACTCTAGAAGCTTCTCCCTTGTAATACAATAATTAATTAAATTAATTAAATATAAAGTCAACTTTTAATTTTTAATTAATTTAATGACTTTATAAAAAAATTAATTTAATTGTTAAAGTGGGGACATTACAAAGTTCTGAGGGGAGGGCGAGGGATGAATCAACACTTAAAATTTTTACCTCTGTAACATTTCACCATGCATCTATCTCATAAGATAAGATGTAAACAAAAATAAGTAACCATTCATCACATCCAAAACATGAACTAAATCAACACATAACACATAATATTTTGGTTACCCAGAAACCCTACAAGGAGAAGGTAAAATTAGGGTGGGGATCACACCCACAAATCTTCACTAATATAGTTGTAAAATGTGGCCTATTATGGCTACAATTTTTTTATCATAATCTATGATCTACCCTATGAAAGGTCTACCCTATTAAAGACTTACAATACTATTAGGTCTCACCTTGATTAAAGGATTTTAACTCACAACTAAGTAAGAACACTTTTAGGAGATTTACAAAAGCCTCTTAGGACTACTTTGTTAAGAAATTTACTTTGTATCACTTGTTAGAATGATTTAGGACCTGATCTTTTGGTTAGCACCTTGTTGCTTGATGTCAGATCTCCTCTTTCCTGGTTATCTCTTGATCCTTTTAATCAAATCTATCTTCTTTATCCTTTCATTATCTACCTATGTTCTTCTCAAAAGGATTATGCCTTGTAGTTCCATAACTTAGCCATCATTTTCACCTTGAAATGCTCTCTAAGCTCTTAGAATTCCTCTCCTTGTGCATGTAATGCTTCTCTTCATAACTTTTTCACATGCATACTCATACACTTCCCCCCTTAGGACTTACCTCTTTTTCTAGGCATTATGGAGATGAGCTAGGTTAGAAACAATGGTTATTGTTAATCATTATTTTTGCCTAAATTTTCCCTTTATCTAATTAGTTGCATGCAATACATAGGGATTCATAATATGACTAAATCCTTATTCCTTAATATTGAGAATTCATGTTCATGTCGGCAAAAAAAGGTTTACATAGAATTTTGTGTCATTATAAACATCCATTTCAAAGAATGGTAACTCAGAATCAATAGAGTCTAATGCTCAACCTTCATTGTGCTCTATTTATTGATACTTAATGTATTGCATAAAATGTAACAAAGTAAATTTTAAAAAGCAACAAAGTTTATTCATACATATCTATGCAAACCTCAAATATGAAACAAATGGAGAAATCATGTAAATGTATTGAAATAAAAACAAGAAATAAACTTAATGTACTAAATACAACACATCCAAAGCTCCCCTAAATGAAAAAGTATTGATGTTGTTGTTGTTGAAGGTATGTTGTTGCTCACAAATCCTACAGCAAAATAATGGATTGAATCTTTCTTATGAAAATGAGGAGAGGCTTCTTCTTTTATAAGAACTATGATGAAATGGACAGTTGAGATTCAAAATGAGATGAAGGGATAGGGTTCCTCAAGATCAATGAGGTGTCCATGAGGTGGAGACCAAGTGGACTCCATGTGGATTAGGGTTTTGACCATTTAAAGGGGGAAAGATACTGGCATGTGTGTGAGAAACATTTGATGTGATAGGTCAATGACATGTGTAAGAGGTTGAAAGCTCAAGGTTTTCCCACATGTGTGAGAAACTTTGGTTCACATGTTAAGGGGGAAAATTTTGTAAGTGTGTAAGAGTCACATGTCACATGTCACATCTGACTAGGGTTTGTTAATCCTTTGATTAGGATTGTGCAAATGATTAAGGATATGATTAGATGGGAAAATAGGATTAATTAGTGCATAAGTGGATTGACCTAGGTTACAAGGATGGGTTAGGTTAGGAAAGTGAGGTTAGGTGAAGGTTAAAGTCATAAGCCATGTGCTCAAATAGAACTAAATAGAATATTTAATTCCAAGTGTAACTAAAAGGGATTAATTAAGTAAAATAAGTCATTTGCTTAATTAAACTGAAGGATTAAGATGCAAGTGGGATAAGGGGGAATAGAGTAGGATTAAATAAATGCAAATTTATTTAAATCAAGGATATGGGATAAAGATGAATGTATTTAAATAAATGTAAATTTATTTAATTAAAGGAAGGATAAGGCTAAAATTAAATAATTAATAAATATCTAGTTAATTGGTCAAGATAAGGGTATTTGTGCTCAATTGGACAATTTTATTTATCTACATTTTCCCCCTCTTTGATATAAAATTAGTGATGTTATATCAAATAAAAATAAAATATAATAGATGGAATTATTAGACTAGTAGCATAATGCCCTAGTCATGGAAGGATGACAAGGGTGGAAAGGTGTGCCCCCTTGAGAGGACATGCATGTTAGGAGAACACTGATGCTATTTTGAAATGGACAAGAGTATGGAAGGGAGTGAAAAATGATAAGATTGACAAAGTTATGTTGCAATGGTGTGAACAACTTGAGTTTGATATTGTATTCAACACTATGCACCAAGGTACAAGGAACCAAGATGACAATGTGTCAAGTATGTGATTAAAAGGGTCTAGTACAATCATATACCTTATGAAACCATGATATGGAAGACCATGATTCCTTGGGACAATAGGATGAAAAGACCATGATAAATACAAAAACATAAAATAATACATACAAGTTATAGGCAATCATGCACAATAAACCAAAAGTAAACTGAAATTTTACCCCTAGTCAAGTTGAAAACCAATTAATGGATTGATTGATGATGATTGATTGAGGATGACAAAGTTAACAATAAGAACAATGCACATTCAAGGATTTAGAAGGAAACATCCCATGATGATGTTTAAATGTGATCAATAGATTATCAGCTGATTTGGATCAACATGATGAATTGAATAAGGGTTGATGTACAAGATTACAAGATTGGATTGATTGGATTAGTATTGATTACACTTGATTTTTTTTTTTTAAAATCTTTTTTTGACTTTTTATATTTTTTATTTTTTATTTTTTATTTTTTTTTCAATTTTATGGAGATTTTGATGAATAGATTGAATTGAAATCCAATTGGAAGAATGTACTTGAATGAGATTGGAAGAATGATTTTGATAGGATGAAAATTGATTGGAGTAGAAGATAACCTGATTTGATGTGAAAGGATTAGAAGAAGGGAAAATTGATTAAATGAGAGGATAAATGAATTTGATTGAATTGATTGGAAGACTTGGATTGAATTAGAGGATAAATGAATTTGGTTGAATGGATTGGAATACTTGGATTGAATTAGAGGATAAATGAATTTGGTTGAATGGATTGGAGTACTTCGATTGAATTAGAGGATAAATAAATTTGGTTGAGTGGATTAGAATACTTGGATTGAGTTCAATATGAAAGGATGTAGATATAATGGATTGGGACCAATGACAAGGGAGAACCAAGGCATGGTAAATGGATGAGAAGAAATGAGATTTAATGCATGAAAGATAAATTGATGGAAGGAATGGTGAAAGGATATGATGGACCCAAAATGATGGGGAATAGGAAGATGGATGAAAAGGACCATGTTTCAAAGCAGTTGAAATTCCCCATACCAAGGATAGTAAAAAATGGAAGGAAACATGGTGGGAAAATATGCATGGAAATGGAAATACAATGTAGGGATACATGGAGGAAATGAAGGCTTGTTTATTGTCCAAATCATGGATGGATTTTTTTATTTTTGTTTTTATTTTTTATGCATCTAGTTTTAATCACAAGAATAGGTATGAAAATGGAATATGGATGGGCAAAGGATATTATGCAAAGCAAGTGAATATGATATGAATAATGAAATGAAGGATATGGATGAAATATGGAATGTGAAATGGAGGAAATGTATGGGATAATCAAGACCAAATACATATGAAAAAATTAGGATAAAATTCTACAGTATTATAGATGGAGGATGGAAGAAATGAATCTACTTAGGATGAGGCATATAAGATATGGATATGATGTCAAGATCAAATATGTGAAAGTGGATGGAAATATGTAGGATAATGGATGGATATGACAAATGGAAAGTGAGCATAAATGGATGGAAGGAAAATGATAGTCAAGATAAAAGTTGAAAAAGGATAATGAATGATAGATGGAAATATGGAAGATATATAAGGCAATGAGGTATGGATTGAGCTTTCCGCCAGTGTAGAGTGCAAGTGGAAGAGGAAAAGTGAATGGATGGAAAAGTAGAATTGGAAGACACTAGATACAAAGGGAGGACTCAAGCATCTAGATACGTGGATTGTATCCCTTGATAGTTATTTTCTCTTTCTTTGTTATTTTCAATGAATTTTTAATATTTTCTCATAGGTGTTGTTAGGATAGTGAAAAGAAGGATGAAATGGGTTGTCAAATGGAAGACAATGACTTATGAAAAAGTTTGGATTAAGGGAGTGGATTGGTTTGGAGTAGGATATAGTTGATGGATGCTAGGTTGGAAGACTTGTGAATGAGTGGATGAAGGGGGTGGAAAGATCATCATTGACACACACCTTGAAGGGTGATAGAAAGGAGGAAATTATGGAGTATATGTAGGAGAAAGTTTGAATTTTGGGATATAGGGACCCAAAATGGATGAAGGAGATGTTGGATTTAGGATGGTGGATTTTGGGACATAAGCACCCAAAATAGAGTTCGTAAATGGAATTTTTGAGGATTTATGGATGAAGGAAGCCTTTTGATTAGTGAAATTTGATGCCATTTTGAATTTTTCTTTCAAATTCATTGCTTCATTAAGTAGCTTTGGAATCCACATAATTTTGTAATGTTTTATTTTCAGGCTTTGTGGCCTTCTAATTTTTTCTTTCTTTTGGATCATTTTTTTCTTTTCTTGAACATGTCTTTTAGAGGGGACATGTTGATCCTTGGATTTTTGCATTTTTTTAGCTTGATGCATTTTATCTTTGGAATCCAATTTACTTCCATTGGCCATGGTATGGGTGCATGAAGATAAATGGTATGGAGAGATGGTGGATGAAATTATGGAGGGTGAACATTGGATGGAATTCAAGGATGTGTGCCTTTGTCAATCTTTACTAGGATCATGAGGTGATGAAGTGGAAGAATTGGATATGGTGGATGGATGTATGTAAGGACCCAAAATGGACAGAAAGGATTCAGAGTTTTTCATTGGAACATAAGGACCCAAAATGGATGGAAATGAGGAAGGAATGGGAATATGGATATAAGGGCCCAAAATGGACTTGGAATAGTGGAAGGTGTACCAACATCTTGAGATATTATTTCTTCAATTGGATACTTATCATTTTCAATACAAGATGTGATTCCATGTATAAGGGGTTCATGAGTAGATTGGATAGGTGTGATAGAATCATGTAGAGGATTACAATCAACATGGGTATTATGAGGGATAATAGGATCTTGAGATGGATTGGGATCATGAAATGCAAATGAAGGAGTACTTTGATCTTGACTTATAAGAGGATTATGTGGTGGAATTTTGGATCATGAGATGGAATAGAATCATATAATGGAATGGAAAAAATGGAACCATGAGATTGAGTGATTTGATCTTGACATGGAAGAGTATTAGTAGATGAAGTGGAGGATCAATGGATGCAAACTCTTGATATGGAGGGAAATCAATAATGGTTGTCGATGAGACCAAAATTTGCCTTTATTTTATGATGTTTAAGATACTTTGTTGATACTCTATTTATCTTACCTATGTTTACCGAACTTATGATAAACCTATGGGGTAGAAACTATGCCATCTTTTGCTAATATTATACATAGTATCTAGTATAACATATAGTTATCAGAATGTGTGTTCTTATATTTGAATTTAATTTGATAAATATTTATTTGCAAACATGTTTTGTGTTATAACTAACCTGTTAATGAAGATTGAAAGATGATTGGAGGAATTTAAAAGCTAAGTGTCAACAACATTTAAGGAGAAGAGAACGCCAAGGAGCAACCATGGTGGAGGAAGTTGTAACAATTCCAGAAGACATGGAAATGAGTAAGAGGAACTATGAACACTTATTATCTTCTCTGCATTTACTTTATGGCAAGCAGATGTTCAAACTTTATTATTCCCACCTTAAGCCATTATTTCTTCTTCCTGCCTTTAGTTGTTATCTTCCTATTTTCTCTCTTGTAGATTTTGAGCTAAGTCATTTACTTCTCTATTATGGAATAAATGTTGATTTCCAATATATTTAGGAATCAACCCAGGTGTGTTAGGTTTTAGAACCAGTTAGAAGAAATAGTCTAAGAGAATAGTCTATTAACTTTTATAGTTGTGCTTTTACAATTCTATTTTATGTAATGAATTTCTGAAATCTAATGAAATAGTTTGGCTTCTATCTTGTGTTAGTAGTTTAGAGAAGATGACCAAGGGTGTCCACTTGGAAGGTGGATTAGATTAGGATAGAATAGATTTATTTCCAAGCATTCTTAGTTTATTAATTAGAATTTGTGTGTTCCTTCCTATAGCATCACACTTTGTGAATGTTCCTATAGCATATGTGAATAGTTTAAGTGGATGAGCCAAGTTGGAATATTTGTTATCTTTTCATTTTATTTCTACTATTCATAGAGTTAAGTGTGTTAGTTTCCTGTAGCAATGGTGTAAGTTCTTTCCTTGCATTTTTACTTTTCAACAGCATAAGCTTAGTGACTCATTAAGAGACCTAGTGCACATATTGTGCCAACCATTTCAAGTATACGTCCCTGGGTTGATAAGATTAAATGCACCTCATAGTTGGAGAAATAGTCCTTAGTTTGAATATATTATTCCTAAGCAAGGCCTAGTGCATGACTATGATACACCTATATTGAGGCGGGTCATTTTTGGTGCCATTATTGGGGATGGTGTCAAGCTAGGAGCATTTTTGAGTCATAGATCATAGATAAAGTTTTTTTTTTAGAAATCTCTAGTTTGAAGTTTCTTTCACTAGCATGAAAAGTTTAATTGCATGCATCAAAGAGGAAGATGATGAGATGAATATGGCAGATTTCTTCCACAAGGATATGTCAATTTGAATGAAGAAGTTGAAGAAGAAGAAATTGAGTTACCTTTTGAAGATGCAAGTCCTATTTTTCCCATAGCATTATCATCAAGAGCTGAACCAATAGAGATAAGTGGTCTTCAACTTTCATTGAAATATTGGCTAATTTTCTTGATAACACTACTTTGAATCCACCGGTTGTTAATCATCCAGTACCCAATGTCCCTTTTTAGTAGCAACCTCATAATCTAATACCTCCAATCATGGTACAACCTACTTTTCCATTTCCTCTTCCAAGTCTTGTAACCAATGCTAATCTTAAGAACATACCTCGCACTGCTCTTCCAAAGTTGTATGGCCTTGCAACCAAAGACCCTGATACTTTCTTGTTTGAATTCAACATACTTTGTCATAGTTTTGACTACAAAATTGATCCCCATAAGCTTAAATTGTTTCAATAATGTTGAAAGAATTATCTCTATGCTGGTTCATTGGCTTAAGAGCCAATGCAGCAGGAACTTAGGATGAAATACAAGCTCTGTTTTTGGGTAAATATAAAGAATATTGTAGAGCATTTGATTCAAGAGGGGATGATATCTCCAGGATATCATAGAAGGAAGAAGAAACATTGGAAGACTATGTTTCACATTTCTTATACACACTGCAAAAGAACCCTCAGCATACATTGTCTGAAGATTCACAAAAGCTAGTCTTTTTGAGAGGTTTGAATGATGACTATTTAGAAGCATTGGACCTAATGGCTGGTGGTGACCTATATCAAGCTTCTTGGGATGATCTCAAGAAAAAAATTTAGAACTATTCTAATTCAACCATGAAGAAAGGTCAAGGACTTCGTTCCATAGACACTACAAGAATCACTCAAGGCATTTCAAAGCTTGAGATATCTAAGCTATTATTATATTTGAAACAAGATATCATCAACAATGTTGTTACACATTTGGATACAATGATTGCAAAGAAGAAACAAGTAGAAGCTGAATTACAACTAGTTGAGTATTGTCCTCATTGTCGGAATCAAAAGAAGAATTGCCAATGTAAACTGGTCCTAAGCATGGAGAACCAGCGTCTTCCAATTGAATATGTTAAGATAGATGGAGATGATGAGCAAGTATTCTTTGTTGTTCAATTCTAACCATGGGCCCAACATCAAGGTATGCCTCAAGACCCCTTGAAAAGTTAAAATTTATATGGTAATCAATGGAAAAGCCATAATTCCCAAGGTTCTCCACAAATCAATCCAATTGGAACAATGCTGGGCAAAATAACCCACAACAATCCCAATGGTCTTAGAATTCCTAGCCACCCTGTCCTAATCAATAGAGTAACCAATGGCCACATAACCAATAGAACTACTAGAAAAACTAGGAGAACCAATGGCAACCACCCCAAGGGAATTGGTAGTCTACGAACCAATGGAAGGGATCTCGAAAATGGCCTAACCAAAAAACTGGTGCTCCACAATTACCCCCTCCAATTCAACAATCTACTTTAATGCCACCACCTACAAATCCTAGACCTCAAAAGAAAACATATTGACCCACACAACCTTAGCCAAATTTGAATAGCCAATAGCCATAGCAACCCATGTATAGTGTTGATAGTTAGCAGTATCCTTCTTACACCCTGAATGTTGCTAATATGCATCTAAGATCTGGTACAACTTTACCAATGCCTAAACCACCTCTTATAACTGAACTACCAGATTCTCTTGCAGCATTAAAACCCTTAGTTGCTAAAACTGGTGACTCACCTAATGTCACCATGTCAATACTAGTTCAAGTAGCAATAAAACCTCCTTTTCTAGAAAAATTGATACAAAAGAAACCTAAACAAACTAAGGAACAACCTTTTGACATTGTTGATTAGTTGAGAAATATACAAGTCCAAATACCATTGTTTCAAGCTATTAAGGACATTCCAATCTATGGAAAAGCTATTAGGGAAGCCTGCTTGAAGAAACCTAGAAGGAAGAAGAAGGAACCTACCATAGTCCATGTTGTGGGACAATTGGTTGATATCATGCTAGGGAAAGTGATTACACCAAAATACCTTGATCAAAGAAGTCCAATAGTGAATGTCAGTATAAATGGTCAGTTTGTTAAAAATGATTTAATAGATCTTAGAGCTACTATAAATGTTATGATCAAAGATACCATGAAGAAGTTACAAATAGAAGGACTAAGGGCTACACCAACAATTATGCACCTTGCAGATAGTTCCATTGTCACCCCTGATGGGATGATAGAAAACATAGTTGTAACCTTAGATTCTCTGGAGTATACTATAGACTTCATGATTTTCTCTCCTAAAGTTAATCCATCTGGTTATCCTGTCATCTTAGGTAGATAATGGTTAGCCATAGCTGATGTAAATATAAGTTGTAGATCAAGGAATATGACCATATCAAATGGCCAAGCAACAAAGCAATTTGATTTATATCCTCTAGCCCAACCATTACAAGATTTGAGTACATCTATTTGGCTAGATTTAGGAGATGACGAAGAAGAGTTAAATTCTATAGTACAACTCATAATGTTGCATAGACAACCTTTTCTAAAACTACAAGAAGAAGATTCAGTACTTTAGAGTATCCTCACTAACACTTGTGTGGTAGAACAAGATGTATCTTAAAGTTCTATGTTAGAATTGATCACATATAAGAAATGTGATAAGAATTGTACTTTGCATAAAGAACCTAAAATTATTTATCCACTTTTACCTTGTGAATTAGAAGCAAGTCCAATTTTTGAAGCTGTTATGATAGAGTCCACCACTACTATTGAACTGACTAAAGGTCATAATCTCCATGTTAATCCTATGTTAACACCCACACAGATGGAACAATTAAAAGAATTTCTTCAAAGGCATGAAAAGGCCTTTGCATGGGATTATAGTGATATGAAAGGGTTGAATCCTACATTGTGTTCTCATAGGATATATATCAATGAAATTTTTCTACCACTCCGTCAACCCCAAAGAAGGATAAATCCAAGCCTTAGAGAGATAGTTAAAACTGAATTGCAAAAATTACTTGATGCTGATTTTATTTATCCTATATTTGATAGTAGATGGGTGTCACCCCTAGTTATAGTGCCTAAAAAGGGAGGGAAATGGAGAATTTGTGTAGATTACAGAGAATTGAAAAAGGCTACTTAAAAGGATCACTTTCCTTTACCATTCATAGATCAAGTTTTGGATACACTAGCTGGAAAGAAGTATTTCTCTTTTCTAGATGGGTATAGTGGTTATAATCAAATTAGTATTGCTCCTAAAGATCAAGATAAAACCACATTTATGTGTCCATGGGGTACTTTTTCACATTCTCTTTTATCATTTGGTCTATTTAATGCTCCTAAAACATTTCAAAGAGTAGTTATTAGTATCTTTGCTGATACATCACATGATTGTATGGAAATCTACATGGATGACTTCACAGCATTTGGAGTCACTTTTGAAGAAGAAATGGTGAATCTTGAAAAGGTTTTGGTATGATGTAAAGAACATAATTTGGCACTTAATAATGAAATGTGTTTCATGCTCATGTAGGAGGGCATGGTACTTGGTCATTTCATATTCGCTGCAAGAATACAAATGGACCCAGCTAAGATAGAGGTAATTCAAACATTTCCCATACCTACAAAATCAAAAGATGTAAGATCCTTTCTAGGTCATGCTAGATATTAAAGACATTTCATAAAATATTTCAGCAAAATAGCTAGTCCTTTATATAAGTTACTCAAAAAAGAAGCTAAATTTAGTTGGACATCTGAATGTGATGAAGCCTTCCTGCAGCTTAAGAAACTTTTGACTACAACCCTAGTCTTACAAGTCCCTAATTGGAATATACCTTTTCACATATATATAGATGCCTTTGATTATGCCATAGGTGTAGTCCTAGCACAAAAACCCCAAAATCTTGAAAATGCTATCTATTACATCAGTAAGAGCCTTCATGGACTAGAGTTGAACTACACTGTGACTGAAAAAGAATTGCTAGTAGTAGTGTATGCCTTGAAAAAATTTTGGCATTACATAACTAGCTATTCCATATTTGTTCATACTGATCATGCAGCAATTAAATATCTCATGAACAAACCTACTATAACAGGTAGGTTAGCAAGATGGTTACTATTGTTGCAAGAATTTGATATAACTATTTTTGATAAGCCTAGAAAAGCCAATGTTGTAGCTAATTATTTATCAAGAATCCATCATGATAATACTGATACTACTTTGGTAGATGATGTGTTTCCAAATGAGCATTTGTTTCATATTGTCGTTCAAACTCCATGGTATGCAGACATTGTTAACTACATTGTAGCCAATAAAATATCAGCACATTTTTCTTACAAGGAAAAGAAGCTACTTGTAGAGAAAAGTTTTCATTTCTCCTAGATAGATAATCTCTTGTTTTACACTGGACCTGATCAAGTTATGAGAAGATGCGTGAGAGAAGATGAGACATATGACATTCTACATGCATGTCATAATGAACCATGCGAAGGACACTTTTCAGCAAAAAGAATAGCTTTCAGAATCCTAACAACTTGTTATTATTGGCCTACACTTCATAAGGATGCAATCAACTATACAAGAAAGTGTGACCAATGTCAAAGGATGGGCCGACCAACCAGAATAGATGAAATGCCTCTTAATCCTCAGATGGAATTAGCACCATTTGACAAATGGGGAATGGACTTCATTGGTCCAATTGATCCTCCATCTAATGGGAAGTCCTATATTCTAGTGCGCACTAATTACCTAATAAAATGGTTTGAAGTTAAGGCTATGAAACATGCTCGTGATGAAAAATTTGTTGAATTCCTGTATGAAGAGAGTTTTACTTGCTATGGTGTACCCAAAGAGCTAGTCACTAATCAAGGTGCACAATTCACCTCTAATCTGATCTCAGAATTGATGAAATAGTATAACATTAGGCATCTAGTCCCTATCACCACAAGCTAATGGACAAGCAAAGGTTACAAATTGGGAGCTGGAAAATATTCTAACAAAAATAGTCCATTTGCACCATCAAGATTGGACCAGCAGATTACAAGAAGTTGTTTGGGCTTATAGAACAACCTAGAAGACTACTACAGGATTCAAACCCTTTGAGCTCCTATATGGAAAGGTGGAAATGCTTCCAATTGAATTTGAATGTAAAACTATAAGTACAACCTTGGCATTGGATATTGAACTTCCTGTAGCACAAAGAGAACATCTTCTGCATCTTAACTCTTTGGATGAGATGCATAAAGTTTCTTTGGAACATATTGAATTGGTACAAAAATAAAGGAAACAATGGCATGATTCTCATATTATCAATAAAAAATTTCAAGTTGGTGACTGGGCACTCTTATATGATTCTAGATTCAAAGATATGTTAGGGAAGTTGCAGATAAGATGGCTAGGACCATATGAAATTAGTCATGTCTTTGATAATGGAACTATTCAACTAACTACCATTGATTCGGTACCTTTAAAATTATTAGTTAATGGTCATTGACTCAAGTTATAAAAATGGCCATAAACAAAAGAAGATTTCCTATAGCAGTTCCAATAATTGGATTCAAATACGACTCAAGTAACTCTTCTTGCAGTCGAAGGTGTCAACCTTCCAATTGCTACTCTTCAACATTAGTTTTTTTTGTGCATGCTCCTAATAATGACTTTATGTTTGCATAAAGTTCATTTTTTCTATTCACTTTTTCTTTCCATCTCATCTCTTTACCTTCCACCCATCCACCTCATCTCATTTCTTTATCTTCCATCCACCCACTTTCCACATCATCAAATTTTCCATGTTTTCAATAAAGTTCTATGAAATGCTAATGGATGCTACCACTGACATTATTTCTACTACCTTTTAGTATGTGTGACAATCAGGTTTGACAGGTATAACATTTTTAAATTATATTTCATTTATAGTCCATAGATTTCATTAATTATATTTAATATTGCATAATCTATATAATGGTAGTGTTATGTTAGTACCTTACTTGTACTAGGTCAGACAAGTGAGGACACTTGTCTAAATTTAGCAGGGGGTAGGGAAGGTCATAATATCCAAAGGCATGTCTATTTATTTGTGATGATTTTCTAAATATTTGCATTACCCTTCATTAATGAAAATTTATTGCCATAAGTATGCAAAGTGAGGTGTTGTACTCCCTATTTTTGAATGATTTTCTGTGTCAAGCTGTGATGTGACCTATTTTTAATTTTTTTTGTCATCCAAACCCTATTTTCGAATGATTCTCACACAAATTTATGATTTACCTTCATTCAAAGCTTAATTATTGTGCATAACAATTTTTTATGACAATTAATTACTTCCTAAAACAAATAAGTGTGATGAATCTAAAGAATAACGAAGCAATTTGAAGCTTGGATTCAAAAAGGGATAAAAAAAAGTAAACAAAGGAAGTGTTAAGGAAATGGGTGGGCAGTTGCAAAGTGGAGAGCTAGCAGAGCACATTGTGTTGCTCTTGGACATAGAAGCTATAAGAAGGTTCAATGCATGTGGATGGCTAGGGTATTTCTTAAGCTTAACTACATATGATGAAGAGGTGGCTACAAAATTTATGAAGACATTCTATGAGGGAGAAGCTTCTATTTGGGGCTCAACAATAGTTGCAATAGAGGAGCACATTGCTAAGGTAATTGGGTTACCTACAGTTGGACAACACTACCCCAGCACACATGATGCTAGGTCAGTGAGAGCCCAATTTACTAGGCTGCCTAATCCACAATCTGATGTCACAAAACAAGGTTGCAAGAGAATGTCACTGACACCACCATACAATGAATTAGCCATGCACATAATTAGGTATTTTGCATGCGAAGGTAGATTTTCATACCTACATGCACATAATTTCAAGTTACTTAGTTGTGTAAGGCATAATCTTGCTATGAATATTCCAAATTTCTTGTATAATATGATTTGCATTAGTGTGAAGGAGACTCAGAAAGGAAAAGAGAATTGTGTTGCTCATCATGCTTTAATTAAGTTGTTAATAGAGAAGTCACTTAGGGATCTATCCCCCTTAATGTGGGATGAATTTGTGCTACTTAAAACCCTACAACCCCAAGCTAGCCCTAGTGAATAGCATAGTGAGGGAAATGTAGCTCCCACTAGTGAGCTTGCCGAACAAAACATTCAAGAGGCTGAAACTGAAAAGACTCAATGAAATGAACAAGAGACTACCCCTGTTCAAGAAAATGTGCCTCCATCTATACAAGAAATTCCTAAACCTACTACCAGTAAAGCTAAGAGGAAATAAAAACTACTAGAAGAATTTTTTGTTCAACAAGAATCGAGCCCTACAATGATACCCCAGCAAACTTACGAGGAACTTCCACCTATAGGGATGACACAATTCCTGAATATGTTGATCCAAACACTGCCTTAGTTACATATAGATCAACATGGATCACTGGTTTAGTAGAACATCTATGGTAGGAATAAACAAAGAGGAAAAGGGATCATGAAGAAGACAACAACACTATCACATTGCAAAAACTCCTCTTTCAATTGTATGGACAGTATTTGTTTGCTAAGACATTGTGGAAAGAAGAAAAGAAAAAGATGAATATGATTATAGTATCTCAAAATGAGGAAATTGCAGAATTAAAGGAATAGCTAGAAAGCCAAAAACAATGCATGAACCATGCTCTTAAGCTAGCTAACCAAGCCCTTGCTTGTAGGCCACCACCTAGAGTTTATGCTCTCTACTTGAAAGAGAAATTTGTTTTGTTTCAATTAATGTTAACCCTCAAGAATGTGAATGCATAGTTTAAATCAGCACAGGAATTTTATGGACTTCATCAGACTTTGCCACTATGGTAGAAAAACTTATTGTGTGGATTATATGTTCATAATTTTCTTATTCCTTAAGAGACTGAATGGAATCCCTTGCTTTATGTAGGAGATGTACACCTAAAAGCCCTAATTTCATGGATGTGCAATGAAGAAAATTATGATAGGTAGTTGAATAACTATAGGGATGAGGAAAGAATAGAACCTTTACCTTTAAGAGTAGAAAGTAGCAAGCCTACTTAGGGATTAGTTCACATTGACCTATGGAAAGAAGAATCTAGAAGTGAGGGAAAAAATATTTGTTGCAAGAACTAAGGTTTATGTTGAATATGAAAATTTTCCCTACTTTTCATTTTAGAGAGCCGTAACTAGTGCTAGGAGTAGGTGGGCCAAACTACCTGAATCTCTCAAGAAGTTAGAACCACACAAACTTATTAACTTGGAAGCAGCACTTCACAAAGTTCCAAAATATTTAGAATTAGGGAAGCATCCCAAATTAGAGTTGTGGTGTCCCTTAACAATGCAGTCTCCAATGTTTCTGTAGCCCTTGTATGACATTAATGTTGATAGACTTGACAAGTCGTAGGAAGATCACATGAGAGAAGTGTGGGAGAGAACCAAAGGATTTTACTACACTTTTAAGAGTAATAGAAAGGGAAGTACAAAAAATGGAGAGTTCGGGTCACTAAAAAGGAAGTGAAATGCTTGAGGACAAGCATTAGTTTGGTAGGGGGCAGATGATGATACCAAAATTTGCCTTTATTTTATGATGTTTAAGATACTTTGTTGATACTTTGTTTATCTTTGTTAAAACATTTGTGGATCTATGTTTACCGAACTTATGATAAACCTATTGGGTAGAAACTATGCCATCTTTTGCTAATATTATACACAATATGCAGTATTTCATATAGTTATCAGAATGTGTGTTCTTATATTTGAATTTAATTTGATAAATGTTTATTTGAAAACATGTTTTTTGTTATAACTAACCTATTAATGAAGACTAAAAGATGATTGGAGGAGTTTAAAAGTTAAGCGTCAACAACATTTAAGGGGAAGAGAATGCCAAGACAACCACAATAAAGAAATTTGTAATAGTTCTAGAAGACACGACAGTGAATAAAGAGGAACTATGAAGACTTATTACCTTCTCTGCATTTACTCTATGGTGAGTGGATGTTCAAACTTTATTATTCCACCTTAAGCCATTATTCCTTCTTCCCACCTTCAATTTTATCTTCCTATTTTTTCTCTTGTAGATTTTGAGCTAGGTCATTTACTTTTTTTGTTATGGAATAAATGTTGATTTCCTATATATATAGGAATTGACCTAGGTGTGTTAAGTTTCAGAACCAGTTAGAAGAAATAGTTTAAGAGAATAAACTATTAACTTTTATAGTTGTGTTTTTACAGTTCTGTGTTATGTAATGAATTTCTGAAATCTAATGAAATAGTTTTGGCTTCTATCTTGTGTTAGTATTTTAGAGAAGTTGACCAAGGTGACCCACTTGGAAGGTGGATTAGATTAGGATAGAATAGATTTATTTCCAAGCATTCTTAGTTTCTTAATTAGAAGTTGTGAGTTCCTTCCTGTAGCATCACACTTTGTGAATGTTCCTGCAACATATGTGAGAACAGTTTTAGTGGATGAGCCAAGTTGGAATATTTGTTATATTTTCATTGTATTTCTAGTATTCATAGAGTTAAATGTGTTAGTTTCCTATAGCAATAGTGTAAATTCTTTTCCTTGCATTTTTACTTTCCTACAGCATAAGCTTAGTGACACATTAAGAGAACTAGTGCGCATATTGTGCCAACCATTTCAAGTATATGTCCCTGGGTTGATAAGATTAAATGCACCTCATAGTGGGAGAAATAGTCCCTAGTTTGAATATATTATTCCTAACGAAGGCCTAGTGCATGACTATGATACACCTATTGTGTGGCGGGTTAGGTGTAATGTCTTGATTTGATTAGGATGGGGATCATGAGATGGATCAAGGGGGATAAATGGATTTTGAGGGATAAGGAAATTATGGGATGGGGAATTTCTTGGATCTAAAGGAGGGAAGGAATCCATAATGGCATGCTTTATAACAAGTTCATGACATGGCATTGGGTTTATGATTTTGGGTGATTGGATCACTTTTTTTTTTAGTTTTGTATTTAGGAAAGCTTTCTCCCAATGATTGTGGGACAAAAGACATACTTATTACAAGGTGGGGATGATGTTGATTCTAGAGGATTAGGATTGTGTGGCGATTGAGAGCTAGGTTGGAAGTCGAGATGATGGTTTTGGACATTAAGCTCAAAGTATGGGGAATTACATGGAGTATTTGGGTTGGATGGGACATGAGGGTTATGGACTTGCAAACATGGGGGAGGAGGACATACTTTTTGGCAGGCAAAAATTTTCCTTCGATCCCCATTTTGTAGGCTAAGGACATAATTCTTTAGTTCTTCAATTTCTTTGGCAATGACATTTATATTTGAGGAATTGTGTGGGCTATGATTGGAATCATATGTGGATGAATGATAATTAGGTGGATTTCCCTTGTCAAAGGTAGAAGCATAAGAGATATGAGATGGATTAGAATTGGACATGAAATTTTGATGATTGATTTGTTATGTGGATTGGTTCAAAGGTATGAATCCATAGTGCCTTTGAAGGTCCCCAACAATTTGGTTAATCCAATTTTGATCCATTTGGAGATGGAAAAATGATCCCAAGTTGGAATAGGATACAAAAATAGATAAACCAATACTTGGTAATGGACAAATGATCCCAAGAGAGAGAGTGTAACTATGATAATGTTTCTTAAGGATGAAGGCCTAATATCACACTTTGCATAAATCTTTCTTCCTAAAGGTTTGATTGAATCTTGATGAAGGAAAAAGATGATTGATGATATTGATTTGATTCAATCAAGATAGCTAGGACTAAAGTTCAAGGTTTATGATGGTGCTCCTATGTCCAAAGTTGAAGACTTTTTTGAAATTTTGAATTAGAGGAAGATATGAATATATGAAATTAGAAAGACTGATTTTGGATGAAGATGTAAATGGATTATTTAGAAAGAAATGAATTTGACAAGAGATGATGATTGAAGAGATTGGATTAAGGATGAATGATGAGATTAGATGAGGAAATTAGATCTTGATGTGGATTATGAAGCATGACTAGGTTGAATATTAGGACTTGATTGAATGATTAGGAAGATGGGGAAATGATTAGGATAATTAGCAATGATTAATATTTTGAGGAATGATCTAAATGAGTAAGACAAGAGATGCATGATGGTGATGAATATGATGGATAGAAGAAGTGATTTCGAATTAAAATGGACAACTTGACTAAGATGACTTAAAACAAAATATATATATATATATATATATATATATATTTTTTAAACTATTATGATGTTTTTGAGTTTTCAATTTTTTCATTGTTTTTGACCTTTGAAATTTTATGTTTTGTTTGGATTTTAAAAGTTTAATGTTATTTTTGGATTTTTTTGAAACATGACATGCAAATCCTATAATGAAATATATACAAGAAAATTTTAGATGGTGTGTCTCCTTCAACTAGGGAGGATTTTAAACACTCAAGAATGTCAAAAATACCAACAATCCTATATGGTTTTTACTAGGATATATAATATCAACTGGGGTTGTCCTTGATCTATGCAAGGTACATGAGGCCCAAGTGTATAGATGAAAAAGAAAAATGGTAGACAGTCGGGAGGAGACAGTAACCCAAATCTCTACCTTCACTTCCCAAAGGTATAAAGTTCTTTGGGGCTTAGCCAAGGGTGACAAGACTTTACTTCCAAGAGAGGTGTCCTTCAATTCACCTCCCGCTATTTATACTTCACCAGAACATAGGAGTTGAGGTCATCCCTCGAGGTGATGAAATCCCCAAGTAGCCTTCCTAAAAGAAGAAAAAGAAGAACACCTATTTCTTATGCACTCAAGATCACTCAGAGGCACGAGAGGAGAGAATATGTAAGTGGCCTTAGGGTTTAAAGGCACTTTTTTTTTTTTAATCAAAGCTTTAGATTTTCTATCTACTCTTAAAGACACTCGTGTTTAACGCATGAAAAGTTCTTCCCAACTAGATAATGTCGTCAAGATAAGAAATTGAGATTTTGTCAACAAAAATAAATCGATCAGTGGCAACATAAAAAATTGAACAAGGATACAAATAATTCCATTATTGCATTCAAGATTGACTAAGTGTTCATTTTCAGCGTCAAATCAAAATGTTCATTGCAATGATCTTTGAACCTGTAATCAATCAAGATTGTGCTTTTGCTATCTAAGCATCCATTCCAATGAAAAGCTTGTCAATTCCTTTAAGGCATTCAAGATTGTATTTAAGCATTCATTCCATGAATATTTTTAATTTTCTTATGGCATTCAAGATTTTGTTTTAACAACATTCATCCAAATGAAAGGTTTTCTTCAATTGATTATGCATTCATGATTGGATTTTGTTGTTTTAGCTTTAGTCATTCAAGAGTGTGTTTGATTTATCCAATAAAGTGTAACATGCATTCAAAAATAAGTGTTTAAGAATTCAAGTACATTTTCGAAGAGCAACAAAACTTTAAGAAAAACCTACAAGACACATGATTATTCGTTTCTAGAATGCTCCAATATTTAATGCTGCAAATAATCAGCTTGATTAGCATCACCAAAATCCCCAAAATGAGTGCTTGAGTATGGAAAAAATTATTTTAACTTTTTTTGTTTTTTCTTATATACATAAATTAAATTAGAATAGCACATATCCTACAGAACCACTAAAAGTCAATTTTTAAAAAAAAATTATATATCAATAATATATTAGTAGTAAAAATGTAGATGATAGTAAAACACAAAAGGCAGAAGACGAAACAAGGAATACCTAATGCTTACTTTGGTTGATCATAGATGATAGTAGGAGACTGGAGACCCCAAACCTTGCAGATGAATGAACTTGCAACTACCAGATGATAGTAAAATGCAAATGATAGAAGAAGAAATAGTGAATACTTGATACTTACTCTAGTTGATCATAAACAACAGTAGCAGTTTAGAGATGCCAAACAATGGAGACGAAAAAACTTGTAGCTAATAAAAAAAATTATTGATGACAAAACTAGGAGTCATCGGTAAATCATAGACACCAAAATAGAAAGTCACTAGGAAATCGCAGATGACAAAGTTTGAGTCCACAAAGATGCCAATCTAGTAATGACAACACTTAAGATGGAGAAGATGACATTATATAGGAGGAGATGTCATTTAAAAGTCAAAGACAACAATCTACAGGCAAAGACAATATTTCAATGATGAAGATGACATTCTATAGGAAGAGATGAAATTCTACATGGCAGAGATGCTAAATAATAGAGACAATAGCTCATCTGTGTAGATGATACTGCATGTGAATAGAGATCCAAAATCTATGATTTCTATAGAAAAATGATGATTTTTAGCTTACAATGTGAATGTTTAGAGGGACATGGGTCCCACCAGGTGTGCCAAAATGTATTACATAAAATGTAATAAAGGAAATAAACAAAAGCAACTAAGTTTATTCATACATATCTATGCAAACCTCAAATATGAAAGACAAGGAGAAAGCATGCAAATGTATTGAAATAAAAATAAGAAATAAACTTAATCTACTCAATACAACACATGCAAAGCTCCCTAAAATCAAGAAGTAGTGATGTTGTTATTGTTGAGGGTGTGTGGTTGCTCACAAATCCCATAGCATAACAATGGATTGAATCTTTCTTATGGAAATGAGGAGAGGGTTCTTCTTTTATGGGAAATAAGATGAAATGGATGGTTGAGATTCAAAATGAGATGAAGGGTTAGGATTCCTCAAGACCAATGAGGTATCCATGAGTTAGAGGTCAAGTGGACTCCACATGGATTAGGGTTTTGACCATTCAAAGGGGGAAAGATGCTCACACATGTGAGAAATATTTGATGTTATAGGTCGATGACATGTGTAAGAGGTTGGAAGCTCAAGGTTTTCTCACACATGTGAAGGGGGACAAATGTATAAGTGTGTAAGAGTCACATGTCACATATGACTAGGTTTTTCTAATCCTTTGATTAGGATTATGTAAATGATTAAGGATATGATTAGATGGTAAACTAGGATTAATTAGTGGGTAAGTGGATTGACCTAGGTTAGAAGAATGGGTTAGGTTAGGAAAGTGAGGCTAGGTGAAGGTTAAAGTTAGAAGCCATGTGCTCAAATAGAATCAAATATAATATTTCATTCCAAGTGGAACTAAAAGGGATTAATTAAGTAAAATAAGACATTTAATTAAAGTGAAGGATTAAGATACAAGTGGGATGAGGAGGAATAGACTAGGATTAAATAAATGTAAATTTATTTAAGTAAAGGTAGGATAAGGTTAAAATCAAATAAATAATAAATATCTATTTAATTGGTCAAGATAAGGGTATTTTTTCTCAATTGGACAATTTTAGATGTCTACACTTGGCTTGTGAAAGGCTCGGCACTCAAACTAGCTCGACACCTGAATCACTTGGCACACACTATTTTCTTGGCTCCTTTTGTTTTATCAAAACCTAAGTGAATTGGCATACACTAAGTTCTTGGCACTAACTATCATATTGCTCGACATGTATTGTTTGGAGGCTTATGGTCGACATACACTATGCACTCAATTTGCATTGTTCTCTATTGAATAATAAGTGTTTTGCCACTACTTTGTCATAACCACAATGAGATTAACAATCTCCCCCTTTGACATGAGTGGAAAAAACACTTTGTCATGGAATATACAATCTTCTTTTATGCATAAGTCAAACAATATATCATCTCTATTTGAATTCTATACAAAATTTTAAAATCTCAAAATTTGCAAAAATGTTGTTGTCTCCCATACCTTATTACTCCCCTTGAGTAAATACTTCATTTCATTTCTATAACTCCTTCTAAGTAGATATCTTCCTTGACAAAATTTTGTAAAATCTTCAAAATCCCTCATTTTTTAACACTTATGTCATTTGGGTGGTACACTTATAGTGTATTTTTCCAAAAATGGCTTATGAAATTCTATTATGATTCCCAAAGTAAAATCCCAATTATTATTGGTTGCATCTAAAGATTGAATCTATATTTCTAGATTCTCTGTCATATCTACTAGACCTTCTTGAGTAGGAATATGAGAATCTTTCTTCAACAATGCTTCTACAAAGGCTAATTCCTTTTGCAAAAGTTCCATGTTTAGAGTCAACATGGATTGAATGCTAATCAAAGTTGATCTAATAGTTGCATCCTTTGTTTGTAACTTGGCAAGCCTAATCTGTGTCAGTAATAATCTCTAAAAATGAACTTGACTAGTGCCAAGTGATTACCTCTATGTAGTACATGTTAATTATAAATCTCCTTACATCTAGTCAATTGACTGTTGAGTCTATTTAGTAAAGATATCAACATCACATAATTTTATGTACAGAGAGAAAATGTTATCCTTGAAACTATCTTCACACTCTCCATCTTAGTCGATAAATCAAATTGTCTAAGTGCAATAGGACTAGAATTTTTTTCCATAACCTTAGTGTGAAATTTCCTTTCAGACCATTCCAATAGTTTTACATTTGTCTCTATATATTCATCCTTAATCTTATCAACTATATGTACAACTTTCTCTAAGATAGGATTATTGGAAAATTAATCTGAAATATCAAAAGCATCTACAAAAATATCCCTAATATCATGTAGAACCTATTTTTCTCATGCTCCCTTCTCAACATTTATTTCCTTGATTTCCTTTGGAAAGCCTCTTGAAGAAGAACCATTTCTTTAAGTGTGATTTTCGTTGGATCAAACTGGGGTAGAACAATCACTTCCTCTAAACTCACATCCTCAAATTATGTAGTCTCATCACCCTTATGAGTACTTGTACTTTGTCTTGATATCTACAATGGTGTAGCTTGAGTACTCATTCTTTGAATAGTTTGGCTATTGGGAGGAGGTGTAGTGACCAATAAAGTGATCAATGTATGTATAGCTACGTATTCTTCTATCTCAAAAGTCATCTTATCCTATTCCTCTTGTTCAACCTCTATCTGATCTTCAATAGGTTTCAATGAGGTGAGTGTAGGATTCTCTTCCTTATTCTCTTTCTCTTTATTATTACCCTTGTTGTCAATTATGATAACTACTGGCAACCTTGAGCCTTGTAGAATCGGCAATAATGTAGCTTGAGTATCTACCTCCTTCTCCTTCATGTCAATGACAATAGTAGGCATTGAAAATGGTGCTTGATTAAGCTCACCTTGTTCTTCTAGGGTTACACTTTGATCTATTGCTTGTTCATGGGGTTCCATCTCCTTAGCATCTACATCATGTGGGGGCACAATAGATGTGTCCTGCTATTTCTTAGTGGATGCAATCTCAACCTTTTGAGATTTATCAATCCTTACCAATATGGGATTTGTGCATGGAATAACAATATTGGTGGATTCCTATTGTAGTTTCTTCAAATCTTCCCCACTCAATGGATTTCCATTCTATGTAGAGTGATCAAGTATGTCCTCAATAGTCACTGAGTCCTATTAACTCTCTTTCTCACCATGTGTAGGACTAGTACTCAACACATTGACATCCTATGCATCTTGTGCATCTTCCTCAATTGTGTCATCCTAAATAGTCTCAACCTATTCTATTTCATTTTTCTGTACCTCTAATCCTTGCTTCTCTTCCACTATTCTCAATGATTGTGTGGTCAACCCATAAATTATTTTCGAAAGTAATTTTCTCTAGATTACCACCTCTTTAGCTCTACTTATCAACATATGTAAGGCTTTGTATTTAGGAGCACATATTCCTTTGTATTTTTCTATACCCTTTGCAATCTATTTCTTGTCAAATTCAGGCATAACTTGAGATAAAGTAGCCTCCCTAATTTTCTTTTCAATCTCCATATTGAACTTCCATTTTTGCTCAACTCTTTCATATAATATTTTAAATAATGAGTTAGTAATCTCTAATGGAGTGTTTTTGAAAGTAGCCATAATATAATAAATAGCTTCTTCAATATTGTGCTTATCTCCATTGTCTAACTTATCAAAATCAACATGCTAAAAACCTAACAAATCTGCATTACTCTTTATATTGTCACATAGTTTTCAATATTAGATGAAATATTGTAGCTTACCACTTTGAATTGACTGCTTTCATCTAATTCTATCTTTTCCTCACCTAATTCATCCTAAATTTTCAAAGTTACTTTCAATCTCTTAGTAGGTATGCTTGGCTTTGTTGTATCATCCTTCTTTTTCTCTTTTGTTGATTATGCTTTCTTGTCTTGCACAGTGACAGCCCTTGTGCTTGACCTTGTCAAAGGTATAGCTAGCTTTTGTTGTTCCTTCTTTTCCACTTTCTTGTGTTTCTATTATTTCTTTGGTTGTCCCTTCCTCTTCTTTTTAGTTTTCTTAGGTTCTTTCTCAACTTCCTCTTCATCCTTTGAAACTTGATCTTCACTTTGTCCTTGAGTAAATTGTAATGGTCCTTGACCTTCATCTTCTTCTACTTCATCTACTTCTTCTTCTGCTTCACCAAGATTTTGTTTTAGTTTCTTCACCATTTTTTTCTTCTTTCTAATGATGGTGATAGTATGCAAGTTAATAGTTATCCCTAATTTAGTTTCATCATAATTCCCAAAGGACGTAGCATCCTTGTCAATCTCTTCTACCAACAATGCAGTAATGGTTGTTGATGCCTCATCAACATTTATCTCATATGGTAGTGGTATCAACCATCTAACTCTTGGAATAGCTACCTGAACATAGGTATGGTCAAAATCTACTAGGAAAAAGACATCACTATAATGTTGATCCACTAGAGATATAGGAATTATTGACCTCTGTTTCATAGATTTCTTGAAATCTTCAAAGTAACTGGTCATAACTGACTCAAAATTTTCTCCTAATTACTCAATGAATTCACCTATATGTTGGGTAACAAACTAACTAGACTTCAATACTACCTTGAAAAATGTAGGAAATGTGTTTTGTACATAAAAGAATGTACAAATAAGAAGTGAACCAAAATTACATGAAGAACTCTTTGCCCTTCTAATAGGTTCTAGGTTTTCTAATATTTGGTAAAGTTATAGCTTGGCATTGTCATAGGAATGATATTTCTTTATGATCTTGTATCCTAGGTCACCAAAAATGCATGGCACAATATTGAGTTAGCTCGACTAGTAGAATCTATGTTCTATTACTCTCACTACAAATGCAATAATAGGGTCATCAATTGTATCAATTGACATTCCCCACTTGTTCCATATGGCTCCAGTATTCTTCTCAATTACTTCTTTTGCATCGCTCCTCAATTTCTTTGACCTATCAAGGGTAGGATACCCTATCACTCTATGAATGATTCTCTTTGATATTTTGATAGGTCTATTCTCCTACCATAGTTTATTGTTGTATATTTGGCTCAATATGATCTTTATCCATTCTATTTTGAACACTTGCTTAAAATCTAGGGCATACATTAACCCTTTTCAATCTACAATTTTGTTTTCTTCTTTCAAAACACCATTCTCACACAACTTATGATAAGTCTCTATGATTTCTAAATTGTCAGCTTCTCCAACCTTGCATATATAACAACATCTCAAATCTTGAATCATCAAAACCTTGGGCAAAATAGTCGATAACACACTAGATGGATCTACTTTCTATGCAATCTCTAGAATAGTGTGAAATGGTGGTTTTCAAAGATTATTACTAATAAACTAAACATCGATAACCTCTTTACCTTCCTTCCTTAATCTTTTCAATGAACTTGATTCCATATTTCACTTACTAGGGTTTGCAAAATGTGAAATAGTATAACTCAGTACAAGTCAAATACCTTTCAAATTGATGTAGAAAAGTTGTGTAGCAATTGAATATGGTATGTAGTCACTTGAATCTCTTTCTCAAATTACCTTTGTGCTCTTTGATCTCTTGGTAAATGAAAATGACTCAAAAAATTGAGTATATTCCCTTCAAAACCTTGCAATTAATGCTTAGTGCATATATAGTTGTAAGCTTAGTTGCTAAAGAATTTTCAATTCACTCAGCTATTATAGCTAGCTTGGTAGTCTCTATAGTACTTCATTACTCAACACTTACTACAATACTTCCAATAATTGGCAATAACACAAAATATAACATAACGATAGAATATCTCTTTCTTCTAATCACTTATTTGCATCTTTATATATGTTGATAGATCATTTTCATTACTTGAATGCTTGGAAGTAATGCAAAATATATCATTTTAGATGTAAGTTCCACACATACCTTTGGTTGCCTAGATGGGGGTGATGTGATCACCTAATCCATTGGATGAAGTGACATAATCTTGACTTGTTGTGCTGCAATATTCCTTCTTTCTCCATGTCTTGTTCATTTGCATCTTTGTCTTTTCAAAATCTGCCTATGCCTTTCCTTTGTTGAATTCATTGTTTGGTGTAGGTGAACAAGTTGGACAACTTATGCTTACATGAAAAATCTTAATACAACTAAAGCATAAAACCTCATTCAACCATCTATTGTAATTACCTTTGAAATATGTCCTAATGCATGACCATATTCACCATAATAATGACAATTGTACCTTGTATTGCAATCCCAATCATAAGAATTCCCATAGCAATATAGCTTGGTTTTCTTGTTTGATGTCCACTTGGGTTTGGATCTGCATTCATAAGCTTTGTGTCCATAATTATAATAGGTATAATAGTGTCCTTCAAATCTATGAGTGTTGGTGGTCTTTTTCCTACATTCATGTGCCTGATGTCCTAGCTTCTTGAAGTTATGACAATGTCCCTTGAATTTTTTCTTAGGGCTTTGATTTCCAGTGTTGCTCTTGTAGACATTTGATGTGTGACCCAATTTCTCATAGTAATGAAAAGTGGGCTTGTTGTTCTTTCCCTTAATGTTCCTTTGTTCACCACTTCTAGATAATTCTCCTTTCTCAGTGGTAGAATACCCCAATCTCGCAATATCATTGTTTGATCTTGGTGCTTTCATCAATTTTTCAAACTACTTTATGGCTTCACTAGACTTATTAAGGTTTTCCTTTTCTATCTTCAATTAATTCTATAGTAGGGTATTTTGTGTTTGCAAAGTTGTAATCTCAATGTCTTTCCCATTCAATTCTTGATTAGCAATTATTAGTTGATTCATTAGATCTAATTAAATTTTTGATAACTTTTGCACATCTAATGACTCTCCTTATGTCTATTAGCTAGTAGTATTTTTTCTTCTTCAATCATGATTCTATTTTCTTTATCTTTCTTTTTCATTTTAGTTATCTCACATAACAATACTGACCAAGTTTCTTGTTCCCTTTTTAGATTTTTGACTCCTTCAGCTAGGGCACTATTCTTTTCCATTAGATATGCAATTGTTCCATCAAATTCATTTGATCTCTTGTCCTAAAATAATCTAGTAGTGTTTTCTTCATTATATAGAGTGTCAATTTTTTGAATGGCCAATTCCTTTCTCTTCTTCAATGACTAGTGTAGTTCATCTCTTGCATCCTTGAGTTGATGTAGGGTAATTTGTATTTCAATCTTCTAGTTCTCAATAGTCTTTCCCAATTTGTAGACTTCCATCTTCAAGATCTTATCTCGAAAGCTATCAAAATTTTCTATCTAGAGAACAAAGCTCTGATACCAATTGTTGGAAATAATGATTGGAAAGTAAGTTTTGAGGGGGGGGTGGTGAATCAACACTTAAACTTTTACCTCTAAAACATTTCACCATACACCCATCTCATAACTGAACATTTAAACTAAAACAAGTAACCATTCATCATATCCAAAGCATGAAATAAATCAACATATAACACATAAGATTTTGGTTACCTAGAAACCCTCCAAGGAGAATGTAAAACTAGGGTGGGTATGACACCCATAAATCTTCACTACCATAGTTGTAAAGTGTATCCTATTATTGCTACAAAGTTTTGATCACAATTTATGATCTACCCTATGAAAGTTTTGCCATATTAAAGGCTTACAAGACTATTAGGTATCACCTTGATTAAAGGATTAAACTCACAACTAAGTAAGAAGTTTGTTTAAAGATTTTAAAAAGCCTATTAGGACTACTCTATTAAGAGTTTTACTCTGTATCACTTGTTAGAACGATTCAACACCTGATCCATCAGTTAGCACCTTCCTACTTGATGTTAGATCCCCTCTTTACTAGTTATCCCTTAATTCTCCTAATCAGATCTATCTTCTCTATCCTTTTATTTTCTATCTCTATTCTTCTCAAATTGATTATACATTTTAGTTCCATAACTTATCCATCATTTCCACCTTGAAATGCTCTTTATGCTCTTAGCATTCCTCTCCTTGCGCATGTGATGCTTCTCTTCACAACTTCTTTGCATGCATACTAATACACACTCCCCCTTAGGGTTTACCTCTTTTTTTAGGCATTATGGAGATGGGATAGGTTAGAATCAATAGTTATGGTTGATCCTTATTTCCACCTAACTCTTCCATTTATCTGATTGGATACATGTAATGCATAGGGATTTGTAATATGATTGGATCCTTATTCCTTAATATCATAAGTTCATGTTCATGTCAGCTAAAAATAGTTTACACATAATTTTATGCCATTACAAGAATCTATGTCAAATATTGGTAACTTGGCATCAATAGACTCTGATGCTCAGCCTTCACTATGCTCTATACACTAATACTTGACTTTTAAATGGCTCAACACTCACATTGGCTTGGCACATGAATCACTTGGCACCTAAGTGACTCGGCACACATTAACTCCTCAACACTAACTATCATATTACTTAGCATGTATTTTCTAGAGGCTTATGCTCCACATAAACTATGCACTTATCTTGCACTTTTCTCTATTAAATAATTACTAAGTGTTTTGTTAACTACTTTGTCAAAACCATAATGAGATTAAAAAAAAAATACTAGTTGGGATAAGAAGTTATGTGGTCCCTCGTGGGATCATGAGAGTTTAGGGTAGTCAATCATAGGAATGTGTTCCCATATCCAAAAGGGATAGGTTATGGTTTTCTATTTCTACACTAGTGGGAATGCAAGGATTGGAGTGGTTGTGATATTGCATGATTAAGGGCTTAACTTGGGCTTAAAGAAGACCTAATTTATAAGGATATAGGGGGGTGGTTAAGGATTTATTATTAATTTAATTAAGAATGATGTGACTCAGTTTTACTTGGATGTACATTCTTATAGACCGGTCTATATCTTGGGAGATGTAGGAAACAATATTGAGAGTAGAAGACTAGTTTATGCCTATAGACTAGGCACGAGTATATTCTATTAGCTTAGGATATTTAGGGAGGACTTCACAGAAGAGGACATGTATGGAAATGGTTAAAACAATTTATGTGTGCATGTACTTCAAGATAACTAAATTCCATCTCTCTAAAAGGGAGATGACTATTACTCTTGAGGGTGTGTACCAAATTTTTTGATTAACGATCTGAGGTCCTAAGGTTATTAATGTAGAGGCTACATAGAAGTAGGTGGTCCAAGCATTAGTGGGACCTAGGGTCACTCTAATTTTGAGACACATACTGTAGATACCTATATCTGATTATGTCATTTAAGTAATCGTATTTAGTAATCCCCTAAGGCATTATTGATTAAGTATTTAATATTTAATTAATTTAATGTCATCCACTAGTAAATTAATTCATTTAATTGACTATAGTTTCAATTGATAAATTTAAATGACAACCAATTAAATCCCTATCCTTCTATTAAATTAAATAAATGCACAATATCTATTTTATTTAATTCCAAATTCCTCTTTGATTAAATAATTCTTTTAAATCATATCCTCAACCCCTAACTAACCCTTAACCCAAATAAATCCCTAGTTCTAACTCAACCCAACCCATTCACCCATGCTAACCCATTTAATTATCTAACTCACTTGTATTCCTCTAACGTGTCACTTGCTTCCTAATCCACCCTCTACTCCAAGCCTAATCTTCATTCTAACCATGTGCACAACATTAATCATGGATTAAGAATTCCTAAGTGAAACCAAATTTAAATCCTCTCTTACACTCCCATCCATGTGTATTAAATTCTCTTAGAAAGAATTAATGGATCCTTACACATCCCTTACACTCCTTTACTTTCCTCTTACACACTCCATCCCCCGAATAACTCATTTTTCCCCCTCCCCCCCACTTTTCCTCCATTTTCCCCATCCTCTAACATCCTCTCTCCTCATAACACTTGTCAAAAGGCTATGGATTTGAGAAAGAACAATCTATGTGCTTCCCTCTCCTTATACCCTATCCCTCCCTCATCCCTCCTCCATCTTTACATCTTGACCCTTCATTATCATCTCCCTTGGCCTATAAACAAAACCCTCTTCCTTTACAATCCATATCCACTCTATATGCTAATGTTATAATGCTCTTGTGAAGAAAAAACTCATCAAATACACCCTTACCATGCTCAAATTCACATCCATATCACACTTCCATTTACCATCCATTGAATGCTGGAGGCACATTTGAGCACACATATCCATCACTTTGGGAAATCCTCTTCAACTTGGAGCTACTTGGAGGAGTGAGGTTTGCACTATTTATTTGTTCTCGGTTTCATGTCGAAGGTCTTCTCATAGGTGTTAAACTTTTTGTTTTGTCGAATTATTTTTCTAACCTTAGTATTCTATTGGTAATAAAAATCATAGATGATACATTTTTGGCACACCTAGTGGGACCCTATAAATGGGTCTTTCATTCATCCATTTTAATCTATTTTACTTGCAAACTAAAAATCTAATGTGTGTTGTTGTTTGTTTGTGTTGCAAGTTTGTATATCACTTGTGTATGTTAGGAAACACATTTTTAAAGAATAATTATGTATTGGAGATTTCAAAAAGTCCTCTAAAACTTCTTAATAGCCCAGGTAGACTTTTTTGGGTTGTTTTAGCACATATACCTCTTTATCTAACACATTTGTGACTTCTTTTAGCACATCCACAACCTATTATAATGCATATAAAACCTTCTATAGTGCATGGTAAATAGTTTCATAGCACATTTATCTGTTAAAATAACACATTTACATCATTTTTATAGCACATCTATGCATTTTTGCAACACATTTGCAATCACTGCCAATTTTCATTTTTTGCCTACACCAAATTACCTAAACATTTTTTTTCTTCTAAATTTCAATAGTGTTTTTGGCGCATTTACAAGTTATTTTTAGCACATCCATATAGACATTCAATGCTTTTATTTTTTCATTCAATGAATTTTCATCATACTATAGCACACTTAAGTAAACATTTCACAGTGCCCGGTAAAGTGCTTTGCTGTACTTTTACAAATTGTTTTAGCACTTTTACATAGTTGTATAGTGCATCTGATGTTTTCTATAACACATTTGTTAAACTAAAAAATCTTAAGGATCTTGTTGTGATGTGGATCCTAATCAAACTTGAAGTATTATTTGGCATGGTTTTTTCCCCATATTATTTCTATGAGGATCTAGGGGTAGTGCCCCAAGTGCACTACCTATCACAGTATAGGGTGGAGTTGAGGGGCAATGCCTCCTTGGGGGTTTTCGAGGGTAGCACCCCTAAAGCCAAAAATGCCCTTATATTGTAAAAGGTGTTAGCTACTATTTTTCTATTATTCTAGCCCTAATTTTTTAGGTGGAAAAAGCTTGTATAAAAAGGCTTAGGGTTAGGGATTTCATAATATAATGGTAATATTGTAGTTGCTTGTGATAGTATTGAGTTGCAAGGGATTACAGATTGTAATGAGGTTGTAATCACTAGATAATAATAATATTGGACTTGTTGTTGGTGGACACAGCCCAGGGATTGGGTGAACCACGTTAAATCTAGTAGTGTCTTATGTTCTATTTTATGTGATTTATTCATTTTTGGTATTGGTTATATTTGCATGTAACTATTATTTATGTTTGAGGTTAATCCTAACAAGTGGTATCAGAGCCAGACAGTCATCATTTTTTTTAGCCAGACTATCGCCATTTTTTTCAGCAATCATTTGTAGGAAGGTCTAATGGTTGAGTGGGAGTCTCATAGTTGAGTGGGAGCAATGGAAAATAAGGGTAAGTTGAGGGTTGATGAGTTTAATGGGAAGAGTTATAGAAAATGCAAATGGAGGACTATCTTTATCAAAAGGATTTATGGAAGCCACTGGAAGGAAAAAATGAAGAATTAGGGATCTATGTTAAATGATGACTAGGATATTTTGGATAGAAAGGAACTTGGAAGCATTTGATTATGCCTAGCACCATCAGTGGTATTTAATATTACACAAGCAAATATGATGGAAGATTTGATGCAAACCCTAAAGAAATTGTATGAAAAGTCCTCTACTTAAAACAAGGTATTTCTCATGAAGCATTTATTTAATATGAAAATGGCAGAAGGTGGATCTATTAAAGATCATTTAAATGAGTTTAATATTGTTACTAGTTAGCTATCATCTATGGGTGTCAATTTTGATGAAGAAATTAGGGCTCTCTTGATTTTGTGTTCTTTGCCTAAAAGCTAGAATTGCTTGGTAATGGCTGTGAGTAATTCTATTCCTCGATCTAGTACCCTAAAATAGTATGATGTGATCAATGTTGTTCTAAGTGAGAAAAATCATAGAAAATTCTTAGGTAGATCTACATTAGGAAGTGCTTTGAATGTACAAAGTCAAGGTAGAATGATTGAAAGATGAAATAATTTCAAAAATTGTGGGAAATCAAGAGAAAAGTCAAAGGGGAGGAGGTCTCAATCGAGAGGACCAAATGACTACTAGTACTGTGAGAAACTAGGGCATAAAAAGAAATATTGTTGGACTCGAATGAATAATAAAGGAGAAAATAAAGATGGAGACAAGGAGACAAATGTGGTAAGTAACAAATCTAAAGAGGATGCTTTGCTTCTATCTATAGATAGTGTTCATGATTCATGGGTTTTAGATTCTAGTCTTCATTTCATGCTACACCTCATAGAGTTTAGTTCATTGATTATGTCCAAGGGGATTTTGGGCTTGTTTACTTGGGGGATAATGAACCCTATTAGATTGTTGGAAAGGGAAAAGTTAAGATTAAGTTGCTGAATGGGAATTGTTAGCTGCTACATGAGGTACAAAATGTTCCAAGGTTGAGTAGGAATTTAATTTCAATAGGGCAACTCGATGATGAGGGTTGTGTAGTTACTTTTAATGATAAAAATTGGAAGGTCTCAAAAGGTTCCCTTGTAGTATCAGAAGGTGTGAAAGTAGGTACCTTATATCTTTGTATAGGTCATATTGTTCCTTCTACTTTAATTGTTTTAGAGAAAAATGAATGTTCAAGAATAGTTGTTGTAGTTGAATAGGGAGAACAAATAGTTTTTGTAGATTCTAATATAGTATTATGGCACAAAAGACTTTGGCACATGAGTCAGAAAGGTATGAAAGTACTTCATTCAAAGAAAATTTTACCAGCTTTGGATGTGTTGATATGGATTTCTATGAAATATGTGTGTATGGAAAACAAAAGAGAGTGAGTTTTGTGAAGACTAGGAAGGAAAATAAAAGAGAGAAATTAGAGCTTGTGCATATAGATGTATGGGGACCAGCTCAGGTATCTTCCCTTGGTGGCTATCATTATTATGTTACATTTATTGATGATGCACCTAGAAAAATATGGATTTATTTCCTTAGATAGAAATATGATGTATTTCAAACTTTTAAGAAATGAAAATGCTTGGTTGAAAATGAGACTGGTAAGAAATTAAAATGTCTCAGATTTGATAATGGTGGTGAGTATTGCAATCATGAATTTGAAGATTATTGCTCCACTAATTGCATTTGTAGATAGAAAACTATTCCAAGGACTCTACAAGAAAATGGAGTGGTTGAACGCATGAATAGGACTATAATGGAGCATGCAAGGAGCATGAGGTTGCATGTTGAGTTGCCCTTACACATGTTTGTGGAGGCTATCAATACTATTTTATACTTGATTAATATGGATCCCTCTACTCCTTTGGGTTGTGGTATTCTAGAGGAAGAATAGACTGGTAAGAAGGTGATTTATTCTTTTCTCAAAACCTTTAGTTGTGAAGCATTTTCTCATATAGATTCTAAAAATAGAACCAAGCTGGAAGCTAAGTCAAAGAAATGTGTATTTGTTGAATATGGAATTAATGAATTTTTTTATAGGCTTTGAGATTTTGAAAATCATAAAATTGTAAGAAGCAGGAATGTCATATTCAATGAGAAAGTGTTGTACAAAGATCTATTGCAACAACATGAGAAGAAAGAAGATGATTATGTAGTGTTGGATGATACTCCAAAAGATGATGTTCCAGCAATTCTTCATGATGTGCAACAACTGCAACAACAAATACCACACACACCAGTGAATGTTAGATGATCAACAAGGCAAATTAGACCTCCAAAAAGATTTTCTCCTTGTATTATATTTTACTTACTAATGTTGGTGAACCTAAATGATATGATAAAGTTGTGCTAGTGGATACAAAGATTCAATGGGAGTCTGCAATGAAAGAAGAAATGGACTCTTTGCTGAAAAATAAGACATGGGATTTATGCAAGTTGCCTATAGGTAAAAAGGCTTTACAAAATAAATGGGTTTATAGGTTGAAAGAAGAGGATGGAGGTAAGAAAATATTTAAAGCTAGGTTAGTTGTAAAAGGATTTGCACAGAAAAAAGGCATTGATTTTGATGAGATATTTTCTCCTGTTGTTAAAATGACTTCTATTTGCATTGTTTTTAAGTATTGTGGCTACTGAAGATTTGTGTTTGGAGCAACTTGATGTTGAAATAGCCTTCCTTCATGATGATTTGGATGAAGAGATATATATGGCTCAGCCATAGGGATTTGAGGTCAAAGGTAAGGAGAAATTAGTGTGTAGATTGAAGAAAAGTTTATATGGCTTGAAGCAAGCACCTCGGCAATGGTATCTAAAATTTGATAGGTTTATGCATGGGCATGGATATAGTAGGTGTAATTTAGATCATTGTGTTTATTTTAAGAGGTTAGATGATTACAACTACATTATTTTATGTTTATATGTTGATGATATGCTTATAGCTGGGTCTAACATGGATCATATTAAGGGGTTGAAATGCTAATTAGCACATGCATTTTCTATGAAGGATTTGGGGGCAAAAAAATAAATCCTTGGTATGAAAATTTGTATAGATATGAAGAATAATAAATTGACCTTATCTTAGGCTAATTATATTGAGAAGGTGTTGCAACATTTCTCTATGGAGAATGCTAAAGCTGTCAGCACACCTTTACCTAGTCATTTGAAGTTGACTAAGGAGATGTGTCCCCAGACACAAGAAGAGGAGGATAAGATGTCCAAGGTACCTTATGCTTCAATTTTAGGAAGCTTGATGTATGTTATGGTATGTAATAGGCCAGATATTGCACATGCAGTGGGATTTGTTAGTAGGTATATGAGTCATCCAGGGTTTGAGCATTGGAATGCAATTAAATAGATTCTCAGATATTTGAGAGGAACATCCAGTAAGTGTTTACACTTTTGGGGCTCTAGTACTGACTTAGGGTTATGTTGACTCAGATTTGGTAGGGGATATTGATACCAGGAGGAGTACTATAGGTTATGTATTTACTATTGGTGGGATGGCAGTGAGTTGGGTTTCTAGGTTCCAGACAGTTAATGCTTTATCCACTACATAGGTAGAGTATGTTGCTGCTACAAAGGTAGCCAAGGAGATGATATGGATTTAGTTCTTCTTAGAAGAATTGGGACACCCCTAGAGGGGTAATTATTTGTTTATAGATAGTCAAAATGTCATTCATCTTGTAAAGAATTCAACTTTGCATTCAAAGACAAAGCACATATAGTTGCAATACCATTTCATTTGGTCAGTTTTGGATGATGGACAGTTAAATCTAGATAAGATACATATAGATGATAATCTAGCAGATATGTTTACAAAGGTCATGACAAGGGAGAGTTTGAATTCCTCTTTAGCTTGGTCTTCTAGACTGAATAGAACAAAAGAATAGCAGAGTCCAAGGTGGTTTGATATTCTAGTGGGAAATACAAGTTTAGTAGTGCTATGATCAATCTCCAAGTGGGAGGTTATTGTTGTGGATTCTAATTAGTCTCCAAGTGGGAGATTGTTGTGATGTGGAGCCTAATCAAACTCAAAGGTTTATTTAGCACAATTTTTTTCCCATATTATTTCTATAGGGGTTTGGGGGCAATGCCCCTATAGTGTCCTAGGGTAGTACCCCAGGTGTGCTCCCTATCATAGTACAAGGTGGGGTCAAGGGGCAACGCCCCCACAGGGGTTTTTTGGAGTAGTGCCCCTAAAGCCAAAGATGCCCTTATATTGTAAAAGGCATCAGCTACTATTTCTCTATTATTCTATCCCTAATTTTGTAAGAGGAAAAAGCTTTTATAAAAAGGCTTAGGGTTAGGGATTTCATAATGCAATGGTGATATTGTAGCTACTTGTAGTAGTATTGAGCTATAAGGGATTACAAATTGTAATTGGGTTGTAATCATAAGATAATAATAATATTGGACTTTCTATTGGTGTACATAGCCCAGGGATTGGGTGAACCATGTTAAATCTTGGTGTCTTGTGTTCTCTTTTATATGATCTATTATTTTCTGGTATTGGTTATATTTGAATGTAACTGTTATTTCTATCTAAGGTTAATCTTGATAGATATGATTGAGGATTTCATCTTTTGTTTAGGTGGAGGAGCTTAGGAAGCTTATATTTCACTAAATATTGTTTGTAGGATGTCATTTAAGATAATTTTCTTTGGAATTAACTTGCATACTTAATCATGGTTTAATCACACTTTTAATTTGGAATTAACTTGCATGTTTAATTATGGTTTGATAAAACTTTTGTTTTGGGTTTATTCACTTATCCAACAAGTCTTGAATTCAAGAGGAATAAAAATGAACAAACTCATCATATTGTAATTTGGGTACTAAAATTGAACAAGTGCAATCTCCATTTTAAATGCCTAATAGATTGACAATATTTTTGTTCGAATGAATGCATATAAATCAAATATAATCTTAAATACATAGGGATCAAAGAATAATTCTATGAATCACATTTTGATTTGGATCTAAAATATTTTCATCCAATATCAAATGCATAAGGATCAATGAACAATTCTATGAATCACACCTTAATCTGGACTTGAAACAATTTTATAAAATCTTGAATGTTTATAGATCAAAGAACATTGCAAATTGACACACTTCAATTTTGGGGCTCAAAAATAAATCACACAAGCTTGAATGCCCTAAAGTAAATTTCTCTTATTCCCATACTTTTCAAAATCTTTCATGTGCAATTTATTAAGTTGACTTGATTTCTTATGTCGAAGTACACTATCAAGTTGGAAAGAACAATACATGCTTAATCATGAGTGTCTTCAATCATAGATAGAAAATCTAAAGGATTCAAGGTTGAAATGAACCCAAGTGTTTTATTTATTTGAAGATGTGTTTTCAACATGCCTTTAGAGATATATTTTACTCTTTGCAAATTAGAACCTTTAGATACATGATGCATGTATCAAAGTTGTTAGCAAGACTATCCACAACAACCTATGAGTGCCTCTAGAGAGTTCTATCCTCTAGGAAATGTGCATCCCCTTGGGAGACAAGATCAAATCAATAAACCCATCTAGTTGGTATATAAATAAAAATTAAGTTAAACTTTTTCTCAATCCACCAAGTTTGGTCTATGCATTTCTGATGGTAGTCTAAGGTACAAAAATGAGTTCCTACAATTTTAGTATGGTCAAAATTGACTTTTAAGTGGGTCTCATGCATAACAACCATTTGGGAGGATGTCATGGATCTTATTATGAACTACTTAGTAGCTAACCCTTTTATCCTTGTTGTGTTACTAATGGTGCAAGAGAATATAAGGCTTCTATGAAGTTACCTAACATTTATGTTTTCCTTGGTAGAGGCATAAGGGTACTTGGACTCCATCCAAAAGAGTTTTTGTTCCCACAGAAGGGGGTTTTCTATTTTTCATACCTTGAAGGATTATTGATGTGTAATTTTTTCAATTGACTCTTTTATCAACTCACCTATTAGTTTGAGAGGAAAATATCACACTAGATCTAGAAAACATCATGAGGGATCCTCCCAACAAGTCCAATGAGTAACACATTGAAACCAAATTAACCATAGGGATAAAGTGTGCTTGAACTATCTTCTTGGTGAAATGACCTCATGAAAACATTTTTCAAAATATGCACATTTGTTACTAGCTTTAAAATCCTTTTGCTAAAGAGATCACTTGTTTGTCTCTCTCAAAATTGCTTTGTCTTTTGACAAATTGTTTTCTCACAAAGTCCTATCTACTATCAGAAAGTCTCATCTTTGTTTTCTTAAAGGTTTTTAGTAATTCCATTCACAAAAACCCTAGGCCTAATTTATTCCATTTCATCTCTTACTTTGAGAAAAAAAATTTACTTCATCCTTTGAGAAGATCATTTTCTCCCACTTAGAATCATTTTTTATCCAAAATTTCATATTTTCCAACCTAAGTGAAAGGCATACTTAGTGTGGTCATTTCCTTGAACCAAAAGTTGAGATAAACCCAAAGAATATAAGTGTAAACCTTGTGTTAGACCAACCAAACCCCAAGTTCAAAAGGTCAAACTCAAACAACCAATGGTTCCTAAAGAAATAGAAGTTGAATGCAAGAAACATACGCTTAATCCAAGACTTGCTAAACTCAAAAATATTGAAAAAGAAGGAATTGAGGTAGCCCTACAATTAGAGTGGGATCAAAAAGTTCAAAACATTACCTTAAGACATGGATTCAATTAGAGCCTCATCAACTACATTAGCTACACCCACTTTGATTGGGCCTATCTTCTTCCAATACACACTTTGCACTTATCATATCATAGATTTATCCCTTTAGGGTTATTATATAGGTCATTATACTCTTTAGGAATTTTGTAGATTCATTATCTTTATATCAAGATTTTGAAATCTATCCCCATCCAAATCAAAATCATAGATCAAAATCTTCCATCATCCATACTATCTTTGAGCATGGTGTCATTTTTTTATAGTTTCCTATCCTACATCCTTCATCCATCATACTATCATGATTATTCCTTTGACTAAGCATTTTCTAGGGTAGTCTATCTTTTGTCACTTGTGTCCCTCATCACCTTGAGCTAAAGGTTGGGCTCCACATTTGATCATCACTTTTCTTTCAAAGGGTCATTAAACTATCCTAAAGTTGACATAAACTTCATATAAAGAGCTTATACATAGGAAAAACATATCTTTTTCTATGACATCACATCACTAATCCTCTAGGTCCCTTACATATCACATCCTTATAAGTAGGATCCTCCTTTACATCTATCATACATCTCCACATCCTAGAAAATCCTTGCATCATAGGTTGTCACATATTTAGGAAGCTTAGAAGTCATCTTCTTGTATATTGCACTCAATATCATACCATCTTGCATCTTGCCCTTAAGAGCATGATCATTTCATGCCACCTAATCCATGTCACACAAAGAAAAAAAGGAAGAAAGACATGAATCCTAGTCTTAGTGGTGGTTCAACTAGTACACAACTTGACCCACTAGCTTATGTGATCACACATGACCCACCTCCATAGAATCCAGAAGATTTTGATCACTTACCATTAGTCATAGATGCCTTCATGAATCAACCATGACATCCAACCCTTGTCAATGACATCATATATTGAAATAGAAAAACTATTAGAAATATAGATGGAGTAACTAAGAGGAGGGGGTGAATCAGTTACTCCAAAAACAAATCCACAAATACCTTAGATGTCTTAAATAAGTAGTTACTACTATCACTCGGTAGCCACACAGAAAAATGTTGTAACTCGGTAGATTAACTTGTTACTAATCTTTAAGCATTCACAATTATTAATATGCATGCAAAAGAACATAACATGAACACAAGAGACACCAGATTTAATGTGGAAATCCAATATGGGAAAAACCATCAAGTAACTAGCTACCAATTTTCACTCTTCTAAAGTGACCCCTATTAGGAGCCAAGCCTATTAAAGGTTACAAAACACACTATTAGGTGTGACCCTGTTAGAGGATTTAATCACCCTACTAGGAGTGGCCTTGCTAGAGGACTTTAGAACAATTCAATAGAACTATCCACCTTGTTAGAGGATTTACAAAGTGGTTGTTAAACCAACTCTGTTAAGAGATTTGCAAATCACTGCTACAATGATGAAAAAGTAACAATAAAGTGACCTGAATGAGATGTAACTGAACTTTTTTGTTATAGATCTCTATTCTGCTTCAATAGATCCTCACTGATTGAATACAACTTTGCTTCTTCTCAAGGATATCTGATCCTTCTTCAAAATTTGCTCACACTTCCTCTTCACACAATCAACACACTTGCATGATCATTGATTACTCATTCATACATTTGAATTCACAACTTTAACTTTCATTTATACATTACAAATTATCAAGTTGGCTCATTTACAAGTTACATTTACTAATAAACAATAAATTAGTCAGCTACAAACATTACATGAAACAATTAAACTTTATTTTTTAAAATAATGGAATCCTTCATTGTTTGACCTTGCTTGGTAAACACTGCTCCAAAAATGATTTCCAATGTTAACCAAGTGAAGCTCAGTGAACACTCCAAAATCCACAAAATTATTTGGAGACTGAGTGAACTTGGTAAGAACTAACTTTCCTTTGCTAACCTTGTGAGCTTGGTAGAAACTAACTTCTATCATACAATCCTTCAGTGCCTAAGTGAGCTAGGTAGAAATTGTTTTCATAGTGTAACTTCCAGAAATGCTTGGTAGACTATGTAATTTACTTTGCTAACCTTCTGAGCTTGCTAGACTCTTTCTAATAATTGATATGACATTTGTGTAACATCAAAGACAAAGACAGTTGAACAATTGTATCCAACAATCTCCCTCTTTGGCATTGATGGAAACACAACATGTCATAGTAGATTGAAATTTGAGAAAAAGTGTTTTCTTGATAGGATATTACTCCCTCTTACATTTCATTCTACAAACTTCTCAAATACAGTAATCTCCCTCTGTGAAGGAATTACATAGCTTCTTTTCAAACATCAAACTCTTCACAAAAAAATTCAAATTTTAGAAAGATATGATAGTATTCTATCCCTCTTTGACAACACATGCCAAAGACAACACAAACCAAATGAAGAATAATTTACCTTATGTACTAATTCATATGTAATGTTTCCATAACTATATTGTATCAACTGAGAGATCTTCAATTTGGTAGTAGTTGATGCATCACTAAAACTTCATTTTAGTGAGCTTCAGATAGGAGAATGACCCCTAACTTACTTCTTAGATACAAGAATGCATCCTTAGGTAAAGGCTTGGTGAATATGTTAGCAATTTGTTCTTTTGTATGGACATATTCCAATCTGATCTCCTTGTCCTACACTAATTCTCTAACAAAGTGATACTCTATTGTAACGCAATTGGTTTTTGAATGCATCATTGGATTTTTAGATATGTTAATTGCACTTGTATTGTCACAAAACATAACAATAGGTTCTTTGATTTCTTCCTTCATACCTTCCAATAACTGCTTGAACCAAACAATATTAGAATAGTTTACTGCTACAGCAACATCCTCTGCTTCTACTATAGATTGAGATGTATAATTTTGCATTTTACTTGTCCAAGAAATCAACCTCTTTTCAAGAAAGAAATTTCCTTCACTTGTAATCTTTCGATCATCAATGTTTCTTACCCAATTTGCATCAGTAAACACTTTCAAATCCAAATTACCTCCAAATTTGTACCATAATCCATAATCCTCAATGCCTTTCAAGTATCTCATGATACTTTTGATTTCCATCATGTGATTTTCTCTTGGTTTTGTTGAAAATCTTGCTACAATACCAACTATAAGAGCAATATCTAGCCTTGTATGCACTACATACTACAATTTTCCAATCATAGATCTATACAATGTCTGATCTACTTCCTTTGATTCATCATCCTTGGTAAGATTTAGACAACTACAAATAGGAGTCCCAACTGGTTTATAGCCTTCCATACCAAACTTTTTTAGTATCTACTTGATGTATTTAGATTGAGTGATGTAGATGTCATTCTTACTCTACTGAATTTGAAGACCAACAAAGAGTTTGATCTCACCAAACATTGACATCTCAAATTCCTTGTTCATTTGTTCTAAAAATTCTTTGCAAATATCATCATTCCCTATGAAAAAAGTATCATCCACAAATATTTCTACCAAAACAATATGGTTATCTAGTCCTTCCTTGATATACAAGCTACCATTATCATTAGTTCTCTAAAAACCATATGAATAAGATAGTTATGCAATCTTCCATACCATGCTCTAGGGGCTTGTTTCAAACCATACAATGCTTTATGTAATTTTTAGACCATGTCCTTCTTGTCTAAATCAACAAAACCTTTAGGTTGTTCAATATAGACTTCTTCATCCAGTATACCATTGAGAAACGTTGACTTGACATCCATCTAATAAACCTTAAATCCTTTGTATGCAGCATATGCAAGTAGGATCCTAACACCTTACAATCTTGCAATAGGAGCAAAAGTATCTTCATAGTCTATTCCTTCTTCTTGAGAGTATCCTTTGCATACTACTCTAGCTTTGTTCCTTGATACCTTACCATCTTCATTCAAATTATTTCTAAAAAACCACTTAGTTCCAATCACATTTTTGTCTTTAGGCCTGGGTACAAGAGTCCATGTTTTGTTTTTCTCTATCTTCTCTATCTCTCCATTCATAGCCTCAATCCAACTTTAATTTTCTAATGCATCTTTGACACTTCTAGGTTCAAAATCAGCACGTAAACAAGTACCTTTCAATTTACCTATTTTCATAGTACCTTCAAATTTGTCTCTAATGATCTAATCTGGTGCATGATGTCTCCTGAAATACTTAGCTAATATAGGTTCCTTGCCTTTTGAACAAATTGTACTGTCCTCTTGCACTTCAACTTCAGGTTTCAATTATTCTATCTACTGCTCGGGTCCTTCAGACTTGGTAGGCATTGGCTTGATAGCATCAGAATGTTACTTGGGTTCTTGTATCTTGGTTTGAACTTCCCACAACTCGGTTACTAAAGACTCGGGAGTAGAAGATTCTTGATTGATAGGTGTATCTGGCACTATATCAGGTTCAATGAAAACAAATCTCCTGTAGTCCTCAGGTTCCCTTTTGCTTTCTTCTTTAGTCCTTTTTGCAAACTCATGAACTTTTACATGTAGACATTCTATGACTTTGTGAGTAGACAAATTCAAACATCTATATGCTTTACTTTTGCCAAAATATCCCAAAAATATTCCTTCATCACCCTTTACATCAAATTTACCTTTTCTAGATTCTTTCAAAATGTAACATTTTCTTCCAAATACTTTTAGGTAACTTACATTAGGTTTATAACCATACCATAACTCATAGGGGGTTTTGAATGAGTCCTTCTTCAACTATACTGAGTTCAAGGTATGAACTATAGAGCTGATGACTTTTTTCCAGTATTTGATAGTAATGTTCTTTTCAATCATTAAAGTTCTTGCAAGATCCATGATAGATCTATTCCTCCTTTTAGCTATTCCATTTTTCTCAAGAGTTCCAGGTACTAATACCAATCTTTTGATTCCCCTTTCAATGCAAAAGTTATTGAACTCATGGGAGATGAATTCACCACCTCCATGTGACCTCAAAGATTTCAATCTTTTGCCAATTTCCTTTTCTACTCTAGTCAAATACCACTTGAACTTTTCAAATGCTTTTGATTTCTCTCTTAGGTACATGACAGTCATCATTCTTGAGTAATCATCAACATAAAGAATGAAGAACTTTTCTCCAATATAGCTTTCAATTCCAATAGGTACACACAAATTAGTATGCACAATTTCTAAAACTTCTTTAGATTGATAGCTCTTACTTTTAAAGCTAGTCTTTCCCATCTTACCAATCTAACAATTCTTGCATAGACCAACCTTCGGTTTCTTTATACTAGGAATGCCTCTTACTTTCCTAAATTTTTTTATTTTCACTAGGTTATCAAAGTTCACATGACACAACCTTCTATGCCATAACCAACTTTCTTCAACTTCAGAAATAAAGCATGAAAATTCACCAAGTTTAAGATAGAACAAGTTACCTTTAGTTTGAATGAAAAATCCAATCAGCTTTCCTTTGTCATCTAGCAGTCTTGCTTTTCCATGCATGAATTCCACTTTGAGTCCATTATTGAGTAGCTGTGCCACACTCAACAGATTGGGTTTTAGTCCTTCTACCCAATATTCATTATCACATACAAGCTCTTTGGTTAGTGAGATTCTTCCTCTTCCTTTTTATGCAACAAGGTTCATTATTACCAAACCTCACACTACCACCATCATAGTCTTCAAAATATTCAAACTTAGTTTTATCACCTATCATATGATGAGAGCAACCACTATCTATAATCCATGTATCATTTTTTCTCACATGAGAAATAAGTGACATTTCCTCATCATTATTATATTCATCTTTCATAGCAATGTAAACAATTTCATCTTCTTCATCATCAGAATCATTAGAATCCTTAGCCATGAAACATGTTTTCTTACCTTTGTCTTTAAATGATTTGAAATCTTTCTTGCCATTTCACTTGCGAACTTTCTTCTAATCCTTGTTTTTCTTGTTTGGGCACCTAGTAGCAATATGTCCAATTTCCTCACAAGAAAAATAGATTAGAGGAACCTTACCTTTGTATTTTCCTCTGCCTCTAGAATATTTCTTGGCTAATAGAGCTTCAACCACCTCAAGATCACTATCAAAACTTTGTTCTGATTCTTCTTCACTTTCTAACTAATAATCTTTTATCTTCTTGCCTTTTTCTTTGAGTGAAATCTTGGCTTCAAATTTTGATTCAATGTTCTTGGTAGCTAGAACATAGCTATCATAGTTATCTAGTTCAAATGTAGTCAATCTTCCAACTATGGCCTCTAAATTTATCTTACGATTAGCTTCACATCTTCTTTCTTCAATTGTAGAAACTCTAATTAAATAAATACTAAGTAATATTCTAAGAACTTTACTTACAACTATTTCCTCCTCATTGTCTCCTCTAGAAGCCTTGATTGCACTGACAACTACTTTGACTCTTTCAACATATTTAGCAATGTTTTCATCCTCTCTCATCCTCATTTGATCAAATTGTCCTCTCAAAAGTTCTACTTTGGCTCTTCTCAAATTATCATCTCCTCCATAGATATCTTTTAGCTTGTTCCACATTTCAAAGGTAGTTTTGCAATCCTTGACATCATCAGATTCTCCATAGCTTAGGGCAGATGCAATGTCTATCATCATGGTGTTATGAGTCTTTTTCATAGCAATGCCATTTGCAGATAATGTGCCAATAGGAGTTACATATGCATCATCCAAATATTTTAATCTTGTATCTCCAATGGAAGCCAAATGGAGTCTCATGAGACCTTGCCATGCTAAAAATTTATCCCTATTAAGCCTTGGAATTTCCCTCTTGTAAGACATCCTAATCTTTAGCTTAGATTCTTGAAATCCTTCCTGAAAGCACCAAAATCTCTTATACCAATTATTGGAAATATAAATGGAGTAATTGAGAGGGGGGGGTGAATTAGTTACTCTAAAAAAATATCCACAGATCCCTTAGATGTCTTAAATAACTAGTTACTGTTATCACTCGGTAGCCACACAAAAAAATGCTATAACTTGATAGATTAACTTGTTACTAATCTTTAAGCTTCACAATTATTAATATGCATGCAAAAGAAAATAACATGAACACAAGAGACACCAAATTTAATGTGGAAACATAATATGGGAAAAACCACCAAGTAACTAGCTACCAATTTTCACTCTTCTAAAGTGAGCCCTGTTAGAAGCCAACCCTATTAAAGGTTACAAAACACACTGTTAGGTGTGACTCTATTAGACGATTTAGTCACCCTACTAGGAGTGGCCTTGCTAGAGGACTTTAGAAAAATTCAATAAAACTGTGCACCTTGTTAGAGGATTTACAAAATGGCTATTAAACCAACTCTATTAAGAGATTTACAAATCACAGCTACAATGATGAAAAAGTAACAATGAAGTGACCTGAATGAGATTCAACTAAAATTTTCTATTACAGATATCTATTCTGCTTCAATAGATGCTCACTGATTGAATACAACTCTACTGCTTCTCAAGGATATCTGACCCTTCTTCAAAATTTTCTCACACTCCTCTTCACACAATCAACTCACTTGCATGCTCATTCATTACTCATTCATACATTTGAATTCATAACTTGACCTTTTATTTATACATTACAAATTGTCAAGTCAGTCATTTACAAGTTACATTTACCAATAAACAATACATTAATCAGATAAAAATATTACATGAAACAATTAAACTTTATTTCCCAAAACAATGAAGCCTTCATTAGTTAATATTCCTACCGAGTTGGGTAGATGTTACATTTGGGTCCAAAATATTTTGTATTGCTAATTGATGTCATCATCTAGGTATAAAAAATTGGTGATTAGGATAAAAGGGACCAATGGGTGGTGGAAACTTACCAAAAAAGGGATTGAGAGATCTAATATGTCCAAAGGTGGTGGTCTCCCAAACCCAAAGGCACCAAAATTGTCTCTCTAAAATTTTCCATGGTAGTTTCTATTGGATACAATTGTTCAATTGTGTGTTTAGCCACTAAAGTTATCCTTTAGCCAAATGTAACACTTTTTTCATATTTTCTCTTTGTCATATCAATACTAAAATTAATCTCTCCCCTTAGATCTTATGACCTGTGAAAAATGAAAATTCATTACCTATACATGATACTCCTTCTATATAAATTTCTCCCTTGTATACATTTCCCCCTTGTTTATGACCACTTGATGTCACTATTGATGGAATTGAAAGTGTTGAAGTATTCCATATGTTTCAATGAATTCCTTATGAACTCTAGTAATCATGGCCAGTGCATTATTCCACATGGTTCTTGCTACCTCCAAAATTTGATTATTTAGTTTTAGTCTTGCAGCTAAATCTATTAGACTCTCATCCACTGATAGGTTATGATCTTCTATGAAAAGATCCTAGGATGTTTTTAGTTCTCTCTACATGACCTCTAAAGGAGGTATTAACATTGCCTAAATTGAGATCAATTTGGATCTCATACTATTGTCATCTACCTAAATCTCAGTCATTATACTGTAGCATTCAACAAGATATTGTAGTGATCTATGCTAGATCTTGTTGACTCTGAGATAACATTGCTAGATGCCTTCATCTCAACCTCAGTCTTATCTACATGTGCTTGAATATTATTTGTAAATTTTGGCACATATGACAAAATTGTGTACACCTATTGTACCATTTCTTTAACATTCATCATTACTTGTTCTTTTTCTTGCAATGCACCTTCTACTCAACTATAGTTATGAAAACTTTTTCCATAACCTTGGTCTCAAGTCTTAATCAATCTATTAACTTGTCACTAGATTCAAAATTTTTAGCACTCACTTGATCAATGATATGTACAAGTTGATCAAAGATTGGTGTCTTTTCATCTAAATTTTGTATGTCAAAATAATTAGAAAAAATATGCTTTACATATTGTAGTGTTTGTTGTTTATTTAGCTCTCTCCTCAGTTCTTCTTGTATCTTTTTCTTCTTCAAAATTTCTTGTAGTAAAATTTTTTTCTACAAGGTGAGATTTTCTAGATCAAATTGTGGCATCTCAATATGTTCATTCAAACTGACTTCACTATCTAGTGAAATGTCCTTTATTTATTTTCTCTTCCTTTTCAATGAAGGGGTGTTTTTTCTTAGCACTACCTAGGGAATAAGTGAGACAGTGTTACCTCTTAGTCTTTCTTGTGCATCAGTGATCAAGACAACAACAGTAGCACTTGGTTCAGCCTTATTTAATTCTTTATTTTCCTAAATTTGAGGTGGTAAAATTATCTTATCATTTTCATCTTCATCATTTTCTTCTTCATTGGTAAGCCTTGATTGCTCAATTTCTGGAGTGTCAAGAGTGTTAGCATGTATAGGAGACATGTTGCCTTGTGGAATCAACACACTTGATCTTTCTTCACTACTATGTTTATCATCAATATTCATAGTCTCTACCTTCTTTGTTGTAATCCCAAAGATTCTTTTCCACAACAATTCACTTTTTCATTGTACAACTTCCTCTTTATTTTTTAATATCAAGAAAATTCTATATTTAGGAACAAATCTACTCCTATGTTGTTTCAAAAATGTGATTTGTTGTTCGTAAGATAGATTAGGCATAACTCTTACCAGTGTGTTAGTTCTTATCTAATTTTAAGTTACTTTAGTTTGTTGCCATCTTATTTCTAATCTATCATATAGATCCTTGGGTGTCTTCTTCTTAATTGTACTAGGAACTATTTTTTGATTTGCAATCATTTCTACCATAGCTTCCTCAACTTTATTTTTATCATAATTTTTTAGTGTATCCTATCTCAAATATTTGAAACTAGATAATCCTATAGATCTTCTTAGGCTATCACATACCTCTTCAATAGTCTTGATCTACCTAATAGGTGGTACTCTAACCAATCTCCTTCTCCTAGTTTGAGGTTCACTTGACTCAGCAATCTCTATGAGTTTCAACTTCACTAACTATTTGGCAATAGTAGTTGCCTTTGTCCTTACCTTAGTTGATGGTGGAGGTGTCACTGCCTTCTTCTTCTTTGATCTTTGATCCTTCTTTCTTAGTGGCATGACAACAACTAGGGATTTACCCTTTCTAGCTTCTTCCTCATCACCACTATCTTGTTCTTCATCTTAACCAAAACCTTGGGTCAATGGCAATGGTTCTTTCCCCTTACCTAAGGTGCCTAATTTAGTGTCTAGCTCTGCAATCATCTTCTTCCTTTTCTTTTCTTTGGAATATATCTTCATGTTCACTATTATCTTTTCATATCTTCCAAATGGTTCTACCTTGACATCTATCTCTTCTTTTAATAATGTGTCAATGTTTGTACTAACATCATCACTCCATTTCATATCCAAAACTTTGTAGTGATGTCTTCCTTGGCTTTACTGCTTGAACAAATGTGTTTACTATTTCAACAAGAAAACAAATGTTAGTGTAGTATTATGTGACCAATTCCTTTGGATTTCTCATTCTCCTTTTCATTCTCAACTTGAATTCCTCAAAATATGTATTCACTGGAATATCAAAATTGTCTCCCAATTGAATAATAAACTCATTGATTTTTCTTCTAACTAGTTTTTATTGTTCCTATACAACATTACCTATCCTAGAAAAATAATTCTAAATATAAAAGCATGTACAAAAAATTAGGGAACCAAACTTACACATTGAATTCTTTGCCTTTGTTATGGATGATAGTTTTTCTGCCAATTGTATAATTTGTAGCTCAGAAAGATCATACTCATGATCTTTCATCACAATATTCCATGCTTGGTCCACATCCATACTTGGCACACTAATTAAGCTTCAATATTTATAGAATTTGTGAGAAAATACTCTCACTAAAAACTCTATAAGTGGATCAAAAATGCTTGTAAGGGACAGACCTCGTCTATTCTCTCGATTGATGTATTAGCCTCAACTTCTCCTTAGCTCAAGCATTGCATGGATTTCTTCCTATCTAGGGTTAGATAGCCATTAACCCTATGCATCATCATCTTTGTGATTTCAACTAGTCCATTCTGTAGCTAGTACTTCATATCATGAATTTCTCTTAAGACAAATTTGATCCATTCCACTCTAAAATTTCTCAAAAATTATAGGACTCAAGTTAACCCTTTCCTTTCAAAAATCTAAACTCATCCTTTGTGATTCCTTCATCACACAACTCATAGTCTCCTACTCCAATTTAGCACATGTAGAAAATTTTAACATTGTAAATCATGATGACTTTAGATGTTATCAAGGATAACACACCCATTGAGTCACCTTTAACAACAATTTCTAGAATTGCATGAAATTTAGGTGGAGGAAAAGTGTCACTCATCACCAATTGAACTTTATTAACCTTTTGACTCATTTTAGTGGTCAATGAAGCTACCTTTATCATAACTATGGTTTGATGAGTTTCCATCTCTAGATACTCATCACTTGATCACACTCTCATTCAACCTTTTTGTTCAGTTTTCTCTTTTAAATTTTTCTTGGTTGCTTGAATTATCTTTATCACTTGATCTCTTAACCACTCAGAGCTCTTCAAGAATTTGGAAGCAAGGTATGAAATAATTTATTTCAAATCTATTATATACCTTGTCTTTTGATCAATTAGATTTTCCATTAATGCTATGCATTTCATTAAGTGGAAGCTAGCTAGCACAATAATTTGGTCTCTTCCATAGCCTTCGGTCTTTATTAGAGTGCTTAATCTATATTGCAATGCTCAATAAACATAGACAATATACTGATACTCAAAAACCATTCACAAACTATTTTCTCATGCATCTTATATATGCAGATATGAAATTTTGGCATACATTTATGTAAGGAACTATTGTCAAAGCAAACATGGTATGTAAGGAAATGCATGAATGTCCTGACCCATTAGAATAGCTTGATGATTTAATAAGTTCTTCAAAATATTTCATTTCTTGCTTTGGTTTTTTGATTTCCTCCATATATTCCTTCTCATTCTTTAGTTCATTCTTTAATATCTCATTGTGAGACTTCAGATTTGCAGTCATTAGTTGATTCATCAGATCAATTTTTGTCTTTGTGAGCTTTTGTAGATTTGATATCCTTTCTTCTAGTTTGGTAGCCATTACCCTCTTATTATCTTCTACCATAGTTTTTTCTTCTTTGGCTTTCTTTCTTTGTTCACTCACTTCACATAGTCTCACTGATTGGATTTCATGTTCTCTTTTCAGTGCCCTTGTCTCTTCATTAAAGAGTTTGTTCTATTCAATTAGTTCAATCAATTTTTTTTCATTAGGATTGATTGGTCCAAATAGTCCTTCAATTTTAACTTCATCATAAGAGAATTTCTTTATCAAGATGGCAATTTCCTTTCTCCTTTTTAGGGGATCCTTAAGATCTTGTCTTGCCTACTCTAGTTTTTGCAGTGTGAATTGGATGTTTGTTACTTAACAAATTTTCCCTTGATTTTAAACCATAAAGAGGGAAATTCTTGATAATCCAACTGATTGAATTCCCACAAAGATACAAGGAATTATCTACTTAGTATTACTTTGAAATACTATTAGGTGTAGCTACCATTTGAAAAGATATTCATTAATTTCTCTTTTGAGGGAAAACCTTCCCAATGAGTATTTTTCTAGAAAATACTAAAAATATTTAAACAATCAATTCATAAAAATGAAGAGAATTTGCAAGCTGAAAAAACCATTCAAATATAACAACAATAATCATCCACATGATTAATCATTAAAGATGAAAGAAAATTAAGATTTATCCTTCTCCCCTCGAACTTTTTCAACCTCAAAACAAGATTTCAAACTATAATAAGATAATGCAAAGCTTTCACAAATGATTCATCTCCACAAGAACACAAATCACTATAGAATAAACAACAATACCTATTCTAGAAAGACTTTAACATAAAACTGCTGAATTTAATATTACTTATCACGGAAAAAATATACACTTAAAGTTCAAAACATAGATACTTAATCCAAAATTACCATGCTAAGAGTAGATAGTTTCTTGTGTTATCTAATTGTACTAACTAATTGATATTAAATAAAGTAGAGAAATTAAAAGATAGCTAATATCCAACTAGAAGACTCTAGGTCTCATGGGACTTTGTCTATGCTAGCAGCAATCCTTCTAGCTTTCCATCTTTTGTATGTAGCAGTAAAGGATGGGATAACTGATTGGTGAGGTAGGTTGAGATAAGAAATCCTCTATTTCCAAACTTCTTTCTCCTTCTTTAGCTCCATGATCTTTTCTATGTGCATCTTCGGGTGCTTCTGGTTGATTATCAACATGGCCTTAACATGTGCTATGTTGGAAAAATCTTGTCTTGCAAGCATTTTCTTCCCCTACACCTCCAAAAATTTATTTTGTATCTTCCTAAGAATATCTTCTACGATGGTAACTAAGTCTTTATCCTCTTGTACACATTGTTTATGGAACCACTTCAGGTCTCTAAGGATTATGTCATCTATAACCTCGAGCCTAGACAATATTTCATTGATTTTAGTTATCCCCTGCATAATCACTTTATTTCTCCATTAGATACATTCCCTAATTACATAGAGAGTTTTATCATCTAGGTCAACCATAGGACACTCATAGAGAAACTTTTTTAGGCCATACTCTTGTATTTCTCCAATCCACAGTACTTCTCTCACCCAATTACCTCTCTCTTTCTCATATCCTTTGATGTTTGATTCAACCTTCCTAACAATAGTAGAATTCTCCTTTTGGGTCTCACTCAGAAGATTCACCTATTTTATTGTTTCATCTTGCATAAATTGGACCCATTCTTCAAATGTCTTAGAAATAGCTTTGCACTTTTGTGTGTTATCTAAAAATTGTTGGTTGGATGGAGATTTAATGTCAACAATGGTGGACATCTCATGATTGGCTTTGGTTCTAGATGTAGAATGGCATTGATGTACTGGGCCATATTACTCATAGATTTTTTCATGTCTTGTTTGTCCTTGGCATCTTTCCACACCCGGTCAAAATTATTTTTGTTAAATCCCTCAAATATTTTCATACCAACTATTTTTGTACCCTTTCCCACATCTACTTTAGATACTTGATAATCTTGAGATGTCAAATCCTCTTGGAGCTTATCCTACGGAGGTTTGGCAATTTCTATCGACCATCACCTTGTGCTCTTGTCAAAATCAATTCAAGAATCTATTTTCTCTTTCTTTTCTTTAGAAGATTTTGCACGAAATTTACTTACTAGATCATCTATTGGCATGGAGAGTGGGACCATACTTTGCTTCTTCTCTACAGAAGTTTCTAACCATTTGGTGGTCATAGGTTCATTTCCAGGTGTGGTAGTGGTATCAATTAGAGCCTATGTATCCACTGGTGCACTTTCCCCTTCAGCTATTTTCTACTAGTCTCTTTTTGTGTCAAACATATCAGGGCTAGCGATCTATTGTGTTACTATCTTGACTTCTAGAGAATCCAAGTCTATTATGATTTTGCTTCCTCTTATGCTTTGTGCAGCCTTTTTGCTCTTGGTATTCGAGTGAGTAGTTCATTTAGTGCTCATTGCCTTAGGTTGAACTCGAGGAATAGACACTTCAACTTCAACTTCCTTTTTCCCTGCAATAGAATCATTAATGTTATAGTTAGAGGTGATAATTAGCTCTTTGGAAGGCTTCTTTTGTCTAACTTTTGAGTTCTTTTTTGGGGTTTTCTGAGTAGACACTTGATTTATTTTTCCTTTCAACCAATTTTATGTCCTCAATACACCTTTCATCTGAGAGTACAAATAATCTTCCTCTCTTTTGTTCCAATCTAGTTTAGGGATAGGGAAACACTCAATTTCATCAATATACAGAGGATCAACCACCTCTTCGTTATCATCTTCTTCTACCCCACTAGTGTCAAGATTAATTTTGAATGCTTCTACTTGGCCCATGGTCATTCTTGACCATAATCTCTTCCTTACTTTAAATTCTTTAGAGCAATTGGCCTAGTAATCCTCTAAGTGAGGAACATGCCTGAGAGAGGATGCATGTTTGAGGTTTTCTTTGGTGAAACCTATGTAATCAAAGTCTTTTCTAGCAAAGTAGGGCTTGAGGCATAGATTGGACATTGTCAACTTTGTCAACATAGCCTATTTGACATTGGGACATTTGTAGTGGCCAATTTCTATAGGAAACAGAAAAGCAAGAGTTTTCTTAATGTTCTCAGAAAAATCCATAACACTGATGAGCTACCTACAAATTTTTGATAGGATGACATTATCTAGGCAATAGTGTGGCAATTTAAAAGGTTCACCATCAAAGCCTCTAACTCTAAGATTAGTAAATCTAGGAAATTGGATATAATAACAACCATAAACTTTAAAGCTTGCACAGATTTTTTAAACATCCTACAATTTTCTTGACCCCAAATCTTGAAAACTACTTTCCTTAGAAACACATCATTAATTCTCTAGAATTCCTTATAAAATTCCCTAGCCTACAAGTTTCTATAGCACTGGTAAATAGTCATGTCATATGTCTAGTGATAACTTTAAGAAACCTCCCTTTGGAAAAATATATAAAATTTTGGTGAATCAAACATTAGTTCAAGGGAAAATAATTAAATTTTTTTTATTGGCAAATTTAATTTTTTGAGTAAGAAAACAATTATTTTTATTGGTGATTTTTTTCAATTGTATGAAAATTTTATAAAATCCTAGAAAATCTTACATTATTAATGAAAAACATGAATAGAAGTACACATGCCTAGAAACAATGATTTTATTCTTATTATTATATGGATCCTAGTTGATTATCAAACTTGAAGGTTAAATTTATCCCACTTATATCCTTATAGTTTCCCTCCAAATTATTGAGTAGTGGTATGGAGGCAACATCCCTATTGTTTATAATCATTGGAGGATCCTAAATCAATGGCCTAAATCCTATTTCAAGAAAAAAATTTAAAAGGATACCAAGTTTAGCCTTAGACCTAGAAGATGACATCAATTAGTAATACAAAATATTTTGGACCCAAACGTCACATCTACACAACCCATAAATCTTGTCCAAGAAATAGGGCAATCCATGTTCCACCCACAACAATACACCCTCCATCAAAATCATCCATATTCACCTACTCCATCTAACACATACCCTACACATGGGGCATCAGAATTGGAGGCACCAATAATAATACCTATCAGCCAAGAGTGGGAAGAAATCAAAAGCACTTTGAAAGAACTCAAAGATGGTATTGAATCCAAAACCTTCAAAATTGAAAATGTCTACCCATACCCATTCAAAAAAGTTATCATAATGACAACATTCCCCAAGATCTTTGAGATTCCCAAATTTGATAAATTTAGGGGGGGACAAATATCTAGTCACACATGTCAAATAATTTTACATACACTTCAAAGAAATGGCTTATAGTGATGTGCTCCTACCCCTTTCCCAAAATTTTGGCAAGCCCTTCTTTGGAATGGTTCTATCAAATACCATGTTGGCTTCTAATTTGATAGAATTTTAACAACCTTTTAAAACCTATAGATAACACCTATGAGTTATCTAAAAACCATGATAAGTATTTCTAAGAAAATTTTAGAAGGACCAACTGACAAGACCCTGCAATGTATTCTTCACTTTGAACTCTGCAAAATTTAGGTCGTTTTTCCTAGGAATTCACTTTCTCTCTCCAATTTTCAAATCTCAATATGAATCCCAATATAGTAGGTGAATTCCCTTATATTCTTCTAATTCTAGGATTATCAAAGAATTGACAAATAGTTAATCTATCAAACCCTAAGATTCCATGAGTTAAGCACAAGCTCACTTTCAGATCTTCAACAAAGAGAATTTAAAAGGTTTGATTTATAAATGAATACACATATAAACTTTCAAGATATGTCAATTTTCATGATGACCAATGCCTTATCCATTAAACAACTATCTCATAGAAACTCGATATTTACTATTAGATCTATCTCAACACTTTGTGAAAAAGAAACCAATATTTAATTAGAAATATCATTCTCATCATAATCTTCTTATGATAACCAGTAATTCAGTCAACCCACATCAAGAATTTACATAATCCATTAGATTATCAACAAAGCATAAATTGAAATACAATTCCAGAAAGAATCATATATCTTTTCTTTGTCCAAAGGATCTAAGTATTTCCTATAGTATGTGTTACTTGACATGTCTTCTAACCCCTTTAAATATGGTTTTTTCAGTCTCATATTCTTCATAACTGAATCAAATGAAATGGTATCAACAATCCTGAGATTAGGTGTTAGTTGGAATCCTTCTTACTTAGCTATATGTAATGCCCCTACCAGAGATCCTTGGAACAATGATAGATAAAAGACAACTTTTATTTATAAAACTAACATGGATGCACACAACAATCAACATGCAAAGGATCAAAAGGATTGCAACATAAGTCTTAATCAACCAACCCAAAACATCTAACGATCTCCAATCATCACTACTAGGCAATATGCTCAAGACAATTACAAGAAAAGAGATAATTACAAAACCTAGAATCTATGATCTGTCAAAGCTTAGAAAGAAAAGAAGTTCTAAAAGGGTACTCAAAACACATAAATACATTTCCCAAAAACCAATGGAGATACCCACTATTTTCCATGTGACAAAATGCAAGCCTCAAGACTCCTGTGAGAGCATACTTCTTCATGTGAGGAAGTGCATTACTGCACGTGAGGAACTACCTTCTCACACAAGAAAATGTAATTCATGCACAAGGAAATGCTAGGGTCAGCTACCAAAACTCTCATCCCTACTACCAAGGCTCGCATGAGAGAATGCCAGGCTTCATACAAGTGAATGTCATGTCTCATGTGAGAGAGTACAATCTTGCATGAGATTTCATCGCACTTCAGTCAAGAAAACACATTCTCATGCCAGGAAACCCTTCTCTAATGCAAGGAATGACAACAACAAAAAGGGAAAAAATAAAGGATGAAGAAAAAAGTAAAATAATTCCTCCACACCGAGGAGTGTTGGATCCACAAAATCAAGGTGTGGACACTCGAACACAAGAAATGTATGACACAATGCAATAGGAAGGAGAAAACATCTATCCATCTAATACATAATAGCATATGAAGGAACATGTAGAAAGAAACATCACACTATACATACATGGTTCATAAACCAAATATTATAAGAAGGAAAACATGAACAAATAAACACCCAAACAACTAAAACTCATGCTCAGTTCCTCCCAACCATAATGGCATCATGAGACTACATACATCCTAGCCATTGCTTGAGTGTAACATCCCAAACTACCCACTAGATAGAGCTTTCTTATGAGAGTGTTAGTACAACAACATAAAAACATGAAGATCTAACATGTTAATCTAAAAAAGTATAGATACTCCAACTAAAATTGAATCATGTCATCTAACCCTATGCTAAAAAATCAGAATAAAGGAATGCATCAATGAAACTAACATCATCTAAACATGGTATCCAAGCATTCTAATTAAAGAATAACTCACAAGGAAACATACTTCAGAAACCTAAATATAACAAGTAAACATCAAGCATCGGTCTCAACTAGAAATAGACCATCTCTATATACCAATCCCTAGTAGTGGTATAGGTAGTTGCGCCTCCCAACCACATGGAACCCATAGGCCCACTCCTAAAATATTGATGGAGATAATGATTCGACCAAAAACACACATAAAACAATGTCCATGGCTAACACTCATGCCAGACAGTAAGGAGGACTGAAACCAAGATCATGAGATAATGCAAGTACAATAGGGCCTAATCAAACACTCTATGGGTCAACTATAATGGGATTATAGTGGAGAGTAATATGTGTGGTACTCCCAAGCTAAACCTAGTACATAAACTCTCTTAAGGTACTCTCTTGAGTACCATCACACTAGTGCAGTAACTCTCTTAAGGTACTCCCTTGGAGGCCATTGTTGAGTGTCCTTAGAATCAAACCAAAAGATACTCTCCCTCAGATAAACTATATAGGCATCAAATTTTAATTATCTTAGTTTTATTATCTAGTTTATTTCTTTATTTATCACTTAGAAACTTCTTCATGCTAGCCAATTGGGAAATGGACACCAAGGTTACGAGAGAAGCCCCTCCACTATCTACCCTACACACCCATGTTCATCACACAATGAGTGTCCATAGGCAATTCATATTCCCAACCCAACCCAATGAACATAACTCTACCAAAGCATGTGTTCATGTGTGGTCACACCAGCTCTACAAAGGTCATAAAAAACAAGGGTTGGGAGAGAACACAAGCATAACAACACTCAACTGAATACAAGATCATGAGTATGGATGTACCATGCATCCCAATGCAACATAAAAATGCAATAATGGTTGGATTGACATCCTATAAATAATCTACATCTATGACCAACACCATGCCAAGAAAATATAAGAAAACTAGGTAGCACACAAATCAAGGTAAAAATCTCAAAAACCTAATGTTGACAAAAATCAACAAAAATAAAACTCATTCTACCCTTTGGTAAATGAGCCACACAAATCCAATAAAAATTAGGTTTGAACCTTGTATGCAAAAATAGCTAGCATAACGGTGTAAAACCCCAAACCCCCATCTCAAAAAATAGGGAAGTGCTTATACCCAACCAACCAGGTACAACTAGCAATTAGAAATAGAGGAGAACACTAGTTATCAACCTCCTAACATACAACTACCAAAAATGGAATCTGAAATAGAGCTGAAACAAAAAAAATAGGAAAGCCCTACCAAACAACCAAAAGGGCAAATACAAGAATATGAAACAATAAAATAAAAATCTTGTAGAAGTTGTCAAAAATCTTGACAATCCAAGGTCTCCCCAAGATGGATCGATTGAAACCAATCTCACGATGATCCCATTCCCATAACTTCTACAGCAAACAAAAAAACAATCCTACAAAAGAGGATTGGAAATTTTCTCTCAATTTTCTATTTCCAAAAGTGATAAGTGAAGAATAAAATTCCTTTCTAGATATTTACTCACTTTTTGAGTGAATAAAGGATTGGGGTAATTAACCAAGTCACCTAGTTAAATCCTAAATCCACTCAAATTAAAATAGGCTAGTCCAAGTAATTGTAATTTAACTACGATAATGTTGTTGAGAAATTAAATTAAATAAGATAAAGCCCAAATTTTCCTTAATAACTTTGGTGACAAATGCAAACCTCTAAATGTACAGACATGCTCACGGGCCTAATCACATAGTTCAAATGAGTCTAGATTTATTAAATCGCCAAAGGGTTTAATTATAACAATTAAATAGGATATGTCAACCATATAGGGATGACATTGGTTAAATATGAAGAGTTGAATCACTAACTCCATTTGCCACTGCCAGGGACATAAATCATGTACACTAAACAACACAATATAGTGCAATTGCATATAATAATGTAGTCAAAGTGATAATGCATTAAATCACATTAAATAACCATTTATTTAATTATACTGAAATAATCCATTTGCATCACACACTTGCACATAAAGAATCACAAAGAAAGAATGAAGTAAATAACCATAGCATCAAATCTAGGTATCCAAAATCTAATAATTCTGTCATATAAAAATAAACAAAGTATATGTCTGAATAAAAGTAACAATATATCATCATAAAGCATCATGTCACATATATATGCATCATCATGTAGATATGATCAAACTGAACAACATGGCATCTAACATCTATGACACTAGAAATCAAAATATAGTATCTGACCATGAGTTTATCTTGAATGTCATCTGACATGAGTGTCAAAGTATCTCTTGAAATTAGAATATAACAAGGTACAAAATGCAAACATGGGAGGCACTACATCCTCCCCCACTAGGCATAGGCTTACTCCTAGAAGCCTGCAAAAACATAAGGATATAAATCTCTCAACCATGTAGCATCTTCCCAAGTAGCAGAAGTCTCATCGCTCAAGTCCTACTGGACCCTTACCTACTCTATGTCCAAACCTCTCATGGTTAGCATCTAATGTCAAAGGATACTAATGGACTCCAAAGAAAGATGCTCATCCTCCACCTACAAAGAATCCCAATCAAGTACATGGGTCACATCAAGAATATACTACCTCAAAATATAAACATGGAAAACATCATGGATGCATGATAGGCTAGGTGGAATTGCTAATTGATAAGCATCAAAACTTATCCTCTTGAGGATCTCAAATGGTCCTACAAAATGTGGCACCAACTTAGAGCCTTTCCCATAATGGATAGGGCTCTTGCTCAGATGCACTCTTAAAAACACCCTATCATTGACTAAAAAGTGATGATCCAACCTTTGAGCATCTACATACTTGTTCTACCTATCTTGAGCAGTAACCAAATGCTCTCTAATGTGAACAACCTACTACTCCATATCTTGAAGCATCTCTAGACCTAAAGTACTTGATCCTCCAAATAATCCCAACTCAAAGGGGTACAACACGTTCTACCATACAAGGCCTGAAAAGGTGACATGCCAAGAGAACTATGATACCCATTGTTATAAGAAAACTCAACCAAGTATAAATAATCCTCCCACTTAACCTACTTGTGATCACATACATATAAATCATGTCTTCTAGAACCTAGTTCACTCTCTCTATCTGACCATTGGTCTCTAGGTGGTAAGCTGAACTTAAATTGAGTTATGTACCCAAAGCATGCTAGAGAGATATCCATAGTGCTGAAGTAAACATTGGATCTCTGTTTGATATAATTTGATGAGGGATTCCATGCAATCAAATAATATCTTCCAATAAAACATGTGCTACAGAAGAAGTTGTGTAGGATGTACTCATGGGAAAAAAATGTGCTACCTTTGACAACTTGTCCATTGTCACCATGATATAATCATATCATCATGATGACATAGAGAACCCTATGATAAAATCAATAGATATGGTATCTCATTTCCACTTAAGAATGGTATGTGGTTGCAAAAGACATGTCAAATTTTGATGCTCCTTCTTCACTCTCTAGCACTCAAGACATCAAGCAACAAAATTAGCAACAGCATGCCTCATCCCTACCCAAAATTACAACTATCTAAGATTGTCATGCATTTTCTTGATGTTGTATTGTACATAATATGGTGCACAATGTACTTCCAACAAAATCAAGGTACGAAGTTTAGTAGACATTGGTACATAAATACACCCTAAGTGTCATAGCAGTCCATCATACTCTAGCAAATAACTAAAAAATCTCCCTTCAAGGGTATGTCTAGACTCAATCTCTGCCCTCACCTCCTGATACCATGTGTCACCAAGCAAGGCCTCCAAGATATGGCCTCCAAGATATGGCCTCACAAATCCACTCCTAATGAAAAAACTAATATCTCATGTTGCCTCCTACTAAAGGCATCCATGATGACATTTTCTTTTCCCTTAATTTAGTGAACATCAAAGTCATCATCACATAGGAACTCCATCCGGTGATGTTGTCATGCATTCAAGTTTGGCTGAGTAAAGATATATTGTAAGCTATGATGATCACTATGCAGCTCAAACCTATGTCCCAAAAGAAAATGTCTCAAACACACAAGTGCATGCCCCATGGCTACAAGTTGACCAAATCATGAGTGGGGTAATTAAGCTCATGGTTTTTGAGTTTTCTAGACTCGTATGCAATCACGCAACCATCTTGCATCAACACTACACCCACACCTTCCAATGAAGCATCCATGCAAACAATAAAATTGCCAATAGGATTAGGCACTACAAGGATTGGTGCACTGGTCAAATACTCCTTAAGAGAATCAAATTCTACCTCACACTGGACTGACCAAACATGTTTCTTCCACTTTCGCTGAAGATAAGTGATGGGATGAGCCACACATGAAAAATCCTTCATGAATCAATGGTAGTAACCCGCCAATCCCATGTAACTATGAACCTCAGGAACACTAGTAGGTACCAAAAATTCCATGATAGCTCAAATTTTCTCTAGATCCACTAAAATACCATCACCTATGATGATGTGCTCCAAATACTTCACCTCCGATTGGAAGAATCCACATTTACCCAAGTTGCCATACAACTAATGATCTTGCAAGCACTACAACACTTGGCATAAATAGGCCTCATGTTCCTCTAGTGTGTTAGAATAGATCAATATGTCATCCAATAATAAAATGATACAACAATCAAGGTACATGTGAAATACTCCATTCATCAGACTCATAAACACTGATGGTGCATTGGTTAACCCAAAGGATACAAACATGAATTCATAATGCCTATAACGTGTACAAAACATTGTTTGATGAATGTCATCCTCATGAGTATGAAGCTAATGATATCCTAACTTGATATCAATCTTTGAGAACACTCTTGCTCCCTTTATCTAATCAAATAAATCATCTATCCTTGGCAAAGGATATTGGATCCTCACCATCACCTTATTCAACTACCAGTAGTCAATGCATGAATGCAATGATCCATCTTTCTTCTTCACAAAGATGAAAGGTGCATCCCATAGGGATACATATGGCCCTTGGCCAACAATTCCTCCAACTAAAATCTGATCTTATTCAACTCCTCAGTAGTTATGCAGTAAGGAGCTCATGACATCAACTCTACTCCTAGGATGAGATCAATCTAAAAATCAATGTCACGCTATGGTGGTATACCCAGTATCTTATTAGGAAAAATGTATGCATAGTCACAAAGGAGTGGGTGATCATCAAGTGTCATCATATGGCTCTCAACCTTTTGAAGATCACTAATAGAGACTACAAACATCTAACATCCCTTTTGCACACTCTACTTCAGCTGGTTAGTTGAGATTGTTAGAAGTGGGACTAGCCTTTGGACCCCTAAACGATCCACCTGGCCACCTTGTCATCAACACACTATACCAAATTATGCTAGAAATCTATATTTTCTTGATGGCCAGCTAATCAATCCATTCCCAAAAAAATATAATGTGATCCTAAAGGTGGGATGTGAATATTCATTATGGTGGTGAAGGTGCCCAAGTCCAATTCACAACCACTAGCCAAGGAGTCCACAACCACTTTGGATTCTATAGCTAACTCAACTTGCCACCTATCAACCTAACATATTTCCACTAGCCCACATCATTGAACAAGAGATGGTGAAATAAAAGAATCTAAAGCACCTAAGTCAAATAATACTAAAGATGAAATACCATGCAACATACATGTAGCCTTGACTATGGTACCCTAGTGCTCAACTTGATGGTGATCAACTACCACACACAAATTGATGGGTTCTACCTGCATCTCCCATGATAGGATCCAACATGGTTACACCTTTGCTAGGTCTTGAAGAATTCTTTGAAGGATACTCCACTTATCTATGGCCAAGTTGACCACAAGAAAAACATGATCCTCCAAAATTGGTACTAAATCCACATCCACCCTAGGGAGCATAAGAATAGGGTGCACTCCCTTTGATAGAACCTTGCTAACTACTCTAAGGTGGGAAACTCTACTGAGACTATTGACCTTGAATTTGGTTACCCCATTTCTTTCTTGAGGCACTAGAATTATATCCACCCTTAAACCAATTCTATCATTGTTGATCTTTGTAATGATGACCACCTTGTGAGAGTGTTGACTAGGTTTGGCCCTTTCTCGAAAGGTTGTATCTGAGGGGATTATACATATTTCCCTAAAGGTCATGAATTCTGACTTTGAGAGCCCAATCTACCTTTGAAACCCTTAGCCACATTACTCTCAACAATTATTGCCTTCTCTATAGAAAATGCAAGCATTCTCAGCTAGTGAACATGGACATCCCCAATGATAGTCTCTAAGACCCCTAAAAAAATATTGTGTGAGGAGTGCCTCATCATAATGGTAACTTGAGTACTGCCTCAATCCAAGAAACTTCTTCTCATACTGATCTACCATCCTATTTCCCTACTTGAGCTGATGGAACTCATTAGTACAGGCCTCATGTTATTGTGGAGAAAGGAATTTCTCTTTGAATCTCTCATTAAAGATCTTCCAAGTGAGATTTATCACATCAATATAGATCTTATCACTCTTCATACCCCATGATACGAATCTATAGTCTCTTAGTTGAATGATAGAACAATAGGTCTTCACGTTGCTTCCATAAAGTAGTAAGGAGAAGCAATACCCCATATCAAGTAACCAAGTCAAAGCCTTGAGTCTCATCCCTTAGCCATCAAATAATGGTGATTTAGACCTGTGAAGGTCTCACACCATCTCCACATAGGTAAGGCCATCATCATCTCAACCATGAATTCTCCATCAGTACCCTCTATCGCCAGATGGTGTATGAGAACATTCACGCTCACAACCATGTTCCTCTTCTTCTCTATGATCTGACATATGGGAATCTCCATGATGAGATCCCTCCTCTTGGCCATGGTCATGTTGGTTTTCCTCAATATGAGGTTCCAACCAAGATATAATCTCTTATAGAAAAGGCATCAATGCCCCAATGCCACCATGATCATTGTTACCCTTCTCTTCCTTACCATCCTGACATTCCTCCTCATGGTGTTCTTCCTCATTTTTATTTCATCAATTATTACCTGACCACCAAGTCTATGTAGAGAAGGCATCATTAAGGAAGAAACAAGTTAAGGGTTAGAGTCATACGTAACAATCATAAGAGTCACAAGCATAAGCTAAAATAAGATAACAATGTTTGTAATGAAAATAATATCATAATTGGAGCATAACATAGAGATCCTAATGTTGCAACATGGGCTCTAATACTAGATGTAATGCCATGCTTGGAGATCCTTGGAATAAGGATAGATAAAAGCCAACAACTTTTTTTTATAAAACTAACATGGATGTGCACAAAAATCAACATGCAAAGGATCATAAGGATCACAATGGAGGTCTTAACCAGCCAAACCAAAATATCCAATGATCTCCAAGCATCACTACTAACTGACACATTCAAACCAATTACAAGAAAAGTGACAACTATAAAACCTATAATCTTTGATCTGTTGAAGCCTAGAATGATGAGAAATTCCAAAAGGGTGCTCAGAACACCTAAATGCATTTCCTAGAAACTAGTGGAGATACCCCCTATTTTTAGTGTTGGAAATGCAAGCCTTCAAACTCGCATGAGAATGTACTTCTTCACATGAGGAAGTGTATCACTCTGTGTGAGAAACTACCTTTTCAAATGAGGAAATGCAATTCTCATGTGAGGAAATGCTAGGGTTAGCCAACAAATCTCTCAGCCCTACTACAAAGGCTCACATGAGAGAATGTTAGGCTTCATGCAATTGAATGCCATGTCTTGCATGAAAGGCTACAATCTCGCACAAGAGAGTACAATCTCATAGAAGATTTCACCACACTTTGTATAAGAGAATGGCTTTCTCACATGAGAGAATGCATTCTCATTTGAGGAAACCCTTCTCTGATGCAAGGAGTGACAACAACAAAAAGGGAAAAAACAAAGGACAAAGCAAAAGGTAAAATAATTCCTCTACATCGGGGAGTACTAGATCCACAAAATCAAGGCTTGGACACTTGAACCCAAAAAATACATGACACCATGCAATAGGAAGAAGAAAAAATATATCCATCTAATCCATAGCAGCATATGAAGGAACATGTAGAAAGAAACATTTATCACAATGTAAATACATGGTTCAAAAACCAAACATCATAAGAAGGAAAACATGAACAAATAAACACCCAAATAACTAAAACTCATGCTCGATTCCTCCCAACTATAATGGAATCATGAGAATACATGCATCCTAGCCATCCCCCAAGTGTAACATCCCTAACTACTAACTAGATAGTCAAAGCTATCTTATGAGGATGTTACTACTACAACATAATAACAACATAAGAACATGAAGATCTAGCATGCTAATATGAAAAGGAATAGATACTCCAACCAAAAGTGAATCATAAATTGAAATACAATTCCAAAAAGAATCATTATTAAGACTTAATAACGTTTCTATCAAATCTCAAAAAATTAAAAATTACAAAGAAGAGACAAGATTGAGATTGAAGAATAATTCTATTAATGTCTTTGCATTATATTCCTTCAAGAAGAAGAAATTCAATGTCAATTTATTGTAGATATGCTCAACTAGATTGAATGTTTTTAACCATGTTTTTCATTCTAACTTTGGAAAACCACCATATAGTATACATGGAATGACTTAAAAAATGAACAAAACTAGTTCAACAAAATGATTCTCTGACCCTTTGAAAGCCTTGGAACCTCACTTAAATAAGTGAGTTGCAAACAAGCTTTAGGCTACAAAGAAGGACACATGTCATCCATTGATTTGAAACTTTATTTGTTGCAACTAGAACACATGACTTACATCAGTATATAAACAATTCTCAAAGTTATAAATAGTACTGATGTGACATGTGAGACATAAGCACCTTTAAAAAGTATTCCCCAACCATGAGAGAAAATTGATCCTTGTGATTTGAATCATCATCTAGATCATACTTCATTACCCATTCATGATGTACTTCATCTATTTTCCATATGTGCTCCTACATCTGATCTACCACCTATTTGTATGAATTATACTTTGATGTAGCCTAGGTAACTTTTTTCTCAAAATTTTCATATAAAGTAGTAGAACTTACCAACTTGGAAATACACTATTGAAAATTTTCCATATTCATATCACTTGCTATAATTTTTACCATATCATTTACCTTGGTAATAGTTTTTATTTTCCAATTAGTGAATTCTTTGATATTTTTATTTGTATCTACAAGTGGTGGGACCAAGGTGTCTAGTTAGCTCTCTATTGCATCTTTTAGCTCCATCAATCTATTCTTAATATGATTAGGAAAAATTGAAAAAATCTTTAGTGACTTGACAATCTTCATTTTTTGCACTTGGGTGGTTCATTTTTTATATGTGGTCTTAACTAACATCTTGTCATCTTCCATCTACTAATTGCCAAGTATAGTATCTCACATGCTTCATAGAGGGTGAATGATTTTACATCTATTCTCTCATGCAACAACATCAATGCAGTTAAAACAATGATTTCTTTATCAAAGTCATGTTTGTCTTTACTATTCTCCAACTACATTTTCAAATCTATCACTTCTTTTATCAATGCATCATCCGCTTTGTTTCTTTTACCATGGTTTGGTTGCAACTAACCTTGTTTAGAAAATGGAATAATGCTTAGCTGCTTAGATGAGCCTCCTTGATTTCTGACAAATAGCTCAATAATGCTAGGGACTTTAATAGCCTCTAACTTAGATATTCTCCCTTCCAACAAGTTTATTTTGTTCTTTTCTCGTAAGAAGAATAAAAATTTATGTACTATTATTGAAAATCTTCCTATATCTTTTCTTTTTCCAAGGCACCTAAGTCTTTACTATAGTATGTGCCACTTGACATGTCTTTTAACCCCTTTAAATGTGGTCTTTTCAGTCTCATATTCTTCATAATTGAATCAAATGCAATGGCATCAACAATCTTGAGATTAGGTGCTAGCTAGAATCCTTCTTGCTTAACTATATGTAATGCCCCTCCTGGAGATCCTTTGAACAAGGATAGATAAAACCAACAACCTTTTTTTTATAAAACTAACATGGATGCACATGACAATCAACATGCAAATGATCACAAGGATCCCAATAGAAGTCTTAACCAAACAATCAAAACATCCAATAATCTCCAAGCGTCACTACTAATTGACATGCTCAAAATGATTATGAGAAAAGAGACAACTACAAAACCTAGAATCTCTTATTTTTTGAAGCCTAAAAAGATGAGCAATTCCAAAAGGGTACTCAAAACACATAAACATGTTTCTTGAAAACTAGTGGAGATACCCCTTGTTTTCTATGCAAGGAAACAAAAGCCTCCAGACTCACATGAGAACATACTTCTTCACACAAGGAAGTACCTCTCCATGCAAGGAAGTGCATCATTGCATGCGAGGAACTACATTCTCACACAAGGAAACACAATTCCCACATGAGGAAATACTAGGGTCTGCTAGCAAATCTCTTAGCCTTGCTATCAAGGCTCATTTGAGAGAATGCCAAGCTTTGCATGAGTGAATGCCATGTCTCACGTGAGAGAGTACAATCTTGCATGAGCTTTCATCATGCTTTGGGTGAGAGAAAGTATTCACACATGAGGAAAACCTTCTCTAAATTGAGGAATCGAATCCAAAAAATCAAGGCTTGGACACTTGAATGCAAGAAATACATAACACCATGCAACATGAAGGAGAAAAAATCTATCCATCTAATCCGTAATAGCATATGAAGGGACATGCAGAAAGAAACATCATAATGTACATACATGTTTCATAAATCAAACAACATTAGAAGGAAAACATGAACAAATAAACACCTAAACAACTAAAACTCATGCTCAATTCCTCCCAACCATAATGGCATCCTAGATATCCCCCAAGAATAACATCATAAACTTATAACTAGATAGTTGGAGCTATCTTATGAGGGTGTTACTAAGACAATGTAATAACAACATTAAAAAATGAAGATATAACATGCTAATCTGACAAAGCATAGATACTCCAACTAAAAGTGAATCACATCATCTAACCATATGCCAAAACATCATAATAAAGGAATGCATCAATGAAAATAACATAATATGAACATGATATTCAAGCATTCTAATTACAAAATAGCTCACAAGGAAACATACTCAGAAAACCTAAATATACCAAGTGAACATCAAGCATCAATCTCAACTGGAAATAGATCATTTATGTACACCAGTCCCTAGCAATGGTATAGGTAGTTGCACCTCCCAAACACATGAAACCCAAAGTACCACTCCCACTATACTAATGGAGATAATGATTCAACCACAAACACACATAAAACAACATCCATGGCTAACTCTCATGACAAAGAAAAATTGAAACCAGGATCATGAGATAATGCAAGTACAACAAGTCCTAGTTAGACACTTTATGGGTCAACTATGTAAGGACTATAGTGGAGAGTTATATGTTTGGTACTCCCAAGCTAAAACTAGTGCAAAAACTCTCTCAAGGTACTCCTTGAATGCCATCACACTAGTGCAAAAACTCTCTCAAGCTACTCCCTTGGAGGTCATCATTGAGTGTCCTCAGAATCAAACTACAAGACACTCACCCTTGGATAAACCATATAGGCATCACATTTTAATTATCTTAGTTTTATTGCCCAATTTATTTCTTTAGTTATCACTTACTTAGAATCTTTTTCATGCCAACCAACTCCGTGAAGGTCATAACAAACAAGGGTTAGATGAGAACACAAGAATAACGACACTCAATTGAATATAATATCGATAGTATGGATGCAACATGCATCCTAGTGCAACATAAAAATGCAATAGTGGGTAGATTAACATCCTATAGATAATCTACATCCATGACCAACACCATGCCAAGAAAACTTGAGAAAACTAGATGGCACACAAATCAAGGTGAAAACCTCAAAAACCCAATGTTGACAAAAATCAACAAAAATAAAACCCATTCTACCCTTGGGTAAATGAGCCACACAAATCCAATAAAAATTAGGTTTGAACCCTGCATGCAAAAATGGCTAGCATAACGGTGTAAAACCCTAAACCCCCATTCCCAAAAATAGGGAAGTGCTCATACTCGACCAACCAAGTAGAGCTAGCAATTAGAAATGGAGGGGAACACAAGTTATCAACCTCCTAACATACAACTACCAAAAATGGAAGCTAAAATAGGAGAGCCCTACCTGACAACCAAAAGGGAAAACATGGGAATTTGAACAATAAAATAAAAATCTCATAGAAGTTTCTAAAAATCACAAAAATCCAAGGTTTCCTCAAGTTGGATCCAAAAAAACCAATCTTGTGATGATCCCATGCTCGTAGCTCCTATAGTGAACAGATATACAATCCTACATAAGAGAATTTGGAAATTTTCTCTCAATTTTCTATTTCCAAAAGTGGTAAGTGAGGAATAATTTTTTTTTGGATATTTATTCACTTTTTAAGTGAATAAAGGATTAGGGTAATTAACCAGGTCACCTACTTAAACCCTAAATCCACCCAAATGAAAATAGGCTATTCTAAGTAATTGGAATTCAACTAAGGCAAGGCTATCAGGAAATTAAATAAAATAAGATAAAGCCCAAAATTCCCTTAAACCAAAATCATACAATTTCCTTAAGAACTTTCATGATAAATGTGAACCTCTAAATGTACAAACATGCTCACGAGTCTAATCACATAATTAAAATGAGTCCATATTTATTAAATCACTGGAGGGTTTAATTTAAACAATTAAATAGGATATTTTGACCATACAGGGACAACATTGGTTAAATATGAATAATTGAATCACTAATTCCATGTATCACTGCCAAGAACATAAATCATGTACACTATAAAACATGATCAAGTGCAATTGCATATAATAATGTAGCCAAAGCAATAATGCATTAAATCACATTAAATAACCTTTTATTTAATTATACTAAAATAATCGATTTACATCACTCACTTTCGCATAAAGCATCACAAAGAAAGAATGAATTAAATAACCATAGCATCAAATCTAGGTATCCAAAATCCAATAAGTTCATCATATAAACATAAACAAAGTATATGTCTAAATACAAGTAATATCATCATAAAGCATCATGTCACATCAATACACATCATCATGTAGATATGATCAAACTGAACAATGTAGTATCTAACATATATGATATTGGCAATCAAAATATAGTATCTAACCATCAAGTCATCTCAAATTTAATGTGACATGAGTGTCAAAGTATCTCTTGAAATCATAATATAATAAGGTACATAATGCAAAAATAAGAGGCACTACATCTTCCTCCACTAGGCATAGGCTTACTCCTAAAAGCCTGCAAAAAGATAAGGGTATAAATATCTCAACCATGTAGCATCTTCCAAAGAAGCAAAAGTCTCATCACTCAAGTCCCACTGGACCCTTACCGGCTCTATGTCCCAACCTCTCAAGGTTAGCCTCTAATGCTAAAGGATATGGATGGGCTCAAAAGAAAGTTTCTCTTCCTCTACCTACAAAGCATCCCAATCAAGTACATGGATCACATTGAGAATATACTACTTCAAAATAGAAACATGGAAAAGATCATGGATGTATGATAGGCTAGGTGGCAACACTACTTGATAAGCATCAAGACTGTTCCTCTTGAGGATCTGAAATGGTCCTACAAAATGTGGCACCAACTTAGAGCCTTTCCCATAATGGATAGGGCTCTTCCTTGGATGCATTCTCAAAAACACCCTATCACCAACTGAAAAGTGACAATCCAACCTATGAGCATTTGCATACTTGTTCTACTTGTCCTGAGCAATAACCAAATGCTCTCTAATGTAAACAACCTATTGCTCCATATCCTAAAGCATGTCTAGACCTCAAAGTACTCAGTTCTCCAAACAATCCCAACTCAAAGTGGTATTCCATGGTATACCATATAAGGCCTAAAAAGGTGACATGCCAAGAGAACTATGATACCCATTATTATAAGAAAATTCAACTAGGTATAAATAATCCTCCCACTTTACCTACTTGTCCATCACATACATGCAAAGCATGTGTTCCATAACCTTTTTCTTTCTCTCTGTTTGACCATCAGTCTCTAAGTGGTAAGTTGAACTAAAATTGAGTTGCACACCCAAAACATGCTAGAGAGATGTCCACAGTGCTAAAGTAAATAATAGATCTCTATCTAATATAATCTGACAAGGGATTCCATGCAATCAAACAATCTCTTCCAAGAAAACATGCACTATAGAAGAAGTTATGTAGGATTCTCTCATGGGAAAAAAGTGTGCTACCTTGGACAAATTTTCCACTATCACCATGATACAATTATGTCGTTGTGATGACATGGGCAACCCTATGATAAAATTAATAGATATAGTATTCCATTTCTACTCAGGAATGTTATGCAGTTGCAAAAGACCTATCAGATGTTGATGCTATGCCTTCACCCTCAAACACTTGATACATCAAGCAACAAAATTAGCAACATTATGCCCCATCCCTACCCAATAGTACAATTTTCAAAGATTGGCATGCATCTTCTTGGTGCTAGGATGTTTGGAATATGTTGCATGATGTACTTCTGACAAAATCAGGGTACAAAGATTACCAAACACTAGTATAGAAATATGCCCTAAGTGTCATAGTAGTCCATTGGAATCTAGTAAATAACTAAATAACCTCCCTTCAAGGGTACATCCAAACTCAATCTATTCCCTCACCTCCTAATACAATTTGTCACTAGAAAAGGCCTCCAAGATATGGCCTCATAGGTCCACTCCCAATGACAAAACTTATATCTCATGTTGCCTCCTACTTAAGGCATCCATGAGGACATTTTCTTTTCCCTTAATGTAGTAAATATCAAAGTCATACTCACATAGAAACTCCATCCAGCGACAATGTCGTGCATTCAATTTTGGCTTAGTAAAGATATATTGTAAGCTATGATAATCACTATGCAGCTCAAAACTATGTCCCACAAGGAAATGTCTCCAACACACAAGTGCATGCACCATGGCCACAAGTTCAAAATTATGATTCGGGTAGTTAAGCTCATGGTCCTGGAGTTTTCTTGACTCATATGCAATCACATGACCATCCTGCATCAATACTACACCCAGTACTTCCAATGAAGCATCTGTGCAAACCACAAAATTTCCAATAGGATTAGGCACACGACTGGTACAATGTTCAAATGCTCCTTAAGAGCATCAAATGATGCCTTACACTAGACTGAACAAACCTGCTTCTTCCCTTTCCACTAAAGAGAAGTGATGGGATAAGCCACTCGTGAAAAATCCTTCACAAATTGACAATCGTAACTAGGGTATAATGTAGTGGCTAATATTCGTAAATTGGCTAATTTTAGAATTTTTTGACTAGTATTTTGGCTAATAATTTAAGATTTGATACAACCTAAATAGCCATAGTTTTATAAAATTCAATTCTAGAATATTTAAAATCGCTCAATAATTTATTTTATTGAAAAATTTAAACTCAAATATTCGCCACAATATTCATTACATGAATAGATTTGAGTAACCTAAATATAATATATTATTAGAGAAATTAAAATGAACTGACCAATAATTATCATAATTATTAGTTGATTTAGGGATACATCACCAATATTTATTATTCACTATTGATTTAAAGTATATGTAACGATTCTCATAACATTCCACAAGGTAAAAAAATGTTCAATTTTGATTTATAATATTCTATGGTGATTAATGAACTTCCTATTATTATTGAGATTCATCAATATTTTATACAAAAAAAATTATGATTCAAAAATAATCACCAAAATTAATCATATTTAGAATAAAAAATTGAGATTTTTGCCAATATAAATAATTTTGTTCTTTCAAAATAATGAAATATTCGCCAATATTTTATATCTTTTTTTGGAGGTGACTTTCTTAAAGTTTACCCTAGTCATAACCTGCTAATCCCATGAAACTAGGAACCTTAGGAACACTAGTGGGTACCAACTAAGCCATGATAGCTTGGATTTTCTCTAGATCCACTATAATACCATCACCTGCAATGATGTGCCCCAAATACTTCACCTTTGACAAGAAGAATAAGAGGAAAAAGATCTAAATTATCTATTTATCAAGATAGTTGGTCATAAGAAAAGGTTTTCATGTGTAAGAACCTAAGGAAGATAAGGAGTCTAGGGTATTGATTAATTCAATGACCAGATAGAAGTGATTGCAATTAGCATGCAAAGATAGAAGGCTTAAGAGTATGAATTCTTGAAGGGTGAACAAGTTATTAGAGCTGAAGTGTGTGAATGCCAACTAGAATGGAGGATTGAAATAGATATCTATAATCTACAAGTGAGTTGTAATTTGTTATTAGATCAAGTCTTGTGGTTACTTTCTAATCATTGTATCAGTCTAGGGTAAATCCTCTATATTAAGGTTAACCTAACATTCATTTATAAATCCTTTAACTAGGTGAAATTCTAATGGAATGGTCTAAAGTCCTCTAACAAGGCTCACTCCTAACAGGGTGATTGAAATCCTTTAACTGGGTCACATTTAACAGTGTGTATTGTAACCTTTAATAGGGTTGGCTTTTTATAGGGCATCATTTTAGAAGAGTGAGAATTAGTACCATGTAACTAGTATTTTTATCCATATTGGGTTTCCAATTAAAATCCTTGTGTCAAATTGTGTGAATGTTCTTATGTCATTTCATGTTTACATTTCAAGAAAGTTGTTTTGACCTAGGATGATAACCTACAAAGTTAAGTATTAAATGATCTAATGGATGCGTGCATGATAAGATTTTATGGATATGGGTCTACTAAGCATTGAAATTTTATATTTGTACATCTAGACCTTGGATAACTAATTCACCCTCCCCCTTTTGTTATTTTAAAGAATTCCAATACTATTTATAACTTAGTAGCAATTGTTTGATGCTTGATGGCTTTATCTTGTAACTCAAGTATAGTATCAAATGCTTCTTCATAGACATAGATAAAAAAAAAATTAATCTTTAGGTTTCTTCTTTCTTTCAACATCATTATTTTTTTCAAACTCATCAAATCTCACATTTGCACTTTCAATCATCTTTTTAATAACTTTGTTCAAAATTTTGTAAGTTTTTCTCTTAGAAGAATATCATAGAAATATACCTTCATCTCCCTTAACCTCAGGTTTTCCATTACTAGCTTCCTTTTGAATGTAACATCTACTTCAAAAAACTTTGAAACAACTTACATTCAGTGTATGACCATATCATAGCTCATAGGGTATTTTTCTTTTTCCTTTCTTCAATTGAACTCAATTGAGAGTGTAAATGGAAGCACTAATAGCTCCTCTCCAAAATATATGTGAGACTTCCTTCTCAATCATCAATTTCCTTGCAAAATCCATAATAGATCTCTTCCTCCTTTCAATGATATCATTCTATTGTGGTGTCCTTGATGTAACTAATTGTCTTTTTATATCATTCTCAATACAAAAGTTAGTGAATTTAGCATATATAAACTCACCATCTCTATTAAATCTAAAACATTTCAAAGATTTACCAGTTTCCTTTTCAACACTTCCTTGTACCACTTAAACATATAAAAATCATGTGATTTTACCCTCATGAACATTACATTCATCATCCTTGAATAACCATCCATAAACAATATGAAATATCTATCACCATAATAGTTGTCTACACCAATTAGACTATATAAATTAGTATGCACTAATTCCAAGATATTATTTGAAGTGTGTGCTTTACTAGAAAAATTTGACTTTTTCATCTTACCAATTTCAAGTTTTTGTAGATTCGGTAAGCCTCTCACTCTTTTCTTTTTATTTATTTTTACCATGTTATCAAAGTTTACATGACACAATATTTCATTCCATAACTATACATCCTCAACTCTATAAAATATACATTTATCCACAATAGGATCAAGGTAGAAGAATTTGCCTTTTTTTGTACCTCTTCTACCAATCAAGTTTACTTCATCATATATCTTAGCCTTATTGTCCTCAAATTCTAGCTTGTGACCTAAGTTATTCAACTGAGCAACACTCAAAAGATTATATTTTAGACCCTAAACCCAATAAGTATTATCACATCTAATCTTATCATTTAGCATAAGTGATCATTTATTGTTCACCAAATATGGAACATCATTGCCAAACTAAACAATTCCACCATCAACAATTTCTTCAAGTTTATCAAACTTACTTAGATCATCAATCATGTGATGTGAGTATCCACTGTCAATATAACATGAATCATTCTTACTCACATATGATATAAGGGAAATTTCATTTTCATTTCTTTCACCATTTGGTTCTTCCTTGATTGCAACATACGCCATTTTAACTACTTCCATGTCATCATCATAACTTTTCTCAGTGTGCTCTTCCTCAATAATGTAGCATGACTTCTTTCCTTTTCCTTTGTAATATTGGTTCTTCCTATACTTGTAATATTTCTTATCATTTCTATCATTTCTATCAGTCTTTCTTATCTTAGGACATTTAGTAGCAAAGTGACCAAGTTCGTTACATTTCAAATAGATCAAGGGTAGTTTACCTTTTTATTTACCTTTACCTCTTGATAACCTCCTTGCAAGAAATGCTTCAAGATCTTCCATATCATCTTTAGATTAAGATTCACTTACATATTTACTTTTCTTTTCTTTCTTTGAATTGCTTATGGTTAAAGAAGATTTAAATCCATTTCCCATTCAAACCATACTGTTATAATAATTTCTCAACTCAAATACAATCAACCAACCAAATAATCTATCTAGAGTCAAATCCATATTAGGAATAGCCCTAATCTCTTGAATTATAGATACCTTGAGAGCATAAAAAGGTAGAAAAATTATATGAACTTTTCTTACAATTTCAAAATCTTGGGTGGTTTCTCCTAGAACTATGATTATACTGACAACTTCTTTAACTCAATTTACATACTATGTAGTACTCTCTACTTCTTTCATTCTCATTTCATCAAATTTTCCTCTGATACTATCTCTTAACATATTATCATCTCCTCCATCTAAGAGTGCCAAATTATCCCATATTTTTTTAGCATTAGCACAATTCTTGATATCATCAAACTCTGCATCAATAAGAGAAGAAGCAATCTCAATCATCAAGTTGTCATGATTTCTTTTCTCTATAATTTGATCCATAGTCAATGGACTAGTAGGTGTAACATATTCATTTTCCAACCAGTGTGTGACATTGTCTCCAATTTCAGAAAAATACAGCTTCATTCTCTCTCTCTCCATGCTAAGAAGTTCTCCCTGCTCAACTTCAATGCATCTCTCTTATATATTTTGATCTTTTTCTCAAGTACCTTTAAATGAATTTCTTCAAGCACTAAGATCTTATACCAATTATTAGATAACTTAGAAAGGGGTGAATCAGTTATGTACAATTATCATACAATCTCTTTCAATAATTTCAGCACCCATAAAGTTCATCTTTAGTCGCTTGGTAGAATCAATAATTAACTCCTTCAACGTATTTAACACAAACTAATAATTCATTGTTCTTGCATTATAAAGTATCAGCAAAATTTTTGTAGTTATGATTCAATTATTATCGAGTTTTAGTAATATGCAAAACATGTAAAATAACTTGCAATACAAATAAAATTCACACCATTTGACACCAATATTTAATGTGGAAACCGTAATAAGTGGAAAACCACTTGGGACTAGCAACCCAAACAAATTACTCTTCTGAAGTGAGCTCTACTACGAGCCAACCTTGTTAAAAGTTACAAGCAATTTCTTAAAGTGACTTTGTTAGAGGATTTCACCAAAAGATCATCTATACCTTATCACTTCCTATCTAGGACCAAAAATAATGGCATAATGTAAAGTAATTACAAACACTTGTAATCAATGTTACCATATAGGATTTCATAGACTTGTTAGGTCCACTCGATTCTTCTAAGATTTTCTACTACAATAGTTAAGTTGTAAATAGTATAAAGTGATCTATTAGCATAGAAACTACCTTTTCTTATTCAAACCTCTATTTTGGCACTTTTTTCTTCTCAATCACTCGACTAATTCACTATGTTCCACCAACTCTAATTCTTATCTTTTCTCTACTCTGCTTAGTTCACTCTGTGTCAACTCTTTACTCATTTCCTTCAACAACTTTGTACTCCACAAAAAAATCATTTATTCTACAATATGATCATTAATAACTTTGAAATAGCAACCAAAAACTATCACATTCACCTCCTTAATTAGATTTCTAAAGCTTCCAAATCCTTCCATCTTTTGCCACTTAATCAAAATCATAGATCTTAGGTTTACAACAAAATTCCTTCATACAATGAATTTAGACACATATAAAATATAAATTTACATAGAACTTTGTGTCCATCCTTATCCTTCTTGAATTTTCTAATCCATAGATCTCACAACAAACTTTGACTTTTGCATTAGGCCTCCTTGAACTTTCCATAATTTTATCAAAAGTTAGCTTCAAATTCCAAACTTCTAAACTTCTTGATCTTGTTATCACTCGATAAATGTAACATTTACTTGGGAAACATACAACTTGGTTAATACTGATTTTCTCAGGTAGCACTATGTTCTTCTTCCTTCTTAAAATTTGCTCAGGCAATACTACAATCACTTAGTGAATATAATCTCCCTTCATTAACCTTGAGACTCGATTTAGCTTGTAACCTTCAACTCATTACATTAATACATGATTGTACGAATATTACATGATCATTGATTGGCTTATTTAAGTACCCATTGAATACCTTAGATATCAACTCAAATCCTCTTCATCAATCAAATAATATGGTACTTTATTGAGCTAGCATAATGTCTAGTCAACTAGGACTTTAACATCAATGATAATATAACATCTAATATGACTCTTTTACATTACATTACATCATCAATTACTAGTCTTCATAGGCTAACAACCTCCCAATCACTCAACTAGACTTTGTATCAATATAGGTTGGGGCTAACAAAGACATCAAGGTAATTCCCATTAGAAGGAGAAGTATGAACAGTCAGTGACAGATAAACAAACTATTGAGGATGAACTGAAACCTATTGAGTAGAGGAGAAGAATAGGTACAGGTGGATTTAAGGGTACTAATTTAAAATGTGGATAATAAGGGAATAGATATTTTTAATAATCCTAAAAGGCTAGTGATTAAAGAACTATTGTGGTGGATGAGGCTGACCACTTGGTGAAAGAACTCAAGTGGGAGGAGGATAACTTGCTATTTTGGTGAGTGTTTCTTGGGAAGAAGGTGTTATAACCTTGCCAAGGAGGAATTTATTTAAGAGTTGATGTAAGTCTAGAGGTAATCAATAGAATTTGATTATGGATGGTGGTAGTACTAATAACCTATTTGGTGGGGACACGGTTTAGAAACTTAGTTTGAAGAGAGTGAGACATCCTAGTTATTAAAGAATTGGTTGGTTGGAAGATTAACATGCTTTGGAAGTAAGAGGCAGTGTCTTGTTAATTTTTTGATTGGATAGTATGTTGATCATGTATTGTGTGATATTGTGGACATGAGTATTTGTCACATATTTCTTGGTAGACCTTGGTAGTATATTTGTAGGTTGGTGTATGGTTGTGTCAAAAATGTATTTTCTATTGAGAAGGGTGGAAAAAAAAATTCATTAATTCTTTTGTAGAATCAATTAAAACTTTTCCCAAGGAGGAACTTCAGTTATTGTAGGCAAGTTGAGTTCAAGGACTTTGAAAGGGTTAGAAATAAGTGTGGAAAAAAGACTTGCAGTACACTAAAGAAGGATGTAAAGAGGAAGAATATACAATTATTTTTTGCTAAAAAGGAGTTTTAGAAGTGGAACAAAGGAAAGAGAAAACAAGTTGAAGAGTTGGAGGACATGTGTGTGAAGAACCAGTTTGGTATTTATGTGTTGAATCCCTAAAGATGTTCTCCCAACTACTAAGAACATCTTTTCGCACCTCAAATGTCCAATGTAGGAGCATCCTAGGCTAGTTAGCAATCCTGTATGTTGGAGTGGTTTTGACCTTCGAGTTTTTGGACTTAATCAAAATGAGGTGATGGTTAGTCATTATTGGTGTAGTTCCTAGTTAAAGTTTTCCCAAGGACCTCAGTGAGTGAAGGAGCTTGCTAGCCCCAACTACTATTATTTTTAGTCTAGGAGTAAGTGGGAGATTGTTAGCCTATGAAGATTTCCAAACTACTACTACTATGAATGTATATAAAAGAGTTATATCAATTGTTATTTTATCATTGATGTGATGTCTTAGTTGATTAGACATTATTCTAATTCAATAGAGTGCCCATGCCATTTGATTAATGAAGAGAATGTAAAGAAAGTATGATGTTTGGACAAAGAGTTTATATGTAAGGTATTCAATGGGTTTGAATAATTTATTCAATGATAATGTAATATTGATTTTATTTTTTCACAATTATGTAAAGTTATAATGTAAAGAGCTATTCAAATCTTAATCGTGTAGCAAGGTTAATGAAATGAGACTATATTTATCAAGTGTCTACAGCATTGCCTATGTGATTAGAAAATGAAAAAGAAGAGCATAATGTTTCCTGAGTGAGTCATTTTAATCAAGTTATATATTGCCCAAGTAAATGTTATGTTTATTGAGTAATAGCTAGAAGAACAAGATTAAAGTATTAGAATATGAGGTCGAATGTTGATGGAAATTTGGGAAGTTTCAGATGGTCCAAGGAATGAGTCAAGGATTTTTACAAGATCTATGACTGAGAAAATTAAATGAAGACCTAATGATGGAAATTAAAGAAGGATAATAATGAACACAAATTTCTATGCATGTTAAATTTTAGAATGTCTAGATACATTGTATGAAGTTTTTAATCTAGAAATGTGATGTGAATTTGAGAAAAGATGGAAGAATATGGAAGCATGGAGAAAAAATTTTAAGGAGATGTTTTAGACAATTTTAAGCTATTATTCATGTTGATTAAGTTATTGGTTGATTGTATGCTATTGACGTATATGTTGCTTAAGTAAATGAAATTTTTGAAGGTGATTAATAAGTTGAATAGTGCAAGGTAAAGTGAGCATAACAAAGTAAGGAAAGAGCATAGTTGAAGGATGGAAAATAGTGAATCAAGTGAGTGATAAAGGAGAATAAGAAAGAGAAATGAACAAAGATCTAAAAAAGAAAAGGTAGTTTCTATTCTGACACATCACTTCATACTGTTACTTTCTAACCATTATACCAAAAAATCTCAAAAGCACCAAGTGGACCTAACTAGTCTATGAAATCTTATATGGTAACATTGATTAGTGATCTTTGTAAGTCCTTTAAATCAGACCACTCTTTTTAGTCAAGTAAAGGGAGTGATGATTTCTAGATGATCTTTTGGTAAGATCCTCTAACATGGTCACTTTAAAAAAGTGTATAAAACCTATAACAAGGTTGACTCCCAGAAAAGCTCACTTTAGAAAAGTGAAATTTTTGGGTTCCCAGTCCCAAGTGGTTTTTCACGTAACAGGGTTTCTAGGTTAAAAATATTTTTGTTAAATCATGTGGGTTTTATTTTTGTTGCAATTTTATTATATGTTTTACTTTTTACTATAACTTGGCAATAACTAAATAATAACTAGGTTATAACTAGAACAATTTATTGATACTCGGTAATACAAGAACAATAAGTTAACATTTGTGATAAATTTATTAGAGCAGTTAATAGATGACATCACTGAGTGATTATTGTTGTTGTTTGTGAAGTTTTAATTCATACTAAAGTGTTTTAAGGGATTATATGATAACTAGACATAACTGATTCACCTCCCCACCTGCCTCTTAATTATCTACCAATTGGTATCAGAGCATAGTGCTTGGAGATAGAAGGTTAACGAAATTTTTTTAAAATATCAAAGATGTATAAGAGAGAGGTACCAAATATAATAAGGAGAACTTCTCATCATGGAAAGATTGAATGAATTTCACCTATCTAACATTGGAGAAAATGTCACACACTATTTGGAAAATGAGGACACTATACCTATTGGTCCTCTAACTATGGATCAAATGACTGAGAAAAGGAACCATAATAGTTTGATGATTGAGATTGCATCTTCTCTCAATGATGTCAAGTTTGATGATGTTAAGAACTATCTAAATGCTAAGGAAATGTGGGACAATTGAATCTTGTACATGGAGGTGATGACAATGTAAGAAGAGACAAAGCTGAAATCTTGAGAGGTAAGTATGATGACATGAGAATGAAAGAAGGTGAAAATGTTGCACAATATGTGAATTGAATCAAGGATGTTGTAAGTGCAATCAAATTTGCTAGAGGAAAAATCTTGGAATCTAGAATTATAAGTAAAGATCTTAGAAATCTTATTTTTTTATATGGTATTAAAGGTTATGGTATTCAAGAAGTAAGAGCTATGCTTGGAAATGATCTGACACTTGATTGTCTAGTTGGTCAATTGACTACATTTGAGTTGAGAAATTATGAGAATAGTATGGTTACAATGGGAAATGCATCTAATTTTTTATTAACCATAAGAAAATCAAAGAATAGAATAAAAGTAAAGAAGGAAGTGAATCTAAATTTGAAGATGATTTGGATGAGCTTGAAGTATTGCTTGCAAGAAGATTGTCAAGAGGAAAAGATAAACTACCCTAATCTATTTAAAATATAATGAGGTTGATCACTTTGCTGCTAAATGTCCTAACCATGGAAAATTTGATAAGAATTATAAATGTGAAAATAAATATTACAAGTATAGGAAGAATAGAGATTACAAGGACAAAAAATTAAGTTATGCTATAATCCTAAGGAAGAGCATACTGAATCTAGTTTTGATGATGACAAGGAAATAGTTGAGATGGTGTATGTTGCAGTAAAGGAAGATCCAAATTAAGAGAGGCATGAAGATGAAAAATCCATTATCTCACATGAAAGTAAGAATGATTCATGGACTATAGATAGTAGTTTCTTACATCACATGATTGGTGATCTAAGTAAGTTTAATAAATTTGAAGAAATTGATGATGGTGGAATAGTTAAACTTGGTAATGATGGTCCATGCCTAGTGAAAGGTAAATGATCACTAATTTTGAATGATAAGATCATATGTGATGATGCATATTTGGATCAAGGTCTAAATTGATATTGTTGAGTTTTTCTTAGTTGAATAACTCATATCATAAGCTAGAATTTAAGAAAAGAAAGGTCAAGATCTATAATGATGAAGGTAATCTAATTAGAATAAGAGTGCAAAAAATAGGTCATTTATTCATCTTGATCCTATTATTGAACTATTATTATTTTTTAGAATTAAGGATGTATGGTTATGGCATAAAAGGTTGTATCATGTAAGCTTTGAGAACATGGTGAAAATTAGTGGAAAGAAAAGATTGAGAGGCTTACCAAATCTGCAAAAACTAGAAAATACTAGGTGTAAGGAATGTTAGCCTAGTAAGATGAAAAAGTATAGTTTCTCAAGTAAGAAATGTACTTAAAATGAAACCTTGGAATTAGTGCATACTAATTTATGTACACCAATTAGAGTAGACAGTTACTATGGTGATAGATATTTCATATTGTTTTTTGGTGACCATTCAAGAAATATGATTGTTATGTTCGTGAAGGTGAAATCACATGCATTTGAATGCATTTGATATGTTCAAGTGGTATAAAGATAGAGTTGAAAAATAAACTAGTAAATCCTATAAATTTCTAAGATCTGATAGAGGTAGTGAGTTTATGTCTATTGAATTCACTAACTTCTGTTCTAATAATGGTATTAAAAGATAGTTATATGATCCAAGGATGCCCTAACAAAATAGTATTGTTGAAAGGAGGAAAAAATACATAATGGATTGTGAAAGGAGTTAGATGATTATAAATAATGTTGCATAGATATTCTGGAGGGAAGCAATCACTACTTTTGTTTACACTCTCAACCGAGTTCAATTGAAGAAAGGAACAAGAAAAATACCTTATGAGTTGTGGTATGGTCACACATTGAATGTAAGTTATTTCAAAATCTTTGCTAGTAGATGTTATATTCATAAAGATACAAGGAATGGTAAATTTGATGTTAAAGGGGATGAAGGTATATTCCTTTGTTATTCATCAAAGAGAAAATCTTATAAATGTTTGAAGAAAGCTACTAACAAGATGATTGAAAGTGAAAATGTAAGGTTTAATGAGTTTGTTGAGAGGAATGATGTGGAAAGAAAGAAGGAACCTGAAGAGACACTTAACACTCTACTTGGTTACAACACATAGCTCCTGAGCACCAAACAAAATCACTTGAGTCACAAAATATTGCACCCGAGCATTAGACAGAACAACCCAAGCAGGAAGTTTGCACCTTAACCGAGTGAAGGAAATGTTGAGAATCAAAGACTTGAACCTATATGGAAAAAAATTGTGAGAAAGAATCATTCACCTGAATAAATAATTAGATATAAAAGTGTTGAAGTATATACAAGAATAAAATTAAGAGAAGGCACATGTTTAATAGTTGATTTTGAACCTAGAATAGTCAAGGATGCATTAGAGAATGATGATTGGATAAATGATATGAATGAAGGGATTAATTAGATTGAGAAAAATAATACCTAGACACTTGTACCAAGACCTATTGATACAAATGTGATAGGAACAAAGTGCATTTTTAGAAACAACTAAATGGGAATTGATAAGTGGTAAGGAATAAAGTAAGATTGGTTTGCAAAGGTTATGCACAAGAAGAAGGAATAGATTATGGTGAGACTTTTGCAACTATGGAAAGATTGGAAGGAACAAGAACACTATTTTCTTATGTTGCATGTAAGAAGTTAAAGGTATTCCAAATGGATGTTAAATATGTATTTTTAAATGAAATAGTTGAGGATGAATTCTACATTGAAGAACTAGAGGGATTTGTTGAACCTAAAAAGAAGGACATGGGTTGCAAGTTGAAAAAAGAATTGTATGGATTGAAAAAAGCCCTAAGAGCATGGTATGAAATATTACACTCTTATCTAATTAAGAATAGATTTTCTATCACATGTGAAAATAGTAATCTGTATCTCAAATATGAATCTACAAATATGGTGTTGATTATTGAAATATTTGTTTATGTTATAATATTTGGAGAAATGGCATGTTATGTAAGATATTTTTTGACCAAATGAATACCAAATTTGAAATTCCAATGTTTGGAGAGATAAAAAAATTCATTGGATTGCAAGTCTATCAAAGAAAAAAAAGTGTTGATGTTACACAATCCAAGTATGTGAAAGAAATCTTGAAGAAATTTTGGATGGATGAGTCTAATCCAATCGGTTCACATATGGTTATTGAAGTGAAACTATCTAAGAAGGCACTATTGGTGAAGTTGATCAAACACTATACATATCTATAATTGGAAAACTGAAGTATGATGTACATAGTAGGCTACATATAGCACTAGTCATTTGAATAGTGGAAATATTTTTAAATAATCTTAAGAAAACTCACATGACTTCTATGAAAAGGATATTCAAATATCTAAAAGGAATGTAAGATTATGGACTATGTTATAAACAAGAAGAAGACTTTAATATTGAATTCTATACATATGCTAATTAGGCTGGTAATAGTGATGACAAAAAAAGAACAAGTGGTGGATCTTTCTTTCTAGGAGAAAGACTGACAATATCACTAAGAAAAAAACAAAGTTGTATTTCATAATCTACTGCCAAAGCTAAATATGTTGCTACTACTATAAATTGTTCAAATATTGCATGAAATAAATAACTATTGGAAGGAATGCAAGAGGAGATAACTGAGTTGGTTATGTGAGGCCTCACCCCAACCCATCATAGCATAGTGATATATTCATCTTTTAATACCTTATGATTCAATGTTTTGATAAACTTTTGATTGGTTAAACAGTTACTCATATTATTGTTGACATATAATGACTAAATTCTAATGATGTTTACTTATGTTGTGGACTAGGACCTATCTTATATATTCTAATTATTATTATTATTATTATTATTATTATATATGGTATCAGTAATTCATTGTTATTATAGAAACTAAATCATAGTGATACTCAATATATTAAATTGGTTATGTTTAAAGTGGGAATTGATGTTGACATGTAGAGCATCATGTTTTGATATTCCAAGTATTTTATATGGCATTACTTAGAAAGGAAAAGTTGATTTAAAATGAATTATTCATGTCAAATGTTGAATGCAATTATGTAATGTTGATCTATTGTATATATTTATATGTGATTTTTTCTTGGACTACTGATGCTCGAGTTTAGTGTATAAGGAATTAACCATGGAATTAAATTGTACAACCAAGGCATAAACATATGTGAATATAGTAAAGCCAAGGTTGAATCTAATGGAATGATTCAAACATCTTTGTTTTGTGCTTTAATTTATAAATGTGAATTGTATGTGCCTCTTAGAGTAAATGCATTCTTGTAACTAGGAACATGTCATTATAATATTTTTTTAGCATGTTACTTGACAGTTGTAATGTCCATGTGTAAATAATGCACCAATTAGGGTTGGAAAGAAGTTACTTAACCTAAAATTAACCCTAATAGAGTACCAAAGTTAACCCCACTTGAAATATTTGTTAGGAGAAGTCCCCATCAAGTTGAATTTCTAATTGAAACTTTATAGTGACTTTAGAGGAAATTATGTATCCATATGATAGTATTTTAAGTTAGGAGCCTAATTTTAACCATTAGAAGGTCTAGATAACTTTAGAGACCCTCCAAAAGTTTCAAAAATGGAGTTGTCTCATGATATTTCCCTCACCCTCATACTTGGCCAAACATACATTTTTGTGAAGGGACAATAGTGTAAGATAAAAGTGGCTTACATTATTGCCATATTGAGATAGTGGGTGGATTAGAGGTTTTGGAGGCCTTCTTATATGGACAAGGGAAACTTAGTTGAATTTTCATCCACTCTCTAATTTTAGAGACATTTAGGGTTTTTGAGAATGGAAGCTAAGGGAAAAGGGAGCTCTTCTCAACATTTATTACTATTTTGCATAGAACCAAGGTTGCTACATCTTGCCATGTAATTTTTCCTTTATTTAGAGCTTGTATAATGATGTTGCAAATATGAAAATGTAGGAATATAATTGCATATTGTAAGTACATTATTGTTTATGATGTGTTGGAATGGGTATGGAAGTTTTCTTGCATTGTGTTTATTTCTCATTGTGGTTTTTGGATTGAATATTGTTTTCCCTATGAAGGCATCACTCTGATGGGGACACAACCCAAGCATAGAATGGACACAACAGAAAAGGAGAAATTATATTAACTGAGAAAATAAGCTAGTACAAACAGTATAGAGAAAATAAACTTCAAAACATGCCCTAAGGGCTTACAGTGGCATAAATCTGGAGATAATTTCTCCTTTCAGTACCTCCTCTCAAACTCCACTCCGAACTGCCTTTTACAATGCCAGGAATCTCCTTAAATAGACCCCGAAGGGTTAAGGACTAGGAATACATTCTAGAAAGTGCTAGTAGGCATCCACCGACCAAATAAAATGCTCCAGAAGCTGCGTTAGAAGTCGGTGCAAATCTAGAAGAATCCAAAAATAGTAACCGAACTTTCGGGAGGCATAACTTTTGAATCGTAGCTCCGATTGACAAACCGTTTACATTTTTGGAAAGCTCTCAAAGTGCTCTATAGCCCTATGGATGAGCTACACTCATCCCCCATTTTTTGGCCCTTTTTGAGGTCATTTAATGCCCTAAACCTGACTTTGAAGCATTCTTAGGAGGTCTCAAAAACTCGAAAAACTACAATAACTTTCAAACCATGGGGCCTTTTGACCTGATTCTTTTTTTGGAATGCTCTAAATCACAATTACATTCATCTGGCCAATTCACACTTTCTAGTTTACCAAAATGATGGCCCAATTACATACTCCTATTTTTTTGAGATTTACTAGCACACTAATAGTGGAACTGTGAGAGTTGGAACCTTTATTTGACCCAAATGGGTGTCCAAAAATGAAAACACATAAAACAAAAACTAAGTCTAAGTACATTTTTTTGGGTGACACCAGATTGACCTTATACCTCTGGATGCTCCTGCATCAGACACCCAGGGTAGATTGAAAAGTGACCCTATCACTTTATGAATGGTAGAGGAAATCCAAAATGGGAAACCTCAGCTGCTAAAATCCAAGTTGAGTCCTCGATCAATCATCCTTTCCATTTGACCAAATACTCTTCATACTACCTATTTCTAGTACTCCTACCCACACGATGATCTAGAATGTCTTCTATCTCCTCCTTCTTAGAAGCAGGAATCAGACATGGCTCTAACACCAGCTCCTCATCTGTACCATCATCATGATACTTTGTTAAATTTGCAATGTTGAAAATGGGAGAAATGTGAATACCATCTGGCAGCTCCACCTCATATGCATTTCTTGAGTCATGTTTCTTCAAAAATTTACAGGGGCCAAATTTCTTCATTTTCAGCTTGTTGTAAGTACCGGCTGGAAATCTTTCTTTTCGTAAGTGCACCATGACTAGATCCCCTACTTGGAATTCCTTATGTCTTCTCCTTTGATCAGCCCTAGCTTTATACTCTTGATTCATCTTGGTAATGTGTGCCTGAACCTCCTCATGTAGACGCTTGATATGTTCAGCAAATTCTTTCGCTTCAGCACTTGTCCTCTCCCCTTGCTCTATCTTCCTCAATTCTGGTGCAGTCCTTGGGCTACTCCCATATACAATTTGGAATGGTGATTTTCCAGTACTCCTATTTACAGAGTTATTATAAGCAAACTCTGCCTGTGGTAGAATCAAATCCCATCCCTTGGACTTATCCCCAACTAAACATCTCAGCAAATTTCCCAAACTTCTGTTTACCACTTCTATTTAGCCATCAGTTTGTGGGTGATGTGTGGAACTGAATTTCAAGTTTGTTCTCAACTTTTTCCACAATGTCCTCCAGAAATACCCCACAAATTTAGTATCTCTGTCAGAAACTATACTCCTTGGAAGACCATGTAGTCTTACCACCTCTTTGAAAAACAAGTATGCAATATGGACAACATCATGAGTTTTGTGGCATGGAATGAAATGTACCATTTTGGAGAACCTATCAACCACCATGAATACTGAGTCATTACCCCTTTGTGTCCTTGGCAATCCAAGAACAAAATCCATACTTATGTCCTCCCATGGCTTTGATGGAATAGGCAATGGTTGATATAGGCCAGTATTGTGACTAAACCCCTTGGCAACTTGACAAACTTGGCAACTCTGTACAAACTTCTTCACATCCTGTGAAATTTGAGGCCAAAAATAATGTTCTCTAAGAATGGAAATGGTCTTATCTCAACCAAAATGTCCTGCCATCCCTCCACTGTGTTTCTCCTTAATCAGATTTTCCCTCATGGAACTCCTTGGAATGCACAATTGACTACCCTTGAACAACATGCCATCCTGAATCAAATATTGTAACCACTTGGTTCTATCTACAGCAACAAGTTCTTTACAAGCTTTCCATGCTTTAGCAAAATTAGGATCCTCGGGGTACAAATTCTTGAGTTCATCAAACCCAACTACTTCAACCTGCATTACTGTAAGCAACAACTATCTCCTACTTAGTGCTTCTGCAGCCCTATTAGATTTTCCACTTCTATGCTTCAACACAAATGTATAACTCTACAAGAACTCTACCCACTTCATATGCCTCTTATTCAATTTACCTTGGCTATTTAGGTACTATAATGCCTGATGACTAGTATACAAAACAAACTCCTTTGGCAATAAATAATGCCTCCATTTCTTTAAGGCCTGAACTATTGCATAGAACTCTTGACCATAAACAGAATACTTCTTCTTTGCATCATTCAATTTTTCACTAAAATATGCAATAGGCTTACCTTCTTGGCTTAATATAGCCCCAATAGTGCTGCCACTAGCATCACAATCCACCTAGAACACTTTTCTAAAATTTGGAAGTGCCAACACAGGCTGTTCTGTCACCTTCTTCTTCAGCAATTCAAAACTTCTCGAAGTTGTTGTAGTCCATGTGAACTCTTTTCTATCCCCTCTTATTGTATCAGTTAGGGGTGCACATATGCCACTGAAATTCTTAATAAACTTCCTGTAAAAACTAACCAGACCATGAAATGATCTTACCTCAGTAGCAGACCTTGGAGTAGGCCATTCCAAGATGGCTTTTACCTTCTCTGGATCCATTTTGAGACCTTCAGGTGATATAACAAATCCCAAATAGACTAACTCCCTTTTTGCAAAGATACACTTCTTCAGATTAATTAACAGTTTCTCTTCCCTTAGCCTTTCAAGGACACTACGAATATGCAATAAATGTTCTTCCAAAGTCTTGCTGAAAATTAAAATATCATCCAAATAAACAGTAACAAATTTTCCCAAGAACTTCTTAAGTACCTCATTCATGAGTTGCATGAAGGTGCTTAGGGCATTTGTCAATCCAAAAGGCATGACTAACCACTCATAAAGACCCTCCTTGGTCTTGAAGGTTGTTTTCCGCTCATCTCCTTCTCGAATCCATATCTGATGATAGCCACTCTTGAGATCTATCTTTGTGAAGTACTGAGCTCCACTCAAGCAGTCCATAAGATCATCCATCCTTGGCAAAGGAAATCGGTACTTGATGGTTATCCTATTTATAGCTTGAGAATCTGTACACATCCTCCACTCTCCATCCTTCTTTGGTGCGAGTACTATAGGTACTGCACATGGACTCAGCCTTTCTCAAATCAAGCCCTTCCTCAACAGCTCCTGAACCTGTCTATTTAGCTCCTCTGTTTCAGTAGGAGTCATCCTGTGAGCAGCCTTGTTAGGAAAACTAGCTCCTGGAATCAGATTTATCTGATGACTGATTTGCCTTACTAGTGGCAATCCATCTGGAACATTATTAGAGATAATATCTCCAAACTCCCCTAGTAAATTTGAAACTTCAAGTGGTATTTCACTACTACCTTCTTTATCTTTCCTAGGAATCAAAGCATAGCACATATGCTGATGTTTCATGCCATCTAAAAACTTCCTTCCATCAACAAGACAAATCCTAGCACTGCTACATACCTTTTCACCTTCCTTTTTCATGGGCTTCAATTTGTGGTGAACTCCATCCTTTGTTAGGGAGTATGTGTTTGCATGTCCATTATGTACTGCATGTCTATCAAACTACCATGGTCTACCCAACAATAGATGGCAAACATTCATCAGAATAATATCACAGAGAACTTCATCATGGTAACTCCCAATTTTGAATTTCATTAAACATTGTTCACTTACCAAGACCTTATGATCATCTTTTACCCAAGCAATCCGATAGGGCTAGGGATGTTTCTCCCTCTTGAGCTTCAGCTTAGAGACCATCTCTTCTGCTACCAAGTTATCAGTGCTACCACCATCAATGATCACATCACAACATTTACCCTCACACTTGCATCTGGTATAGAACAAACTCCTTTGTTGTCTTGGTTCAATCTCACCATTTAGTAGGACTCTTTCATTTGCCAAGGTCTCTCCTCTTTCTGCATCCTCTGAATGTGATGATTGTGCATCCTCATCCACATGAGCAACCCTAGCTTGGCCCTCAACTCTCCTATCTTTCCTTCCTTGTCGTTGAGGGCATTCGAAGGCACGATGACCTTCTTCATTGCAATGGAAATAGGTACCACAGAAGCCTCCTCTTCCTTTTCCATGTCCTCTACCTCTTCCTCTCTGATTTCCAAAGTCTTGATCATGGGAGCGGTTGAAACCCTCATTCCTCTAGTTCCTGCTAGTACCCACATCTTCATTTTTCTTTTGGGTTTCATTGCGACCTCCAGATGATCTACCGCTTCCCCTTCCTCCTTGACTACACCCTCTTTGTCTTCCTTCAAACCTTTTATTCAGCTTCTCTTCAACTTGTAGGGAAAACTGGTATGCCTCTTCAATGCTGGTCATTCTTACCAGACTTAATTCCTCCTAGATGCTAGGTCGCAACCCACTGATATAACGAGCAACCTTCTCCTTATTTGCTTCTGCATGCCCCGCTCTAATCAAGAGTCAGTAAAATTCCTCGATATATTCTTGGACTGATCTTCCTGCTTTCTTTAACCCATGCATCTTCTTAAACAAATCAAGCTCGTAGTCCATAGGAATGAATTGCTTCTTCAATTTGTCCACCATGCGATCCCATCTTGTGATCTTCTCCTTTCCTCCTCTGTTTCTTTCCAATTGAACCTCTTGCCACTAGATTTTGGCATGGCCTTTTAGTTTGGCCTTTGCAAACTTAACCCTATCTAGGTCCCTGATATCCTCATACTCAAAGTATTCTTCCAGTTCATTGATCCAATTGATCAACTCATTTGGTTCAGATTTTCTTAAAATACACCCACTTCAATTGTAGGTCTTTTCCCAACCTTAGTAATGGCCCTAAAAAGCCTTTCCTCTGCATGATTCAGAACTTCCCTATCAAATCCCCCTTTTGGTCCCATTTCTTCTTCTTCATTGTCATCCTCACTGTCGTCACCTGCGGCAACATTTGCTCCTCTATGGAGCTCCTCTTGCAATGCATGTACCTGCCTTTAGAGGGTTCTAACCTCCTCAGGATTAATAGCTCTGGCCCTTCCACCATGCTCTCTTCATGGAGGCATCTTCTAACTTGAACCCACAACCACACAGTCTTGGTGCAAACTACCTCACAGTCAGCACTCTGTCTACACACTCAGGAAAACCAGCTCTGATATCACTTGATGGGGACACAACCCAAGCATAGAATGGACACAACAGAAATGGGGAAATTATATTAACTGAGAAAATAATCTAGTACAAATAGTACAGAGAAAATAAACTTCAAAACATGCCCTAAGGGCTTACAATAGCATAAATCTGGAGATAATTTCTCCTTTCAGTACCTCCTCTCAAACTCCACTCCGAACTGCCTTTTACAATGCCAGGAATCTCCTTAAATAGACCCCAAAGGGTTAAGGACTAGGAATGCATTCTAGAAAGTGCTAGTAGGCATCCACCAACCAAATAGAAGGCTCCAGAAGCTGCATTAGAAGTCGACGCAAATCTAGAAGAATCCAGAAACGGTAATCGAACTTCCGGGAGGCATAACTTTTGAACCGCAGCTCTGATTGATGAACTGTTTACATTTTTAGAAAGCTCTCGAAGCGCTCTATAGCCCTATGGAAAATCTTTTCTTGTCCCCCATTTTTTGGCCCTTTTTGAGGTCATTTAATGCCCCTAACCTAACTTTGAAGCATTCTTAGGAGGTCTCAAAAACTTGAAAAATTGCAATAACTTTCAAATCGTGGGGCCTTTTGACCTGATTCTTTTTTTGGAATGCTCTAAATCACAATTACATTCATCTATCCAATTCACACCTTCTAGTTTACCAAAATTTTGGCCCAATTACATACTCCTATTTTTTGGGGATTTACTAGCACACTGATAGTGGAACTGTGAGAGTTGAAACCTTTATTTGACCCAAATGGATGTCCAAAAATGAAAACACATAAAACAAAAACTAGGTCTAAGTACATTTTTTTGGGTGACACAGGATTGCCCTTATACCTTTGGATGCTCCTGCATCACACTCATGATTGGGAGGGAAGAGTAGCATGTTAGAGTAAATAATTATTTATTAATTATTTATGCTATTTACTTAAGCTTACTTAGGTAAATGCATTTTATTTATTAGTTGTAGTCTAGGAGTTTGTTATAAGTTGTTGACAATATGGGAGTTTGTTCTCTCTAAGTCATACTTATCCTCTCACCTTGTTCAAGGACTTTCCACCTCATGTGGATGTATGCTTAGTTGTCACACTTATCTCCTAGCGTCTTCTAGCTTGTTCTAGGAGATTCTTTGAGCTCTTTATATTCAAGCTCCCTCATTGCATTTCACATCATAACATATCTCATTCTCATTGTAAATACATATTTTCTTATGTTTCCATACTTGCTGTCTCTCATGTTTATTTAGGGTTTTTCCCTTGCTCCATGCTCTTCTCTCCTTGGCTTCTCTTTGATAGGTTTTTGCATGTAGGTGATTTTGGGCATCTTTGGAGTTATATTTCACCAACTCCAACATGGTATTAGAGCCTTCTTATTGCTGCTTTGTTGAAGGATTTTTGAAGCCATGATTTGAAGTCACAAACCCTAGTTTGTTTGTGCATTTTTCTTCAAATTAGTGGTACAGTAATTTTTTGGAGCACTTTCAGCCTAAATGGATACTACCATTGGATCTAGAAGGCTGTTTATAGTCAGGATTCATATAAAACTTTTCATTTTTGGAGACAAAGCTCTGGGAGGCAAATTCTTTTTGTTGCAAGCCCCTTTCGTATGGTCGTAAGGACATTTTTGGTGAAAAAATAAAAAATATATTGCACAAAGTGCACCACCATGGCTCCACCTAGCAACCATCGCGGAGCCACTCGCACTCTACCTATGCCCCGCTACACCCGACAATGCCACCTTTCCACCACTACGACCCGAGCGCCACTCGTTCTGCCACCTCCGCCAATGGCCCCTCCTCTCCACTATTTAGTGCCGCTCATCTCCACCGGCGCAGAGCTAATTCCCGCTACTCCACTGCCAGTGATAGCATAGTGCCAGTCTATAGTTTGGTACACTTGGCACCAACGCAAGGGTGACACATGGCCAAGTGTGCCACGTGGAACTCTGCCACATGGACCTGCCATGTCACCCCTGCCACCTCATCTTTGCCATGTGGCTACCACGTGGCACTTTTTTACAATGACAGGCCACAGGCTGTCAAATTTAAGGTCATGAAATGCTGACATTAGCATGATCTCATCAATGCATCATCCACCCCTTGCACCTCTCCTAGGTCCTTTTTGACCTACCTTCAGTTTTTTGGCCATAACTTGAGCATACAGAGGTATTTTTTGATCCAAAAGAAGCACCAAAAATTTGGTTCCAAGATAGAGACATTGGTGTAGGTATTTTTAGGTTTTGATGCATTTTTATTGACTATTTTTTCAGTTGAAGTCTAAAGTTCTATTTTTTACTCCAGCTTGCATATCTTTTATGTCCCATGTTAGTTTTTTGAAAACTTTATATTTTTGGAAAGTTGGTTTTGTCATCTTTTCAGAAATGTGGTCCTTTTCCTTAGATTTTTCTCCATGCTCTTTCTATCATTGTTTTGGCATTTTTGCTATATGGTGGATATCTTGAGTGTTTTAGGTCCAAAGATCATTTTCCTGGCATGGTTTCCTTTGTTTTGGGTTGTACTTTATTTTATTGTAGCTTTTTTTCAGTTTTGATCATTGTAGCTATCATTTTGAAGCACTTTTACGTATCACACTGAGATAAAGTGCCACTCTTGCATTCTAAGGGTCATGAACATTGTTTTGAGATAGATGTACTTGCACTATTTTTATAAACCACCATGGGGGTGATAGCTGTTTGCTATTTTAGGCATTCTCCCTTTTTAAGTGAGTGTCCCTTCCATGATACTAGCCCCATGCAGAGTCAGTTTGACCATGTCTTTATGGGTGTTTGTACCTCTTCATCTTTCTCCTCGTTCTTGGTTCGTCTACAAGAGACTTTGGCCCATCTTTTCAGTTGCCTATCATCTCAACCTATTTGCATTAAGGGGGGATTATGTTGTTGTTCTAATGCATCCTTAGTTTGATGGTCCGTTATTGTGAGCTATGTATTTAGTGATTGATCCTATATACAAGGTGATTGCAGTGGCTGGCTACCTATGCATTTCGATGAGATGGATCATCTACCATATAGACATACTCAGTTTGTGCCTTCTTCTTCCATGGAGGTTCTTCAGATTAGTAGTTTGTAGTTTCCTTCTGATGAGAAATTTTGCAGCTTCTTTATGCTTCATTGATGCTCTTCATGATCACTCCTTGTTCCTTATTTGGGGCACATTCCCCTAATTGGAGGCTTCTTCAGTTCTTCACTAGGTTCTTACCTCTTTTGGGGGGGGAGTTTTCCCACATGGTTTTCTCTCTCTCCCCATTTTTAGAGGTTGCATCTTTTGCATTTGTACAGGGGTACCTAAATTGGCCTTGTTGTTGGGACCCATTCTGCATTTCATCTTAGTTTTGTGAGCTTAAGGCATTTCCCTAAGTTACACTTAAGGGGGGGTCTTAGAGTAAATAATTATTTATTAATTATTTATTCTATTTACTTAAGCTTACTTAGGTAAATGCATTTTATTTATTAGTTGTAGTCTAGGAGTTTTTTATAAGTTGTTGACAATACAGGAGTTTGTTCTCTCTAAGTCATACTTATCCTCTCACCTTGTTCGAGGACTTTCCACCTCATGTGGATGTATGTTTAGTTGTCACACTTATCTCCTAGCATCTTCTAGCTTGTTCTAAGAGATTCCTTGAGCTCTTTATATTCAAGCTCCCTCATTGTATTTTCATCAGGACATTTAGCATATTGTAAATACATATTTTCTTGTGTTTGCATATTTGTTGTCTCTCATGTCCGTTTAAGATTTTTCCCTTGCTCCATGCTCTTTTCTCCTTGGCTTCTCTTTGACAAGTTTTCACATGCAGGTGATCTTGGGCATCTTTAGAGTTGGATTTCATCAACTCCAACATAGCCTTGGGTTAAGGGGTTAGTTGGGCTAGACAATGTAGTTGAGAGCTTGTTCTCAAGGAAAAGAGAGAAATTTGATGGAGAATGGGCTCCATGAAGCCATACTAATTGTTCATGTTTTGGGGGTCATAACTGAAGTTATTATGAAAGGAGAATATATTTTTGTAGCCTTATAGAGGCATTGAAATTTTCATGTTATCTTATTAGTAATAGTATGGAAATTGTTGGGTGATGCGACGTGCTCCCCTGCCCACAGGTGGTTAATTATGTGGTGTTCCATGTTCACTAACAGTCATGGCTTTTGGTGCAACGGTAAATGGGCCCTACAAGTGGTATCAGAGCTATGGTTTTATTATTGTAACCCTAGATTGAATCCATGGGAATGCATGAGAGGATAAAAGAAAGGGCAAGATATATGAATGATTTATTGCAGATCAGAGAGTTTTGGATTTTCTGTTATGATGGGATGGTAAAATATTTGGGCATGTGAAATTGTTGGACAAAAAGAATTTTTTTCGGATGTTTCATTTAAATGAGGGTTTTGGGGGGTAGCATGTAGAAATGACCTCCTGGGTAAAAATAGACCTCACCATTGCATCCGGGTCAACGTTTCCATAAATTTTGATATATAATATGCCCTAGTTTGGCCATGTTCAGAGGAAATGAAAGAGTTTTTTGGTTTTAGCCCATGATGGCCGTCAAATTTAATCCTGTCGGAATTTTTCGTCACTGAAAAAATTAAAAATGAAAAATCGTACTGAAAATGGTAAAAAGACTGTCTTAGTAAAATGGCCATAACTTTCTCTCAGAATATCGGATTTTAGAGTTTTTATAGGCGTTGGAAAGCTAATTCAGAGCACTACAACATGGTGTAGGTTTGGTTCTATGATTTTGATATTTTTTCAAGTTTTAAGAGCCCTAAAGTCAGATGTTGTTTATTTTGAGCACGGATTAGGGCATAACTTGGGCATACGGAGTCGGATTTTGGACTTTGAGTAGTCAACGAAAAGCTCTTGGAGAGCTCTACACATTGGTTTAGATTTGGTGCAGGTTTGGCATGATTTATTTCTTGATATATTGATCTAAACAGTTTATAGATATATTTTGACTATGGTAACATTGTGAGTTTATGGCATTGGAGATTTAAGATTTGATGTCATTGTATACTTAGTTCATATTTCAGATTGATCTCATGATGATATGGTTATCAGTATTTGGTTTGGATATGCATGATGACTTGTTGGGTCTACAAGTTGTGCAGTGTTGTAAGTGATCTATACTTACAGGTTGCATTTATAGCTTGGTTATGGGTTGTCTTTGCCCATTGATCTTTCATTATTGATGCATATTTAGATTGGTGGCTTGGATTGGGTTGTCTATGCCCTAAGTCACATGATTTTATCTTCATGTAGAAAGGATGAGATGTTTTTACCAGGTACAGTCATGGTGGAGGATTGTGGTTGACTATTTTATGCTGACAGGTTGGACATATTAAGAGACATATGCTCGATTCATGGATGTGATCATGGTGTCATGGATTTTTGCATGACATGATTGGTTATACAGGTACATCCTTGATGTTCATTGGCTTGGATTTTATGATTTGGTTATGGTGGTATATCTTCTTGGTTGAGGATCATGGTTATTGAATTTCTTTTGAGGAGCTCATGATGTGCACTTTGAGTTCTTTGATGGTTTGATACCTTGGTTGATTCTCATGGTTAGAGGATGGTTCTTTCATCATTATGTCATGGATAGCTTGGATACACATTTTAGTGGGAGCTTGTGACAGTGATGGGGTGACAGTGCAGGATTAGTTCCTGGTTTTGGCTTGGTCATGGGTTCAAATCTCCTCGGTGCCTTCTCGACCTGTGTAAGCACCTGGTATGCTCGTCGAGGGGGAGATTGTTGGGTGATGCGATGTGCTCCCCTGCCCATAGGTGGTTAATTATGTGGTGTTCCATGTTCACTAACAGTCATGGCTTTTGGTACAACGGTAAATGGGCCCTACAGAAATTCTCCTCTTGAAGAGGCCTCCTTCACTCTTTGTTTATGGTTCCATTTGTGATCCATTTTTTAGCTCATGATTGAGGGTGTTAAATTTTTCAATTTTGATGTTTATGCATTTGTAAACTTGTATGGTTGTAGCCCATTTAGGCCTTGGTTCTCCTAGCTTGGTGGATGGCCTCCTAGAGGCCTAGGTTGGGAGGTGAGATCTTCATAGGATTGTTCAAATATTTTTGCAGGTTTTGTGCACAAATAATCAAGTTATGAAAGCTTGGAATTGGTCACCATGTGTGGTGTATTGTGTAGAAGAATATTTGACATCTTGCATTGTACATTGTAATGGAGAATTTTCTACCTTGTTCATATGAAATGTGTCATTGTTTTATTAAATTGCATTTGTATTTCAATGAACGAAAGCATTTTAGTATCACAAAAAGTTGAGTTGTAATGTGTTTAAATTTCATTCCAAAGAGTTGGTTTTTTGTGTTAGAAATAGATAATACTAAGAGGGGGGTGAATCAGTATTCTACAAACTTTTTCCCACAACTAATTACTTTATAACTTACATATGAAAGTAAAACAACAATGTTGAGTAGATATACCCATGCACATAGAGAACTCATAACACCATTATTTGTTAACTAGGGAAACCATGGCCAAGGGAAAACCCTAGTGGGGTTGATACCCACTAGATGATCCACTAAACAAAAGAATCTTGTTAAGGATATTGACCCTGTTAGGAGTCTATGAAGTACATATAGTGTCTTAAGTACTAGTTAAAGGACTAGGCCTTGTTAAAAGTCTCAACCCTATTAGGAGTTGATTCAACCCTCTTAGGAGTTGGTAGATAAAATACAATGTATGCAAGAAGAGCCGACTACCCTAACATGCATTTATACAATAAAGTTCTTCATAAGAATAGGCATACATACAATACTTTATCACTGTTATAATTTGCACTTTCTCTAATCATACATCGGATATTGTTTACATATCTTCTCATATACTTCACATAAATCATGAATATTGCATAGATCACACATATGTTGCACACTTCTCTTTGCAAGACAGGATCTTCACTTATACCTTGTATACTAGTAAATCTCTTCTCAGTCGGCCTTCATGTCTTCACACACTTGACATGATATAAAATAACTTAGAGAATAACATCCATAAAGTTGGCTCATCATGACTTAGTAATTATTTTTGTTACCAAAATAATTCCTTAAGTCATACAACTCAATTCTCTGATATGTTATGTTCTTCTCTATCAAATACCCATATTGGCATTTCAATCATAACTCACATCGTATAGTCTATATACATCAATGTATTGGTACACATCATCATTTCACTATCATAGAGCTTTCCTTAGTTGCACATAAGCTAACTCTTAATGAGTCATTCGCATACATCTCCTTTGTCTTTATCTTGCTACAAACTATCTAACACTTAGATAATTTTCTAACTCTAAATTCATAAATAAAATGTTGAATACATGTTGCCATAAATGAAAACTCTCAAGATATCTATTTGACCACATTGCCAAAAAATTGATGCGGTAAGAATCTAAGGGTACCCCTATTGGAGATAAATTGGATCCCTGCAATTAACCACATAGAAAAAACACAACAACAATGAAAGATCTAATACTGAATCACAACTCTTTATCGATACAATAACTAATTACATTCAATATGCCTAGGTGTAAGGCCTTTTGGGTTAGGGCTAAATACAATAGCAATTAGAATAATAGTTTTGCAAGATCCAACTCACAACACTAAACCAAACTAGTATAGATTTGAACTATGGAAGAAAACCCCAAGAAATTCCTAACTTGTACTCGTAAGCCCTCAAAGAAATCTCTTGGTTTACCAAGCCTTGGCTTTTAGCCCTTCAAAATTTTCATCCTCTTCTGCAAGATGGATCACTTCCAATTACCTAAGACTCCACAAAACACCCTACTTATACCCAACTAAGCCACAAGTCAGCCTTGTTCATTAAAAATTAAATTAAAACCCATACATTAAATATATGTTGAGCCACAAGTCAACTACAACAAAAATTAAATACCCAAAGTTGGCTCACAAATAACTCAACACCTACAATACCCAAGACTAGGATGAGTATTAAAGAAACCAAGATGAGCACCAACCAAATCACAAGCATCATCAAGCTCCCAATGTACGCCAAGAAACCAATACATGTCGAGCACACAAAGAGTGTCAAGCAACCAACACATTCCAAGCACTATAGTGAATGCTAAGAAAATAATATTTGTCAAGCCCCTTCAATGACCAAGCTCCTCGGCCACAACTACACCCTTCAACTACCAAGCACCACTATTTGGTGATCGAGTCCACAACACTTCACCAAAACACCTCCAACATATAGGATTGATAGCAAACCCAGGATGCTCCTGTATCAGACACCCTAGGTTCAAAAAGATGTTCTTAATAGCTAGAATAACATCTTCTAAGATTTAGCACATAAACCCCAAATTGGTTCTTCACATACATATCCTCCAAGTCTTCAACTTGCACACTCTTTTCTGTGTTCTTCTTCTACTTCTTCACATCCATCCTAGGTGTGCTACGAGTCTACTTTCCATGCTGATCTCCAACATTCTTAAAATCTTCCAACTCAACTCAACTACCAATGATAAAGTTCCTCCTACCAAGCTCTCCATTCTATAAAATAATTAGGGAATGCTTCCTACCACCTTTCACAATTGTAAACACATTCTTGACAATATAATGCACAACCCTACAATCATACTACCAAAGTCTACCAAGAAACACATGACAAATGTTCATATCCATAATATCATACAACACTTGATCCATATACTTGGCAATTTGGAAATCAACAAGGCACTGCTCCCTCACCTCTAAAGCATGCTCACCTTGCAACCAACCAATCCTATAAGGATAAGGATGTCTCGATCTCTTGAAAACAAGTTTTTGAACCATCTCCTTAGCAAAAAGGTTATCAGTACTACCAACATCCACAATCACCTTACAAACTTTACCACCAAACCTAAAACAAGTCTTTAGAAAACTAGTCCTCTAACAAGAATCCATTGTCCTTTGACTATTCAGTACTGTTCAAGCCATCAAAATCTCTCCTTTCTTAGATTGATTACCTTGGGCTTCAACATCATTCACAATAGTAACTTTCCTACCATGAGGATATTCAAAATATCTATGCTCTTATTCACTGCATCTAAAAAAATTACCTATGAACTCACCTCCACCCATCCTTCTAATAGATTTTGGTTCACCTTCTATACTCAATTTAGCCTTTGTCAAGCTATCTTGTTTCTCCTTCCCTCTAGCATTACCTTGAGCTTTCGTCTTCAACTTATCTTCTTCCTTTAGAGAATATTGATAAGCATCCTCAACTAAATAAATATTCAGCATACCAACCTCATCCTAAATATTAAATCTCAAACCATTAATGTACCAAGCTAACTTCTCCTTTGACAATTCTCTATGCCCAAACTAAATAGTCAACTTGTAGAACTCCTTGGTATAATCTTTCATAGGAATATTCTTTTGTTTTAGACTTTGTAACCTTTTAAAAAACTAAATTTCATAATTAATAGGAATGAACTTAGCCTTTAACTTAGTCACCATCAACCTCCCTCTAGTGATCTTCATTTCACCTTCCTCCTCTCTATCTCTTTGTACTTATTTCCACCAAAGAGTAGCATGTCCTTTCAGCTTATTTTGTGCCAACCTCATTCTGAATGGATCCTCAATATCCTCTAGCTCAATGTATTCCTCAATTTCAAAAATCCAATCAATCATATCTTCATGAGTCAAAGTACTTGAGAAATTAGAAACCCCCATCTTATGCTTCAGCCTTAACTAAGATCTAGGTCTAGCAAACTAGCTGGCCCTAGTTCCAATAGGTCTCTCCACATGTTGTCCTCACCAATAGATCTATCAATTTCAAAGTCTTTGGTAACTTCCTCATAACCATCCACCTACCTAGGTACACCACCTAAATCACTCACAATTTCAGCAATCATGTCACTCTTCATCAATGCAATCTCAGATCTGAATTCTACTGTAATCTTCTATGAGATCTTTTCTTCCACAACATCACTAAGATCATAAATTTCCCTAGGATCAAATCTTCTTGGAGGCATATTCTAAGATTTTTGCAAACCCTAAGCAATAGATCCACAAATCAAGAAGATCAATTAGCTCCACTAGATCAACCTTCTCTTCAAGTCCTAGTGCAAACTACCTTAGCTTCAATAATCTATCTACACACTCAGGAACACCTTCACTCTAATGCCACCTAATGTAGTGAGAATTTGAGGGTACCCCTTTTGGAGGTAAACTAGTTCCCTACAAATAACCACATAGCAAAAACACAACAACAATGCAAGATTTGATACCAAATCACAACTCTTTATTCATAAAATAACTAATTACATGCAATATGCTTAGTTATAAGGCTTTCCTAGTTAGGGGAAAATACAATAGTAATTACATTAACAGTTATGCAAGATCCCACAAGATCCAAACTCTCAACACTAAACTAAGCTAGTCCAAATCTGTACTCTAGAGGAAAACCCCAAGGAAATCTTAACTTATGCTCTCAAGCCCTCTAAGCAATCTCTTGGTTTACCAAGCCTCAAGTACTAGCCCTTCAAATTTTGTATCCTCTTCTCCAAGCTAGATCACTTCTAATTTCCTAAAGACTCCACAAACCCCCCTAATTATATCCAACTAAGCCACAAGTTGGCCCAATTCATTAAAAATTAAATTAAAACCCATACACTAAATATATGTTGATCCACAAGTTAGAAAAACACAAATTAAATACCAAAAGTTGGCTACAACATGAATTAAATACCAAAATTTGGCTCATAGAGAACTTGGCACCTATAGGAACCAAGACTAGACTGAGTGTCAAAGAAACCAAGCTAAGCATCAACCAAACCACAAGAATCAGTGAGCTCCTAGTGTATGCTAAGAAACCAACACAAGTCAAGCACTATAGTGAATGCTAAGCAAACAGTATCTTCTGAGATCCTTCAATGATTGATCCCCTTCAATGATTGAGATCACTAGCCATGACTACACCCTTCAGTGATCAAGCACCACTTTTTGGTGACTGAGTCCACAACACTTAGCCAAAACACCTCCAATGTGTAGGATTGCTAGCAAACCCAAGATGCTCATGTATCATCCATTGTATTCAATAATTCATGAAAGTGAATAAGAGTTTTTTTGAGTTATTTCAAAATTGATTCATAAAATGTTATGAAATTTTCATTCTAATACATGTAAATTTGTGAGTGGATTTCATAATTGGATTCATACTATAGATGAATGCACTCCTAGTTTAATTACAATTGTGAAGAAATGAATAGAATTTACGTCATAGTTTTTCTTGTTGATTAAAAATCTATGAGATAGATTTAGAAGCCCTTCAAATAAATAATTTTCTTATCTCCTAAGTTTCACTCCAATGTTTCATTGGATTAAATAAACCCATTAGATTGTGTAGGAAAAATAATTAAATTGATCATATTAGAATCTATTAATGATCTTAGATCTTAGATGAAAAAATATAGCCTCAAAATAGTAAAGCCACCATTATAAAATTAAGTAGAAAAGAAAGGAAATAAGAAAAGAAAAGTGTAGACTCAATGTACCCATACATTTATGGGAGAACACATTTTATTTTCTAGAAAATGTATGGGATGAGCAAGAAAATCATCACTATCAAATTGACAAAGAATAAAATATTTCATGATAATTTCCTATAAAACATTGTCCTTGGACTAGAATAATATCAATAGGTCAAGTAAATAATAGGATTTTAAAAAAACAACACCACCCAAGTACTCTAGTGACATAAGTTCATAACTAGATAGAAAAAAATCCTATATAGAGGATATGGACCCTAGGGAGGAAGTGACCCACAGTGAGCCTCACCACTACCATAAACCTTCCCCACTCATCTACAGTGCATCCACCCTCCTTCCCCCTCTACAGAATTAATGGCATCCAAAGGAAATAATTAGCTAATAGGATTTCCCTATGAAGTTCCTTGCAACCTATATTTGTCCCACACCAACAAATAGCTCTTAGAAAATGGTTTCAACTCTTGGAAAATAGTTTCTATGATTTTCTAGTAAATAAATTTTTGAAAATAGTTTTAGGCAACTGAAATATATGTCTAATATATACTACAAGGATTGTATCCAATTCCTAAACTCTTCTCCACACACTATTTTTATGTACTATCAAACTAAGCTTTGACTAAGCTTCTCCACATGCTATTTATTTCTCTATAGTATCAGATGGAGCATTGGATTTTGTTGCATCTTGATAAGTAGCATTTGTTTGTGATTTATGAAGCTCATTGAGAGAGAGAATAGTTGGGTACACATGAATTTAAAAATGTCATGGAAACATAATAATCCATTTGTATGTGTGCTAACTATTAGCAATTTATATGGGATCTTCCTTCCATCAATTACATGGTGTGCCTTTATTCTTGAGAAGTGTGAGATAGCTTTTTAATTTTCAAGTTATCAATCAAACTTATGAGATAATAAATCAAATTTTAGATTAGGCATCACCCAAAAGATCAATGTGATGTCTACAATCTTTGTGGTGCCTATCAAAGATGCAACTCCAGCAACATTAAATTATGTACCTACATGGAGAAAAGCATGCCTAAGAGTGCAAACATAAATCAACATCACTACTATTGGTAGACATTTGAATATGCTCTATGTAGAGTAGAAAAAAGAGAGGAGAATGACCATTCATACTAGGTGAGAGTGGAGAAGGCAGTATTTATAACTGTTGGCAAATAGTTGAAGATGCAGTGTTCAGAGTTGGGATAATTGTCCGTGCCTACTCCACCCAACCAGTCATTTTGAGATCATCAACCTTGATCACCAATTATAGTTCAAAATGTGATGACAATCATGGGAGGGATCCTAAAGGAGGTGAATGGGTAGGAAGTGATTAAGGGTGATAGATAATTCAAGTGGTTGTGGTCAAGTCGCCCTCTCCCCCATTTGTCGATGTTGTTGTTGTTGCTTCCCTCCACATGACTGCTAGTTGAAGTCTATTCACTAGTACATTTTGGAAAATATGTGACTACATGACTAAAACTTTCAGTTACACCACTTAAATGTTTAGTCACTTGACCAAAAGTGATAACATTCTACTATTTCTTTATAATTTACAACTATTGGGGACTACATAAGTGACTAATTTAGTCACTAGATATAATCACAAGATCAACCAAATAAAAATGACTAAATAAATTACCAAATAAATGACTTAATAGATTATTGAAAAAATAGTCACTAATAATTAGTCACCTAGACAAAAACTACTAAATAAATGACTAAATAGTTAGTCACCAATAATCAATCACCCGAAAAAATAAACAAATTAAATGAATTGTACTCATTTACAATAATATTTGATAAAATATCATTTATTTTATTATTAATATATAAATTAGAAGTTCCATTTCACTAGAAATGATTGTTTGCTAATATGATTTCACTAATTAATCATAGACTAACTTACCTGCTTACATTATGTTTAAACTTTATTCATCTGCCTACATTATTAAGTGTAGTATGGTTTTCTCTTTCCTATAGACTTTATTAACATATTCTTGCACATATTTTTTAAACTTATTTTTAACCCATTCTTTTAGTTATATTGTGCATTTTGACATCTACATGTTTAGGGGTCTTTTAAACAATTGAGTTTAGGATGTAAAAGGTGCAATATTGCAATCCAAAAAATGTGAGTAAATCATGGAGAATCCCTAGAACCCCAAAAATACTAGGATCCTAAAAAGTGAAAGTTGAACCTAGAAAACTAGATTATTATTAATGAATAATTTTTTTAATATTTTAAATTAATTTTCCTTAATATAGTTTTTTATTTTAAAAAAATCAGTTTTTAGGATTATCTTGCTTTGTAACTTGACCATTGTTGCATATTTTTATATTGTTAAAATAAAGGTTTAATTATTTATGTGGCAATAATGTGTTTTTATTATAAATAAATTCATTAGATACTAATTGAAAAATTAATTTTATATAACTAACAATCAAATTAATACATAATAATGTAAAAATTTATATATAATAATGACCAATATAATGACTAATAATTTAAAATAATAACTTCAGACTTTATTTGCCTCTTCAATAAATGACTCTAGGTATATTTTTCTATAGTCCTAACCATTGCATCTTATTAAAGTTCAATTACTAATCATAAAAAAACACTCATATTCTTGTAATCAAATCCCAAATCATATATCATTACTACATTCATATTTTTTCCTTTCTAATATAATATAACTAAAATAATAGTAATAACTAAACTTACACCTATATCCATACGAGGAGGAAATCAAAGGGCAAGTTTTAGATTTTTGCTTGGCAGAAAATCTGAAACCAAAGGTTGCAAGTATGGTGGAAAAAATAGAGCCATCTTTTCTTGGCATTGGGTGCTCTAGAATATGGCTAAGAAAATTAGAGCGCATCTAACGTTGAACTCATCCTTGAGGGATAGGCTTATGAACTTCAGGATATAGAGTGTCAATGATGGGGCTTGGCAATTTTCATCACAAGAAAAATCCAAATTTGGATGCTAGTTCTAAGATAGGTATGGAGCATTTTAAGTCTACTAAAATTCATATTTTAGGTATAAATATATGTTTAATCCCTCTACTATGGATATAGAATCATTCCCAAGTTTAATTCTCATATTTAAACCCTAGTATCACAAATCATGTTATATGCCAAAAACTACTAAACAATGTTTTAATATATGTCAAGAGTAGCTCAGAAACATTGGGTCAAGAGCCCTTGAACAAAGTGTTACCTTGAAACTTCCCCAAAGGTTACTGAGTACATAATTCAAAGAAAATAATATTTTTTGTTGAACAAAAACAATCCTTTCAGCCACAAGTTTATCAAAATACTAGGAATATGCAAAATGGTAAGAAAATGCCTTGGTATTAGAAGCAACATGTGTTGATCCAATTCCAAGTAACAGAGCATTCTAATAATGTATTGTGGAAAATATAAAGTGTCAAACTTTCATTTAATAGTGATTTCCTTAGCATGAATTCTTGGATTCCTAACTTCAGTCTTTCTAAATTTGATGATAGGTTCTTCCCATTCTTGATTCAACTTCATAAGTTACCTTTGGAGTACAGGGGATTATATACTATTGAAATCATAGCCAATAAAATTGGCATCTTTTCGCAACTTGACATATTAGCATTTTATAATCTAAACTTGTCAATTACAAATTATATCCTTATTGATGTCTCCAAGAAGATACCATAAAAATTTATGCTAAATTCATTTTTGGAATATGGGAACAAACAATATTGATTGAGAATTTTAGGAATGTATGTTCTCATTGCTTCTCGGCTTTTTACATCTCTTCCTATTATGTAAATCTTGTAGTTTCCAATACACTCCCACAAGATTCTACTTCTCTCTTAAACAAAGACTAGGAATATTAAGAAACCTTCCCTCATTAATGGAAATATTAATAAAGGTTGTTGGATTTCCAATTTGCAATAAACTCATGTGTACTTACTCATATCCCCAAGTTCATACATGAACTACTAGTCAAAGATTAGAGTTATTCTCTTTAAAAGATCAACCTAAATAGTGCTACCATTTCCATGTGTCCTCATCTTATGGGGAGCCAACACTTAAAGTTCTCTGTAAAGTCTAATTCAGCATACAATAATTCTACAAAATTGCTAACTTTCACCTAATGCAGATTTCACTACTATCTCTAATATCAAATTACACTCAATCTGTCTTAACCCCACCTAGTTCATTCTTTGGATCCTCCCAGTGCTTTTTCCCTTCCTATTCCATTTTCCATATCAATTTCACCCTCTAGACCCATCCTATCTCCTTTCCCTTCCTTGTAATACTCTTTTGTTAACTATCTTGATAGGCTTCAAATCTTAAAGTTTAAAATAAAAATTCAATCTACCACTAAAAAGATGAGCCCGAATTGTTGCATGTTATTCAAATAACTTGTTAAGGAATCCAACATCAGAATAAATATTTGAAGAATGCTCACATACATAATCTAGTCATAAAATTCATGTGTTGGAAAGAAAAAATAATGAATTGATTCAATAATCAAAATTGTGTTGACAAGTTCAATGTCATCATTATAGATCATGAATATACATTCTAGGCAATTCTTTCCTTGCTCCTCAATACATCAACAAGAGTTTTTAGACAATTTAGGAACAAGTTGAGCTCTGATCTCCCTCAAAGTGTGATAATCCTTCCATATTAATTTCTATAGTAGTAAAGGTATCCATTTAAACAACTGTCAAACTACTCCTATTTATTCAAAAATGATAGTTGGTCCCTAGAAAATGCATTCAATGGATGAGGAAAGTCAACTTCACCTTCTTCATAGATGAAAAAACTATTTATTTATCTTGTAGCTAATCATCTTTTTGTATATATTTTCATAGTTTGTACATCAACATGTCATGGCTTTCTATCTCTTTAAATACATTTCCAACTCCATAACAACATGAAGTTTGAGAATCTTAACTATTTTTTTTATCATAAGAATCCTTTCTTGTTTTGGTAATCTTCAATTGTGTATCTAAAAATATCACTCAATGCATCAATTTACAAATGTTTCAATGCTCCTTTGGAATTATTTTATATCAATGCACAAATATTCTTCATTTAAAATATGAATTCAAAGATAACATGAAAATCAACATCTCCATTGACCTCAAAGTCTGGGTAATAGTAAGACGAAATCACTTTTATATTTTAAGGGGAATGTAGTTGAATATCTTTTATAAAGATTTTAGAATTCAAAATTTTAATTTCCAAAACAAGAACTTATAAGAGGAAAAGAAAAAAAAAAATCATATAAGATAGAAAAAATTGACAATCTCATCAAATACAACAAATTCATTCATACAGAAGGGTACCTCTTTAAGATTAATCTTTTTCCTCTCATCAGCCATATTCATAAGCATTATGACAAGTTGTCTTTCAGCCATGGAAGCTTCCAAATGATTTCCCAAGAAGGCTACCAAATATTTTTTGATGCATTTTTTGGTTCATTGAGCATGGGTTTGAGTGAAGTTAAGAGATTTTTCATCTTGTTGGCTCATTTCTATGCATTGGGAAAGCTTGACAAGCAAATCTTGGCACTATTGAGTGAGTCCTCTATGTGGTAGGACTATTTCTTTCATATTTTTTTTGTTTATTAGAATGTTTGAGTCGAGCCAAGATTGTCTTTATTTGGTAAATTTAATGTAATAAAATAAAGAGATGTTATCTTTAACTATGCCTGCATTAAACATAGAATGATTATCATATAAATCAATTAGAATGTAAAATATTTCTATTATGTGGATTTGGGATTCCATAAGAAGGAAATTATATTGATTTAGTAAAGAAAAAACATTTTCTTACTTTTGATTTGCACTTAGTTTAAAATATTAATAATTCTAGATGTGAACTACACTTTCCTATACCATGATATTGAAAACTTATGTTGAAGTTCTTATGTCATATAAAGTTAGACCCAAGTCTATGATTAATATTTATGAATACCTAAAAATATTTTGATAAACTAAATAATATACCTAAAGTAAATGCCTTTCCTCAAACTATTGTGTAAACTAGGAATTGTGCATTCTTGTGTTCATATCTTTCTAGATAGCACATAGTGTTATTAAGACTTGATTAAGAGAAAGAAAGAATGATATATGCTTCTCTAATAACTAAATGCATCTATCTACCTATAAAATATGACCCTTTTTAATAGGTTTAAAATTATATTATGGATAACCTCTATTGTTAATAGAAGTTTGAGGGACATGGATCAAGGAGGTAGAACAATAACTAAGGTAGATGTTCTTGCATAGTAACATAGGGATGCATCTCCCCCTTTTTCCCCATGCATTGGGGACTTGGGGAAAACCCTCATTTTAGTGAGAGTGGGGTATTGAGTAAGATATCCCAATTTTAGTAAAGGGCTGTAAAAACCCTCATTAGGAAAACTTAAGAGTTGGTAAATGTAATATCTTTCATGTTTTTATAGATCTAAGCCCCAAATTTGGTTTAATGTTTGGGGATAACATTTATCTCATCCTATTCAGCTGAAGGACTCCATGCATTGGATTGCACATGTTTCTAATGAAGGGAAAGTCTAAAATGTTATTTTAGTGTAGACAAAGATACCTTGGTTTAGAATGTATATATGAACTTAGAAATGTTTTCAAGGGAAGTAATTGATTATAATTGTATATAAATGTGCATTAATTTGTAGAAAGTGTATTTTAGGCAAGGTAGCATGGGTTTTATGCATGTTTAGTGATGTTATTATAGGATATGGTTGGTTGTCATAGTAGGACAATGATTGTTTCCAGAATTAACACTCTGAAACAATGGTTGGTTTAGGGATAAAAATGACTCCTATTACCTTCTAATTTTGGGGGATGGTAGGTATTGATGTTACCTTAAGAATTTTTTCTTTCCAAAAAGTTTAATTTTGAAGTTTAAGGGTTCAAAAAATATGATTTCCAAAAACAGTCCTGGAAGGACTAAATTTTGGATAGTTTGAACCAATCAATCCAACAATGGAGTTTGAGAGTCATTTTCCATGTTCATGTAGTTATTAATAATTTTTCAAAGTATTTAGAATACCATTAATTTTATCAATTAGGTATGATTCCATGGATTAAGATGATTGGGCTGTCATAGGGAGTAGGAAGAACATGTGTCCAGTCAAAGAAGCATTATATGTAACTAGTCAATGTGTGATAAGATTTGGAAGACAATGCAATAAATATTGTAAAATGTTAGAAGGAGAATTTTTTTGGAGAGTTTATTACTAGGGATTTTATGGACTGATCATACTATTTAATACTTTGTAATGGTGAGTTGTGTACAAAATAAAGAAGAATGAAGAGTTTTGGAGAGATTGTTGGTAGGTCCATTACCCTCTGCATCATACACCTAAGAGAATCTGCAAGAATTGTTTGGTTGTGCTTATGCTAGTCTCCCTCCATGATCCTAGAGGTTCTATCAATTCAACTAGAATTCTTGTTGCACAAAATAGCTTATTTACCTTGGATTATGTATAGCATCCAAATTATTATCCAAAACTTGTTCAATATGTTTTTCTTCTTCAGCAAGCATGTGATCCACTTCTTGTTTTCTTTTTCATGACTTATAGTATTCATTTTATTATAATCCTCCCAAATTATTGTGAAAAATTAAAAATAAGACTGATGTCCAAGTATTTGGGAAGATCAATCACATAAGAATTGTCATTAATTTATTCTCTTCTGAAATTTGACAAAGCTTGATTTTCATAGGCTTCAATTTTTTGTAGGCACCTCAAGGATTCCTCTTTTTGTACAAAATTTAACATGACCATGTCTCCTACCTAAAATATTTTTTCCTCCTATCTAAGTTACCATTCTATAAAATTCTCATTCATTTCCCCAATTTGGGCCTAACCTATTGATGTAACTTTCTAAAACTCTCTGCAAATTATATATCACCTTGGTTGATCTATGGGCTTATAGGTAAATCATTAAGTTTACTAATCCTTAGGGTTCATACTATACATGCTTTATAATGTAGGCTTATCTCTATACCTATTTGTGGTTAAACTACAATTATGAGCAAATTCAGCATTAGATGGTACCAAATCCCAATGCCACATATTATCATCAACTAAGCACCTCAAAAGATTTCCTAAGCTCCTATCCAGTTAGACCATAAATTTAAGACTAATATGTTGAACTATCATGCAACCCATTTTCCTTTTCTTTTTTTTATTCATTCATTTGAGCATCATTTGTCCACTGGCAGTAAGGACTTCTTCCCATTGGTCACATGAGGACTCAACTTCAACTTCTGACCACTTTTATGGTCTTACAATGGAACACATATTGGTCTGGTTTTCTACCTTCTCCTCTACTAAACTCAAAGAGGGGTTTTAGGTTGTTCCATTTAATTCCACCTAGGAAAAAAATTTAAACTTATTAAATTGATACTTCTTAGGCTAGGTTGTATTTTCTGACTGTAGTTACAAAGTTCTATTTTTAAGAGGCCTCCAGAGACCTAGAAGGCTTTAGGTGATGCATTGGCTACTAGTTTGGTTTTGTGCATCGGGTATTTCACCTCTTAGCTTATTTAAATGTTATATGTATGGCCAATATTATTTTAATGAGAATACCAAATATCATGAAAAATATTAGCATAGTTTCAAAGAATGGACAAGGTACATATATAAAGTGGACAATTAATGTAAAGAGACTTTAGATACTTGAAAGGAGAAAGGAACAGTTTTTATCAAGTGAAAAGATGTTGATACTAATTCTATAATCATTCTAGAAACTTTCTTTGCATGCATGAAGATTGTTTTATGTTTTATCAACATCCTAAAGGAGATTTTGATGTTATTGGTGAATGATAAGCACTTAAAGCTTGAATATCAATATCCTCGTACCTATTTGTATAATGATTTTTTTAAAGTAATATAAATACAGGAAAAAAATCATTGGTTTGCTAAAAGAAAACTAGTAATTTCAGTTTTCCTTGAATAGCTATTTAGCTCTTTAGCACTTGTACTATGATGATTTTTTAACATGACATTATCTTCTACATTTGAACAAGATTGCATATATTTTATAAGTAAATAGGATAAACAATTTAAATGATATATTGGATAAATAACAATCAATATTATTATCTGAGAGAGTAGTAGGAGGCAAGATTGGATTGGACTACTCACTTTAATACTATGTACCTTAATGGACATCCGTTTCTATGAACTATGGAAACCTTGCTTAAGAGATTTTACACTGATCAAGTTCCATAACATTTTGTTATAATTTTAGAAGCTTTTTTTTCAATATTGCATAATAGTTGACAAAAAAAGTGTAGTATACATATCCTTGGTCTTTAGATTGAGTAAATTTTTTCATAAAATAACTTATTAAATTGATATTTCTCAGGTTAGGCCGCACTTGTTGACTTTTATTACAAAGAGCTTTTTCATGTGGCCTCTAGAGACCCAGAAGGCCTTAGGTGTTGTACTTGTTATTGGATTAGCTGATGCACATAAGGTATGTCACCTCTTAGCATATTCCAAAGTTATATGTTACTAGTGTCCAGTATTGTTTCAATAGGAATATCAAATATCATAAAAAAAGATCATGGACAATCTCAAGAGAAAACCCCCCAAAATAAAAACTTGATCATGAACAAGCTTAAGACATTATGGATCCTAGCCATAGTAGTTTAGTAATATGATTTGCTTGTAAGGAAACTTGGCAACAAAGAATATAACCGTTTCCACATAACCCATAATAGATCTGAAATAAATACGGAATTAAAATCCACATGCAAGAGAATAGACAACATACCCACAAAATGTGACACAAGATATACCCTGGGAAACCCTCATTGAGGGAAAAACCCAGCCTCCAAAAGCATCCATCACCATGTATTATTCAGCAAAAAATACCATTGCCATACAACCATGGAAGCCTTCATGGCCATAGCCACAACTGAGCAAACTATGTGAACAAGCATGAATCCACACATCCCATGCCATGCTTTCAACCTTCACAAATGCTCCCTTGGCTAACCTGTCAAGCCTTGTCCCGCTTGACTCTTTCCTTTTGTCTTCTCCTTGTCACTCTCTCTTTCTCTCTCTATAACAACTACCCTTGTGGCTGCTTATATAATAGCAAGTCCCACAAAACCACTAAGTGGTATTACATAAACCATGTGTTAATACCATGTGCTACCTAACCCACTGACCCCACATTTAATATTGGGCATTTAATTCTTTTTCCCAATATTAAATAATTATATAAAATATTTTTACAATGTTACAATACAACTCGTCAAGAATATTCCATGGGAATCTTTACATGTTGCACATCTATCTAGGTACAACATTACATAATAAAATAAAATAATAAAATAATAATATTATGCAATGTGTGCAACACCCATTATCTCAACAATCTCTCACTTGTTGTATACATTGCATAGGGTCAATCTGTAGCCACATAAATGAACAAGGGAACAATCTGTCCCAGCACATCCACCATCATGGATCAAAATACACCAAGTGCTCCATCCTGGTACCTGCAACAAAATCAAACTATCCAGCATCTCAAACATGAATGATCTCACCTCCTATTATGCCACTCCCACTGGACATACATAGAAGCCATCTAAAGAGAAAACCACCCAGCTTGTTGCATTAGAAGATCATAAAATCCTGTACCAACTGAAATTCCAAGCACAAATAACCTGATCCAAAGGTAATCACATGTATTCGTAGTTGTCAAAATATCCATAGCTGAAATAGCACCCACAGCAAAGTGCCAAACCCATCCAACTATCCATACCTCAAAGGTATAACAAGTGAATCTCATATCACTGACATATCCAATCTGCAACCTGCAATCACAAGCCTCAAGAGCAATACCTGCCACATATATACCAAGAAGCTCCCACTGCAAAAGATAATATCAAATCTATAACCAATCCACTCAACACATCTCAAAGAAGTGAATCCATGTAGTATCAAGGACATCCACAATACATAAACTAATATCCTGCAAGAACAGCTCTCGTAACAAATCTCCAATGCTCTCCCAAGTTCTCCACAACCAACAGAGGAAAGAGATAAAGAAATAACCATGTCATCTCTCACATGACATACATGAGCACAAACCAATGATCACAATCTCCAACCAATCTCAGATCCAATGTAATCAAAACTAAACATTCAGGAAGATAACCAAGACCAGAGAAACCATGCAAATCATAACCTGTATCATGTCCTTCTACACACACCTCTAGATGTAAACTATGCAAATATGATCTCCTCCATAAAACCCCAATAAGAAGCCTCAACAACACCCAAACCATACCATATAACTAATCATGGATGTAAGCCTCTCACAAGAAGATCAAACTCAATAAAATCATTCCTAAAACAAGGAATAACCATTCCTAATCCAAGGAATATGCCCAATATAAAACCATCTCCCAAACTCAACCAGCATAACAACATATGCACATGGAGATAACCAATGCTTAAACCATCTCTCAAATGAACCTTCCAGAACTAACTCATGTACCATAGCTCAAGATCCATATCCATGAAAGACAAGCATAAATATAATGCAACTGAGAGAAACAATGGGCTATACCTCTCAAGTAGCAAACCGCCGAGCAGACCAAGAGTGGGGAATGAGAATGCTCATCAAGATACCCAAGTCTCCAACAAAGACTCATCTAAGAACAATCTCCTCTCAAGTCCATATCAGGTGACTGCCCCTCGGACTTCCTGCTGAAACCATCAACCATCCCGACAAATACTTCTCTAATCCAAGAGAAAACAGCGTCACCACCATCTCTAGTATCCATGAGCACCTGTAACAAATCAATTCATGCCAAATCCAAATGGAACATAGCAATATCATGAAGTATCCAGCTTATGATCAGTGTACTCAATACCAAGAAACTAAACCAAGATCAATGTCAAAGTTCCAACCATGGCCTTAGGAACATAAACATGACAACATGATCTTACCATCTCAACTAAAGAGATAACATGCTCCATATGAACATACCATAACATGTCACAACTCTAAACGCGTATCAAGAGTATACCATGACATAATAATGAAATCATCCTCATACCAAGGATAACATGCCAAATAAAAGCATAAACCACACCTTTTCCAAGAACCCTGTGAGTCCTCAAGATGCAACCTTCTCCACACACCATGAAGAACCATCTCCACACACCATGAAGATAACAAGTGCACCATGCAAATGTCATGGACGCTTCTGTAGCAACAGGATCTAAGACAAACCTCCAACATCTACAAACACTCAATAAATATATCAATGCCAACAACTCCCACTCAACCGTGGTACCAAGTCACCTATGGCATCATAAAATCCATCCTCTCCAAACCAAGAAGATATAAACCAAACCAGGAACTAATCCTACACTGTCACCCCATCACTGTCACAAGCTCCCACTAAACCATATATCCAAGCTATCCATGACATAATGGAAAGAACCATCCTCTAACCATGAGAATCAACTAAGTCATCAAACCATCAAAGAACTCAAAGTGCACATCATGAGCTCCTCAAAAGAAACTAAATAACTATGATCCTCAACCAAGAAGATATACCACCAAAACTGTATCAGAAAATCTAAGCTAATGAACATTAAGGATGTACCTATATATCCAATCATGTCATGCCAAAATCCATGACACCATGATCACATCCATGAACCGAGCATCTGGCTCTCAAAGTGGCCAACCTATCAGCATAAAATAGTCAACCACAATCCTCCACCATGATTGTACCTGGTTACAACATCTCATCCCTTCTACATGAAGAAAATAGTAAATCATGTGACTTAGGGCATAGACAACCCAAATCCAAGCCACCAATCTGAATATGCATCAATAATGAAAGATCAATTGGCAAAGACAACCCATAACCAAGCTATAAATGCAACCTGTAAGTATAGACCGCTTACAACACTGCACAACTTGTAGATCCAACAAGTCATCATGCATATCCAAACCAAACACTGATAACCATATCATCATGAGACCAATATGAATATGAACTGAGTATACAATGACATCAAAACTTAAATCTCCAATGCCATAAACTCACAATGTTACCATAATCAAAATATACCTATAAACTGTTCAGATCAATATATCAACAAATAAATCATGCCAAACCTACACCAAATCTGAACCAATGTGTAGAGCTCTCCAAGAGCTTTCCGTTGACTACTCGAAGTCCAAAATCCGACTCCATATGCCCAAGTTATGCCTCAATTCGTGTTCAAAATAAATAACATCTGACTTTAAGGCTCTCAAAACCTAACAAAATTTCAAAATCATAGAACCAAACCTACACCATCTTGTAGTGCTCTGAATTAGCTTTCCAACACCTATAAGAACTCTGAAATTCGATATTCTGAGAGAAAGTTATGGTCATTTTACTAAGACAGTCTTTTTACCATTTCCAGTACGATTTTTCATTTTTTATTTTTTCAGTGACGAAAATTCCGACGGGATTAAATTTGACGGCCATCATGGGCTGAAACCAAAAAACTATTTCATTTCCTCTGAACATGGCCAAACTAGGGCATATTATATATCAAAATTTATGAAAATGTCGACCCGGATCCAATGGTGAGGTTTGTTTTTACCCAGGAGGTCATTTATGCAAGCTACCCCCCAAAACCCTCATTTAAATGAAACATCCAAAAAAACTCTTTTGTCCAAGAATTTCCCATGCCCAAATCTTTTAACATCCCATCATAACAGAAAATCCAAAACCCTCAGATCTGCAATAAATCATCCATATATCTTGCCCTTTCTTTTATCCTCTCATGCATTCTCATGTATTCAATCTAGGGTTACAATAATAAAACCATAGCTCTGATACCACTTGTAAGGAAACTTGGCAACAAATAATATAACCGTTTCCACATAACCCATAATAGATCTGAAATAAATACGGAATTAAAATCCACATGCAAGAGAATAGACAACATACCCACAAAATGTGACACAAGATATACCCTGGGAAACCCTCATTGAGGGAAAAACCCAGCCTCCAAAAGCATCCATCACCATGTATTATTCAGCAAAAAATACCATTGTCATACAACCATGGAAGCCTTCATGGCCATAGCCACAACTGAGCAAACTATGTGAACAAGCATGAATCCATACATCCCATGCCATGCTTTCAACCTTCACAAATGCTCCCTTGGCTAACCTGTCAAGCCTTGTCCCGCTCGACTCTTGCCTTTTGTCTTCTCCTTGTCACTCTCTCTTTCTCTCTCTCTAACAACTACCCTTGTGGTTGCTTATATAATAGCAAGTCCCACAAAACCACTAAGTGGTATTACATAAACCATGTGCTAATACCATGTGCTACCTAACCCACTGACCCCACATTTAATATTGGGCATTTAATTCTTTTTCCCAATATTAAATAATTACATAAAATATTTTTACAATGTTACAATATTTTATGTAATTATTTAATATTGGGGAAAAGAATTAAATGCCCAATATTAAATGTGGGGTCAGTGGGTTAGGTAGCACATGGTTTATGTAATACCACTTAGTGGTTTTGTGGGACTTGCTACTATATAAGCAGCCACAAGGGTAGTTGTTGTAGAGAAAGAGAGAGAGTGACAAGGAGAAGACAAAAACCAAAAACCAAGATTCTTTGGCTTGACTCACCCATTTCTTCAAGCACTACAAAACTAAGAAACCCCAAAAAGTTGCCAACCTAATGACAATTAAACTAAGCACCAAGCCAGAAAGCATAAATAGGAGGGGCATGCATTTGCAATGGGACATGTGTGTTTAAAACATAACAAATTGTTTAGCAAAGGAAGTACTCAATCATGTCAGACTTGTATGCACAATAAACATCAAGGCATAGTTTTGTTTGGCTAGTTACATGTAGTAAGTTGCTTAAAGTGTTTTTGGTTGGAAAGGATGAAGCTATAAAAGTGAAGTTGATATAGTTTAGTTCTAGCAAGAATATGCATGCAAGAAAATGCTTAAACAAGTATCAATTGTCAACTTTTTGAATTTGTGAATTTTTTGTGTATTTTATGTTGTCTAGTAGCGATTCTAACATAGTTTTGTGGATAGAATGCAATAGAAAAAGATATCACATAATGGATCATGTTTACATTAAAATACATTTATTACAGACAAAATAACATGAAAACACAAAAAGGTGGGCATACTTTGCTAATGAAATGGTTAAAAAATAAGAGCATACTTTATAGAGATTAAGTCTTTCCCATTTTTATCCAACATCAAAAGAACTTGAGTTGAGAGTTTTCCTAGTCTCGGCTAGATTACCCCATATTGTTTGCACTCCAATATCCCTCAACTCCTAAGAACATATGCTCCATCAAAGGAGTTAATATTAAGATTTTTGGTATACCCTATCTCCCCAAAAGAAAAGACAAAATGATAGAAATCACAAGACTTTAGGTGTCCAAGTGATCATTCTAAAAAGATGCTTAATAGACAACAAAGAAATAAAAAATTCTCCACATTAACAAGAAGATTGAAATATAAGTTGTAAATATATATCTTGAAACTCAAAAGTTAAAATAGTCAAAAGCTAGATGAATTTTTTTTTTTGAAAGAATAGCCAAAATGTATATCATTTGTACCACTACTAAAGAGAATCCAGAGAGAAGCACACATATAGCAGGAGCTCAAATTTATCCAACTCTTTGCTCAAGTCCATCACATGGATAATTCTTTGATAAGTACTCACCCATTTTGGTTTACCACAGAGATTTCAAAATTGGATCATCAAAACTTGCATATTTTAGTCATTATAGGTTTGGATTGAATCAACCTCTGTAATTTGGGACATTAGAATTTACACATTATAGACTGTGCTACTATATGAGCACTCTACAAACATCAAAAATCTAGATATCTTAATATGTTTCTAATGTTATTATTAATAATATCATGCAGTTTTGCAACATATTTAGGGCTCGAGTTGCAGTGGGTAATCATTTGTTCAATTTCTTGAAAAGTTTTTGTGAGTATTACACTTTCATTGTGGGTCAAGCTAGTAATTGAAGCTACATTATGTAATGTTCCATGTGGATTAATGATTGGTACAGGCACTATATTGTTATTATGACATGGGAATACTGCAAATCCAAAACAAGAAGCAATGGGTATTAGAGAAACATCACTTCTGTAGAGGGCTTCTCTACTCGTGCATGCATATGCACAAAATGATCCTGATGCATCTCTAAAACTTGGATTCAATCAAAATTATTGCTTGCATCATTGGAAATTTTGAAGAATGAAATGCAATTTGAAGTGTCTTTAATATTAGGAATCCTTACGAGCTCCCTCCATACTCCAGTCAATAGTATACTGAGCTTTGATGTGAAATTCTCATTTCTAAGATGATCAAACAAAATATTTAGGGCGACAGGAAGCTTGATTGATGTTCCCACATAGATAACAACACCATGGGATTGAATTCCCAATTTGGAAGCTTTTACTGTGGTGATTTTGATAAGGTGAACATTTTTTCTTTGTGAGAGTGTGCTCATATCTGCAACAAATTGATTGTTTACATTTTGGGCCAGTTTTCTCATATTTCTCTTTAGAACTATACCATCTCCTTGGCTAGCCAAATCTATCAAATTTTTATACAATTCACATTTCCTCTACAAGAATGTTAGCCAATGTTGAGCACCAAATGCCATTTCACTCTTAAACTCATGAACAATGTCTTCTCTCTCTCCCTACTCTATCCATGTTACCTATGAACACCCACCAGGCATATCTAGTCTAACACATCCAAAGGGAAACTTATAATACCATCCTCTCTAGTCCAAATTTTTTGGAGAAAATTCTACCACCATCCACAATCCATTTTGTGGCTGCTAGCAAAGTCAAAGAAAATATGTGTGTCTTCTAGGAATAAGGGGAGACAAAACTTGTAGCTCAACATAGATCTATATAAGTTGTAAACCATTTCTCTGAGGAAAAATTTATAGGGTCTTTGCTTTAGTTAAAATGAATTAAAATGTAACCTTCAATTTATTTTCATCCATGAAAACCTTGATCAATTCTTCTCCTCTAGAAACAATCAAGGTGTATTTGCTTCCTTCTCTCTTCATATTGTTGTTGAGCAACATTTCATGTGGAATCAATCTAAACAACTCATTTGCATTCATGAAAATGTTAATGATGCCATCCATAAAATGTTTATTCATCCAAATAGGTTCATCTTCTCTTATAAGATAGTTAAATTCTCCTATTTCTTTTTCAACATGAGCTTCCAAAGTTGAGGATTCATCCAAAGTGGATAAGGGCAATGCAAATTGGTTTTGGACTTGAACACTAGAGCTTCCTACTTCATGGTGTGAGGATGAGGTGAACTGTGATTATGATTCTTCTATTGTGCCTTTATACAAAGTTATTTTTCTTATATATAACTTGACAACTGCTTGTAGTCTTATATTCTCCTTTGTTAAGTGCTCATTTTGTTGAGCCAAATGTTCTTATTTGAGAATATTTCTAGCAATGCATAAGGTTCTTTGTAGGTTGGACACTTCATACTTTCAATTGCATTTTTTAGCAACAGGATTTTTGCTTCTAATTTCTCAACTTCCAAACACAAATTAGCATTGTCAGTATGCTCCTGCTAAACCTTCATTTATGTGCAGTGATTTTGAAGCCAGAATTTAACTTGTTGTGGCATCAGACCTAGTTTACTACTTAGTTCTACTCTTTCCTTCCGTTGGTCTAATTTTTCAAACCTAAACTTTTTTTAAAATCATGGTGAGAAATCATTTGAATTCTTAGGTTGCCCTAAGTCTTGCTCTGTCTCATATGTTATCAGAGTCCGTTGTTTTTTCCAGGTTGATCTCCTAAAAACACCCATGATTTTGTCCTAGGTCTGAAATTGATGGCATCCCTTTTGAATTTCTTAGAAGGAGTTGTAAACTGTTTTAAGTTCATCTTTTACGTTCTTACGGTGTGAGGATTCACGTAACAATGAAATGCCTTTTGTTTTTGTTTTCGTGGCTACGCTTTTTGATACAGCGAAGAGGCGTAAAGGATTATCGCGCCTAGAAAAGCTCTCATTACGGGCTTACGAGTAAATACCCTGAGCGAAGGAGCGGGGAAGCCTACAATGTGACCTACGCGTATGCACCTCAAAGGGTAGCGTAAATGCGTAAAGCATGATCTTAAGGGCACGCGAGGGTATCACGGTGTTATGAGTAAAGGTTTTTCGTAAGCACGGAAGCAAGGTTTCATGATGTTTACGTGTTTACAATTCTTAGGTTTGCAGACACCATAAAGCTTTGTTCTTAGCGCTGAAAGAATCATGTGGGACCTGTTGAAGTGTCAGAAGGGCCCAGTTGCAGCAAATCAGATGGAGACATGACATTTGTGTTAGATGGGCCCATCCCTCATGGCATATGACTTAAGCCTTTGATATTATGCCTTTATGCTTGTAGGTTAAGCATATGAACGAAGAGCTATTTTTTCTCTCCTCCGTGGTTATGGATCCAGTCTCAGCGTGTAAGCGTAAAGAGGTGAGAAGGAAAATCAGTAAAAAGGGGTTTACGCTCATACGACAAAAGGAAGATGTAAGACCACAATAGGCTCTCTGGTGATACGAATAAAGCTGAGTCCTAAGAGCAGGAGATAAATTTTGAAGCCTTATGCTGCTCCGAGAAATGAAGTAAGCAGAACAACGTAGAAGGAATTTCCAAGGTCTCCGCAAATACGTGCACGTAGGAGCGTAAAGGAAACCAGAACGGCTTGAATGAGGGTTTTACGCTCGCACAAGGAATATTAAATCGTAGAGGTAGAGATACATAGTAACAGGGCTTGAGATCCTACGGGGTAAAAGGTTTTGTAGGAACGTAAAAGGGATTTGTAAAACATTGTAAGAGCATCATTACGTTCCTATGACTAGGGCATTTTGAAGCTTTCTCTGAGTGAGCGTAGAGATCCATCAAGAGCTTTTCTGGCCTCATGAAGATTGAAGCTTTGACTCAGCATATGAACAAAAGGTAGTCATATAAGAAAGAACTTTTGATGTATCACGACAGATAAGCAAAAAGGACAAAACTACTGTAACCAAGCAAAGGTTTTGAAAAGTACAATCAGAATCAAATTTTGCGGCTGATATACCTTGATGACAACCTTGTGATCATAAGTTTTAGAGCTCATGCATGCTAAATTTATTAAAAAGGTTGGCAAATATATAATTAAAACATCAAGGATCTATCTGAATTACCAACCTCAAGAAGCTTGTTCTTGTGTTGTTCTGAAGTTTTAAAAGCTACAGAGCTCTGTGTATCCTGTGAAGTTGCAGAAGAATTCAAAGTAAAAAATGGCCGACCAAGAAGTTGAAGAAGTTTGCATAGAAGAATTTGAAGTCGAAGACAAGGGTGATGATGTGGTAGAAGTCACACCAGAAGGAAAAAGGAAGAAAACTGTTGTCAAAATGGAAAAGAAGACAAGGGTCAGAAAACTGAACAAGCATGCAGAAGACTGGTTAAAACTTCTTCCAGGATCGTCAAATGCAATTTTTGCAAACGATCATATATTCAGAGACCCTTATGCTTTTGTTCGAGATGTTGAATGCCCTAGAATTACTGGCTATGATCTTTTCATGTACTTTTATCATAACAGAATAGAGAATGTGCCAGTATGTAACCCTTGGAATAGAAATATGGAAAAACTAATTTTTCCAGAAGTTTTTGTTGATGTTGACCTATTGAAGGCCCTAAGAAAATCATACAATCCAGTAACTAGGACTTTTCACAGGCATAATGGGATTGTGTTATGTACATTGGACAGAACTTCTTTTATTGAAGCTTTTGGATTGATGGGAAAAATGGATGTACCTATTGACATAGCAGACTTACAAGGAAAGTTCGCTAGGAATAAAACCTATTTTGTAAACAATGTCATGCTGTTGCACATTCCTTACAGAGTTAAGAAGGCAGGGTTAATTCCAAGAAAGGTGGGAGATTTTTTACCTCTGAGTAGATTCAAAAATTATTTCAAAAACATAGTTTATGGATTGCACAAAGTATTGGGAAGTGATGGCGCAGAGGATTGTGTATATGGTTCTCTTTTTCTAATGGCATGCGACATACAGGATCCTTTTCATCATAAGGAGTATGATTATGTGGCCTTTATCATTGATAGTATGCACATGCAGATCTGTGACGCTAAGAAAGGAGAACTGAAAGACTTCAAGTTCCACCATTACTCATTATTGATGCACCTTATCCTGTATAGCAACATTGGGCACATCAGTGGAGATTTCATTGATCAAACTTTTGATGAATTTGGTGAGTTACCTGTGCAACTCTGGACTCGTATCTGGCACAAAGATTTTTTCTATTCAAATGCTCTAGTTTTTTTCAATTTGTTCAGCTCAGTTATTATGAGGCAACTAGATCATACTTTCTTTAGGGCACCCAATGTTTTGAAGACTCTGCTTAGGCCCCTTTTCTTAGATGAAAAATCAACATTAGATCATAACTGGGGAAGCATATTTTTGTTTAAAGAATGTACTTTAATCATAGTTTTTGCATGCCCACAGCCTCCTCATCTATTGCCTAAATATCTACCCCCTAGATTGGCCATTATTGAATTCTTTTGGCAATTCTTGTTGATGAATAAAGAAATGATCCCTCCCTCGCTGCATAAGCCTACTTTTGTGTGTAGAACTTTTAAGGTAGGAGATTTTGAAATAGGCAAGAATTCTTTTGAGGAATTGAGTGACTTTTTAGGTTAGTATAAAATTGCTACTGGGCCCTATAGGGTATATGATCCTAACGGTTACATTGCAAACAAGGTTAAGACCATTAGGGGTTTTGTTCTGCCTCCAAGTAAGCCTAGCCCTGTAGAGGACCTAATTGCCAACATAGTAGCAACAGGGGAGGCAGATGAGTTACTGAGGAAGTATGAAGAAATAAGGAAAGTAGAGAATGCTCTGAGGAGGACCAACCCTAATTTTAAGGGTTTTTATATAGAAATCCCATATCCTAATAATTTGAGGAAAATGATTGAAGATTTTGATCATATTATGTTACAAATGCCTCATGAGCCAAAGGGAGAAGAAGCCGTTGTAAATAGAGAATCCCCTGAACCAGATACACAATTGGAAATTGATTTGGAAGAAGAGAAGCCATCAACTTCAGCCTGGATACCACAAGGAAATAAAAGACAAAAGACAATGCACATCCCTGAAAAGGTGGTAAGCAGAGCTATACAGGTCATGTCTGGAAGTAGTGAGTATTTTGCTGATGTTAGGCAAAATTATTTTCATCAAAGGGCCACTGAAGTAGGAAAAGCTTCTACTGACATGCAAATTGCAGTGTCAAGATTGGATGACAAGCTCATTCAATCTGAGAAATTCATGGAAGATGATGATTTTATTAAATCATCAGAATTTAAAAGTTTTCTCTATAAAATCAAACAAAATGAACTCACATTGAGTCTCATGCCAGGAGAAGATCCAGAAAAAAATAAAGAGTTATTTGAAAAACTATTGGCTTATGACCCTGAAAGTGAAACAATGACTTCCGCAGAAGCTAGGGAATTAGTACATAGGAGTGGTATGATTCTAATACCACATTGGGATATTGAGAAAGCTTTTGTGTTGGACCAAATGAGAAGACAAGATAAGGCCATCAGTTATGAAGCCACTAGCAGTGAAGGTTTTAAAAGAGGGTTAGGTTTTAATGTGGACACTAAAACCCTAGCAGTATGGAGTGTGGCCCCTGACACCAAGAAGCTTAAGATGATGGATATAGAAGAAACTACTTAGGGCAATATGATTGTGTGGACATTGGAGAGCACTACTGGGAAGGAAATCTCCAGTTTGGTAAAACATTTTTCTCTAATGAATGAGGAAAAGGTTGATGAAATTGAGGATAAGTTAGCTGTAATGATTAATGAATGCCTTGATATCAGGAGAACATACGAAGAAGAGCTCAAAATGAGCCATATACAAAAACAAAGAATAGAGGAGTTGGAGAAAAAAATTAAAATTCTGGAAACAAAAATAAAATCCCTCAAAGAATAGCTCAAAATAGCAGCAGAGGCAGAGCATGTACCAAGACAAGAGGAAGAAAGAAGGCACAAAATAGAAGCAGAGGCCCAAACAGAAGAAATGCTCATGGAAACAACAGTGTCAATGCCTGTGATTAGTGTGGAAACAGAAGTTTCCCAAGTTGACAATAATACCAAGAAAACTGTTTTGATGAATGTATTAAATCATAGAATCAGCATTCTGAAAAGAATATCTCAGGATACTTATAATACATTCATTAGTCTACAATCTGCAGAACAGGTATGCATGGGTGCAGTTAGGTGGCTTGAGCCTATTTTTCAATAGTGGGGACCTTATATGCAATTTTTTGACAGGTTGATACCCTTGTTAGCCAAGAAGCCAAACCTCCCAAATAAAGTTATTACTGTAAAGGAAGGTATGGACAAAGTGAAAGAATTATTGCAAATCTTCACAGGGAAGTTGGCAATAATCCAAAGTAAATTAAAAATGCTAACAAATGGTTTCTATTCTTTGGTTCCTTCTGTTATCGATTCTAATGATAAGTTAAAAGATTTTGATGAGTGGTCTAATTCTTTTGATCACATTATAGACTTGCCACAAGTGGTGTCCATCCTCCAAGATGGTATTGATGGATGTCTTTTCAATGAACTAATTGATACCCTTTTCAAAATTGAAACTAAAGTGAATAGGTTTATCATAGAAGGAAGGGTGATTACTGATGCCAGGTGGCAGAAAATAGTGGATGAATTAACAACAGTTAAAGAATGTGATTGGCCCACTAAAAGAGAAATATTTTTCTGGGAAGCAATTGCAGAAATCAAAGCGCTACCAATTGGGAGCAGTTAGAGAAAAGGACAAAATTGAAGATTTTATGCTCCAGCTGTCATTTGCCTTCCATTTTATTTGTTTTGGTTTTGTTTGTTCGGCTCTCTTTTGAAAAGGGGTAATTTACCAAATTTTTGTAAAAGGACACATGTCACTCTCTTTAGCCCTAAGCTTGTTGCATCTCACACTATTTAAGTGAGATCCCAAGGCTAAAGAAGGGTCTGAATTCTTTTCTTCTAAGTATTGTGCTTAGTCTAGTTTTTGGTCCAAATTTTGAAGGCAAGTTTGTAATGTGTTTCTCTGTAAAATTTTCTGAAAGTACATGAAGATAGAATGAACTGTGTTTATTTCTGAAGGCTTTTCTAAGTTTATTGTAAAAGATGTACCATTTTCAAAGGAAATGAATACAAATTATGAACTATCCCCATATCAGTTCTTTCTGAATTTTGTCTCCTACTCAATACTTGGATACCTTGATGTTGTATGAGTAAAATCCTGTGCAATTGAATGCAATCTAGTTAGGTTGTATATCCATCTATCATTGCTGTTAATTCAATGGATTAAGTAAAACCTTTGATGAATGTGATAAGTTTCCTTAAGTATTGAAAAGGATTTTGAATGATAAATTCTGATAAGAATTGCTAATACAATTTTTTGTAAGGCAACAGATTAGATCTTATATTTTGCTATAGACTCTGAAACCCCAATGGATTAGGCACTGATCAAGTTATTTCAGCTGAAAGAGAAGTATCTTAAAAATTGTTATTCAAATACATCATCAACTCAAATTTTACTTTTATTTCTTGTAGATCTTCAAAGTTGGCCAGCACTTGTCTGCATGAAATCTTTTTAGCTTCAATTAGCCATTGTTGTTGAAAACGTCTGCAGATCTATAGAAGACTTCTTGGCCATATCTGTTTATGGGATGTGTTTGGCAAGATTAGTAAGAATTATATATATATTTGAGGATTTTGAAATGAGAATCAGAATGAAACTAAGAATAATCCTCATATAGTCATTTTATATTTGAACCATCCCTGGGTATACCCACCCTAGTTTTGCAGAGCCAAAAGAGTAGAAAACCATTTGTGGTTTTGTTGAAGTTGGGTCCAAATACCTTACATATGCAATTGTTGATAAGAATAGGCTAGTCTTTAGATTTTTTATGTACTGTCATTCTGGTATTAAGCTTTTTTTTGCTTAGTAGTTTTAGTACCAAAAAAAAAAAACACCAACAAAATGGCAACTCTGCTGGGGAGTTGTCCAACACCTCTGTGAAAAGTACTACAGTTTCTTTGGTCCTATTGTGTACATGTGTGTCATGTGATCTATGTCTTTCCTGTGGTTATAAGGGAATATTTTAGTGTCAAACTTTGAGAATTTAAAGAAGATTGAGCCCGAGTACCATTGCTACACACTGACGTATCTAGCCTATCCAAGTGTCTTATCTAAAAAAGCAAGAGTTGCAGTCTTACGACATCAGTGATTGGTCTGTCTATGCCGTATATTTTTGTTACTACTTGTGTGTTAATTTCTTTTGATCAGCTAAAAGTCTTATTATATTTTTTCCCGAAATAGGGTGGTGACTCAATCAAGGTTTTGAAGCTAGTGCTTATTGTAAAAAAAAAAAAAAAAAAGGTAAATATGGCTGAAAAAAGGAAAAATACGAGAGCTTACATGAGAGCCAATCCAGATGTATCAATGTATACTGATTTACCCCAAGGTGGTAGAAAGAACCAAAATAAGAAAAAGATAGATCCAAATCCCACTTGGAAACCCAGAGGTAATGCATTCGTCAATTCCCGCTATCAGCCAGTAACAGGAAGAGAATCTTCTTCGCTTAGCTCTGAATCCAAAACTACAAGACTATTGGGAGGCATCTTCAGTACCCCATTACCAGATGAGAGAGTTTTTCAAGACAAGGATGTATCTACTATGGAAATTTCTTCATTAAGACCAGATCCTATAGCTAATGTAAATTATAGGCTAGGATTTAGGAGTTCATCTGATAATCCTTTTAATCCCAAGGCAGCCCCATATGTAGAACCAAACCTAATAGATCTAGATGACCCTGTTAATTCTGAGGCAACTTTTGCAGATCCTAAAGAAGTGCACTCTGAGATAGAATTTTTGAAAAAATGGATTGCTGAGGAAGAAGCTAAACGCTTCCATCTTGAAAAGGAGAAGGAGCAGGCCACCTTAGATGCCATAATAGAAAGAGATACTCTGTTAAGAAGGATGGCTGCTTTGAAAGAGAAAAATAAAAAATTAGAAGAGAACACCACGACTCTCCATAAGGATGTTTTTGGAGATATTGATAATCTAAGAGCTAAAGTGCAAGAGCAGGAGAAACAACTAAATCGAAGGCAAGAACCAGTTATTGCTCAAGTTCAAGCCTATAAACCTATTCAAGTTGATCATGTAGATCCCACTGCAAAAGCTCCAGATAAAGGAAAAGGCAAGGCTATAGGAATCCAAATAAATGAGCCTCAAGCTATACCAAGCAAACCTATACAACCCTCCATGACGAAGTTAGATCTAGATCTTGAGAAGGCTCAAAAAGAGAGGGAAGATCTTGCAAAAGAGCTTGAGAAGGTTGAGAATGAAGCTAAGGCTGTAGAAACTAGAAGGAAAATCCAATTCATAAAGTCTAATTTTGCATTAGCTTCATGGCCCAATCTGTCTATCCCACCTATAAATATTGTACCAGTTAGTGCTCCCACAATTTCAACTCATGGAATACCCCAATCTGCTCCTACCCCATCCTCAAATGCTGGCACCCAAGTCCCATTTGTCCCACCACAACAGTCCCAAGCTGCTCCCCTGAGTCAAGCTAATATAGCTAGCACCTCAAATGTTCCTAGTTTCCAGAAGAAACCTATATACCTGGAAAAGTACAGACAGATATCATTTGCTGGTATTCCTGGTGCCCCCCATCCCATATATTTTGATTTAAGGGATAAAGTGGTTAAGTTTTCTGGAAATAATGTTGTTACTGGTGAAGAACATTTGAGGACTTTCATTGACATGTTGAATGATTATGAAGTTGAACATGAAGACATGGTAATGAAATTGTTTGTGCATTCATTAATAGAGGATGTAAGGGATTGGTTCAGGAGGTTGCCTGATGATAGTATTACCTCATGGAGTGATATGGAAAAGTTGTTTAAAGAGTAGTATGGAGACAATACCAATGTAGGATTCATGTTGAACAAGTTCAACAATATCAAGAAGAATCCAAATGAGTCCACATTTGATTTCAATGTGAGATTCCAAAAGGGTATGTACAAACTTTTTCAATTCGTGAGGTTAAATGAAGATGTCTGTCTTACAACTTATTTCAATGCTTTTGATAGAAAAATGGCTTATCAATTGAGGGATAAAGATCCTAAGACTTTGAGAGATGCCTATAGAGTTGATGTAAATATAGAGAATAATAGAAAGGAATCTGGCAAACTAGGTAGAAGGGATGATCCTAAGCTTTTTAATGCTAGAAACAATAATAAAAGGGAGGGGGACAAAACTCCTATAGGAAAAAGCTCGAAGAACCTACTATAGGCCAGGTTTTAGAAATGCTCAAGAAGATGAATCCCACTAGTTTCAATAAGCCAAATATTGCTGAAAGAACCCCTGTAAATAACAACAACTTCAATAGATAGCCTAGGATGCAGAATTACACTTATACCACTCAGTGGAAAGATGGTAAACCAGTTCCTAACCAGACCCAAAATGTGAAGGACAAGGGCACTCCAGACCCTCTGCAAAGGAACATTGTAAATATGAATGATGATGTACCATGGTGCATTATATGCCAATCACCTCATTCTACTAATTATTGTGTTGTTGCTCAGTCATTTTCCCAAGCCCAAGGAGTGCAAACTGAAGAAGAAACTGAAGATAAAAGCCATGACGATATAAGCTGCAATATGGTAAGCATGTATGATGATTTGATAGATTCTGATTCAGAAGAGCCTGAAAATGATGTCACTAGCCAAAGAATTTCTTACCAGCTACATCATCAGCAAGTACTCTCAGATGATGAAGCGTATGATGTAGATAAGGTATGCAGTACATTTTTTGATGTGGGTCTCACAAGTCTAAGAATGCCCTCCAAGGAGGAAATTGACAAAATTACAGCTGAAATGATTTCATAAGTTCATAGCAATTATAATTTGAGAAATAGAGCAATAAAAAATGATGCAAGAAAGCCATCTAGTGTCTTCATCAAGGACATCACTCATAAGATAAATGATCAAGACAAGAAAGTCCATGAAGATGTACCTAAAATTAAGGAGAACAAGGGTAAGAAATGGGAACCAAAGAAGAAGGTTCAATTTCAGGTAAATGAAGCAACAAAACTAGTTGTTCAACCGAAGAAATCAGAACCAGATGTTGTAAAGCAAAATGTGGTGCCTACTGCTCAAAAGACTCTGACTCCAGGTACTATTGTAAAACCTACTCTGGTTGAACATGTTGATATGATATCCATGTTATCTCAAATTACTGTAAAAGTGCCCCTGTCTGAACTTTTTAGAATTGAAGAACATAAGAATAAGGCTTTGTCATGGTTGGGTGGAATAGCAAACAATAATATTATTGTTGACCAAACTATGCCCCAACAGACTCCATTAGTAATAGAGGATAGTGGTATCATATCCCAGATCCCTCAAATGTTCCTAGATGATTCCTCAGTGGCATTCATAGAAGATATTGATCCTTTTTTCCTTAGTCTAATCATAAAAGGGAAGACCCTAAAAAATTGCATGATAGACTCAAGAGCTTCCAACACTATAATGCCTTTCAAGGTAATGGAAGCCTTAGGATTGAAGGTAGATACCAAGCAAGGCAGATGCAGAGGGATGGATGCTAGAGAAGTCCCAGTCATAGGTACTATAAATGCTCTTCCATTTAGATTGGTTGCGTATCTTGAAGTAGAATTAACCATGTCTGCCCTTGTGGTAGATATACCTCCACATTACGGAATGTTACTCTGTAGAAAATGGAGTGCTGCCATGGGAGGAATCCTACAATGTGATCTAACTTATGCCACTTTTCATATAGGGGACAAAGCTATCAGGGTAAATAGGGAACCAAGGGTTAACCACATCTTAGGTGAAGAAATTGACAAAGATACTACTTATTTCCTAGATACTGGGATTAATGCTTTCAGGGCTGAATTAATTATTTAGGAAGTTGAAAATTTACCTACTATCATCGAAAATGAGGTTGAATGTTGCATGAATTCACCAAAATTATGGACAATGTTCTTTGATGGGGCTAGTTCTAAAGAGGGTGCAGGGGTAGGTGTAGTCTTTGTGTTACCTGAAAATAATACTTTTAGGTATTCATTCACCTTGAAATTTTCCTGCACTAATAATATTGCAAAGTATGAAGCATTGCTGCTAGGGCTCAAAGTTGCTATACATCATAAGATTAAGAAATTATATGTCATAGGGGATTCTAAACTAATTATTTCTTAGATCAAAGGAACCTATTCATCAAAAAATAGGAGACTGAAACAATATAGAAATGCAGTCTGGGATCAGATAGAATTCTTTGATTCATTTGGGATCACATGGAGAGATAGAACACAAAATAAGATGGTTGATTTGCTGGCAAATGTAGCCATCAAGCCAAAAGAAATATCCTTTGCAGGAATCTCCCAGATTGAGGTGCAAAATAGGCCTTCCATACCTGAAAACATTGAAAATTGGAAGGTTTTTGAAGATGATAAAGATATTACAAATTTTTTGATAAATGAAGACAAGTATCACGGTTAGGAGATGGATTGTAGTGGACTGATTGAAACCATAAATGGGAAGGAAACCATTTTTGGTCAAAAAATAATGCAATTAAAAACAAATAAGATGCCAAAGGGGTTAGTAGTCTTGGAAAATATTTTTGATAATCAAGACAGAGTAAAATCTGGAGTAAATGACCCCAAACCCCAGGAGTTAGAAGAAATAAACTTGGGTACTGATGAAGTTCCTAAAAAGGTTTATATTGGTCAACATTTGCCTGTTGAAATCAAGAAAACATTGATTGACCTACTTAGAAAATATAGACATGTTTTTGCTTGGTCATATGATGACCTTAAGGCTTACAGGGAGGATCTTTTCCAGCATGTCATACCATTGAAGGAAAATGTAAGACCGTTTAGGCAAAAATAGAGACCAATCAATCCTACCCTTGCCCCAAAAATGCAAGAATAACTAACAAAACTGAGAGATGGTGGAATAATCAAACCAATCAAGCATTCCACCTGGGTTTCAAACCTGGTTCCTGTTAGGAAGAAGAATGGAGATATTAGGCTTTGTGTTGATTTTAGAAATTTAAACATTGCATCTCTGAAAGACAATTATGGCTTACCCAATATGGAAGCCATGTTACAACAAGTGACTGGCTCTGAATTGATGTCAATGATGGATGGCTTTTCTAGATATAATCAAGTTCTAGTAAAAGAGAGTGAACAGTTCAAGACAGCCTTCACAACCCCTTGGGGAACATATGTGTATGTGAGGATGCCTTTTGGCTTGATTAATGCAGGAGCTACTTTCCAAAGAGCCATGGATGTAGCATTTCATGAGTATATTGACAAATTTATGGTTGTGTACCAGGATGATCTTACAGCGTATTCTAACAAGGCTGAAGATCACTGCAAACACTTGGAAAAAATCTTTATAAAATCCTTGGAATATGGGGTATCTTTAAACCTAAAGAAATGCACATTCAGGGTCACAGAAGGAAAGTTATTAGGACACATAGTGTCTAAGGATGGGGTAAAAATAGATCTTGAGAGGGTAATAGCTATTGACAAAGTGCCCAAACCAAAAAATGTGAAAGGAATTCAATCCTTTATTAGCCAGGTCAATTTTCTGAGGAGATTCTTTACAAATTTTGCTGAAATCAGTAGACCCATCTCAAAGATGCTTAAGAAAGGAGCTGTTATAGATTGGAATGGTGAACCCTCACAAGCATTCCAAGATATAAAAATTGCAATAAAGAATGCTCCAGTATTGAGGACCCCATATTATGCAAAGCCCATGCATATTTTCTCTTTTGCATCATTCCATACTGTAGCTGCAGTCTTATTACAAAAAAATCAAGAAGGATATGAGCAGCCTATTGCCTTTTTCAGCAAGTCCCTGCAGCCTACTGAACTGAAGTATGAAATAAATGAAAAGCAAGCATATGCTTTGGTAAAGGCTATAAAATCTTTTAGAAGTTATTTGGTAGGTGCTATTGTTGTCGCTTTTGTACCCAATGCTGCAGTCAAGGATATATTCTCTCAGCAGGAAGTGTCAGGCAGGAGGTGTAGATGGATCAATAGAATCCAGGAATTTAACATTGATATACAAATAACAAAGTTAGTAAGAGGTCAAGGTTTGGCCAAATTATAAATATTAAATATTAAATACTAAATACTATGTATCATGACTTTCTTGACTAGTACAAGCTTCAAATTGTAATGTCTGACAAGTCTTTTTCCACTAATATCTAAAATTCATACAAATAAAATCAAAGGGCACTACATGATCTATATAAGCTAGTCACATCTTTTCTATTCTACAAATTCTTTCACAATGTATAGTTGAATCTAAAGCCTTCACAAATGAAGAGATTTGAGCATTTATTGCATTCTAAAATTTGACCTGAGTTTGTGACTTGTGGGTCTCTAGAAATTAATCTCACACTATCAACTAACTATACATACATAAATATATGAACTAATGTGCCATATGTGCATCATATTATAGTCAACTAGATTGATGGTGGAGGGTACTTTAAAAAAAAAAAAAAATTGACCCCATGTTGTGTGCATGCTTTGAACAAAACCTTGAAGGATATTAGGAAATGATTTTAGAGACTCTACAGTAGATGCAATAAATAATTATAATTCAAGCATGGTAGCCATTAATACATTAAATTCTAAGTTGTCTGTGTTGATTAAAAAAATTAAAACATTTGATGCAGAAATTAATTGGCCTTATGTCATCAACAACCTATGGTGGATTGATGACATGATTGTTGATTTTTTTTGGTGATTCAATTGTTGTTACCTTATAAGCTTAAACAGTCAATAGGTTGTGCTTTTCTAAATTTTATACTCTTTATTTAAGTGTGTCTTCTTAGTGTCCCTTGTGGGCATCATATTGAGGCTTGGAGATGTATCTCCTCTTTTATTGAGGGATCTCCATCAAAGGGGAAAAGAAGTTCTATATAATATCAGTTATGTTTAGGTATCTCCAACTAATGGGACAAAGGAGCCCACTATTGGGTATGAGGGCACTATAGTAACCTTGGCATTCCTTCTTTTAGACACTTAAATGCATTAAATGAAGGCCAAAACCAATCCAAGAAAAGGAAAGGCAAGGCTACTCACAATGTCCCAAAATCCCTCCATGTTGAAACTTATTCAATCTCAGTAGATAAACCAGTGAGAATTGCTTAAAGTGGTTTTTTTTTGTGTGTTTCTAAATCTCGATAGGATTAACTAGTGAGAATTGCCCAAAATTACAAATTTATGTTAGAAATATTGTAGGAGACATTAGATAACTAGATGTACAACTATGGAATTGTAGTGCTCAATTATTTGTCTAGGTTTATAAATTTGTGGACTTTTTTGAATCAACAATGGCAGTCCTATTATCTAATGTTTTGATCAAACATTTCTCAGAAGTGGTCAATCAAATTAGACTTTGGCAGTCCTATTATCTAATGTTTTATGCTCCTTTCATCACAATATTCAACAATATTGATTGTTCTTACTGCCTAATCACTATTTTTGCACCTTTATTTTAAAGTATTTTCTCCTAAAAAAGACTCATCCTCTACACCCTTGTGGTGTAGCATCTACACAATCTTCTATACCACAACAATCATTTCACTATTCCTACATATTGTTCTTTTATCAAAATCAAAGTCATCACCATTTTTCTCTTCTCTAAAAGTGCTATCCTAAACATTCATGTTCAATTCTACTATGCATTCTATCCTATATCCTATTGAACTTGTTCTTCTATGTGTGGAGTTCCATGACCCTACCTTCTCATTGCTAAGGTCTGTGCTTTCTTTTTGATACATTGTAAAACATTGTCTTTGCTACTCTCACTACTTTTGGGCATCCACGGGCCTTTTCTCTCATTCATCATTTTCAGATTTTCACATACAAAAAATATTTTCAAATTTTCACATGAACCCCTTAAAGTAGTATGTGACTATTAAACAAGGAACCTCAAATCTTGAATGATTCACCATGTGGGTATGATCATGAAATCAGATTGTCCTCCTTTGATCTATTATCATCTGCATGAAATGTGTCACTTGTTTGCCTTTGATCTTCTACTAAAGTATTGCATATGCTTCTCTTCCCCATGATTTTACATTTCTCTTTCAACTATGTTGCTTTCTACATCATATATGTTGTTCACACATCAAAGACTACTCTTTTCCCCTCCACATTACTTCTAATATGAAAGATTCGACATTCCTAACCATTGTAACATGTTGCTCTCTTGGCATTATTTGTCATTCCTCTAAAAGGAAGCAACTTGAATGAAATAGTTATCTTTTGATGAAGGAAACCAATTTTATTGAACATCTAATATTATTCTCCAAGAATGTGTTATCTTTTGACTACAAAAATTCCCTCCCCCTTCCTCGGTATGGTTTAACCCTCATGAATGCTACCTCAATGATTTCCTTCATGATGAAATCCATAGCCCTGAGACAAAAACACTACTATTGTTGCCATGAAACTTTTCTCTTGAAAACCATGAGATGTTTCTATAACATCCTATTATTTCCTTCCATCCACAAGCTCATTTAGGTTTTTCTTTTCTATTCTTGTTTTGGAAATTCAATGGTTGCTACCTTTATAACCTACAAATTTGGTAGGACCGTTTGTAATCCTAATCTAGAGTTTAAATATGCAACATTTGAATGTGTAATTTCATATGAGTTTGTAAAGCTTGAACATCTAGGAAGCCTAGAAAGATAGAAATCTAGGGGAAGATTTACATTACAATCTCATGAACTTTTAGGAGTCCAATCATGAAGAGTGTGCAGGGTTCAGTGTAGCATTCTACAACATTTTTTCCAATTTTCCCATACTACTTAGAAGTAAATATTTGTGCAATATCTTGTTTTGATTGAAAAAAAATTCAAAATTCCATGGACATTAAGAGGTGGATTTCCATAAACATAGATAATAAAACAAGAGTCAAGATTACCACAAGCATGTGAATCAACTAGGTGTTATTGCAACAATACATTTAGAGAAACTATCAAGATCAATGATATAAAAAAAAATTGTGGATATAGCAGCCCCATAAACAATAGCAGTTGAATGGAAGCATTTGTTCACCACCCACATAAACATAGATATGCAATATAGCAGCACATAGGAAGAGACAAATGTGGACAAATGTTGGGTGGCAAATAAGGTGTGCCTTACTAGGTCTTGCTTGCTAAGTAACTATAGCAGTCATGCATGTTATCTTTCACTATGGAAAACTTAATCTCTTGCACCAATACTGCTACTAGACTTCATAAGAACCTAGTTAAACTAAAATATCAACTTCAATTAGCTTTATTACAAAAGGTCCAAACTTTAGAAGCATAATCTAAATTTCAATGGGTTATAGACCATAGATGAAATAAGAAAAAAATAAAAGATTGCAACTATACTCTTTTGTTCATGAAAAAGCCACTCCTATCCTTAACAAATCACATATAAATCTCTTTTGCAGTCTTCATCAGGAAGCCTAGACAAACTCAAACAAGTCTATTCCATGTTCTTATCCAGATAGAGGTCCAACAAACAGAACATTCAGCTCAAGAGTGTCCTACAAAAAATTGAGCTAAAATTGTAAGAAGCCATGCATCACTATGAATAGAAACCAATGATAGCCAATCCTTTTCTTTCATGCCATCTCTTGCAAAATTTATACCCAAAGCAGGCTCAAGAAGATTGACTTCCCATGTCTGATTTGGAAATCCATAAAGGCACAAATTGTCCTTATCTAAAGAATATAGAGTACAAAATAGTTACTCATATTAAATGCAAGTTCATACAAAACTTTTACCAAACATCTATCTTCATGCACTTTTGAATTAAATATTTCTTTCTTTCAAAGTATGCAAGAAAGAAAAACAAGAACAATAGTAATTTTTGGAATCAAAATTATTCACATAGAAGCAATAAATATAAGATATGTCAAGACCCTAGCCTCAAATAGAAAAATAAACATATTTTGCAAATATGTTGAACAATAAACCTGGAAACACTTTCATTCTACCCAACTTTTATGCTAGAAGGAGATTCCTTCTCTAACAATGTTGAAGCTACTACCACAATATTTGAACTGCAAGAACAAAACACTCCTTGTTCCAATAAGATTGTAAAGAAAATGAAGGTGTTTCTAGGTGGTTGCTACCCATGGATACCTGCTACATAACACGGTATGAAACACATAAAATTTTCAGCTATATTATAGCTTGTAAGAAGAAAATTGTGATTGGTTTGGGAAATTTTCTTTAGTCTCTATTTTTGAATTGACATTTGGAACTCTTTCGGACTTTCCAATCAAATGATCTATGAATTATGGTGAGCTTCAAAAAATGCTATGAGGTTATATAACCAATTTTTTTTCTTTATAATTTTAAGAAAGGCAAGGTTCTTTTTAGGTCTATGATGCCTAGTGCTAGGTGTACTTATTTGCACTAAGGCCACAAGGTGCACCTGGCTTTATGTAGATTATGAGGTATGCCTATCGAAACCCCTCAAAATTTGAACATGTGTCTATCCCACTCAAGTACGAGAGTTGTTTTGTTAGGTTTCCTTGGGTCAGCCTAGTAGTAATTGGGTAGTGATGAAGCTAGCAAGAAAGTTTCTTTTAGAAGAAGGATAACATTGATAAATATATTTGGTCATTTCCCTGGTATTGTTTGATTGCCTAGCACTTTTGATAGGATATGTCAGATTTTTTTTTTAGTTATTTTTAAATGGAGGGTGAATGATTTGTATTATAATCATATGGCCCTTACAGTGTGTGTGCATTGATTCCACATAATACTATAACATAAGAGATGCCACTCCAAACTAAAAATTCTACTTTTATTAACTAGAGCATAGATGTAGGATCATAAGAAGTAGAAAATTATCGAAAATGTGATAAATTATTGAGTAGAAAATTATCGAAAATGTGATAAATTATTGATGTGCAGAGGTAAATCATTTAATATTGATGTGTTGGTCATAACCTTGCTAGCCAGACTGTTTCATTTTTCTTGTCATACTATTTTTGGTACCAACTAAACCTTTATTTGTTAATTTTCTCATATGTTGTGGGTTACTACACACATTAAAGAAGTTTTATTTTCAGTCCCATTAACCTTTAGGTGGTCACTTGCTAGAAATTAATAAAATTTGTCTTTAACTTTATCTTCATTACTTATTTGAGGTATTTTTCAAGGATATCATAGTTTGAGTTTTTGCCATACAATATGAAAAAATGTCTAACTTTTTAAAAGGTTAAAGTCCTATGACTATAAATGTTGTGGTATTATATTCAAGTTGTTGTAGTATTTGAGGAGAAATTTATGCCATATGTTCTTGCTCGCGGCAACCCATCAACCATGTCCCTCTAGCATTAACTGTTATTTAATTTTCAAGTTGATATATGTTCAATTTTAGGTGTAATAATATCTAGATTGTATCATTACATTTATTATTATAGTTGTCTAGCAGATATGCCCATAATCATTTGCACATTTCCATTTAAGTGCAATTCTCTAAATTCAAACTAATCTATATGTTACACTCAATTTTTCTTCATAGATGTCAAGAAACACAAAATTACTATTAATTTAATTTGATCCATCTATTTTTGTATTATAGACAAGCTAGAAAAGAACACAAAAATGCAAATAAAAAAACCAATGAACACAAACATACAATGTTGCTAGTTCATAGAAGCTAATGATTTTTTGATATAGAAAATGTTGAAGAGGAGATAGATATAGCACATGATGATGTGAAAATGAATATAAAAAATTATAATGCAAAGATTGATGTAACACCTACAAATGTGTTGCCTAATATAGAACATCCTAATGAGAAACTTGATAAACATCACAAAGAGAATCCACTTGAATCTGATGTGCCACCTCATACTAAAATCATTGCATCTATAGTTTTGGATGAAATTGGTGGATCAACAAAAAATATTGATGGTGGTTCAAGAGAAGATGTTCCTACTACTATTAATTGACAAAGATTGAGCCAAACTCTATACAGATCTACAAAGAAGAAAGCAAAAGAAAGAGTATCAGAAGGTAAGAATCCATTCATGGTTGAGGTATCAAGAGATGGTGAACCTATTGGGTATAATGATGCAAGGTGGGCTACTAAGTTGGGCATAAGATGTAAAGCTCATTTCAATATTTTCAAATCAAATTCTATAGAGCAAGACTCACAAAATGTGGAATTTGTTATACCGAAAATGGAAAATTCCTTTGACACAATTGGTGGACAAATCTCTAGGAGATACTACATGAACAAGATGAGACTTCTCATGAACAATTTTAGATACCATTGCTGAAAACTAATCCTAGAGGGAAAAGAGAAGTCAGACTCCACTCTATCTCTAAAGAAGTGGGAAGAATTAAAAGAAAGTATGTGTTCTAAGGAATCTTTGACTAAGAGTAATAGAGGCAAGAGAGCAAGAGATAGTGTGAGGGCTAAATATACATATGGTAGAGGTGGGTTCCAAGCTAAAATGGAAAAAATTGGAGTAAGTGTGACTTTTTGTTAAATTTACATTGAACTTTTTTTTTTCTCATTTTTTGAATCAGATATTTGTTGACATTGACAATCTATATTTGGTGGAAAGCACTAATAAAGAAATTTTTTTTTAAGATGTTGTAACCTATATGATGACACTAGATCCTACTAAATCCAACAACAATAACAAATGGAAATCTAGTTCATCAGTAGAGATTTCACAACCATCAATTCAATGCCTAGTAAGAGCCTCTTCAAATCATGTCAAAACAAGTGAAGCGCTACAATATATAATGGATTTCTTACATAGTCTCACTGAGAAAGTTTCCCATTTGACTACCTTAGTTCAACCTATAGTTTCTATATGGAATGAGCATAATTCCATGGATTCAAATCAGGTAAGAGGTTTTAATTTTTCTCCAATTTGATTAAAGTGGATTTAAATATCATCTTTCTCTTACAATGAACTAAATTCAATTATTATCTTCTTATATAACTTTCTATAAATCTAATATCAATTTTTTTATTTGTAACCTTTTAATGTCTCCTTTCTAGCATTATTGAATTTGAAACTATTCCTATGTTCTATCTTCATTGGCATTTTTCTTCTTGTGCTAAGTTTTCCATTTTACTATGCTAAAAACATCCATTGTCATTCTAATCCAAGAGGAAAATGATATTTAAAACTATATTATTTCATTCATGTATGTATTCTCTAGTGTGCAAACTTAGTAAGGAGCTAGTCTAAAAGTGCATTAGTAGCAACACTGGAAAGTCTGATATAACTTACAATAGAACACCCTCATTATATTAGATGTTTAGTCATGTTGTAGAAGAAAACCTAATTCCATCATTTTCTACAATAAAAAAATGCCTAGTACCAAGGAGATGAATGACCTTTCAAAAATAATATATTATGCCCAAAAATCACCAATATAGAAGCAACTATGGCTATCAATGAAAAAAAATATATCATTCAACATAGTTGCCAAATAGTCAGAATTACTTGTAAGATAAAATAGTTCTAAGTTTTATTTCATGAAATGGTACATCTCCTATGCTACAAGTAAATTTTATTTTAAGGTGACTTTATACAGTTCCTTACTTTGGTCAATTTCAAGTCTCTTCTACTACTTTACCATGAATTTATAAATGTATTACTATTAATGTCTATCAATATAAATGATAGCGGTTGAAGTAATATTTAAGCATAAATGGGTTGCTCCTTTCCATTGTGAATTAATTTTATTTCTACATAAAAACTCCAAGAAGATGACAAAAGATGTTACATAACTAAAATAACTTCTAATAGAAATGGATCTAAACTCTCCTACTATAGATCCACCTATTGCTAGCCCACTTAGCTGCTAGTTCTTTGATATATTAGTAGACTGTAGAGTTTTAAGGTGTTGAATGGATGATATATTATTGGTTTTATACATGCCTCCTATCTTTCATTCAAGAAATCAACTATAATTTTCAAAATATTGACCATTATTTTCTTGATGTTTCAACTACATGTAGAATACAGTTGTTGGTATTGATGTTGATCATGATGAATTGGTTCACAAGAACCTACAACATAAAAGTGCTTCTAATGAAGTTCAAGTAATATAATAGTTCTTATGGAATATTTTGGAATATTTTTCTTCATCATAATTTGCATTCTTTATTTTACTTTATATATTATCTTTACTTGATTTTTAAACTGCATGTAGAGAAATCATATGAAAGAAAAATGAAAAAGAGAAGAAATTATTACTGATGATTATGTTGAATATGAAGAGAGCTTGCATGATATTTGTAGTAGCAGCCATTCTAAACTTGAGGTGAGGTATATTTATATTTTTGTTTTTAGTTGTATATTTATTGTTTCTAATAAGGTATCATCCTTGTTTTACTAATCAAATGTCTAATTGTATGCATGGTAATGTAGTGTTTATATTTGGGGCTTCCATAATTAATTATGTAACATAATGTTTTCTTTTTCATTTTGCAGAAACATATTGATAATAAGCTCATGGAAGGGGACAAAGTTAGGGTGTTTTATTCACATGATGGTTCTGTTGTAGGAATTAGGAAGATTCATTTCCTATCTATTTCTCATGGAGTCAATTTGAAAGAAACAAGAGATGCAAATGCAAACATTATAACAGTCACAAAAAATGTTCCTCGTGTCTATGATGACAAAGTAGATGGAGCCATTTCCTAGAAACAAAAAGTGCAGACCTTCACACAATGGCCAATGAAGTATTTGCAAAAAAATACATAATAAAACATATTTATCATGCACTAGACATTGTTAGACATCTATTCTTGCAACACTACTTTTTATGTAATATTTTGAATCTATTGTTTAAGGATTTTAGTGATTATGGTGTATTTCAAAGAGTTCAAAACTCTTTAAACAACTTTGGAATTTTGATTTACATATATACTCTAAGATTTTATTTTTATATATATTTTCATTAGTTTTTGTATTTTAGATTATTTTTTAATTATCAAAATTATTATGTTGCATCAATCTTATTGTAGTAGTGCTAGCATATTGCATAAGTTTGTTCATATTTTAATTTTTTTATGGCTTAGTTCAAGTTTAAGGTTATGATATTTTACATTATTAAATTCATGGTATTAATAAATTATTTATCTTATGACTTATTTAATTGTACTAAATCTATTACTAAATATGTGTCTAATCACATAGTTAAATATATAATAAAATCAACTACTAAATGTGTGACTTGCAATATGATTAAATCAACTACTAAATATGTGACTAACCACACAACTAATTCAACTACTAAATAAACTATTAAATATGTGACTATTGACACAATTAAATATACTACTAAATGAACTACTAAATATGTGACTAACCACAAAACTAAATCAATGACTAAATCAACTATTAAATATGTGACTAACCACACAATTAAATATACTACTAAATATGTGACTAGCCAGATGATTGAATTAACTACTAAATATGTAACCAACCACACAACTAAATCAACTATTAAATATGTGACTAACCACACAATTAAATATAATACTAAATCAACTACTAAATATGTGACTAGCGACATGATTAAATATACTACTACATCAACTACTATAATTGTGACAAGTCACATGATTAAATAAACTACTAAATATACTACTAAATCAACCACTAAATCAACAATCAAAATCAATGATCAAATAGATGACTAAAATTGTTTAGTAATATATTTAGTAGTGTTATAAATGACTAGATATTACCTATTATTAGTCACATATATACAAATTTTAGTGGTTTTTTTAGTCACATATTACAGTTTTTGTACTAGTGATTCCACATTGTTTCTCTTCCTTGAATATTTGTTGGATGGTGTCATAGAGGTACTAGCAAGGAATCTTCTATAGCTCTTGACAACACTTGCAAGGGTGGTGACCCTACTTGTACTACCCTTGCCCCTGGCCCCCCTCATGAAGTCTTTACACTTGTTTAGTCCACTAGGGTCGCACTATTCCTACCTCCACTACTAGTTCCTCTCCTCCTCATTGTACCATAGCCACCATGCTCAATGACATCATGAGAACCAACATCCATTTTGCCAATCTTTGCTACTTCTTCAAGAAAAAAAATTGAAATTATGGTGCAAGAAGAGGTATCTTGCACTCGAACTGGATGAAGATTCATGGGTTGAGAAGAAGGTGAGGAGGAGAAGGGATAAGTAGGGGAGGATGCAGGCTAGTTTTATTTTTAGCATGGGAGAGATGCATGTGGAATTTTCCATGTGACAACTAGCAATTGTGACTAAGGGTAGCTAAGCAACATCTAACATCCAAACAACATAGGGAGATATATGAAAACAACAAATCTCTTTAAAAATGTCTTTACTTAAAATATACTTATCACATTTCATAGCTTGTGTTTACTATTCTGCAATTTATTTTCATCTTTTTGGTGGTCTAGTGGTTGTGTTTGGTAGAGCCTACTTAACTATACTAGTGACAAATTCATTGCCTGGTGATCCTACACCCACAAAGGAAGATTTTTAGATAGCATGCCTCTACAACTATTGGTGCACTAAGTTTATTATAAGTAAATATATTTTTGTCATCCATACTAGTATTTTTTGTGCAGGAAGTTCTATTGTCACTCTTTAATATTCAATGCTATGTAAACTACTTGGAGAAACAATAGTTAAAACTCATAGTGCGACACATATTCAATAAAAATAATGTTTGATCTAATAATATGTATATTTTTAATTTCATTATAGTTTTGAAGATATATATTAATAGAATTGAGATAATTATTCAATCTTTCTCACCTTCTTTCACTTTAAATAAATTATTTTAATTATATTTCACCCAAATAGAATTCTGTAAAAATATTAGTATTCCAAATTCTAAAATTCAATGTATTATGAATAAAATAGATTTTAGTATTTGTATTTTGTACTTTATTTTTATAAAATCTATGACAAATTAAAGTAAATAAAGATTCTATAAAATATAATTCATATATTTTTCGTATGGAAATCAAATCTTAATAATATACATTTTTTATTTATTTTTTGTCTTGTTATCTTCAAATATTTCCATATCTTAATTATGTACATTTTTTTTTTGGCTTTTGTCTTGTTATCTTCAAATATTTACCGGCATTTGGAGAAATTCTAAATTAACTTTTCTATATTTTTATCTAATTTCTACTTATAATTATCTCAAAATCAACTTTTTAAACTTTTTTATTCTAATTACTTTATGCCATATCGCAATGCTGAAAACCTAGTATACTACAAACATTAAAAGTAAATTTAACATTCATAAACTAAATTGAAGCAACACTTATGATAAGACAAAGGCAAAATACCATGGAGGAAGGTAGACCAAAAATGGTAAGCTCCTCAAGTGTGCCCTGTGACGACTTTGATGTGTCCAATGATGGGGGATGTGTGTTCATGGTGTGCTCAAGCTTCAAATGGTAGGTGATAGAGTGTGGAGATGGATGAAGGATTTAGTGATGGGTGTATGGATGTAATTTGACATGGTATGGTTGTAAAATGGTTGTGTTGTAGTGGTCAAAATGGCATTATAAGTTTTCATTAAGAGATGATATGAATTGTGAGGGGAGAGGGTTTTGTTTATAGGCCAAGGGGTAGTGAGATGGAGGGTCAGTGTGTGAGATGACTGGTTTGGTGAGGAAGGGCTAGGATTTTTTGAAAGGGAAGCACATGGATTGTGCTTGTTTGGAAACAATTAGTAAGCAACACTTGTCACAAGGTGCATGAGTGTGAGGGGATGGAAGAATTTAAGGGAACATGACCATTTTGGGGAATGTGAGGGGATAAGGTGGAGTTATGAGGGGTATAGGCTTGTAAGAGGCATTTATGGGGCATTTGTGACATTTGGTTGAGGATGTGAGGGATGTGATATGGGGGGAGACTTTGGTTTGGGTTAGAAAGTCTTAAGTGGTGTTAAATTTGTGCAAAAATGATTAGGATGGATCTAGGCTTAGGTTTAGGAGGGATTAAGGATGCAAGTGGCATGTTAGAGGGGTGCAAGTGGATGGCATTAATGAGGGGGATTAATTAGTTGGCTAAATAGGGTTAGTATGGGTGAATGGGTTGGATTAGGGTAGTGATAGGGTTTAGAGATAGTTTATGGATTTAGGAAAATTTATTAAATGATTTATTTAATAAATGGGGGATGTGGGATCAAATTAAATAAATTTTTACATTTATTTAATTTAATAGAGGAATGGGGATTTAATTGATAAATTTATTTTGGGATATAATTTGATTTTATCAATTGGACTATAGTTAATTTAATTAATTAATTAACTAGGGGATGACAATTAATTAATTAAATATAAAATATTTAATCACTAATGTCCTAGAAGATGACTAAATAAGATTACCTAATGGTGTAACCATATTTAGGTGTCTACATTTTGCCCCTCTTTGACATAGTGTTGGAACAACATTATTTTTTAAAAGTTTAGCTATAAATGACATGAAGAAGATTTTTAAAGTAATATGGTTGCCCCATTCTTGAGTAGAAGAGGAGAGAATGGATTGTGTGATGCCAAGAAGGTGGCAAGAAGATAAAATGAAGCTCAAAAACTTCCTAAAAAGGTTATAACAAGCCAAGATGAGTAGAAAGATGCAAAAGGATGAAAAGAGTGGTAAAAATGGCCATAAAATTGCAAATATACCAAGGTGGGAGGAAAAGAGAGTTGTTGGAGGGGTCATATCAAAAAATAGGGCACCACAAGGGGTGCTAGGAGAGCTAGAAGGAGTTATTTTCTCTCATATTGACGTGGAGATATTAATGTTGGGAGCTATAATTTGGATGATGTGATGGTTGCATAGGGACGACTAGAGCATCAAGCAGATGTGGTATGATGAGTATAGGCACGAAAGTGACTAGATCAATTGGTAGGTGTGAAAAAAATCAACGTTGTGTTTTATTCATTATTTTTTAGAATGTTTCCACAATTGAGAAATAGTGTTCCCATAGGCATAAGTCCAACGAGATCACACTATGGATCCATAGGTATGTGATCCCACAAAAAATGTGTAGAGGGTAGGGGTAAAAAGTAAGTTCGAAGCCATTTTTGTAAAAACAAAAATTTGGCTAGCATGTTTTACAGGGATGCAAACTTCATTCATAGGTTTTGTAGGAAAGTGAACTCATTAGCAAGAATGCAGTCCTGTTAGTGGAACTACAGTTTCACAAAAAGGGGGGTTAAGAAAACAAGTCAATATAGGAATGGGTTGATTTTGACTGAGGGGTGATCGGGGAAGATGTGTTCCTACAAGGGTCTAGAGTTGTGGAAATGCAAGGTGTAAATGGGAATGTAGGATCATAGGATAGGGTTGGAGTTAGAGTACAAAAGGGTAAAGAGAAATCTCATTGATAAATTAGGTGGCAAGAATGTAGGTTAGGGTTAGGGTTCATGAAAACACTATCTCATTTTTAGGATGGCAGGGAAAGGAAAAGGGGATAGGTTGCTATAATGGGAAAAGGTAGGTGTAGGGAAACATCATTAGGCAGTTGTGTTTGGTAAGAGGAAAGTAGAGCTGACATCATGTTATTTTGTGGATGCAGTGGTCATTAGATGCATCGGTGTTGTAAGAGCAACCTGCTAACATGTTGCATGTTGGGGAACAATTCATACTAGCAAATTGGGTGTAGATTGATGCTATTGGAATTGGCTACCTAGAGAGGCTACCACATATGTGTACATATATGGTGATGGTGACAACACTATGTGAGCACTAGCATAGTGAGACCGCCACATTCTATCTACCAACAGGGGAGAGAACGGTGACTCCAAATGATGTGTATAGGATTTTCTAGTTACCTGTATAGGGTATGCCAATGATGGCTAGTAGAGAGATTATAGGAGAGACAGTTGTATAGCAACTAGTGGGACCTGGGGTTTAGTTTCACATCTAGAGGGGCCAGTTTCCATTAGATGAGCATTTGGATAGGGTGGCAGTGGATTGAAGGATATATTTTTATATGTGTGGGATGGTGTTAGGGTATATTGCCCCAGATACTAGTGGTACAAGAGTGACATTAACATTGATACCAATGATAATTCAGATCATGGATGATGGAGTCCCTACTGCATGGGGATCCCTGATGCTAGTTGAGCTATACTAGGACCTACACTAGATAGTATACCATGATTCAGGGCACCAAGGAGAAGTGTGAGCTTCTTGACATTATTACAGGTGTGGGCCTAGGAGCATATTCTGACATTCAAGTTAATTAGGCAGAAAGAAAGGTAGGCAAAGGAGCCTTTGGTATATATTTGGGGTGGTTTTCTCACATATCACCACACAAAGGAGGTTGACTACTCGCGAGTCCAGGTTGATGAGATTTAGGTCATCATATGGAGGGTGTATATGGGCCTTAGGTTATGGGTGGAGGAGAGGCAGCATTTGCCTTATACCATTTCACCATGTTTCATTTTTGGGTGCTAGGAGTATATTGTAGAGCAGTATCAACTAGATAGGGCCTAGTAGTAGTTTGGATGACCACAAATTGCCCCAAGCAAGTCAAACTGGTATCAGTGAGTTACAAGAGAGTTAGAGATAGCTTTGGGCCAACATTGGAAAGGGAGGGGTTGTTAGAGGCATGGCAAGATTGAATGCCACAAGACTAGGATTAGTTTGGTGGCATGGCAGACGCAAGCTCCACCTAGGAGTATAGAGATTGGTTTAAATGCCCTAGGCCAATAGTCTGAGCCTAGGTGATGAGAGTAGTAATAGTGGTAGGAGAGATTACTCGAGTGGTAAGGCATGGAAGATTTGTGGCTATGGAGTTATAGTAGTGAGTAGAGGCAGTGGTAAAGGAGGAGGCACCACTAAGGCAGAGGCAGAGGGTTGTGGAAGAGGTGAGATAAGAGGAGGCTAGGTCATAGCAAGATAGAGGAGAGGGTAGGTAGGATGAGGAGAGGCCACAACCAGAGGTGAGGCCACAAGAGGAGGGTGGACAGGGGCCACAAGGGCCAGTGGGTAGAGTAGGAGGTGGTGGAGGATTATCCTTAGGGGGAGGGGATGATGGACTGGTAAGTAGGTATGTGTCCCTACAATAGGCACATGAGGCTACCAGCCAATTGCTACAAGATACATAGTAAGAGAGAGATTAACTCAGGATAGAGCAGGACCAATTTTTTGCATGAGCATGATGTGGTATAGGGCCAGGCAAATAGAGTGGAGGTAGAGTTGGGGACATTATGGATGGAGTATGGGTGGTTAGAGGGGATATTGGATGTGATGGAGGTGGAGAGGGAGAGGCTATAGGCTAGAATAGACATGATCTAGGAGGAGAGAGACCAGTTGCTGGTGGAGGTGGCAATTGTGTAGGCATAGATAGTGATGGGGGGAGGGGTGGAGGTGGCAACTTTGAGAGCATAATTGGTGTTGGGGGTGTTTTAGAGGAGCTAAGATGGTTTAGGGGGAAGGTAGAGGATCTTTGGGAGATATTAGGATTTTATTACGAGAAATATCATGCAATGGTGCCAACAAATTAGATAGAGCATTATAGATGACCAAAATGGTCAGGTATAGATGGTATGCATACAAGCATGCAAGGAGGGGGAGAAAGTGAATGGAGCACTAGGGGCTCTCAAAGGATTGGTGGATCTCAGTGCACAGGGTAGAGCCAAAGGTGAGATAGGGGATAGGTAAGATGAGGGATGAGGTGAAGAGCTCAGCTGGTGGAAGAGGGTTGATGAGACTGCCACTACCTCTAGCAGTAGTGTTGGGTGTAGAGAGGGGCCCTTATGAGTCTCATGGAAAGGATTCTATGTATGAGGATGAGGAGGAGTAGTGATATGCTGCATTTTGTATAGTATCTTTGGATGTATTTTTGCAAGCACAAACTTGATGTATTTGTATGGATATTTGTACTAGATGGACTTTGGACTATGATGGACTTTGGTATTTTTTCAGGGATGGGTGATGTATTCTTTATTCTTTTGAGGGTGTGATATATAGATATGAGCATTCTTGGGGGTGGGATATGGATGTACTAAGTACTATGCAATGGGATGTGTTGATGTGGATGTGTTATGGGATACATGTGGATAGATGTAGGAGATAGACTAACATGTTTTATGCAAGATGTGATATTTCAATGTTTATGAAATGCATGATGTTACTGATGCTTTGTGATGTAGGATGTGATGTGTTTATGATGAGATGTATGAAATGCATGATGTTACTGATGTTTTGTGATGCAAGATGTGATGTGTTCATGATGAGATGTATGAAATGCATGATGTTACTAATGCTTTGTGATGTAGGATGTGATGTGTTTATGATGAGATGTATGAAATGCATGATGTTATTGATGCTTTGTGATACAGGATGTGATGTGCTTATGGACTATGATAGTGACACTCTATGATGCAGGATATGATGTTTTTGATAAGTTGTGTGACATAAGAATGAGAACTAAATGAGCGAAAATATTTTTAGGATGATATAAATGGAAAATTTTAAAATGAGTTGAAAAAATTATGATGATGAAAAAAAATGAACAACTAAAAGGTTTATGATAGTGAAAATGGATAACTAAAAGTGTTTGATAATGCAAATGGATTTAAACAATGATAATGAAACTTGGACCTAAAATTATGATAATGAAAGTAGATTTTAAACTATGATAATGAAAAGTGGATTATAAAACTATGATAACAAAAGTGGATTTAAAATAATGATAATAAAAAATGGACATAAAATAATGATAATGAAAGTGGATTTAAAACTATGATAATGAAGAATGGATCTAAGACTATGATAATGAAAGTGGATTTAAAAACTATGATAATGAAAAATGAATCTAAGACTATGATAATAAAAGTGGATTTAAAGCTATGATAATAAAAAATGGACCTAAAAGCATGATAATGAAAGTGGATTTAAAATTATGATAATGAAAGTGGAAATAAAACTATGACAAGGAAAGCTCGACCTAAAATTATGATAATGAAAGTGGAAATAAATCTATGATAATGAAAGTTGGACCTAAAATTATAATAATGAAAGATGGACCTAAAATTATGATAATGAAGGTGGACTTAAAACTATGATAATGACAAATGGATCTAAGATGATGATAATGATGTGTAAAAAGGAGCCATAAAAATTGTGATGAAAATGAGTAGTAGTGTGAAACTTTAAAGGGGTATGATGATGCAAATGATCATGGTAATGTGGTAAGTGATGAGTGTACATGATATGGGGGTAGAATTATAGTGAGATGTATGGGGGGATAGGATCTGTAATGTATCATTGATTGACCATAGTCTTTGACTGGGAGGGGGGAACAATATGCACAACTTTTAGCATAATGCTTGTGGGTTAGGAATTTTTTTAGGGAGAGGTGAGGGTGTTAAGGAATCAAAAAGAAGGGAAAAGGGGGATAGGTAGTGAGATTAGATATGAGGTGGGTGGTAGGATAGGAGATGTACGGAGGTTTCTTTTAGGAAAGGAAAGTGTGGAGGTAGCTAGGATGGGATAATACAGATATAGTAGAATGGAGATGAATGAGAGCTTTCTTTTCTATTTATGGAACAAGGTAATGGGATGATGGAATCATGGAATGATGATTGAAGCTTGGAGGTGGGGTACTTTGTAAAGAAGTACCACCATGTAGTTTGAGCACTTAATTTAAGATGAATAAACACTTAAGGTTACTAAGAAAAATCAAGGCATTTACCCCAATATTACATAGGACTAATTTGAACAAGAATGCAAGGATTTCCCCAGCATCACACATGGATTTGAGAGGAATTAGAGTGGAAATAATACTAGGAAATCCATAAGAAAATGATATTTCCCAACTACATCATGTGATCATGAAAGAACACATGTTTGGAACATGCAAGGGTTATATTTGACTGATTGACAAGTAGAAAAAGCCCTAATCAAAACCTTGCTTTCTAATTGCCCCATTCATAGTGCACCATGATATAAAAGACTGTGGTGACCTTGAGGAGGGAAAAAAGAAATTGCTTGGAAAAGATACACTTTTAAGAACCAAAATGTGGAATCCAATAAAAGCAAGAATAAATCCATTAAAAGGTAACCTTTTGCCAAAGAGATCAGTAGGATTGGATATTGATGGGCCAAGGTGGAGACATGAGGATGGATGGATCCTGCAAGAACCTATTGGTAGTATTTTGGGACCATGACAAAGTTGGAAACTAGAACTTTCTTAAGACAATTCTTTGATGACATGGGATTTTTCTATAGGGTTCAAAAATGTGACATGTTTTCAAGAGAAACATGACTTATGACCTAAAAAGAGGAACACCAAGAATGTAGAAGTGTTACTATACAAAATTTCTAACATTTTGGATATTTTGGTGTGATATGTGAGTGAGTTTATATATGATGGGAGAAGCTCAGGATGAGGAGTTAGCATGATGCATAGAGTACATTATTTTTACAAGGGTATGATACATGGATATGGTACATGCAGTAAGGTACAAGATAATGATAGATGTGTGAACCATGGTTGAATACACTATTCTGATAGGTTTTCCAAGCTAAGGAATAAGGATAGTATGTCATGATTTATGATAGTGTGGTGATGGAATCTTTGAAACATCATTGGAAAATGGAAAGATGGGTGATGAGATGTGAAGGATGGTGTGGGAGGTGTAGATCGCTGACAGATAATGAACAGGCCAAGTACACATGGCGCATAGTTGCTAGGTTTTCACCAAGGTACCTATCCAAGGTGCTTGAATTGCCAAGTTTTCACCATTGGATGATTACTTTCCTTTATTATTTTCTCTCTTTTTTTCCTTTTTAGGACCTTTTTTGGTTTTTTTTGTTTTTTCCATAGGATTAGTGGGATACACTAAGGATATTTTTTACGCATAAAATTTCTTGAGGCGAATGATGTTGGTGGAATCATTTAGTGTTTCTACCTCAAATTTTGATAGCTGATATGCCCCCAAGCTAAAATATGTTGTGACAACATATCAACCAAGCCATGTGGGCTCAAACTTGCCCTTCTTCTCTCAATCTTCTTGGACCTTCATGTTTTCCTTGAGGACCATGTCACCTACTTGAAATTGGTGCAGATGAACCTTCTTATTGAAGTTGCACTTTAGGAAATTTTGATAGACCATGATATGGTCATAGGCCTTTTTCATTTTTTCATTAAGTAGATCAAGATGGGTGAGTCTGGCTATTCTGTAATCCTCCTTTGATATCTGCTCTCGCAAAGAAATACATAAGGATGGGAGTTCAAACTTGATAGGTAGTACTACTTTGGCACCATAGAACAAGTAGTATGGGGTTTTTCCTATGGATGTATGGAATAAAGTGGGATAGTGATGCAATGGACAAGTGTGAGATGGCCTAACTAAGTACACAGAGTGAAAATGTGCAAGGGAAAGGACTATGTTCCCCAAACCCACAAACACCAACTATCCACTCTACAACTCCTACACCCTCCAATGGCTATGGTGGATGTATTTCAATTATCTAAGACTTATTCAATAGGTTTCAAGTGGTTTCAGACCCCCAACCCAATCCTACCACTCAAATCCCTCAAAATTGCCTAGTAGGCCTAATTGCCCTCAAGTAGGTCTGTAACGAGAATAATTTGAATTTTTCTCCCAACTTTTCCAAAGGACTCCTCAAAAAAAATAGTTTTTCAGATACCCATTTCAGCCTTATTCAACATATGTCAAACTTAGTATAGGTTGTTTTGGATCAACAATGAGATCTCCAAACTAGGCACCCTTTTTAAGCATAAAATAGGGTGATTTTACAAAGCAAGTATATGGTTCCCATACTTTTAAAGCTTTAAGCTTTCAATTGTCCTCCAAAATGATCCCAATCAAAGGAAAATCAAATCAATTTAACTCACCAACCTCTGCAAATAAGAAACCCCTAATTTGGCCTCTTACATACCCTCAAACCTAGGGCTTTCTCAACGTGCGACCTCCCAAGCCAATATCAAACAAATAAATTTTGATTCACCATTTTCAAGGTATATTTAGATAATATCTACCATAAAAAACTACCCTCCAATGGATAGATCTCTGGATGCTACACTCCAGGCATGCATTTCATGCACCTACAGCCACCAAAAACCCATTAGAAGCCTCCATTCATGAAAAATCCTTCCCAATGATTTTTAGAATGTTTATTTATATCATAATACAGGTTAATTCCATGGGAATCAGATTCCTACATCCATGGAATGAAGAAATGCTCTCTAAATGTCTAAAACTTGCATAAATTGTTGCAAAAGTTGCTTGCAATCGACACCTTTGGATAAAAGATCTTCTACTTGCCTTAATTCACTAGAAAAGGGTTATATATCATTCCAATGGATTCCAAACATCAAAACATAAATGAGAAACCAATCCAAAAAAAATACCCAATGCAAAATGCTCAAAAATGGAGTTTTTATTGCATTCCAACTACCAAATCCGTACAACAATGATGGAATCCATACAATACCTTCAATCTATTGATCCTATACCTTTACCAAGCTATATAGGATGAAATAAAACTTCTCAAGCCATTTTCCATTTGGTTGGAATCATTAACAAGGTTTAAAGTTTCAAATACTACTTTTCCCTCCTAATTCAAAATATAGTCGTTAAGACTTTAAATTCAAATTTGAAACCTTATTAAAATGTTTTAACTCATACTTTATTGGTTTCTACCACTTAGGACTTATTCTAATACCCCCCTAGGACCTATTTTATCCCTCTAACCAATCTAGATCCCTTGTTGCCACTATTGGGCACCCTTACATCATTTTTGTGCCTAAATCCTTTATCAGGACCTTTAGGACTCTTCATGCTTATATTCAATTGTTCATTACATATTTCCATTATAGGCTTCAATATATTACAATCCACTTTCAAGGATACCATAGATCTATTTCTTTTTCTTGCATCCAAGGTGTGCCTAGATGTTTTCCTAGGTGCTCCTACACCAAATAGGCCCATAGGGTGGGGTTGATTTGCAAATGCCAATCACAATCAGAATCATTGACAAATTTCTTTAGGATTTTTAGTAAGCTTTTGCTAGTTGCCTCAGCCTATCTATTACCTTGTGGGAAGTAGGGGCTAGAAAAATGGTGATGGATATGAAGGGAGGTGCACAATTCTTCCATATTGAGATTTTCAAAGTTACCTCCATGGTCAGTGAAAATGGTAGCTAGAATGATGAAGTGACATATGATATGATAGAGGATAAATTTTTTAACTTGAACACCCATGGTGGTGATAAGTGGACTACTTCTACCCACTTAGTGAAATAATCAATTGTCGTGATTATCCACTTGTGTCCTTCTGAAGAGAGGGGTGTTATAATGCCAACAAGGTTGACCCCCAGCATGCAAATGGCCATGGTGGTGTAATAGGTTGAAGATTTTGATTTGGGCCTTGTATTATATTTTCATGTTGCTGACAGTGTAGACATCTTTTGACAAAGTCACAAGCATCATGCTTTAGAGTAGGCCAATAATATCTAGCCCTAAGTATTTTCTTAGCTAGGACTATACCACTCAAGTGAGCACCACAAAGTCTAGCATGTACCTCTTTGAGATCCATTGTAGCCTCATTTTGGTCTAAACATCGAGAAAGAGTTTCATGATAACCATGACAATATAGGGTGTTATCTATGAGATTGTAGAGGGATGCTCTACGAATAAGTTTCTGGCACTGGGTTCTTGTGAGATGGGGAGATATGATACCATTTAGTAGGTAATCATGAATTTTGTGGTACCATTGGGGACCAACCAAGATGCATATCTATGTTGATTCATTATTCTCATATGCAGGCTCGTGTAGCTACTCAACTAATAATTCATATTATGTAGCCTCTTGAGGGATCTCCAAAAGTGAACCAATAGTATTCATTGCATTTGCAACCTTGTTTTGCAATCTAGGCACTTGCGTGAATTGGATCTGAGTAAAGTGTTGCTTCAATTGGTCTACCAATTCTTTTTAAGGCTAAAGCTTATCATTCTTGGTTTGATATTCATCAAGGACTTACTTGATAATAAGTTGTGAATCCCCAAAGACTTGTAGCTCTGTGATGTTCCACTCAACTACTATTTTGAGCCCTACAATAAGAGCTTCATACTCTAAGATGTTGTTGGTGCACTGGAACTGGAGTTTCAAAGTAATAGGAATGTAGTCACCTTGAGGAGTGACCAATAGTATGCCAGCCCCAGAACCATGGGATGTGTAAGATCCATGAAAGCATAATTTCCAAGGTGGTTGTTCTTTTATCAGGAAAAGATGCTCATTTGGAAACTCCATAATGAGAGGTTAATCAACAGCTAAGGGTGCATCAGCCAAGTGATCTACTATAGCTAGACCTTTGATGGATTTTCTATCAATATATTGGATTTAAAACTCACTGAGAAGCATAACCCATTTGGCTAGGTGCCCTATGAGTGTTGTGCATAATAACATATATTTCAACGAATCAATTTTTTATATTAGTTGCATAGCGTGACTCAACATGTAATGACAAAACTTCTAAGTGGCGAAGACCATAGCCAGATAGGATTTTTCCATGGGTGTGTAATTCAAATCATACCCAAAGAGGGTGTGGCTAATATATTAAATAGCCCTCTCTTTTCCTTCATCATCAAGTTGTGCTAGAAGAGCACCTAGTGTTGTTGGGGTGGTTGTCACATATAGTATGAGTGGTCTTCCTACAACTGGAAGAAGCAAGATAGGTGGATTAGCCAAGTATTGTTTGATTAGTTCAAAGTTACATTGGCAAATAGGATCCCACCTAAAATTTCAATTCTCTTTTAGCAAGTGTGTAAATGGTTGACACTTATCAGGTAGTTGGGAGATGAATCTTCGGACTAATTGTAGCTTCCCCTAGAGAGAACAAAGTTTTCTTAGTGTCTTAGGAGGAGCCATATCCATGATGGCCTTGACCATTTTAGGGTCAATCTATTGATCTTAAATTAGTTTTGACATATGAGTGAAAATACACTTAAGTCATTTACAATATAGAACTTAGTTCATGTTAAACAAGTAATGTATGCCAAGCATAAGTTGTCAGATAGTATATTCCAAGTGAGATATATAGTATGTGTTGAGTAACTAGTAAGTGTCAAGTCAGTCAAGTTTCAAGTAGACAGTTGATGATGAGTGATCAATGGATGTCGAGTCATTCAAAGACTGAGTTACAACATTGAAGATACAATGGATGTCAAGCATCAAAGACTTCAAGTGCTAAGTAAAATAGTTTTGGAGATAGTTGTTTGTAATGGTACAAATCTCTATGTAAACCATTTTTGGGCTGACTTAAGGAGTGTTTTTTGATTCTAAATGATAAGAATGACTCTATATTGATGATCCCTATGCAATACATACAACCAATTAGTTAAAGGGATGGTTTAAGAAAAAAAATAGGTGAATCACAATTGTTGATTCATACCTAACCCTAAGTCACCTAAGTCTTTTTAAGGACGACAAACCCTAAGCATTGTATGTGCAAAGAGAGAATTCTGCATGCATAGATAGAGAATTCATGGTGGATAAGGAGTTGTGAATTGAGTTATACATTGCAGAATCAGTTAGAGGAGAACAAAGGAAAGGAGTTAGAGGATAAAAGTGACACATCTAATTAGAGAGGATCAAGTACACATTAGGAAAGAGGTGATATATCATCTAGTAGTAGAGTGCTAACTGCAAGATCAATGCTAAGACATTCTAATAGGTGAATTAGTTAAATATCTTAACAAAGTAGTCCTAATAGGTTGCTTCCTTCATTGTAATTTTAAGTCCTTTAATTGGGCACACTTCTAAAATGGTGTTGAAATCCTTTAACAAGGTGAGATCTAACAATCTTGTAAGCCTTTAATAAGGAAGACCTTTCACAAGGTAGATCATAGTTTATGATCAAACATTGTAACCTTCATTGGATACACTTTACAACTGCAGTAGTGAATATTTGTGGGTATCATCCCCACCCTAGTTTTACCTTCTCATTGGAGGGTTTCTGGGTAAAAAAAATTATTGTTTCATATATGTGTTGAATGTCATTTTCTTTCATGCTATGGATGAATATATTTAGCTAGCTATTTCAGTTTACAAGAAAATTATGAGATAGATGTGTGGTGAATGATTTTATTGTTAAAGTTTAAAAGAACTGATTCCCCCTACCCCCAACTTAGATTTTACTTTTCCTATTGTATTTCCAACAATTGGTATCAGAGCATAGTTCTCTAGAAAGGAAAGCTTTGGAGCTTTGAGGAAAGATATTAAAGATGGAATTCTACAAGTTAAAGACTATTGAGAATTAAAATATTGAAATCCAGCCTACCCTACATCAACTGAATGAAGCCAGAGATGAGTTGAAGTGCTCATTAAAGAGAAGGAAAGAGATAGCTATTGAAGATAATGAAATTAATTACCAAGAGATTGACACTACTGAATTGTTTACATATGGAAACTCAAGTGAATTTGATGCAGTAGTTGTAGGCCTGATAGAAAAGAATGGTGCCCTAACTGAAGAGATCATAAATCTTAAGATAGAATAAGAAGTCCAATTAGTCTTTCTATGTGAGGTAACTGGGCAAAAATAGAAAGTTGAAGAAGAAAAAGTCATAATTGAAGATGACAAAAGGATACTAACCAATAGACTAGAAGAAAAGACTTCTGAGGTGAATAGGATTGCTCACATGCAACTGGAAACATTGAATCAAATAATGATTGCCAATCATGAATTGAATGGAAAGGATATTGAGATCACAACACTAAAGTTGTAGAATGAACAACTAAGAAATAATCTAAAAAGAGAAAAAGAATTTTTTGAAAGTTTCAAAAAACCTAGTGAAGCCGTCAAGTATTTTGAGCAGTTGATGAGATCTCCTATATCTAATAGTGATACTACTAGATTAGGTTACACCAGCATTGAAGAAGGAGAATCATCCAAAAGTGGTGAACGAAGAAGCAATAAAGGTAAGAACTACAAACCTACCTGTCATAATTATGGAAAGATAGGTCATACAACAAATGTTTGCAATAGCAACAATGTAAATCAAAACCCTAAGAAGAAATTCATGGGTAACTGTCACAAGTGCAACAACCAAGGACATCATGCACATGAATGCAAGACCAAGAAATCAAGCACACAAATATTTGAAGGTTACTACTACAACTGTAAGAAGTATGGACATAGAGTATATGAGTATAGATCAAAGCCTAACTAGTCATCAAACAAGCAAGCCAAGGTAAACCACACTAACAGATCCTACAATTGGGATTGCAATACAAGGTATAGCTATCACTATTGTCAAGAGTATGGACATGTTGCTGAAATTTTCATTAGAACACATTTTAGAAGTGACTACAATAGATGGTTGAGTCAAACTACATGTTTTAGTTGTTTGAAGACTCGTCACATTAGAATAAATTACCCAAAAAGGTCTAAAGAACCTAGTAGTGAATTCAACAAAGGAAAGGAAAGGTTGATGTTGATGTTGAAGAATTCAAAGTGTAGATGAACAAGACATGGAAGAAAAAGGAAGAATGCAACACATCAAGTTCAAATGGGAGCACTTCATCCAATGGATCAGGTGATCACACCACCCCCAACTAGACAATTAAGAGGTACGTGTGGGACTAATATTTCAAAGTTCAATTATACATTAGCTCTAAGGATTCAGTTCTAAAAAGATCATATATGCATGAAGTAAGATGCAAAGTATTGGTTAAAACGTAGAAGAAATCTATAAGTTTTCATGTTACTGTCAAGTGTAAAATTTTAGTTGTTGATGAGCTATCAAAGGTGATAGTGTTGGCCAAGCTCTTTGTGGTTGCCAAGCATGGTAGGAATTACAAGGAAGATTAGTGAGTCAAAATTTCTATTGGAGTCTAGCTTACAGATGTGTAAGAACTAAGCATTTAAAGTGAAGTTTCAAGGGCTATATGGTCATTTTTTGACTCATTTGCAATCATTCAAGACTAGAGAGAGTGCGAAGAGAATAAGGCGAATTTCATAATAAATTAAACTACTACTCGACACCAAACATTAGATTTTTCTAGGTATTTATTGTGTGTTGAGCTACATTGTTTAAATTTATGCAAACCCTAGTTAGTTGTTATGGCATCTAGCTCTTCTACTACTATGGTTAAGGAACTAAAGGAAGTTTTAAATGTTCAATTGATTGGTAATGAGATAAAACAACCATAGTTTTGGGCAATTCCTAACATTTCATATAAAGGAGACCTGTTTGGTACATTATCTATGATACCACCACAAGTTTTAATGATACAGGATGTAATTTGTTACTACACTTGTAAGGTAGGAAGTATAAGAGACATGGAAATCAGAGACTTGTATGGAAAATTGTGTGAAAATGGAGTGCTAAAAGAGGAAAACAAAATTTTAGAGAGAAAAGGTTTGATTCATGCCCTAGATTTTCCTAATGTATTTAAGACGGAGTGGATAAAGATAGTTCTTAGTAAAATACATGACAACTCTATATGGTTAGAAGACAACCCTATCAAGATCACAAAGAGAATTATTCAAAGGGTAATAGGGTATCCTACCCTAAATAGAACAAAAATTATGAGGATTTATGCAAAAGAGGCAATTGAAAAGAATATAGGGGTAGTGTGGAATAAGAGAGGGATGACCATAGACACAATCACTAATCCCCTAATTGTATTTGTAGTTAGAGTCATTGCACATAAGTTCTTTCAGTCTAGTAGATTGAATAGTGTACCATTTATAGTTGTGGATTTAGGCTATAAGATAGTAAAGAAGGACCACTCTTATGCCCTTGCCAAGTTACAACTCCAATAGTTATCAAACAATTGGGAGCCATAAGAAAGACAAAAAGTGGACAATGAAAATTTGGTTCAATACTTGTTTTTATATTTTTCTGTATAGAACACTTTTCCCTCATTTGGCAAAGTTTCTTGGAAAACCAATAGGTCTATTGCAATGTAGATTGGAGAATACATAGAGCAACTTGGAGATAATTTGAGACTATAATGACAAGTTATTTTGAAGACTTTAAGAAGTCAATGAAACAAAGATAGAGGATACCACTATCACTCGTAGAGAAATATTTTGATGATGTTTGTTTTCTAGTCAATGTTGATTTCACATATGTTCAAGTTGTTGTTCCAAGGGTGAGATGGCTCAGGCCATTGCCTTATGAAATTAATGTAGATGAGGCATCTATAACCATCACTACTTTACTATCAAAGGAAGAAGATAAGAATGCTACTATATTTGGAAATTATGATGTAGCCAAGTCTAAAATCACAATGGACTTGAAGACAACTTCTATGATGAGAAAGAACAAAATTGTGAAAAAGCTCAATGAAAAATTTGGTGAAGGAAGAGTTGAAGAAGAAGAAGATGATGAAGAAGATACACTTGCCCAAGCACCACTTGCTCTCACATAGGGTCAAGGTGAGGATCAAGGAGAAGAAGAAGTAGAATTTGATGAAGGTTCCAAGGGAGAAGAAGCCAATGAAGCACCTAGTGCTATAGAAAAGAAGAAGAGAAGCAAAGAAGCCAACAATAAGAAAACCCAAGAAAATTATGAAATATTCACAACAAAAGCCTATGGTTCCTATCACCAAGGCTAGCACAAGAGCTACTGCTAAGAAGACTCAGGAAGTTTAGAAGCCTAAAGGCAGGAGACCTAGGCCAACTACTAAGGAAGATGAACCTGAGCAAAGAAAATGGAGGAAATATGTAGCTCCAACTAAATTAGATGAAGAGAGGACCAAATCAAATGACAACAGCCAATTCAAAGTGGTAATTCATAGTCCCTCTTCTGATTTGGAAAACTTGTGTGATAATATCAAGAATACTGTTGATTTATCAAGGTTCACTAATGTTAAATTTGGTAAACTTGGGAAGATAGAAATGAATAAAGTAGAAGAATCTATGTATTCCATGATGGAAACTTTTAAGAAAACTCCAATTGAGTTTTCCAACACTTTACCCAAAATTCTATCTAATAGAGTTGAGCAAAGGTGGCAATACGGTCTCTCAACTAAAAGGAATATTAGAGAGACTACTCTAGCAAGAGTGATTTAAGACTTGGACAAGTCTACGATGACAAAGGCCATTAATAAGTACAAGGGGAGATTTTCTCCAAAATATAGAGCCTTTAAAATTTTATAGAATAATATTGAAGATGTTGTTCAAAAGACCACCCAACTATGGAAAGTGATATATGGGATAACAACAGATGAGTCAAACAAACAAACACCTATGGAAGTAGGTAAAGACAAGATAAAACAAGAGAAAGTTGAGGTAACAAAAGATGAATATATAAGGGAAGAACATGAGGAAGGTACTATAAAATAAGAAGATACAAAGGCTATAGTTAAGGAAGAGCACTGGTAAGATTAGAATATACTAGAGGTACATATGTCAAGTCCCAATCCACCTCATGTGGATAAAGAGGATCAACAAATAGAAATAGTAAAGATCAAGGATGTCTCTGACAACTCCACTCAAGACATCAATCCCTTAACAAAGGAGGATATGAAGAAGATATTTGTTGATTCCACCACCAAGGAAAAACTATGCAACCATCTTGTATTGATAATTGTGGATGGGGAGAAAACTCAAGAATTATCTAGTGCCTCCCCTCAATCTACAAAATTACAACCTACCATGCCTATGGTAGTATATCAAAGGAAGGACACAATGTCCTCATATGTTAGCATATTGGTTCAAAAATTTTTAGTACATACAGTTTCAATAGATGAGAAAGATGGGACACCAGTCCAAATAGGTTGGGAAGCTAGTCCTACACCTACAACACAAGCACAAGATGATGAAGAGGTCACAAAAAAGGAGAAGGATAGGACTAAAGATTCAGTCTTGACTATAAAACTAGAGGAAGTGATAGCAATTTAGACACTAGTTACCCTACCAGATATTGTTGCTCCTATTCCAAGTCAAGCACTTCATAGGTCAAGTGTAGAAGCTACACCCTTGCAGTCATCAAGGCCTATTCCTAGCACATCTAAGGTTGATGAGGTCATACCTTATGGTGATATCAACTTAGATGAGGTAATTGAACTACCAAAGTTCAATCTTGCATCAATCACCATAGAGAAAATAAGCATATTGGAAGATGCTCTAGCTATAAAGAAACACCAAGAACTACTCAAAAGGGAGCATGGGTAGAAAAAAGCACTTCATGATATCAAGGACATATTTCTTGATGCATTTAGCCTACCTGCACTTGATGAAGCCAAGCCAATCATTGAGCAGTTGGCAAATATTGTGGAGAAGATCAATGATGGAGACCTTGACACAAATGTTAAATTGTTAGAATGGTTTGAGAAGAAATTTCATGCCAAGGTCACTGAAAAGATGTCAAGTTCCATTGCACTTAGTCAGGTTGAGTTAGCAACCAAAATTGATGGTGTGAAAAAAGTCTTCGAGAACATTTTCTCTCTTTACACCAAGTTGTGTGATGTACCTTTGTTCACACAAGAAGTATAGAGACACATTGACCACTCAAAGGGAGATTTGAAGTCAATAGATAAAATCCTTCAACAATCTCCTGGTCATAGTCAATTTAATTTTAGACAATTAATGTCAACACAAGGTCAATTAGCAGCATTGCAAGCTCAAGATACCAACAATTGAGCTACATTGATTAGTATCCAGTCCATGTTGACCCCTCCCATGGAGGTGTTATATAAGGAACTAACCTATGTAGAAACATTGATGAAGAAAGATCCCCATATTTCTACTTATGAAGGCCTAGTTAACCTTGATGTCGAGATAGCTATTCAAATCAAATCTCTAGAGGTAGCATATGACAACTAGGATGTAGCACTAAACCTAATATTGGAGGTCCATAAATCATTCTTAGACAAACACATTATTTGTGTACCGCCCACAACATAAGTGTCAAAAACGGAGAGAATGAGATAAAAGGGGAGAATGCATAAGTTTTGGGGGAGACCAAAAAAAGGGGGAGTCGGTAAAAAGAAACATAGCTAGCATAGCAGTACAGCAAATCTACTTAGCAAGAGTATTTAGAAAAGAATAATCAACTTAGGGGGAGTTATATAATTTTGAGGTATGACTAATAAGCCACAAGTTTTGCAAAATTTTGAAGTTTTGAGATTTTGTATGTAAGTTGAATACTGAAAGAGATTATCTGAGTTGTGCTCATAAGTTAAGGTTATTCATGCATGACCAAGTGTTTTTTCCACTCATGTCAAAGGGGGAGATTTTTAATCTCATATTGGTTTTTAAATATGAGTGACAATACACTTAATTCATTTACAAGATAGAACTTAGTTCATGCTGAACAAGTAATGCATGTTGAGCATAGGTTGCCAGATAGTATATGTCAAGCAATATATAATATGTGTCAAGTAACTAGTAAGTGCTAAGTAGATAGTTGATGTCAAGTGATTTAGATGCCAAGTGATCAATGGATGTTGATTCATTCAAAGATTGAGTTATAGCATTGGAGATATAGTGGATGTCGAGCATCAGAGACTTCAAGTTCCGAGTAAAATAGTTTTGGACATAATTGTTTGTAATGACACAAACTTCTATGAAAACTATTTTTAGGCTGACTTAAGAATTTATTTTACAAATATAAATGATAAGAATGAATCTATATTAAGGATCCCTATGTAGTACATGCAACCAATCAGATAAAGGAATGGTTTAAGTAGAAAAATGGGTGAATCAGAATCATAGATTCATATCTAAGCCTAAGTCACCTAAGTCTGTTAGAGTGGGGTTTTCATTGCACCAAAAGATTGATCTATAAATGCTTGATACAACCACTCAACTTATAGTACACAAGAGGTGGTTAAGCCTTTATCACAAATCCCAAGGGGAGCATTGAACAAATTTCCAACAATCTTCCCCTCAGCGTTACCCAAGGGTTTGAGGATTCTAACCTGTGACCAAGCTCTAATACCATTTGTTAGAGTGGGGTTCCATTGCACCAAAAGATCAATCTATCAATGCTTGATACAACCACTCAACTTATAATACACAAGAGGTGGTTAAGCCCTTGTCACAAATCTTGAGGGGAGTTCTAAACAAATTTCCAACAAAGTCTTCTTAAGGAAGGCAAACCCTAAACATTGCATGTGTAAAGAGAGAAGTTTGCATGCACAGATAGAGCATCTGTGGTGACTAAGGAGTCATGAATTGATTTATACATTGTAGAATCAATTAGATGAGAATAAAAGAAAGGAGTTAGAGGATAGAAGTGACACAACTAATTAGAGAGGATCAAGTACACATTAGGAAAGAGGTTATTTGTTATCTAGCAGTAAAGTGCTAACTGTAGGATCATTGTTGAGACATTCTAACAAGTGAATTAGTTAAATCTCTTAACAGAGTAGTCCTAATAGGCTATTGTAAATCCTTTAATAGGGTTCTTATTTCATTGTAAGTTTAAGTCCTTTAATTAGGCACACTTCTAATAGGGTGTTGAAATCCTTTAACAAGGTAAGATCTAACAATCTTGTAAGCCTTTAACAGGGAAGACCTTTCATAGGGTAGATCATAGTTTATGATCAAACATTGTAACCTTCATTGGATACACTTTACAATTGTAGTAGTGAATATTTGTGGGTGTCATCCCCACCCTAGTTTACCTTCTCATTGAAGGGTTTCTAGGTAACCAAATATCTCATGTTATATATGTGTTGAATGTCATTTGCTTTCATGCTATAGATGAATATATTGAGCTAGCTATTTTAGTTTACATGAAAATTATGAGATGGATGTGTGGTAAATGATTTTATGGTTAAAGTTTAAAAGGACTAATTCACCCTCTTCCCTCTCAGAGTTTCCTTTCCTATTGTATTTCCAACATGATCTCAATACCACACTATAATACAATGAATCCTAGGAGTTTTCCAGATGTGATGCCAAAGACACATTTCTTGGGGTTAAGCATGAGACACTACATAGCCAGCCAGTCAAACACTTCCTCAAGATGAGACAAGTGATCAAGGGCATTAAGAGACTTGACTAGAATATCATCCACATAATCCTCTAGAGTTTTCTGGATAAGATCATGGAAGATGACCATCATTGCACCTAGATAGGTTGCCCCAGCATTTTTTGACCCAAATGGTATCATGTTATAACAAATTGTGCCCCAAGGGGTGGTAAATGTTGTCTTATGTTGATATGATTCTGTTATCTGAATTTGATTTTACCTAGAGAAACTATCCATAAGTGATAAGAGCTCATGGCCTATGGTGAGATCAACAGTAATGTTTATATTTGAAAATGGAAAATCATCCTTTAGACAAGCTTTGTTAAGATCCCTAAAATCTATGCAAATTCTTATATCACCAAAAGGCTTTGTGATAAGTGCCATGTTGGAGATTCAATCTAAGTAGTCAATCTGGAGAATGATCTTTTCATCTAGCAATTTTTCTAATTCCACTTTAACCAATAAAGAAACTTTGGGATGCATCTTACAAATTTTTTGCTTGACCGACTTAGCCTTTGGATCTATGGCCAAGTGGTGTACCACTAACTTGGGGTCCAATCCTAGCATGTATTGGTATGAGCATGCAAAGCAACCAATATTTTCATGAAGGACCTCGATGAGGAGTTCTACTTATTCAGGTGGTAGAGATGTAACAATGTATGTGATTTTTGGTATCTTTGTTAAACTGATATTAATTGGCTCGGTTTCCTCTATCAAGACTAAGGATATTGCAGGCCTATAATCTTGTGGAGGAAGGATGAAATCTCCATTCTTAGGTGCCTTGGAAAGATTCTCACCATCAGATGTGTCCTTTATTTTCTTTTCATTTTTTGAGTGATTCGATGGCGCTGGAGAAGAGTTTCCACCAGGGAATACTTTTTCTTTTTTTCTTTTTTCTTTTTTTCTTTTGTTTGTTCATTTTTGTGACTGGAAATTTCCTCCTCCCTAAAGTAACCTTTTGAATCCAACTTGTAGATATAAGTTAACTATGGAGGTTGTTTCTTGTGTGGTGTTTCAACTCCCATGAATCTAAGGAGCACATACTCCATGGAGAATTCATCAACACAAATAACACTTGGTTGGTCCCAATCAATGAGTTCAGGATGTGTGAATGGTAAGTCTATGAGGTTAATGGAAACTTCATAGAGAAATGAAGCTCCTAAGATAAGTTTTTTGAGGAAAATATCATTGTAGGCTTTCTTTTCAAATTCCTTTGGAATGTCGTCAACCTCAATGTGATTATTTTGGATGTTTACGAAGGCATGGTTGTCCTTCATGGTGCCCCTAGTTGTGAGAGTCTGTAACCTAGGCCTTTCATTTTTTTCTTCTTTCTAGGCTTTTATAGGCTTCCTTATGCCTGACTCTTTATGGCCTAGACCACTTCCTTGATAATCCCATTGCTCCATAGCAAAGAAATGTGATTGTGGATATTTCTTTTTGAAATAGTCAAGGAGTTCTCCACTTTTGGGTGGTGGATCTTTGTATAACCATGTGCCCTCTTTGTTGTGGTTTCATAATGCATGCCCCATTTTTCCTAGAAATGGGGACCTCTACTTTATTTTTTAGCTTTTTGGATCCCTACTCTGGGGTTCGAGTCTTTTTTAGGAGTTTTGCCTAATATCTTTGGCTAATCTAGGTCTCTTCCTAAGAACCCAAATTTTGGAAACTAGGCTTCTAGAAGAGAAATTCATGTTTTCATATCTAAGATTTGCATTAGCACACCTCACTAGGTACACTAGTGTGCTAAGTCAAAGAGGAAAAGAACTTCCCTCTTGGAAGTGCATTGTAGCATAGCTAGGCACCTCCAAGAGGTACATTAATGTGCTCGCTCCACCCTCTGTCACCTGCACACAACACACACAAACACAACACTAAAACACCAAGTTTAAGGTGCATAACTATGCACATTTTACAATGCAAAACCTAAAAAAGTAAAAATTCAAAAAAAAATTAAAGGCTAACACCTACAAAGGTGCGCAGCTGTAGACTTTTGTACTCCTTGTACATTGAAAATGATATATGAGGGTGTGCACTAGGAGCACTCAATGAGGTGCACTAGTGTGAACTCTCATATTTTAAGAGTTTGATAAGCAATATAGCACACCTCACGCACCTCTAAGGTGCGCCAAGTATGCTTTTTTTTGCTTTTCAAGGTTTGAATGAGGTTTTTGCATGTTTTGTGATTTTTTGCTTTTTTTTTTGTCATAATTAGGGTTTGTTTAAGGTTTATTTTTTGAATTCTTTGGACTAATGTTTGCTTCTTTGTGCAAGTAAAAAAGGCATCCTCAACTTGTCAGGGTCATAACTTTTGACCTAGAACTTGGAATTCAAAACCATTTACACCATTAAAAGAAGAACTAAAAATCTAATTTCAATCCCTAAAATAGTGAGCCTTCAGCTACCTAGTTTTAGGGACTGATGAAGGTTCCAACTTGAAATTTTGAGTAGAAGAGCTCTAAAAAGGCTAGTTAAAAGGATCTAGAAAAACTTGTAAGAAGTATAAAAAAGTTTCAAACATTTGATCATTTTGGATAATCTAGATCACTTGGTCTCTGATCAAGAAGGATCGGGCAGTCAGAGAGAAGAAAGAATCAATAAATTTACACTAAAGATCAAAGATACAAAGGTCAAATACATGAACCAGAACAAGTTCTTCATCTTATGCAACTATTAATGACAAGATTCAACACAAGTGCCTTGGGATTTTAGAAGCAGAAGGAATTTAGGTCTATACAAGTTTTTGGCTATAAAGAGGGTATAAATCATCAAAAGGATCAAAGTAAGTACACAAAAGTGATCTAAAACCCCATTTAAGAAAAACCCAAAAACTGTTTTCAAAACTAAGAACTTTGATTTTTTGGTGAATTAAGCAATTTGCACAAATTGCTTCTGAGGTGTGCTGGCATGCTGGTACACCAAGTGCGCTACATGCATAGGTGCACTTTTTCAAGTGATGTTCCAGAAGTTTTGAAGAAGTTAGAGGTGTGCTGACAGTTAACTACTAGTTCCAAATTTATAGCTTTCCATGCATTAGAAATGCATTCTTACAGTAGTTTAACTCCTACAAACACCTAGTAAAGATGGAGCTTCTATTTTTGGAACTTTTAGACACTTCTACATCATCTAATAGCTTTTTTCTTCTTATTTTCTCATGCTTTATTTTTTTAATACATGTAAAGGCTCATGCATCTATTTAATGATATAAATATGGATGGAGTCCTACTAAGCACTAGTTAGAGAGTTAGTTTGTACATAAATAGAATTTTTTTATTAGTTTAGAAGCATATGTTTGCATAAAGATATCTCTCACTCTCAACACAAATAGAGGAGAAGATTTCTTATAAATTTAGGAATGTAATATGTATTCCAAGCCACCATTGTTTTTGCAATAATATATGCTTTTGGTGCTCACATTTGGAGTGTAGTGATTCTTGCCTAAGTGTGTTATATTTTGTGGATGTATGTTCATGGAATGTAATTGAGCCAAAATTTTATTGCATTATTTATGCTTGTGTGATCTTTTAATTTTGGTGTTTGCTATGATTTTACAAATTCCACCAACGTACTTAGTTCAAGAAGAGATCATCATATTGTTCCTGTATAGCTTTTTGTCTCACATGAGCTCACTTTCCATGGCCTTATGATCTGATGAAAAGTGAAACATCTTATAGTTATTGAACTTCCATCGATGATTGCATTAATGGAATTAAGAAAGTGTTGCTCCTATTTTCATTGGTTACCTACTAATCTTTTCAAAGGCTTAACTTGCAGATGTGTTGTTACCATGGTTTATGTCCATTAGGAATTTCCCTTTCATGTTATTTACTTTCATCTCTCATTACCTTATCTTTGTTATTTGCTTTGCTAACCCCTAGTTAAATTAAGAATTCATATAGTTGCATTGTTAGATTGCATTCATTTAAAAATAAAAAATACCCAAAAACATATCTCTTTTGTGGTTAATTTTGAAACAGCAAGTAGATTGGCCATCTTATTTGAAATTGGTTCAAACTAGTAGAGGCCTCCTCATGAATACTCACATTTATCTTCTACTGAGTGGATTCTAGTAGGTCGCAAGATCACCCAAAACCTTAGAGTTGATCCTTAGATTAGCTTTTCAAGAGAGGAGTTTGAAAGGATTCTTGTCGTTAAGCATCATGCAAAATGATAGCTCAACACTCTCCATCAAGGATCTCATTAGCAGCAAATGTGGTGTTCCCAAGTTTTGTGAGCTAGGAGGTTGTGTCTAGCTTTGGCCCTTGGTAGATTGGGTGCCCTCTAGTAAGTGGATCAAGCAATAAAGCACAGACAGCAAAAGCATCAAAAAGACTATATTCTCCACAACCTTGGTGGTTGATCTTAATCGTACAAAGAGTGGAAGCTAAAATGGTGTCTAGATTGTGGTAAGTGCTAGAGTAGCTAGCCAATGGTTGGTATATGAAGCTTCCAAGGTGGTAGATTGTGGAAAATGCCAGAGGAGCTTGCCAAGGTGTTGCTAATCTCAATTCTAGGACAATGGTTGGTATATGAAGCTTCCACTACATTGCAATAAGAAAAGGGTTCAAGATCAGAATGGATGGTTATCTCAATGCCATTTTGCAAAAATTTGGTGCACTAATGATATGTGGATGGAATAGCCTTCATGGTGTGAATCCATGGTTGACCGAGGAGGATGTTGTATGGAAGGTTAAGATCAACTACATGAAAAATTATTTCTTGAGTGGTTGGGCCAACTCTGATAGGTAGCATGATAGTTCCTTCAGTGGTCTATTCTAGATTGTCATATGATTTGATAGTGATGACCTCATTCAGGATATCTACCTCAGTGTACCCTACTTGTTTGATGAATTTTAAAGTACATAGATTCAAGGTCAACCCATTATCTATCATGACTCATTTGATAGCAAAGTTAGAAACCATAAAAACTATGCAAAGTGGAAGTATATGATCAGGCTCAACAACTAGGATGTCTAAAGTTTTGAAAGATAATGCACAGGAGGGGGTCTTGATGGGGTAGATACAGATGGTTCAGCTATGTTGAGTTGAGCTCTTCTAGTGGTGATTGCACATTGAGCATCTACACCTTTGATATTTATAACATTTATAGAAGGCTCAACCTATGATATGCATCTAATCTAGTTTCCATAGTCCAAGTAGGCTAACATATAGTTCTAAGACTTGTCTCAGCTCTTAGCCTATTTGTTTTTAGAATTGTTTGGTTTGTTAGTTATAGGATTGTTTGCAGGAGCTTTAGCTATGTTTTTTTGCGTAGAGGAAAAGCATTTTGATATATTAATAATCATGTGTTTGGCAAGGTTTGTGCCCCCACTATGATCTCTTTTTGGTCAATAAGATCTTGGACTTAGTCCTTGAGTTGCATGCATTTAAGGGTGGTATGCCCCTTGGTGCAATGGAATTTGCAAAACTCATTTTCATTATATTAGGATGCTCAAGACTAATTGTGTTCTAATGGTTGTGTCTGGGGGTGCCAAATAAGGTTATCCTTGGTGAACTTCTCGAAAATAACATCAATGGGTTCACCCAATGGGTATACTCAAGGTTGCCTTTGAATGTGTAGTTTTGGTCCATCTAAGAGTGTGATAGTGTTAGTCTAATTTTGAGGATGTTGATTGCTTTGTACAAGTGAATGTTGATATATCAATTTCTATTGTTGATAAGATTGTTGTTAATAAAATGTGTTGGGTTTTTCAGATGCTGTCCTGACTACATGAAGATGTCGAGTGTCTTTGGCTCCATCGGCAACTATGTTTTTATTTTTGTTCTAGTACCATGATTTGTCATTGTATTGACCTTGATCTTGGGTGTTTTCCTTGTAGATCTTAATGACACCATCTTTGATAAGTCCTTATTCAAGGCCCATTCTCTTTCTCCTTGATGCCTTTGTAGGTTTGAAAACAATTTATGACCATGTGGTGTGCAAGACTAGGATGGACATTGTTGATGAACATTTTAATAAGGTGATGCTCTGGGATGGTGCAATAAATCCATGTTGCCAGCGTTTATCATATTTGCAAGTAGTCTACAAGGCTTTCTCCTCCCTTTTGTTTGGTATGAACTAATTCAACTACAGATAATTTAGTTTCAACTAGGTGAGTGTACTGGGCTACAAAGGCCTCTGATAGTTCAGTGAAAGTTTTGATGGTGCCATGAGGAATCTGACAAAACCACTCAAGAGCAGGCTTCCTAAGCTTTTAGGAAATATAGACCATAAGAAATACATCATTGTAAGACGCTTCTTGGGAATGCATGTAAAATTCCTTGACATGCATAACTAGATCTCCTTTCCCCCTAAATTTATCAAATTTAGGAACCATGAAATGCTTGGGAAATGGTGTCATCATTATTGCTTTGTCAAATGGGTATGGGCAAACTATTTCAAATTTGAAAGTTTTGGAATCTTTCCCATCTTTGAGTGCCTTGAGAGCATTTTTCATCTCTTCCAATTCAAAGTTGACTGGTGTTGATATTGGTGCCCCTAGTGTAGGGTATGTCTCAGATTGTATTGGTGAAAATGGATGATTTTGTTGGAGGTATTGTGGTGGATTAAGTTTGGATTTAATGGTGTTTTGAGAAGGATTTATGGTCTTCTGAGGTAGTGGTTAGACATATTGTTACATCTGCTGAGAGGATTGTTGCTATGGTGGGTAGATATAAGACGACTGTCTAGATAGATAATTTTGTGTTGGTGCTTGGACATATGGTTATTGGGTTGGTTTTTGCTAGAGAACTGGTGGTGGAAATATTGAGATGGTATATTTGGCCTAACATATGGTAGTTGTGCTCCTGCTTGAGAAGGCAACTGAATAGTGATGGGTGCCAAATAGTTGGTGGAGGGAATCATCCCTATTGCTAGTGGTTGTTGTTGTGGGTTTATTTGGCTACTTCCTAAGGGTGGCATAGAGAAGTAGTTAGTGATAGGTGGTAATGGATTGATTGGTGGTGGTATGGGTTGATATTTTTGGAAAGTTGGCATGACAAAAGTACTAAATGGAAAGCTTGTGATGAATCCATGTGTTTGTCCAAAACCCCAAGGGCCAAGTCAAAATGGAAAGGCGGTGTTTGGCATAGATGTAAATGGATTGGAAGAAATGAAAGGTGGATTGGTAGGCCCAATTGATGACATTCTCATAATGGATTATGATATTGATTGGATGTTTGACTAAGATGTGCCAAAGCCACTACTAGTGGGTATGTTGGAAGTGGAAGAAGCACTTTCGGAAGAGGAAGATCCTACAATATTGAATAGAATAGATGTAAAGGGTGAAGTAGTGGCAGCAATAGAGCTAGAGATGGGAAGTCATTGAGGTATTGTGTGGACCAATGTTTGAGCAATTGTGGGTTGATTGTTTGATGGGATAGGGGAATCGATTTGGGTTGACGAGATATTAGGGTCCATGGGTTATGGTTGTGTTGTTTGATACCCCCTTATGGGATAAAAAAAAGTATTATTTGGATCAAATTGACCAAGGGGGGGTGAAAATCTACCAAATAAGGGGTGGGTGAGATTAGATATATCTAGAGGTGGTGGTCTCCCAAAACACAAAACACTGACATTATCCCTTAGGAAGTTTGCCATAATGGTTTCTCTATTTTGGTCTATGATGGTGTTAATGATAGTTGCATGCCATAGTTGGTTCATAAACACATCTATATTGATGAGGGGCTTGATTCTTTTGGATTTTGTGGTGGTGGATTATGTGTGACTGAAGACATTAGAGGATAAGGTTTTGCACTAGTTGAACTACCGCTAATATTAGGATCCATGTCTTTCTTCTTCCTTTGGTTCCTAGCAAAATGTTTGGTAGGTGGAATGAAAGAATGATACTTCTAAGGATGAAGTGCAAGATGTTTGGGACAATGAGTGCAAGTATATGTCTATGGATGTTGCTGCTAAATGCTCTTAAGGACAATGACTATGATGGAAGGGTTTTCTAAGATATGAAATCTATTGGCAAACAAGTGGAAGTGATTGAGTAATATGAAATCCAGGAAGCCTAAAGCTTAGTGATATGGTGTCAACATAAAAGAGAGGATGTTTTGCCTATGTGTATGCCTAAGATATGGTGGTGATATCAACCCTAAGGTAAACTTGTGACCTTTTGGAAGATAAAGATGATCAAGTATGGAGCCCAACCTTTTTCTCAAGATGATGAGGGACACAAATGACAAAGATTGATTACCCTAAACAATACTTAGTTTAAGGGATAACTGAGATATTGTGATGGATGTAGGATGTAGGGTAGACAATTCTCAACAAAGTGACACCAAATGCTTAAGTAGAATGGGGCTAATGGAGGATATTTTGATCTATATTTGGTTTGAGTGAATTTGGATACCTAAAGTATATGATCTAAAAGATGATTAATCTATAAAATGCTTAAGGGAGGATGAGAACCTATATGAATATCTAAATTTATGAGATGGTAAGTATAAGGTGTGTGTGGAAGAAGAAGAACCTAATCAAAGTGGGTATAGCTATTGTACTCAATAAGGCTTGTGTTAACTCTACATCTTAGGGTTAAGTTTTGAATTTTTTGATCCCACTTGGCTTGTAAAGCAACTTCTACACCTTCCTTCTCAATTTGATCTAATTTGGCCAACCTCTAATTAGGTGTATACTTTTTGTATTCTACTTCTATCTCCCTACAAACTATTGTTTGTAGAAGCTTAATCTTTTTGAACTTAGGTTTTAGTGAATCTAACATGAGATATCTCTACTAGGTTTATCACAACTATAGGTTAAGGTAGTACCTATGCTAAGTATACCTTTCACTTTAGGTTGGACAATATAGATTTGCTTGGGTAAATAGGTCTAAGAAATTGTGTTTTATCAAAAGGACAAAGTGGCTTGAGTTTGGTTATAAGGAGAAAAGTGGGATAGACTAGGCCTAAGATTGTTGTGAATAGACCTGCTAACAATCCTTTTGAGGTAGTAAGGGTAAATTTGGTTTCAAGATGGATGTTTTTTAGTGTATACAAAGGGATTTTTGACCAAAAGATGATGCAATGATGTTTGTTTTGAAATGGGTTAAGTAAAAACTAACTAGCCTAAAGTTGTTGCGAATAGACTTGCTAATAATCATTTTGAAACAACAAGGATAAGACTCTTTTGGATACATTGTACTATGAGAAAAGTCTCAAAGGACAAAGCAACTTTGAGAGAGATAAACAAATGATCTCTTTAGCAAAAAGATTTTATAATAACCATAAGAATGTGTATGTTCAACCAATGTTGTTCATAGGTCTTTTTCACAAATAAGATAATTCAAACACACTTTTTATCCCTAAGGTCACTTTGGTTTCAATGTATTACTCATTAGGCCTGCCAAAAGGAACCCATCTTGATGTTTTCTAGATCTGGTGTGATATTTCCCTCTAATCAAAGAGGTGAGTCAATACAAGAGTCGATCGAAAAAATTACACATTAGAGATCCTTCAAGGTATGACAAATAGAAGGCCCACTTCTATGAGGACAATAACTCTTGGAGATGAAACCCAAGTAGCCTTATGCCTCTACCAAGGAAAACACATATGCCAGGTAGCCTTATATTCTCTTGCACCATGAGTATTACACCAAGGATAAAAGGGTAGCTACTAAATTGGCTCATAATTAGGTTTGTGGAGTTAGAGAATTGATTGTTATGTATGTGATCCACTTAAGGATCTATTTTGGACATGATCAAATCATGGGAAAGTTTTCCCACCTTAGGCTACCCCTAGGAACACACCGCCTGAACTTTCCTAATGGAGCGAGAAAGTTTACCCTTCCCCTCATTTATATACCAACTAGATAATTTACTGGTTTGAGTTTCTCACTGAAGGGGACGTGCTTCCTAGAGGTCGATGAACTCACTAGAAGTACTCCTAGGATGTTGCAAATGATCTTGCTAACAACTTTGGTACATATGTCATGTATTTAATGGTCCTAATTTGCAAAAATAGAGAAGATAGAGATGCACTAAAAGGAACAATTTCAAGACACAAAAGGAACTTGATTCATTCTAATTTGGAATCTTAGTGTATCCTAATAGCTACTTTGAAAACACATGTGATTAACATATATTGTTTATTTCCAACTTACAGCGATGGTCAACATAAGAAATCGCATCAACAAAAGGAAATCAAGTGAGTGAAAGCATTGAAAGAGATAGGAATAAGAACAAATTAGCCTTAGTGCATTCAAGATTGGGTTTTGTTCATTTTAAATGCAAAATTTGAAGTGTTTACACATAATGTTCATTTGCACTTTGAAACTAAGTGTTTATTGCATTTATTCTTTTTGTAGTGCTCAACATTCAAGACTTGGTTTCTAATTATCTAAGCATCTACTCCAATGAAAGACATATTTAATTGTTCAACATTCATTCCATTAAAACATATAAACTTTTACCCTTAAGCATTCAAGATTTGATTTTTTGCCAACTACACTAAATAACCCTACAAAACCCAAATGTTAGAATCTCATAAAGACACCTGTGAGCTACCCCCTGTGAGCACAAGTTAAAAAATCAAAATTGCTTAAGTAAACCAATGAACCCATAGGAGTCAACTTGCAATCTTTTAGTATGAGAATGTAGTCAAACAACATGAGATCGTGGTGCAAGGACTGGTGAAAAATAAGGAAAAAGTGGATTTTGGGAGAAATACTCACAAAGTGATCCCATAAAAAAGTGATCCCGCAAGTTTGTGAAAGTATGTTCCTACTATCAAGTATATCGGTTAGGCATTTTCACAAGTTTTTCCAACAAACTCGCTAGTAAAAAGTCACATTCCTATAGGAAGATTGATCAACAAGAATGATATTGAGGGTTTTATTGCCATGTGGAGGTAATATCTCATATGGAATGTGTTCCCACCCTCGTGGATTCACAATCCCATAGGTTTGTTGGTTGCAAACTTGTCACCACAGGGTTGCAAAAAAGTAATGTTTCAAAGTTGATTTGACTAGAAAAAGCTAATATGGTTGTGAGTGCACTTCTTGGATTGAGAGTCATACACATACAAAAACTTGTCAATAAGCTAACACATCGAACAAGAAACACAATATGTTAGTTTGGTTAGTTAATGAAATAAGTGTAAAATATGATCAAAATGACCCAAATGCAGAGTCCCACAAAGCATGCCAAAATGTAATGCTAAAAACCTAGTATGCTACGAACATTAAAAGTAAATTTAAGATTCACAAATTAAATTGAAGCAACACTTATGATAAGATGAAGGAAAAACACCATGGAGGAAGGCAGACCAAAAATGGTAAGCTCCTCAAGTGTACCCTACGATGACTTTGATATGTTGAAAGATGGGGGATGTGTTCTCACAGTGTGCTCTAGCTTCAAATGGTAGGTGATAAAGTGTGGAGATGGATGAAGGATTTGGTGATGGGTGTGTTAATAGAATTTGAAATGGTAAGGGTGTAAAATGGTTGTGTTGTAGTGGTCAATATGGCACTATAAGTTTTCATTAAGAGATGATATGAATTGTGAGGGAAGAGGATTTTATTTATAAGACAAGGGGTAGTGAGATGGAGGGTTAGGATGTCAAATGAGTGGTTTGGTGAGGAAGGGCTAGGATGTTCTGAAAGGGAAGCACATGGATTGTGTTCATTTGGAGCCAATCAACACGTGACACTTGTCATGATGAGGATGAGTGTGAGGGGATGGAAGACTTTAAGGGAATGTGACCATTTTGGGGAATGTTAGGGGAAAAGGTGGAGTTATGAGGGGTGTGAGCTTGTAAGATGCATTTATGGGGCATTTATGACATTTGGTTGAGGATGTGAGGTATGTGACATGAGAGGAGACTTTGGTTTGGGTTAGAAAGTCTTAAGTGGTGCTTAAAGTTGTGCAAATGATTAGGATGGATTTAGGCTTAGGTTTAGGAGGGGATTAAGGATGCAAGTGGCATGTTAGATGGGTGCAAGTGGATGACATTAATGAGGGGGGATAATTAGTTGGCTAAACAAGGTTAGTATGGGTGAATGGGTTGGATTAGGGTATGATAGGGTTTAGAGATAGTTTAGGGATTTAAGAAGATTTATTAAATGATTTATTTAATAAATGGGAGATGTGGGATCAAATTAAATAGATTTTTACATTTATTTAATTTAATAGAAGAATGGGGATTTAATTGATAAATTGATTTTGGGTTATCATTTGATTTTATCAATTGGACTATAGTTAATTTAATTAATTAATTAACTAGAGGATGATGATTAATTAATTAAATATAAAATATTTAATCAATAATGTCCTATAAGATGACTAAATAATATTACCTAATGGCATAATCATATTTAGTTGTCTACACATAGATCACAAACATATACTTGTCAAATTTAGATTAAACAATAGTCTATATATAAACACATTTTTCAATCTATTAGTTTTAACACTCTTAATGTAATTGTTGTGAAGGAATTTTGAGTGACAACACAAACCATAAATAGTTTTGAAAAAAAAGTAATATGTATCAATTTATTTATAAAAATCATCATATTGTATTGTCCTATTCAATTATATAATATCTCTCACCAAGCTCTTATATCTTCTTCCCTACATGTTATTTTTATAAAAATAGTAATAACATGAAAACTTAAAATGTTATCCACCATTAGCACATATCTTCAAAATAAGATCAACAACCAAATTTGTAAGT